>OV815275.1:30421923-31621923 GCA_929108145.2 Limnephilus rhombicus
TGTCTCAACCAATAGGAGCCTTGATGGAGTGGATGAGTGATAGGAGTTTGATGCTTCGCAGGTGCTGTTATGCGTCATTTCCGTTTCATCCGAATTCCAAATAGCAACGGGGCTACAGAAGTTTCACTTCAATAAAAGGCAATGTTATGTTTTGTGTTTGCCCTATAGACTCAACAACTACTGGACCGATTTCGCTGAAAATTTCAAAGTTTGTTCTTATTAGTGCTGTGAGTGTTTAAAAGTGGTGTGCATGGTTGAAGAAGTTGGGAACGCCCGGGGAGACTTAACACATTATCTCTGTACTGGAATGAGATACGGAGTGGAATTATAAAGTCGATATAGTGAAGTTTTTTTAAGTGAATCTTCTATAGCCCGGCTGTTATTTGGATTTCGGCTGAAACGGAAATGACGATTACTGCACCTGCGACGCATCAACTGGGCTCATTGGCCGCTTTGATTATGATGTCACTTTTAAAGGCTCCTATCGATTAAGATATGAAACGGAAACTAAGTTAAGTCTGCGGCTCATTCGTCGCTTTGGTTATGACCTCACTTTTCAAGTATTGGTTGAGATTGTTTTGGTAAAGTTTCGCTTCTACCGCGTGTAAACTACACTCGATTTTTTTAACATTAATAATGTAGTATAATTCGTTATACTACTTAAAGTGGATGGTAGAAAAAAAACGGGATCGCTCGAGGAATACACGGCACGATTAAGTAAAACGAGCTCTTATTGGGGATGCCATAGTAGATACCACTAGCTCCGGACTGTTGGAAAATCACATTAAAGAAATAATTTCGTTATTTGATCATTTCAAGAAATTTCAGCCCAAGTAAAATAAAATTCACCGTACTACGAACACACAGACACACACACACACCACTATAATTTGAAAGAAAACTGATATAGCTAATTGACATAGGAACTTTTAACTCTTAAGTCCAGACAGGCCAATGAAATTTGTTGTCTGTTTGAGAAAGAAATTCAATAATTGAATAAATTTGATCGATTTCACAGGAATGATAAAAAATTGAGAAATCATCACGCCCATAATACACTTCCATCGGTTTACGACTTCAGTGCAGCTTATCCAGTCGATTCTGTAGTTCGGCAATCGGCATTGATATGCTCTACTCATGCGCCGGGTTTAAACAAGCGACCCGGAAAACTACCGGTTCGTACAATTTTCATAGGTGCTTTTTGGAAAGTAGTCTTTGAATTATCACCTCAATTATGCCTACCAAACCTAACCTGTACTCACAATAAATAATATTGTATGCATAACCACAAGTATAATAACTAGTTTAACTGTATAAAATATCTTCGACTTTGTCCACTTCGACTTGTTTTATTTATTTATTAGCTGACGTGTACCCGGCGTTGCTCGTGTTTTGAGGTTGTAAGTTCTAGTTTAGGTACCTGACAACTGGGAACATTTTTAAGGTGGAAAAATTTTATTGTAAATAATTGAAAAAGAACTTGTTTGACTTTTTTTAGTTGTTTTTGTTTTTGGGGTGTTATGCCGTGTTACGCTACCTCCTCCTTTAGCCAACGTTTCGGACAGCGTTACAGTGTCCATCATCAGGGCAGATGTGTAAATGTTAGTGGTAAAATGTGTGCTTCATTTGATCGTGCCCTCGTGTCCATCATGTCTTCCTCGGGCATCCTCGATTTCTTCTACCAATAACTTCCACGTCATAAACTTTAAATCCGTTCATAACATAGTCTAATTTTACCATACATAAGTATTCCTTTCACTTTATTTTTTATTTTTTTTAAGTTTCTTTATTCTTTGAATTGTTCATTACATGAATTGGGGATTTTTCGACCACCATACTAGGCACATGCCACATACATACACGCCCAGGGAAGACATGGCACTTGATCGTGTCTTCCCTGAGCGTCCCCAGCTTCATCTACCGTTCAAACCACATTCTAAACAGTCGCGGAATTAATATGAACAAACTTTTAAATTTTCGGTGAAATATATATAGTAGTTTTGAGTCTAAAGGCACACACACACGGACAATGCTTTTTATTTATGTGGATAGATAATATAAACATAACTGAAGTCCCGGTGTTGCCGGGCTGTTTTGAAATCAGCCGAGCGATTTTATATCTTTTGTGAGATCGAGATCTCTTGACGGACGAGATCTCCTGTCAGATTTGGGTGATTTTCTATGGCTGTTATTTGCTTTTTCTATGGGTATCAGACCACCTTCACCGATTTAAACCTGGAGTACTAATCATCGCCTGGGAGGCCGCACTCAAATAGTTTTTTCGCTATAATTTCAAAACGTGGCACCGTTACCACTCGAGCGCTCACCTCAACTCAGTGGCCTCAGTGCAGTGGATTGGTTTATTTATGGTCATTCAAAGACAACTCATCTCATAGTTATGTAATAAAAAAATTCTATGAATAAAGAAAAGTAAATGAAGTATTAACAATACATCGCTTTAATACGATGCATCGTTACAATACATCGAGTGTTTATAATACATCGATGTATATCGTCCATCCCTAGCCTCAGTGCCCAACGTGACGCGGTGGATAGCGGTCACGTGTCTCGCAAGCTCTTGTCATTCCCGAATTACAGCATGTTGGATCGCTTGGGAGGCGATAATTAGTATTAAAGGTAATTTTTTTTGAGAAAATGTCATTAAAAAAGAATTTTTTTAAAGAAAATGTCATTAAAAAAGGGAAACGAAGCATGTGCAACTTTTGCCCAGCAAAGAAAAAAGACGCATGAGTGAGTACTACTGTGTGAAATGCAACAAACCATATTGTCTGGAACATCGATCGCATAATTGTTTCACTTGTGATAAGAAATAAATAAACTTCAAAGTTATGTGACATAAAAACTGTAATGCTAAATGCTACTTTTTTATAATGATCTCAACAGACTGATATTGTATTTTAATAAAAATGTTTAGTTTTTAAGATTATTGCAATAATTAATTTTTTTTCATACTCTTAATGTATCTTTGTTCTGCCAAAAAAAGTTAGGTTTGTGTTAAGTTTAAACCACTATTTAAGACTGTGTTGATTTAGAAAACACATTTTTTGTTATTGCATTTAAAAAGACAGAGGTTGCTCTCTTATGTAAAAAACTTATTTTTCATATTTCAATAAAGACCCTTAAAAAAACTACTTGTTTTTTTAAAAGTAGCCTCCCAAGTGATGATTAGTATTAAGCAGTATAAAAATAAGATTAGTATTCTAGGGTTAAAACAATCTAAACTAAAATATGTGATAGCTCACAGTTGAAATCTGACATGGGCCAATAGAATCACTCGGCAGATCTGATGTAGATAGTAATTTTCCTCTAATTTTGAACGTCAAGTAGGCAAATTTTCGTCGAGTGGTACCAAGATTCTGTTTTAAGGAATTGGAAAAGGGCTTGTGGTAATTTTAGAAATCTTATATAAACAGTGACCTTTCTCTTATTTTGAAGCTCAAATACGCAAAATTTCAATCAATCGCGGAATAAAACTATAGAGTTCTATAAAAATAGAGTGCAGTTAACACGTGCTAGAGGCGTAATTTTACCAAAACAATCTCAAACTATGAAGAACCAAGGAGCCTTGAAAAGTGAGATCATAATCAAAGCGGCCAATGAGCGCAGACCTAGCGTCATTTCCGTTTTATAACTCAACCAAAGGGAGCCTTGATAGGAGTTTGATGCTTCGCAGGTGCTGTATGCGTAATTTCCGTTTCATCCGAATTCCAAGTAACAAGGGGGCTATAGAAGTTTCACTTCAAAAGCACAACAGCACTCTTCTTTTCATGTATTATAGATTGATATATGTATATAGTATCCTATTTTTTCTGAGCTTTAGAAGTTGGATGTAGACAGTAATTTTCCTTTTATTGGGAAGAGAAAGGGAAATGGAGTGGTTTTTCGAAATATCGTGTAAACAGTAATCTTTTGGTAATTTTAAGGGTTAATTGTGCAAACCGTAGATTTGTATATAAATCAAATACACGCCGCCCGCCAGCTACAAACAGACAATCAACTTTATATATTAGAAGTGGAAAAGATTGTGCGATTGGTACTGTATCTACATGCACTAAAACGATAAAAAGTATAATCTTTACTGTTTGAAAGAAATTTAAGTTAGACTCCTGGGCCCCACGGGCCAATGAAATTGATTAACTGTGACAGAATATTTTTCGATATTTGAAAATGTTTTATCAATTTAACTCGAGGTATGATAAATTTGACCTTAATACTTCTTGCGTAGCAAAACAATACAATTTGGGAGGCGGGAATGGGTACCGCCGCCCCGGGAACCTTTATTGGATAACCAACACCTCTGCCATAGGTCACCCCAAGTGGTTCGCTACGTTTGGTGATTTAGCAGGGGTGCCCGGGTTCATGGGGTGAGGTTTGTCCAGATCTTGGAGGCGGATGACCAGGACACACTGAACCCCAGATTCTTACCCACCCCTTAAACCCTTTTCCTTCCCAGAACTCTCCTCTCCTTCCTTTCCTTAAAAAAACCCTCCACACAGCATCCTCAAAGATGACATAGGCCCTGAGAGAAATTATTTTCCTCAGGGCCTCCTGTGTGGAGCTCATGTAAAAAAAAAAAACATTACTTTTGACTTGCACGTTTCACAATCTTGTAAAATATAAAATTAATGTTTTTATTATTTGTCTACTTTTTTTCATATTGCTCTTTAAAGAGTTTGGCGTCATGGTGTTGAGCACATTTAGGTGTTTAGTTTCTACAAAAAAAATCGAGTGCTGGTAGAAGTGAAACCTTCGCCCACACAATCTCAACCAACAGGAGCCTTGAAAAATGAGCTCAACCAAAGCGGCCAATGCGGTAAAATTTCATTCCATCACATTCTCTCGCAGGCTAAATCCTACAGATGCATGTGTTTGTCTCTTTTCAGTATCGTTTCCGTTTCTCCGAGTTTCAAATCACAACGGTGCTAAAGAAGGTTCACTTCAAAATTACATGTAAAAGCCCAGCTGTTAAAATCAAATCAAATATTGCTCGAGTGTCAACGTTTGTTCGAAACATTTTTACTCATAAAATTGCTAAAAAATACAATTTTCTTATTACTAAATCGAATAGGTACACACTTTTATAAATTTCAACGGAATTTACTTTTCAGCTTGAAACGTTGTTACTGTATGCAAGCGTTTTGTTTGTGTGGGTACGTTCCGTGTTCGTTTAAACTCTGGTTGCGATATTGCATATCTATCTGATCCCATTAATTATTTTTCCAGAGTTTTCTCGAGTCTGTTTTTAGTCAGTCTATCGAGAAAAGTCTGGCAAGAATCATTACGGCAAAGATGTATTACATGATATATTTTCATAGCAACCTACTAGTTAGTCCTCTTGGAAATGCAAGCCGTTAGCGTATTCGCCTTCCCGTGGGAAAATACCAGGATAATCTTTTTAACGAACTCCACCTACAGCATAGGTACGTGTCCTGGAAGCGGCAACTGGATATCATTCTCTGTTGTCTTTTCCATGCCAAGAATATACCTAACATTTTGTAGTTGGCAATTTCGCTAATTAAAGAGCAAACAGCGTACGAGAAATGTTTCACATACGTGTAATGTTTAAACCAGTTTAATGTAGGTACTAAAAGAGTACTTACTGGATGCTGAAGGAAAAAAAGTTCAGTCAAAGTACTTCAAACGAAATGATTAGCTACCATAGAGGAAATTTTCCTCAGTAGTAGGTACTTCTACACTGGAGCATTTATTCTTTGTCCTGTTTTCTCCTTGTTCAAATCCTGAAGCTTACCTTACTTTTGTATGCTACTAAAAGAGAAACTAATGAACGAACCAATCAATTCTACACTAGCGACGCTCCGACTGCAAAGTCAAGAATGTATGTCGATATCAGAACTAATTATAAGATACATGCATACGGGAAGAGAAATGCTAAGAAAATGTGTTTGCATGAAAGGAAAAAGCAAGCACACAAAAGAGAGCTCAGGGCGTATCCTCTCTGTACCTATTATACTACATGCCTCGTTCATGAACAAATAAGAGGTTACAATGGATCTGTCGATTTAATGTATATAATGTGAGGGGCCAAATAATGGACATTTTTAGGGATAAATCTCACCACTTATGTCATTCTAGGGTCTTGCATAAGTGGAAGTCTGCTCCCATGGAGAAAGGTCGGAATTTAAGCCCGCAATGGACGGATGAGTAAATATTTATGATAATTTGGAATATTTGTCTTTGTCATTGCGAACCATGGACTGGTTGTTCTTTAGAAAATCTGTGAAATTCAAAATTCCGAATTTTTTCTCGGAAAATATTATTCAAATATGAATTTTTAATGAAGACCAGAAAAGTTAAGTATTTTATTGGTACTTAAAATGCTTTTTTTAAATGACCAAGCTATTGTTTAGCAGCCTTACTAAAAAAACCCGTGAAAAATTTATTCAATTGATAAACGGCCGCGGATTTGAAAACATTACTAATTAAAAAATTGTTCATGGAAAGAAATATACATTACTTACACAGCCTGAGAGGGTAGTTTATCTCATGTGTACGACTGTTTATTTAATGATTTCTGAACGAATTTTGGAATTTTTCCAACGTCTTACAAATGCCTTGAATATTTCTTATTTTTGAAGATGTAAAAAAAAAACATTTTAAAAACTAGATAAAATTGCCTTTTAGATTTTTGTATCTAAAATATACGATCGTGTCTGAAAATTGCAGTATTTTAAGCTTGAACATGAAAAAAGTTGAAAGAAACAGCTATTCTATCAAAATTCGGAAAAATCAAAATTAAAAAACACATATACAATTTGGGAGGCGGGATTGGGTATCGCCCCGGGAACCTTTATTGGATAACCCACACCTCTGCCATAGGTCACCCCAAGTGGTTCGCTACGTTTGGTGATTTAGCAGGGGTGCCCGGGTTCATGGGGTGAGGTTTGTCTAGGTATTGGAGGCGGATGACCAGGACACACTGAACCCCAGATTCCTACCCACCCTTTAAACCCTTTTCCTTCTCAGAACTCTCCTCTCCTTCCTTTCCCCCAAAACCCCTCCACACAGCATCCCCAAAGATGACATAGGCCCTGAGGGAAATTATTTTCCTCAGGGCCTCCTATGTGGAACTCATGTAAAAAAAAACATATAATGAATGTGAAAGAAAACTGTCACTTCACTTTTTATCGTTGGAACAATTAAAATTTTTAAAAAATTCCTACAATTCTTACAAGAGATTAACTACAAAAATATTTTAAATTCATTTTTGGACAATGTAAAAGTTGATAACTCGAATTTGGTATTTATTTACATACGCATAAGCCTTAAAAAAACATTACTTTTAGGGAAGTTTTATTAACATTAGCGGATTAAAAATAATTTATCCGAAATAACTTATATTTTTAGGTTAACCAAATTAAAATAACAACAGACATTATGAGAATAATAGAAATAATAGAAATTCAATCATACGAATATAATGGTATATTGGTCATTACAACGGAAATTCTGTTCAAAAACATTAAATTCTGTGAGTAAAATTTAACGTGCCAGAAAACTAGTTTTACCGGCAAAACTGTAAAACAAGATGGCCGCGGCGCAAGCGCAGATCCAGTAACACCAACATAATAATAAAAAAAGGATATTGTTATTATTAACCATGTACAAATGTCGTTCATCGGGCGGGCAACAGATATGCCGTTTAACTATCGTTAAAGCGTTTTGTTATTAGAAAGACTGTAGATTTTCGTTATTTGTTTTTGTTTGTTCAGATGAATATATACGTGAAATCCTATTTAGATACTATTTTGATTAATATTTACGACGAATCGGCTAACAGTATGAACATCAAAAAATTAGCTACGGATAAATCGAAGCTTTACTAGATTTTCTATGTATTGGAATTACAATAAAATTATTATTTACGTAACAAAAAATATAAGCGTAAAGAACCAAAAAAAATATTTTTTCATGACTTAACTATGAAGTAATACAAGAAACAATTTTAAAAAAATACCCCTTTGTGGCTAAGACTATTTTTGAAGTTTTCCATGTTCTAACTTTTTTTCGTTCTTATAAAATTATGCACAAAATAAATAAAAACCACTTTTTCGCTTACTAGCCTCGTGCAAAACGACGTTCGATTTTAAAATTTTGCGGGCATGCGATTCGAAATATTTCTAGTGTTTATATTCCTCTTCAGATAGTAGTTAGTACACGTCTACCGGATCTGCCCTGATGATGGACACTGCAACGCTGTCCGAAACGTTGGCTAAAGAAGGAGGTAGCACAACACGGTATAACACCCCAAAAACAAATAACGAAAATGCTTTTGGCCGTGAAAATCTCAAAACGTATAAGACTGTAGATGTTTAGCTACAGTCCGCTGTTGACGGATATAATTTTTGGAGGTTAAAATTAGTAATTTTAGACACAGACACAGTTATAAAGAAGTAATTTTAGACACAAACGCTGTGCAGTTTTAAAAACGACAGAGCACACTGTTCGACGGTTTTGCATCTATATTAAGACTTTCGTATTTAACATATTTTTTGACCATTTTCGGAAAACGGATAATGATTTCACATAGCGAGTACTTTCAATATGCCAACAACAAAAACAACGAAAAAACGTTATAGTCCAGTAACTTTATACATCTCAGTATGTATTTATTTCCAACAGTAATAGTTCGTACAGCTGAAGAAAGGGACACCACATTGTTTTTACGTTTGAATTTCACTTCCTGGAAGTTCTGGCCAACCATCTTTAGCACCGATTCTCTCCCAATCTCTAGAGCCATGTGGCTGTTGACACTAGATTCTCCAACCAGGCCACTGCTGATGGACATAATAAAATCTGCTGTAAGGAATGGAGGGTGCTGTGCAAACCATCTACAGGGTTTTTCAGTATCTGATTCATCTCTGGTGACACAAGATGGTCGCATGTCAACATGTTGTTCAGTTGTTGCAGTAGTAACCTCACAGTATGTTTCCACTTCATGGCAGATATTATGTAGATACACCATGCCTAATGTCCATATCGAGAGAGTACAGTGTCCGTCATACCACGTCCTCGGGTGAGCCCCTCCATAGCTTTTCATAGATTTCATCAGTACTTGCTCAATGGTCATATCTGACCATATAACCGACCAAAATTTGTTAGTGCGCCGGATGGTGAAGTATCCTTTTTTTTGTGAATTTATCATATTCAAGTGGGTCCATTTTCCTTTCCAATTCTTGCAGATATAACTGTGCGCACTTCAAAAACTTTTTAAAAAACTAGTCCTTTAGGGTTATAATCGCCAAAATTTGAAAAAAAACGATTTTTTCGCGGTTTTCGCTCGAGGTCACAAACTTTTAAAGGCTTAATCTCGAAAACTATTGGATCTACAGAGACAGTTCTAGTATCATATTGTAGCAAATTTAGTCTACTTTAAAAAAGTCATAATTTTTTTTTCAAAAACTAGTCCTTTAGGGTTATAATCGCCAAAATTTAAAAAAATAACGATTTTTTCGCGGTTTTTTCGATTTTTGACAAAGTTGCGTTCGGCGCTCGAGGTCAAAACCTTGGATTATTCATTAGGCCAACATCATAAACAAGTCTGCAAAAAATCAGAACTACCGGATTTAACGCATACTACCCTGTACATTCAGGCGACAAAGTTACTGGACTATTATTGGCATTTTCAAAAATTTTCGAAACATATCAAAAAAGTAACGGCGAAATACCCAATCGTAAAATTAATAAAATTCACAGAACGATTTTGCTCGGGCACATATTTCATGTTATTGCATTATAACATTATAACATCCTAATACTATAACTTTACAATATACTCGTATACGATGTAATTTATTTATTAATGTTATCCATATTCTCCAATGTCTATACATCAATTTATTACAGAAAAGGTTACAAATGTGTGGTACACGTAATTATAAAAAGGTCACAGGTCAGGAGGCAGTTTTATTATTTTGGGCTGTATGATAGTGACATTGTCGATGGTCAATCAGAGTCTTTTTTTCGCTCTATTCATTGGCGCGTTCTGACATGCAGAAGTGTTCGCTTTCGGAGCATTAAAATGTGCATCGGATTTCCCACGAGGATACATACAGACTTGAACTCTTTCAACGTAATATCCCGATATTAACTATAAAAAATGTTTCCCTTAAAATAATGACGGGCTTCCAAGGTGTTGTAATAAAGAATTCCTGTTAAGAACAAAGAAGGATACGGGAATGGATAGTATACTAATCCCAGTGAGAGGTTTATCCGACATCTGTCTTTTTCGTTTTCAAACGAGACGCTTGGGAATGAAAAGGGTGAACGTCGATGACGTCCATACGAACTCTCTATGGGCTAGTTTATGAATGTTTCCTCATATACAGGTAACGCATAAACCTCTTTCGTACTCATTCTATTTCTAGGATATGTTTGTTTTCAGAAGGGGCCCAAACAATGGACCTATATTTACCGTACGGAGCCGTACGCAATATACCTACCTACTGAACTTTGTCACTAAATTACGTGACATGACTAGGGTTGTCATAAGTGGCTAGGGTCTCGACGGGTAGAGGGTGAGTGATGCCGAGAAAAAATGCCGGTAATGGCGCAGACCCGTGAAAAATCACGGGATATTATAATTATTGTAGGATTTATGAAGCTGAAAGCATTTATAAAATATTTGCATCGAAATCAAATATGTATTGCCAATTTTCTTTATCAAAATAATATGATATGATCAGTTGGCCAAAACGTTCCAGATCCGTTCATTCGGGACCGTATTTGAACAATTCATCAATCAATTTTTTAAAGTCAATTTTTACGTTCTGTGTAAGTTCTATTCAAACTCTGTTATTATATCATTATAGGCCATTTGATTCATAAAATTGAAATAATTACAAAACATTTTTGTTCATTGATCAAAAATTGATGAACTGTTAATTTTTTTAAACAACCCATCCTCGTGTCTCTAATACCCTTCTCCTTCCTTTCTTAAAAAGACCCTGCAGTGGAGTTTACGTAAAAATAAATAAAAAAAGTTTAAAATAGAAAAAGTAAAAAAAATAAAAGAGATAGACCGATAGAATTATGTTATGGGCGTATCTGGTGAGCCGTGGGCTCTTCTTTCTCGCGTGACCTCGACTTCTTCTATTATTCATTTTCACGTTATACATTACACTCCTTGCTTCGTTCATCACATACGCCTCATTTTACCACACATAATTTGATTTACTCGATCGTGACAGGCCTTCCTTGGGCGTCCCAAATTTTTTCTACCATTCATTTCATAATTCAATATCTTTATCAGATAAACCAACGGTGTAATCTTAGTCCACTTATCAATTAATTACATTTCAAGAAAATAATAAAAATGAATGAAAGAAGAAATTAAAAAATAGTAGGTATAAAATGATTACGTAAAATATTAAATAAATGAAATTAAAATGATCTAATCGTCCCTCAGGGTGGTTGCCGCATCATACGCATCCATCGCTCATTGAGGGGAGAGCTGAACTCCGACAATGACGTCGGTTGACCTTTTGTTTTGAGCGTACGGACCTTTGAGTTTTGTGTTTTGAACTTTGAGCAGTGTTTTGTGCTTTGAGGTTCAAGCTCGAGCTTTTAGCTTTGAAATTTGTGCTTTTAGTTTTGAGCTTTGAGTTTTAAGCTTTAAGCTCTATAAAATTTTGAGCGTTTGGTCTGAGGTTTAATATTATGCGTTTTATCTTTTAGTGAAAAGCTTTGAAGGCGCATATTTGGCACCTGTCGTAAAAAGTTTTATCTTCCCGGCGTTGTCCGGTCTTTAAGGAGGATTTAAAAAAAATTCAGATGGAGACGGTCCATTATGGAGACTGTCCATAAGTGTGCAAAATTTCATCAAAAAGTGTCAAAATACTGCTTCAAAGGGTAGGGAGGAGTTGGGGTGGTTTTTTGAAATCGTGTATCGACATTTTAGGTTATCCACCACTTACCCGCCCTGGTATAAGTAACAGATAGTTACTCCTTCATAATTTTTTTTAATGAACGAATCTAGACCTCCAGTGTCCCTGCATACATTGTTAGTAAGCAGTATGCAAGTGCTTAGCGGGAAATGAAGATACAATAAGTGTTAGTTTGACTATAGACAAGACAATGGGACAGGTCGGTGAACTTATATCGACAGTGACCTTTCTCTTGTTTTGAATGTCGAGTTTTCAAAATATCACCAATCTCTGAATAAAACTGTAGATTTGTATAAAAACCAAAGCCACACCGTGACACTTCTCTGTATACACATATTTCACATATATAGCGTATAGCTGATATCCCCGGCGTTGCCCGGGCATTATGCAGAGATTTTTGAAATCAGATATACACACAGCAAGTTTTTTCTTACTTTGAACGTCAAGTGTGCAAAATTTCGTAAACTTCGGAAGAAAACTGTAGATTTGTATACCAATCAAATCCACGCCGCCTAAAACAATCAACCCTATATATTAGATAACGTTCACGCAAATTTTCACTATTTTCCATTGTATGCATGAGAGGGTATCTTGACTTCCTACGTGAGGTGAAGCTGAAGTGGATCCTGGCTTGATAGAAAAGACCGTGGTCATTTTTGGATTCAGATGCCAAAAGTTATTAAAAAAGAACCTTCATATCTATTTTGACTAAAATACCCCAATTATAATTGATTAGATACTTACCGAAAAAAACTATGTGAATTTCACGACGCTAGAAATCACATATAGATCCCTTTTATATGCGCAAAAATTTTGGGGCGGAAATATATTATATTTAATAATGAAATTAAATAATGTAGAATCAATTATTAATTATTCAAATAAGCACGATGCTCTGCCCCACCCTGTATCAAATAATGAACAACTTTAGATGTAACAAAATTTCACATGAAGCACGTAATGACATTTACTAATTCAATCCATTGACTCTAATTAGATGGATTACATGCCGTAATTGCACGTACATGCAACGATTTAATCGAACCATATTAAATTTGTGTAGTATGCCATCGTCCATGCATAATAGACCACTTGCAACACTTTTTTTTTTTAAATTCCGGTTTTGACATTCTCTATTTTTTTTTGAAACCCTGGCGATTTTTAGAAAATTTCAATCCGGAAAATCAGATTATTTTTTATAAACCGGAAAGACGGGACATAATTTTATGGCTGCGAAAAAACGATTATTACATAGCCAAAAAACATTTTTAAAAAATAACGTTTTCCACAAGAAAGGGCACAGGAGAATAACGAGGCAAACCAAAAATATTACATTTCATAAATATTTTTTTCCTTAATCCATCTTATTGATCATAAATCATTATAATGTTCAACGTCTATATTAATAAATTCAATGTGATATACTTGTACTTGTAAATTATAATAATAATAAGAATATTATAAAATTTTGATTTTGTTAAAATCAGCACTACTACCATTACACCTCTAAAACACGTACAGACAGCGTAAAATGTACGAGATTCTCTTCATAATATCTGAGAAAAAGTCAAACCAAATGATAAGTTCGCAGAGAACAAACAATAAATCTAGTGAACGTTCAATGTCAAATTCAAAAATTCGCATGAAATCAAAGTGTTGCCATATAAAAAAAATAAATCAGTGTGGAATTTTACAAAATTAATAGGAACATTTTCGGAGACGGGACATTTTCATGTAGTGACGTCACGGGCCCAAATAATGGATTTATTTATTTAAAAATAAATAAAAAACTGTATATTTCTAAAAATTTTTACTAACATCGTAATCTTAGTAAAAAAATCTATCCACATGATTTTTTCCAAGTCGTTATGAAATCCATGCAAGTGGCTTATTATCAAATCAGCAGGGTTAAAAGATCTCTTGCCAAAACATATTGTCGATTCCAACCGTGATTCAATTAAACTGAGTCAATCGTAGTCCCGTTAAAAGAAAATCGCCAAATAAATGGTTTATTTCTGAACGCATCCAAATACTAAAACCTGTTTTTGAAAGGTGATGAAATACGCTTTCAAAATTTATAATTCGAAATAAACATAATATTTTTGAAAAAATTAAATTTTAATTTTGGATGCAAACATAAGAATGTTTTAAAAATGGCTCAATTTACGTTTTTACTACCTAGAATTACTTATAACCAAAAAAAATACACGCATAGCAAATGTATTATAAACGTTATCGTCAATTCAATTTTTTCTTGTTTCGTTTAAAAATAATTAGTAATAAATTCCCAATGTTTAATTTTTTTTTCAAATTGCGGTTTAAACTTCGGTTTCATGAACGTGTAGGTACATTTGAATTATTTTGCGGTTAACTTTTAGATTTTGATATACATCGTGGTGTGTTTTCTTTCTGACCCCGTTTAGATTCAGTGATTCTTAAAGCGGGCGCCAGCGCCCCCTGTGGGCGTTTTGGAGGTCGGGGGGGGGGGGGGGGGGGGGCATTGCAATGGCGTTTTAAAATTTTTAGCTCATTCAAAAGCTATGCGCTGATACATTTTCTTTCGGTGTAACGATTTTACAAAATCTGTTGGTAAAGAGATTCTTTCAATACGGTTAAGAAACACTGGTTAGATTATATAGTAAGGGAGATCATTCCAATAATTATTTCTATGAGACCTATATGAGTTGTTCAGAAAACCGAAAAAATTAGTCTGAGGGGTTAAAAGGGTCTATTGCCAAAACATGTGTTATGTTGTAGGTTTTAACCGCGATTCAATAGAACTGATTAATCGTAGTCTAGGTAAAGACAGTAGAAGTAAAGTAGTCTAGTTTAGACCTTTTACCCAGGTTACATGATGAGACTAATAGATATGCAGATGTGGCAGGTCTATTTAACTGCACGGAAGGTAGGTACAAGAGGGCTATGCTATCAAACCTTTTCAGTCAATATTAATTCTATTTGTACTAAAGATTTTAGTACGTTATTGTCTCTCTGGCATCATTTCCCATTCAAATGGCACGATCATCTGTTGAACATTTTTTAATTTATTATTTCTACATAATTATTTTTGATCTTGTGACATGTAATCAGTTCTTATGGTATATGTATACCGTTGAAATTTAATAAATAAATAAAAAGATCTATCCAATATTTTAAGCATAATTTTAAAAGTGTCTTGCCAAAACATATGTTATTGATTCTTTCCACGATTCATCAGAACAGACTCAATCCTAATCCTGTTAAAGAAAGATCGATCCATTATATCAGGACTCATTGCCATGCGAGGCACGTACCTACCTTCGCCGCAAAAAGCGACGCTGGCGATGGCTGGGTAAGCAAACGCCACATTGGTCGTTAGCCTTTTGACTGCTTATTTTAACGCTGTAAAACATAAAGTAACATTTATATATGTGATGCACACCCGCAACTTCACATTTTTTTAAAAACACCCAGCAATAAAGGCACACCTCAAATTATAATTTGATTTGCTGATCTTTGACGGCTCTCACCCATCGAAAACATGCAGCAATACAATGTCAAGTATACAAGCCGATGATACTCTGATATCAATGGTCGTCTGTGAATTTTTTCACGAGCATCTTGCAATTCCCGCTAAAACGTATATAAAAATCCTTCAAAATTCCATCAGACACCCGGTGTTGACCATATTATTGAATATTTTCAGGAGCCCTCCCCCCGTGGCTAACAAAATTCTCAATGACTATTCGTATCCAAGGCTGGTTAGGACACACAGGCTGTTTTCCCCTACAAAATGATCTACAATAAATGAACGTATGCTTAGATACATTTTTATGTACAATATGGTGACCGCTTCGGGTACTACAATAAACGAACGTATATTTAGATACACTTTTATGTACAATATGGTGACCGCTTCGGGTGATACAATAAGCGAACGTATCTTTTGATACACTTTTATGTACAATATGGTGACCGCTTCGGGTACTACAATAAACGAACGTATGTTTAGGTACACTTTCATGTACAATATGGTGACCGGGTACTGCAATAAACGAACGTATGTTTAGATACACTTTTATGTACAATATGCTGACCGCTTCGGGTCCTACAATAAACGAACGTATGTTTAGATACACTTTTATGTACAATATGGTGACCGCTTCGGGTACTACAATAAACGAACGTATGTTTAGATAGACTTTTATGTAAAATATGGTGACCGCTTCGGGTACTACAATAAACGAACGTGCGTTTGGATACATTTTTTGCTGTTGCTTGAATTCTGCTAAACTGTCAGCAAACCACCATTTAAGGCTTTTAACACTAGAAAATATTTTCAAGTTTTTTCATTAGCTTCACATAGGAGACCCTGAAGAAAATAATTTTCCTAAGGGCCGATTTCATCTTTGGGAGTGCTGTGTGAAGGGTCATGTTAGGAAAAATAATTGATTTAATAACAGCAGTAGTTGCAGTAGTAGCAGCGCTAGTATATAGCGGAAATAGTAGTAGTTATAGTAGTAGTTGTAATAGAAGTTGTTTTAGTAGTAGTATAAGTACTGGTTATAGTAGTGGTAGTAGAAGTTGTTTTAGTAGTAGTAGTTGTTGGACCATTAGTTGTAGCAGTAATAGTAGTAGTAGCAGTGGTAGTATTATAGCAAAAGTAGTAGTTGTAGTAAAAGTTGTTTTAGTGGTAGTATAAGTACTGGTTATAGTAGTGGTAGTAGAAGTTGTTTTAGTGGTAGTAGTTGTTGGACCAGTAGTTGTAGTAGTAATAGTAGTAGTAGCAGTGGAAGTATTATAGCAACAGTAGTAGTAGTGGTAGTTGCAGTAGTTGTAGTAGAAGTCGTTTTAGCAGTAGTAGTAATAGTAGTAATAATGGTAGATAGTAGTAGTCGATAATAGTGGTTGTTTTATCAGTAGTCATTACCAGCAATAGAGTAGTAATATTAGTGGCCAATACTCTCCAAGGGTTGTAGCGCCGATTATGTGTATATGTGATGTGTACACACGCGATAGAAGTGAAACCTTCAGAAAACTAAAGTAGATAAGAGTGGGGAGGCTACGAAGCACCGTTCAAGGAGGAGACCGAGTATTCTATCTCATTCTCTCTCAGGCTAAATCATATATATGCATGTGTTTGTCTCTTTTTAGTGTCGCTATTTTTCATTTCATCGAGTGTCAAATCACAACGGTGCTAAAGAAGTGTTCACTTCAAAAATGTAGAACAGTTTACAAACTTAAAATAGATATTAGTTCAACACCGACCATTCATTTCTAAGAGAATGTATAAAAGTGAGCGTCATGAAAATTGTAATTACAGCCTTTTCTGAATTGAACGCTTAGGAAAGATCAATGCAACAATTTTCAATACACCACGCAATTTCCACCGTTAGATAAAGAGCTTGAAAATATTATTTTATCACAACATCATAATAATAACGTAGGGCTTGTATGATATATAAAATATAACCGGAAGAAGAACGTCACCACGCATTTATTTTAAAATATGTCTTAATTTTATCTAAACTACATACAATATTATTAATAGGCATAAAAATATTTTCTATATATATATTTTTTTTAATGAAAGACAAACATTCCCGGGTTACGAATAATCCGACAATAATTGAAAATCTCCTACAGTAAGCCGAAAATGTTGCTTGAGTTGTGATGGAGGACTTAGCCAGCCGAGGAATCGAACACGGAACGCCTGGGTGGGACCCAAATGCGATGTCCACTCAACCACTGACCGATATATTTACAAAGGTCTTTTAAAATAGAGCAAGAAAGAGTTGTTGATATTGTCTTCTTCGTTATTAATAGTTTTAGTGTTTAATTCATATAATGTGGAGAAAACAGATTTTAAAGTACCCCACAAAATAGAGAATCTTTTGGCACAATATTGAACAAATCTGTTTTAAATCGTCCCAAAGTGGTCTGACCTCGGTTTGAAAAGGGCCTTGTAATAATAAAAAAAACTAAAATACTTGCAGAACTAAATAATAACATTATTAAATTTGCTTTAAATTAAATTTAAAAAAAAAAAATAATAATAATAATAAAAAAAAAACTTTAAAAAAATCAGAGTGTGTAATTCACACGCGGTAGAAGTGAAACCTTCAGGAAACTAAAGTAGGCAAGAGTCCCCACTCTACTACGAAGCACTTTTTTTTATCAATGTGAAGAATAATTTTTTCCATATTTTTGTCGTCGAATTACAGTTCACCTTTTCCTATACATTTGGTCATATTATTAGTATTTGTGTACTCTTCTTCGGAGTCGCTAGATGTCGCTTTCTTTTGTGTTTTCTTTGCCTGTTCATTTTGGAGTGGTTTGAAGATTGTATATTGATTTTACAAAAATAGAATTATTTTTTGGATTTGATAGGATTTGATCCTTGGTCTGCTGAATGTCTGGCCGTTAAGGTCAGCCCGGCGCTTTATACCACTAGACTAAGGGAGACTTGCGTGGGACCGTGGATTTATTTATATTGGAATCGAGTACCCGTGAAATAAATAAATATTTTATTGCTATCTCATTCTCTTGCAAGCTAAATCGTACAGATGTATGCGTTTGTCTCTTTTTAGTGTCACTCGCTTCCGTTTCATCGAGTTTCAAATTACAACTGTCAAAAAAATCTTTTCATTGATTGAAGAAGAAAAAAAAAATCCCATTAATGTCGGTTAATGATTTGGGGAAATGATTTTCTCCGTGTAGGCTTTAACCAATGAACCATATATTCAAATATTATTACATTAACTGTTACCTATATGGCTATATGGGTTAATGGAATTGCAGGAACCGACAGGAACAGAATTGCAACTGATTTATATTCATGACGCGAGGTCGTAACATGTTCGTGTCGGACAAAGGACAGATGTGGCCAGGATTACCGCAAATGCCATTTTACTTGTAGGTAGCTATGATTTTTTTTTATAATAAGAATCAAAAATCTTTAGACATAGGCCCATGAATTCACCTTTCTGTAAGTAGTGTCCAAGATTTTAAATAAGTCTTTATTGAGTTAGCGAAACGATCGGTTTTCTTTCGGCTCTACGATATGCTCAAAGATATACTTACCCTGAAATAACATCGGAATCTCCAAATAATGAGATGGAGTGCAAAAGCAAATTAACCGAAGCTGCTTCATCGTGTAATTTAAACTTCAGACTAAAAAAATTTCATATGCAATATCTTAAGAAACAATACGAAGTGAAGTACAAAAGATATTCTATACGTTTCTACGACTAGTTCTTTAGTTCCATGCATAGACATCCAAATGGATAGACAAGCAGTTACAGATGAGGGGTAAAACCAAACTATGGAGGGCGAAGAGGGGAAAGATGACTGTGATTCGTTATACAATCAATCTGACAGTAAATAGGCATCTCGCATTACAATATCACCATTTAGTTCTTAAAAGCAAAATCTGCTTTGAATGAATAGACCTTTTTACATGGGAGCGCGAATTGCTTGCCACGATAATAACATATTTGCTAAGGCCAAATGCTCGCCCCGAAAAGACTCGCCCCAATACACATAGCAATATTTTGTTGCCGTGTTTAGTTAAAACACTATTACAAATGTTTCATAATTTACTTACCCCTGTAACCAACGACGAGCACACTGAAGAACCGCCCACATTCGCTATGTGCACATTGATATGTAGATATATTGTATAGCATACGCTACCGTTTTGGCGTTGTATTTCGTTAAATGTATGGATGTTACCTTCTAGCTGTTCACGGCAAGAATGATGACGTCACACATTTTAGATTCAAGCGAGGCTCTATCCCCTCCCCATGGAGCGAGCCGGTTCCAAGGAGGAGCTCCAGCCGGCGCCATGTGGAGGGGGAAATAATACGTTTTTATCACTTAGGGCAAGTCCATATATATATTCATATGTCCGTGGTTCTATGGAACGATTTGCCGGATTCCTCCCTCCTTCAACAAGGGAATTGAACAGATGTTTACTCCTCCCTCCTCTCAAAAATACATTTTATACAGCATCCCCAAATATAGCACAGGTCCTGAAGGAAATTATTTTTCTCAGGGCCTCCTGTGATTAGTTAATGGAAAAAAAAACAATTTGCAATTCACACGCAGTAGAAGTGAAACTAGAAAGTCGCTAGATGACGCTTTCTTTTCTTTTGCCTGTTTATTTTAAAGTGGTTTGAAGATCGGATATTGATTTTACAAAAATACATATATATATTTTTTGGATTTGGTAGGTTTCGTAGGTTATCCTCCATTCGCTGGATGTCTCTCTGGGCGTTGGGTGTCAGGCGCTTCATACCGCGGCGCTATTGGTCGTGAATTTACCGCATTATATTAGAACCGGAATAATACATTTTTGTGACGCATTTCCGTTTCATCCGAAATTCAAGTCGCTAACGGGGCTAAAGAAGTTTAACTTCAAAAGAATGCTGCGGTGAAATAGTTCCATTCGTGGCCAGAACTTCGAAAATATTTCGCATCAAGCAGGAACTGCGATCGTTACTGCTAAATCTACTTCAAGATGTTAACTTAATTTCACCGAGTTATAAATCTAAAGGACAGCACGGGGTAGATTTCGCCGAGCTCCAATAAAGAAAAGATCCGCCCTTTGTAATACACGGTTAATGATCGATTTCAATCAATTTGGTATATATTTCGATGGACATAAAGGATTTGATGAGAGGATAACCTGCGATAAATAAAAGTTGAAGAACACGTCAGTTAAAAAGAAGGAAATAGCAATTAGGTACTTGGGGTACATTTCCTGAAAATCCTGGTAAAAATTTACATTCCAGGGGTCCTAGCATGGTATTTACGTCAATTACGTCAATTATATTAGGAACCCCTAGTCATTGTGAACTATTGTTTGTTCATTAGCGGCCTGCAGTCGTGCTCGGGAGCGATGGCAAGTTACCGACATTTTCGATAAAACCTATATCGATCGACCATGCTAGGGGGCCAGATGGCTCACTTCAGCGAATCGGATTCTTTATATTTCTTCAAAAAAACATCAGATAATATTAAGTTAACTTAACATGCATTATTTCTATTAACCACTAGCTGGTACCCGGCATGCGTTGCTATGCCATTTAATAAAGAAATGGTTTGTTCCTGCGTGTCCTTTCCCATTCGTCCCGTTCCCCTTCCCCCCCCCCCCCACCAATCCACTCCCGCGTCCTCTTTCCCTCTCGCGTTTCCACTCCGCCTCCTCCACCTTCCCTCTCCCCACTCCACTCTCCCCCCTTCTCCCGTCCCGCAAACCCCCCTCCCGAGTTCCCCTCCCCTCTCTCAGGTTCCCTCCCCCCCCCTTGCCGCGTTCCATAAATTAATTCCCGGTACATTTAGTTTTCAAACAGCTCGTGTACCACCTATTGCATTTTTTTATACAAATTTATAATGCCACAGCTCACCAGACAATAACGAACACAACAAATAAAGAATTATCCAATTTGCGCGTACATACATTTCGGCGATTCATTTTTATACAAATTTCATAATGCCAGAGCCCTCCAGTAGTTTTATACAAACCTTGTCCTGACAATAACGAACACAACAAAAAAGAATTATCCTGTATGGTGCAGTCGTGCGCGTGCATACATATCGGCGATTCATTTTTATTTATATAGATAGATAGATTAGGAGTGTACGCAACAATTTGGTTCAATATTAAGAGGGAACCAGGGAAATCCGAGAATATGTCATTTTTAAATCAAATATAAATTGATTTCGTAAGATTCTTCTTTTATTTAGTAAAGGCATGTTTTAAATTTTGAGAAAAAATGTTTATTTTTAGTATAATAAGGTTATACCATAGGTCGCTGGCAGATTTGTTAAATTTTCAAACAAAAAATCTTATTTTACAAGACATATTTCATACCACGTAATCATACGTTATTGTAAATAAATACGTTATCTAGTAAACGCATGTTTCAAAATTTGAATTTTAGTTCAAATGAAATCATTAAAAAAATATACGCGCAGGTGTTTTGTAACGAAAATACTTCAGTTTGTCTATTTATTTACAGTCTTACAAACTAACAAATTTAAGATTTTTTTACATTCTTATTTTGCTTAGACATAATTGAAAAATGATAAATACTTATGATCAAAAAATAATTACAAAAAGTACATAATTTTAAAAGTTTTATCATCACGCCTTTCAGCATTTTTGGATGTAGGTATAAATTAGAGCAAATTTGGGATGAAAAAAATCGATATTGAGTTATAATTTTAAAAAGCTGGTACGGAGAATAATTAATCTTTCTCATTAGACTCGCCCTGTACGATCGTAAGAGCATCTTTAGACGAAATGTGGATTTTCGGCCGCTGGCAGGCATTTTTGGAGTTAGACATCTACACGAATTTTTACCTTTCTAAATATCTATTTCTGCTTTCACGCTATTTTTCCAGCGATTTAAAGAATATTGTTTATTCAGCAATCCAGCTTTCAAAACTCCTAAAATATTGTTAGCCATATTAGCCGATAACCAAAGTGAATTGACGTTGAAAATTCAAACAGACTTTATTGGTACATTCAAAGTGCCTCTTTTAGTTGATTTTATAAAATAGAAAAATGTAACCGACGCACTGTCAGGGCAGTATTTGAATTACTTGTAATTGAAATACAAATGTGTATTTTGAATTTGTATTTCAATTACTTCCTAAAAATGTATTTTGTAATTGGTATTTCAATTACCTGATGCTGAGGTATTTTGTAATTTGTGTTTCAAATGCTTATGACTTAAAAAAATTTCAAATACATTTAGCGATCTCTTTAATGATAACGAAAAATAAACTGACATAGACAATACGTAGACTAAAAAGCTATATATATTAATATTTAGAGTTGGTAAAAATATATTATATTATACTTGTCATTGCTTTGTATTGTACATGTTTGCGTTATGGTATTAAATCAAGTACTATAGGAATAATTTGACTGAATACTAGATTATTTTTAAGTTAATTACAGTATGGCGCACTTGAAGTGAAATAATACAAAACTGGGCTATACAAATCTCAAGTTATTGTAATAATTATTATTGTCTAATATCTGGGTCCAATAACCAAAGAATTTTACAAGTGGGGCGGAGATGAGATGTGTCTTCTGAACAAAATGATTGATCAATTTTTGCACGTCTCTGATTCACTCTGCTCAGCTTTGCTTCTATGGAAACGCACCCTTAGATAAAGGCACTTACGACAATTTATTGCAACCAAAGGTTCTTCCAATACCAAATGTATTATGTAATTTATATTTTGTATTTGAAATAAAAAATGGTTAAAATACTGTATTTGATATTTCAAATACACGACTTGAAAGCATTTTGTATTTCGTATTTTAAATATTTGCGAAAAAGTATTTTGTAATTCGTATTTTAATTAAAGTAAAGCACATGGACATATGAATATATCTGGACCTGCCCTAAGTGATAAAAACGTATTATTTTCCCCTCCCCACGGAGCCGGCTATAGCTCCGCCTTGGAGCCAGCTAGGCTTACGAGAGCGTCGCTTGAATCTAAAAAATGTGACGTCATCATTCTTGTCCTGACCAGCGCGCTGGTCACATCGCACATTTTACGAACAAAAGTGAGAGCTTGTGCTATACATTATACCCTAATATATGTGAACGTAGCGAATGTGGGCGTTTCTCCAGTGAGCTCGTCGACGGTTAGAGGGGTAAGTAAATTATGAAACATTTGTAAAAGTGTCTTAACTAAACACGGCAACAAAATATTCCCGTGTGAAAAGGGGTGAACTTTCCTTTGCCGATTTCGACTACGCAAATATGATAATAACGTGGCGGGCAATTTGCGTTCCCATGTAAAAAGGTCTATTCATTAAAAAGCAGTTTTGCTTTTAAGAACGAAATGGTGATATTATAATGCGAGATGCCTATATACTGTCAGATTGATTTTTTAACGAATCACAGTCATCTTCCCCTCTTCACCCTCCATAGTTTGGTTTTACCCCTCATCTGTATCTTCTGGTCTATTAAATTTGGATGTCTATGGTAAAGCATGTATTTTGCCCAACCCTGGGTGTGTCAAAGATTGTTTTTGATAAAACGATTTTTTACAGCCCGAACAGGATTTTTCTCCGTTGTGTCTCAGCATGTGGTTTGTCAAACATAGTATTTAAAAAAAAATTTAAGCAGGAGGAACATGAAAAGGGTTTTTCTCCACTGTGAATCAGCGTGTGGTTCGTCAACATGCTGATTCACAGTTGGCCATGTGAACCACTGATCATCAAATTTTAAATAATGAGAAAATTTCTCAAGCCGTTCACATCATAATGGACGATGTCATACTACTAATGATAACTTTTTTTCTTCTCATACTCAAGTCACTGTGAGATGCGTAAAAATTGTTAAAAATACTATTTGTGGACCTTTGATACGAGATGGCATAAAAGCAAGGTAATAAATCCAGGAAAAAATGTGTCCATTTTCATCACCAAATTCTGCACCGTTCGTAGCCACTTTCAAGGATTTTCTATTTTTCAATGTGGTTAATATTACTATCGACAAGTATTTTTCTAAATATTCTATCGGTTTTTAAATGATTATCTGAAAAATAAATAGTAATAAACAAATATAATGTGGATAAGTTTTAAGATTTTCACGGCCAAAAGCATTTTCGTTATTTGTTTTTGGGGTGTTATGCCGTGTTGCGCTACCTCCTTCTTTAGCCAACGTTTCGGACATCGTTGCAGTGTCCATCATCAGGGCAGATCACACATCTACCGGATCTGCCCTGATGATGGACACTGCAACGATGTCCGAAACGTTGGCTAAAGAAGGAGGTAGCGCAACACGGCATAACACCCCAAAAACAAATAACGAAAATATAATGTGTATTTTATTTCGCATTTATGAGCTATAAATACTTGCATAAAATCTTAAAATGAAAACAAATGGAGCTTCTGCGGGTGTCCAAGAATAAAAAAAATATCAAAATGAAACATATGCAGTTATAATTGTTAATATATAGAGCATTTCTACAATTATGGTGATTTCAAAATTAGGGAAAAAAAATCATTCCACCTTAAATTGCAGATAGGAATATATCAATAAACTGCATAAAACACATACATCTATAGGATTTAGCCTGCGCGCAAACGAAACATTATAATCGGTCTCCTCTTTGTGCGGTGATTCGTAGACTCTTTCCCTCCCCATTCACTTCTACCGCGTGTGAACTGCACTCGATTTTTTATTTTATTTAATTTCACTTTCCGGTTGTAGTTTCACGAGAATTACAATAAATCATTATTTAAATCTTCATAATTTCCCCTCCTTTCTTTTTTTAACCCTCCATACAGCATCTCCAAAGATGACAGGACCTGAGGGAAATTATTTTTCTCTGGGTCTTCTCTGTGGAGTTAATCCAAAAAAAACTTAAGCTGTATTTTAAAATGTTCATAGTTAATTTTATCTTTTGTTTTAAGTTTGTTATTAGATATTATTTTATTGTACCATTTTATACCTGGAAAATGGTAAGAATATAACGATAATGAGTCGTAATGCTTCTCAACATTGGAATGGATATTAATCCCTTTGTTTTGAATCTATTGCTAATCGAACCTAATAGTCCAATGCTATTAGCTCCTTAGAGCAGGCTCCACTAAAATACCCGTAGAACATACTCAGCATACCCTCATTCTGTTTACATATCAGAGATACGAGTAGCAATCAGTAAGTTACCAACTGATTGATAATCAAATGGACCGCCATACTTTGCACAGAATCAAATAGTTTTATAAGCATGGTGGGGGGTGGGGCTCCAGTCCAGAGTTGGCTCTCAAAATCAGGCAGTTAAATTATTTTTTATCGTGTAATCTAGTGAGACTATAAACTGCCCCTGTACACAACACACTTCTATTGGTTTAACTGTTACAGTGCCTGGGGCGTTTCCCATAGCTTGTAAAACCTGAAAATCTTACTCTAAATAAAGGGCCCTTTACCATTAAATAAGTTACATATATCTAGAATGCAGAATTACAATATTAGTGCTTTTTTAGTGGAGAGGGAAGGAGATGTCGGAGGGGAGGGTGTGAAAGTACCCGACTATTCAGATCTGGTCACCAAACACGGCTAAAGCCATTTAAAGCAACGTTTCAATTCTAAATGGTGGTCTTACACTAGGGCGATACTGAGAGTATCTTCCACTCTGGAACGTGCCGCAAATCTTTACATAGTATAAAATGAAGTCGCTCCCGCTGTCTGTGCGCTTAGATCTTTTAAACTACACAACGGATTTTCATGCGGTTTTCACCAATAGATAGAGAGATTTATGAGGAATGTTTTTAAATTTTTTAATTTGTCAAGGTTTTGTGTAAATTGGTCGAAATATATAAACAAGGGCCGGCAAGCGGGCAGCGGACTGACAAGCGGGCGTTGTGAATTTGATTTAACAGATGGCGTTGGTAATAAAGGTTGAGTAATGGCGTGGCGTTGCGTTTCGTAAGCCAATAGCCACATCAACGTGTGGCCGGTCTGCTAGTATACTGTATATTATTTTAAATGAATTAATTGTGAAATAACACAAATCAATAACACAAATTAACCACAAATTAATCACAAACCAACAACACAAATAAAATTTATTTGCCCACGCCGGGAATGCGTTAAGAGCTTTGCCCCTAGACCACGCCGTTCATACCTTAATCTTATTTATTTATTTATTTATTTATTTATTTACGGACTTACGTCCAATTTAAAACAAAGTATCACGAAGTATAGAAATGAACAATGTAAGGATTCGGATGGTACATGAAAGCAAAGACAAACAGTGAAAATAGAAGAAAAATAAGTGTCAAGTCACGTCAAGACCTTGCAAAAATTAGGGTGAATATTACATATCTTCATTTGTTTAAAGAGCGACAGAAATCATTTAAGCTAATACCAAAAAAATCAAGGTCTTGACGTGAGTTGACCAGTCTACACATTCTGGACAGTGGTGAGTTATAACCATAGTTAGTCGAGTGCTGATTGAGGAAAAGCAGGTCTTTATTTCTGAGTCTACGAGAAGGTATATTAAATGTGATGCGTTGTAGTAATGTAGGCGAGTCGATTAAACAGTTAATAATTTTGAAGAAACAAATGAGATCAGATTTTATCCGACGGTCTTCTAAAGGAGAAAGGTTTAGAGTTTGTTCAATTTCAGCATACGAGTAATTGCCTCGCTCTAATCCTAGCCTCCAAGCAATTCCCTTTAGGAACCGATGTTGAACGGATTCAATATGACGAATATGGACAGCATAAAAAGGAGACCATATAATACAAGCATATTCAAGATGGGGGCGAACCAAGGAGCAGTAAAGAGTTCTTAGGGTATTTATGTTTTTGAAGTCAGAAGTGGTTCTAGTGATAAAACCAAGTAGTTTGAGAGATTTATTAACAATCGTATTTATATGTTCCCGGAAAGAAAGCTTGCTATCAAGAGAGATACCAAGATCTTTAATAGATTGAACAGTTGTTAGGCAATTATTATTTAATTTGTATTCGAAAACAATCGGATTTTTAGATCTGTAGAAGGACATAATTTTGCACTTATCGACATTTAGTTCCAAGCAATTAATTTAGCAATTGAAAGAGTCAATATCTGATTGGAAAAGAAGGCAGTCATGGTAGTTTTTGATTATTTTTAGGATCTTATTGTCATCAGCAAAAAGCCAAAAGCGTGTGTGAGAGAAAATACGAATAATGTCATTTATAAACAAGTTGAAGAGAAGCGGGGCTAAATGTGCTCCTTGCGGTACGCCGGATGTTACTTCAATAATAATAGACTCAATGTTATTTATTTTAACTCTTTGTTTTCTATTGCTTAAATAAGAATTAAAGAAAGATAGCAATGGGTTTCGTATACCTATAGCATATAGCTTGGCCATGAGGATAGCGTGTTTTACTTTGTCAAAAGCTTTAGAAAAGTCGGTATATAGAACATCTACTTGTGATTTATCTTCTAGGCCATTGACTACGGTGTTGGTGAAGGAGAGTAAGTTTGTAGTGGTAGATTTAGCAGATCTAAAGCCATGCTGTTCCTCAATCAGCACATTTTTGAAAATAGGTGTTATTTTTTTTGTGATTATAGATTCAAAGATTTTAGGAATATGAGATAACATCGATATAGGTCTATAGTTTTCTACGTTCGACCTATTACCCGATTTAAAAATAGGTCGTATATAGGAAACCTTCCAGGAATCCGGAAAAGTGGCAGATGATAATGATAAGTTATATAATAAACAAATTGGCTTAGATACAACAGATTTACATTCTTTCAATAATATTTCAGGTATACCATCAGGACCAGTGCTTGTTTTGCTGGGAAGATTTTTTAAGTGATTTCGCAATTATTAAGGTCAATAGTATTAGCATATTTAAGTGGAGGGATGGTGCATATGTTATCAGTATAGACAGAGGAGAAATGTTCAGCAAAAAGGTTGGCAATATCGAAATCGTTGGTGGCGTGAGTATCATTAAAAAATAAACTTGAAGGGAGATCGTTATAATAATACGTTTTTGTTTAATAAATTTCCAAAATTGTTTAGGGTTAAGATTTAATTTTGTCTCAGTGAGTTCAATATAAGATTTATAACACAAGTTAGATTCAATTTTGGATAATTCTCTTAACTGAGAAAATTTTTGATAAAGCGCTAAGTTGTTCGTTAATTTGAATAACTTGTGTGTTTTCTTTTTTTCCATAATCAAATGCTTTAGTTTCATACTGAACCAAATAGGAAATTTAGGCTGGGAAAAAGTTCCCCTTGGAACGAACAAATCTATAGCATGAGTTATACATTCGTTGAATTTAAATACAGCATCGTTAATATTGTTGTTTGATAACATACCTGCCCAGTCATATTGGGCAAGGTACCTATTCATGCCAGTATAATCACCTTTGTTAAATTTGTAGTGGAATGTAACTGCTGATTTCAGAGTGTCACTTTTGAAAGGATTAGTGAAGTTAATATCGAGTGGTGGATGATATTTATCTATTGGTAATATTGAGTCAGTAGCTTCACATACACAAACGCTAGGCATATTGGTAAATATTAGATCAAGACAGTAACCTCCACAGTTATTGATCGAGTTTAATTGGTACATATTCAGGAAGGCAAAGAAATTTACTATTATGGAAGCATGAAGGGAAACATTATTAGGAGTTTTCACACCATGACTATCATTAAGCCACACTATTTTAGGAAGATTATAATCACCACAAATAAGTAAGGAATCGGCCTTTATGGAAATACGCTCAACTGCTTCAGTATGTGACTTATAGATTTCTATTGAAGAGGAGGGGGGAATGTATACACAACCAATGACAAGTTTCTTGGAACCAAGTAGAACACAAATAAATAATTGTTCAGATACATTATTAGACGATTCAAGAATGTGGCAAGAGTATTTTTTTTTAATACATATCATTACCCCACCTCCTCTACACTTGTTAGAAGAGGAAGAGCGGTCACAGCGAAAAATAATGTAGTCATGGAGTCCAAGTTCTGTTGAAGCAATATTGTCTGATAGCCATGTTTCAGTAAAACATAAAAAATCATAAGGGCATAAATTTATGGAGCATCTAAAGGAGTTTAGCTTAGTATTGAGACCACGAATATTTTGATAATAGGTGGAAAAGTTAGTATTAATAAGGTGTCGATTCTGATTCAGCCTAAAAAATTGACTCGAGATAATTCGCGTCTCTCAGCGGCTTGGCGGGCAGGACAGTCAGGGGAGCCAGTGTTGTGTGTGGACGGTTTTCTGAAGAACTTGCAGGTAGCACATGCTGGTGGCTTTTCAGGAGTCGGGCAAGCATCTCGATTGTGTCCAGGTTTTCCACAGTGAGAACATGTAGGCATGTCTGCGTTACATTTCGACGCCGTATGGCCGTAAAGTTGACAGTGTCCACATTTTAGACTGTCGATCCAATCCCTTACGGTGTGTATTTGCCAGTCCATAGCCAGTTTAGAGAAGCGAATGAGGGAGTGACGAACAGAAGGAGGAACTCTGAAGACATGAGTGCACGATCCGGTACGAGGTCCTACTTTGTGAGAGAACTGCAATTTATCTTTCAATTCATTAATTTGTAGACCGGTTTCTTCGTGTGTTTGCTGGTGGATTGCCAAGATGATGTTCTCGAGGGGCACAACTTGAGGTAGACCATGGATAGCTATCCGAGGAAGTTTATGTGAAGAAACTGCTGCTTTCAGACCAGCATCGGATAGGGTCGGTGCATTGGCAAGTTTTATGGCCTCTGCATCGGTACTTGGATGCACGACTACACCTCCGTTCCTTATTTCTCGTACCCCCGTGATTGTAATTCCCAAAGATGATGGGTTAGTTGAGGTTTTGAGAGTTTCAAGAGTACTGCTGGAAGGAAGTGACTTGTCATCTTTGGGGAAGATAAGTACGGCTGGTCTCGCAGGAAGTATAGGGGCATTGTTTCTTGTGTTCGGTGGATATTTCGGGAGGACTTGGTTGGACGTAATCGAACTATACGTTCTGTTCCCATTTTCGGGTGTTTGATTAGAAGACATATATTTGTAGGTCTTCAATTCTCCTTCAAGGCTCCCTAACTTTACACCCATTTGACCGACATTACCCAATAGATCGGTGAATTTAGGGGCGAGTTTCGCTATTTGTTCCTGGGTGAATTTGTTAGATGTGTCCATTATGATGATATTTAATAGGTTTAAAATAGAGGTTGCCTTTGCCAGGAATTGTTGGGCAGAGTTTTCTTGTTCCATTATAATATTATGGATTATTATTGTTATTATTATCTTAATTATTAAACAACATTATTCAAAGTTGACGTTCAATAATTAATTGTCTACACCGTAATATTATCGTTGCTAACCCATGTTCACACCTATTACTATACACATCTCTACAAGACACTAAGCTCAAAGATTCTATGTCGAATAGGCACAAGACAATTTTCACGAAATTCAATACGTCAGTAACCTCGTCTTTGAGTGGGCAAAAGCTTAGCGCCGCGAGCGCAATTCCAAATCCGTTTATGTAGAACAAATATGTGCGTACTTAATATAAAGTATTAATAAATTGCCCCGCGGGTAAAACCTTAAGACTTTGGGTGAGATTATTCACGTAATTATAATATTTTTGATATTTTTTCTTGAATTCTTTCAAGAAGGGTCACTGTTTTATAATATGTAGGAAACAGTGTTAACTCTGTCAGTGGCAAATATTGAAGCTGGAAATGAATGTCTGCAACTGGACAAATATCAGTAACATGTGCAATCAATTACAAAATGAAATTAGTCCATAGATTCATTCTCCTTGATCCTTGACCAATTCTAATGAGATTACCAAGAGATTACCAGGAGCTTACCAGGAGCTTACCAGGAGCGTACCAGGAGATTTATGAGATTACCAGGAGCCCTAGCACGGTGAAATCGATAACTTTACATTATCGGATCAGTTGGGGTAACTTCCGATGATTTATATCGATTCACAGCAAGCTTCCACGAGCCGATATTGATAGCGAATCAATAAGTTAGCGATATACGCAAACAACCCTGGCGGACTTGTCGACGAATTCGCCTTCCGAAACATCAAAAATCAATCAATTACGTAAAAATATTAATAAATTGACAATGTTGAATTGAAATACTAACCTAAATATGCATTGGCAGTCCGCATTAACTTTTTGACATTTAACGGGAATTAATTAGTTAATAAGGGTTTTTAGTCATATTTCAACCATAGTTTCTCAAAAATCGTTCGGAATAAATTGGATTTAAGGCGCCGCATCCGCGCTCAAAAAGAAGAAGATGGAAAGATATGTATTACGAATGTTAGAAGAGCGCGCTAATATTTAAAGCGATAAAATCGGTGCGAAAATTGTGAAAATGTTAAATAAAACACGACTCGTTTAAAATAGAGCAAAAATTTCGTGGGAGGCGTCTTAAGTATCATTTAAAGAAATATTGTGATTTTTTTCATACATATAACTTGTAAAATAACTCAATGAACGTGTTTATAATAATTTTCGGATCATACTTTGCGATTTCGTATAATTTGCGTTTCGGAGTGGAACGCGTCTAGATATTATCTTCAAAAATAACATATATATTTTTTAAGAGCGTAAAAACTTCAAATGTTTAAGGGAGATATGTAAGAAATCGGTAGAAATGGCGGATCGAATATACGACTTCTTTCGATTCTAAAAGCTTCTTTAGTTGAACTCTTTTTGCATAACGAACGACATAATCCAAATAAATGCGTATATTGACAGTTAACCGAAAAAAAAACTTTTTTATTTTGTTTGCTTGCTCGCTAACAGAATGCATCACGTATAATTATTAGTTTACAACTTACATTGACAATTTTTTACATTGGTTACAGTAACAATTCCAATTAAAATTGAGTATGCTAGGGACGATGAGAAGTTAACGATAGTTATCCTATCAATCCTTATCGGTCGTCTATGCTATGGGGCCTGGTTGTCGACTATTTGCATTCTATTTGTTGATTTGTGGGTGTTCAAAAGCATGTCGTGTGTAACGTTTGTGAATGTGATACCGATTATTGAAACACACAGGAACTATTGTGTTTCTTGTTACGTGTGACATGCCACACCCCACTGCATGGCCTTTGTCCTTCGTGCAATATGGAAAACATCACACTTTCATACAGGTAGGTACTGTCGAGAGTTTTTCTATTAGATCGCAAAGCACACTGTAAATAAGGGCCAATAAGGAGCTCCAGTGAGACTTAAAATGTTTACAGATAAACGAACTCAGATTCTGAATATGAATAAGTTTTTTATGTATACACCTACCTACAATTAATAAATCTTTATTTAAAAATGAATAAAACACAATGCCAATCAAAACTCTCGGCTTGGTTCGGAAGATTTAAACCCTGATGTTTGTTAAAATTTTGGATTTACTTAGAAATATTTCCGGATGACAATCATTTTATATATTATATTTCCTGAGTTTTAATGTTTTTCTAAATTAAATAGGTTTTTAAAGGAAGAGGTAAGACTCTTTCGGATTTTAGTATTAAAAATGTAATATAAAAAATTTAAATGATTAAAAAAATACAGGAACTGTTTTACTTTGTCGTTTACCGATTGTTTTTAATCTTGTAAACTGTAGAATTACTACTTCAATTATTACTCAAACTCAAATGTAATTATTGTAATTTTTTCGGTTTCATATAAAATTATTGAATAAAAAAATCACAAGCATTTACAAATCTTTCACAAATATGCCAAATTTTAAGGTCTATTTACATTTTTTTAATGAATCACAATTAGGGAATGCAATCCCGCAAGACCTTGTCAATCCAGGTATTAGCGGGACTGAACAATCTTAGTCCCGCTGGATCCAGGTATTTGCGGGACCTAGCAGGGTGGACTTAGATATCAATCGTATAATAAAGACCTAATACCTCGATCTACCAACCTTGTTTTTAGAGTTTTAAATTTATACCTAATCAAACAAGTTCTTTGGGACATTTTAAATGGTTTATTAATATACATTTGGTTAGATATAGGTAAAGTTTAAGTCATAAATTGGCAAAGAATAATATAAGACATACATTTATATAACAATAAACACACTAATAAATTCACACGATAAACAATATTCTTGTACATTGTACAATAAGCATCATAAGTTTAAACATTATTTTGGAAATAGCTTCGTAAAAAAGTTAAAGTATTAATTGTGTCGTCTGATAAACGGCTTCTGATATTGGACACAAGGTAGCCAGCGGCTGAAAAAGCTCGTTCAGCTTCCACGCTGGTTGGCACAATAATCATTAGCGCAATGTAAAGTGAATTGAACGTATGTGTCTTAATCCATCGGACTCGAAGTAATTCATTTCCTTCTTTATAAAAACCTCCGCCGCGCGCAGAGTAACACGTATGAACTACGCTTCTCTGTAATCCCGCCAGTCCAGCGGGATCCCGCAAAATTTTCGACCGAGATTAGTCCCGCAAAATGTCTGCGGGATCTCGGTATTTCGGGATCCCGGTGTACCGGGATTGCATTCCCTAATCACAATTATTTGGAAGTGTAAGGAAAACTTTTAGACGCAAATACTGAGCGCCCTCTTTCTAACACTGCTTAAACCATATACCTCACCTAATACGAAACGATTTTTAGTCTCGTTCGCGTAAAGTACACAAGTGTATCCGAGGGGTTAACTAAATGGAAAACTTTAATTGAGTACGGAAATGGCTGTATTTGTACACATCGGTTCAATTCAATGAGAATAGTGACGAGATGTCAACATTTTACAATTTGTTTTTCAATTAAAAGCGGTTTATTTTTAGAATAAAAAAACGTCTCAGTACCGAGCACTAACTAAATTTGCCCTATCGCAATAAAAAGTAAACTTCGCTGTGGATTTGCTGAATGCGAAAAATTTAAATTAAAAAAATATTTTTAAAGTTAAAAACTAACCATATAAACTATAAACGAATGTCATTATTTATTGCTTCGTTAATACTCGTTCTCGTGGGCGTAGCTAGGTTTTGATTTAAGATGGGGCAAAAAATAAAAATCTTGAGTAGGTATTGAAAGAACGTAGGTTTCTACAACATTTTCATGCTTTAGGCTCTATGAATACAAAGAATGTGAACGTAAGAAGGAAAAAAAACATCCTACAAAGTGCTGTAAATTTGAAAACGCGACTTGGCGGACGATCCCAGAGGTCATGCATCGGCCAACCAGGGTGCCTTGCCCCACCATGCCTACGCCCATGCTCGTTCTTGTGTTCAAGAGCTCCGACGCGGAACGATTTGCCGGTGTCTGTGATTCATCTTAGCACCTCATCTTTATGATTCGTTTTAACATCTCATTAAAGGAGTAGGTAAGTTGTTTTCGGATAAAACAGAACGTCGACAAAACAGAACCAAAATAATAAGTTAGGTTAAATTATGTTGGGCTGGATTTAGTTAGATTTGTCGTGGTTTATTTATTCGTCTTCTTCTTATTTGTATGTTTCTTCATGGTACCAATGTAAGTAGGTAGGTAATGAAAGTGTATGTGACTTACCGTTGAGGAACAGGCTCCCCGCTGTCCATGTTCTCGAACTGATGGTTCGGGTCGTTGGAGTTCATCAGCTTGTTGAGCTTGTTGGCGGCGAGGTTGGGATTCTGGCGCGGCTGACGCGGCTCCGAGAAGGAATCCTCGAAGTCGAAGTCCAGGTCGTCCGCCAGCCCCGGCTGCAAGCGCTGGCCCTGCTCCAGACCCGAGTCGCGCTTCAGTTCTATAAGCAGCGAGATTAGTTCAAGACTTATTTATATTGATGAAAGTAGACTGAACGCTGTAGAAATGAGATCCCTGAGGCGTGTGTGTGTAAAACCATGTACGATCGTGTGGAGATCCGCAAAGAATGCAAGGCTGATGTAAGCGTAATGAGTAAGATTAAGAAAGGAACGCTTCTATGGTGCATGTAGAGCGAATGAACGTGGAAAGAAGTGTAAGGACAATATATGACGCAAATATGAATGGTAGAAAAAGTCGGGGATGCCCAAGAAAGACATGGCACGACCAAGTGAATCAGATACTTGAGTCGGGCCATGTCAAGAGTCAGAATAATAGAAGAGCATGTATGACACGATGTATGAATGTGAACGAGGCAAGGAGTGTGTGCCAAGTTGAAGTTGTCCCGAGTTGTTCGACGTTCCGTCCTCTCTGCCTACCCCTGCGGAAAAACGGCGTGATGGTTAGTTAGTTAGTTAGTTTCTTATTTGTATTCGAGGGGCTTAATTTTTTCCGAGGGACTGAATTCAATTTTCAGGGACTGGATTCTACTCAAGGACTTGACTCTGTTCGAGGGACTTGATTCTATTCACGGGACTTTATTCCATTCGAGCGAATTGGTACTATTGGATGAATTTGATTCAAATAAAGAGAAATACCTATTGATGGGTCTTGATTACAATCAAATTATGTACTTGATACTATACAAAGAACTTGCGATTCTTCAAGGATTATAACTTGTATCCATTATTGATAACAGAAGACACTGTCGATAAAGATTCGTTATTCTAGCTTTTAAATTAACACACGACGTACCTAGTATTGTGGAATTTCTATTCTATTATAATTTTAAAAAGACAGACAAACTTAACCGCGTTACGAAAAGTCTAAGAATATTCGTTACACTCGGAAAAGTTTGCTTATGCAATGTGAAGGACTAGGGCCAGTTGAGTGATGATCGTCACTTAAGACGATGTCATAAGTGTTATTTCGAATATGTGGACATTTAAACGCATCCTTTTAAAAACCGATTCTCAGCCCGTTTCATTTTGATCAAATTGTGATAAGCTGACAAACCTAACTGCCGTGTTGTTATACTTTTCATCTGATTACAATTTGGGCAAAATTTAAACCTGGATGAGAATCGTCATTCATCGGAAACTGTTCAAATGTTAAAAAAAATTGAGATAGAGCTGATCGTCGACAAGTCGTTGCGACGGTCCGTCAAACATCTGGCCCATGTTGATTGAATTAAATTAATGTTTAGTATGATAATTAAATTCCGGGAGTAGGTAAGTAAAGTATGTCTAAAAATATTACATTTATAGCTACCCCGTAAAAAATTGGGATGGATTTATGTTTCAAAACTAATTTGTAAGGTACGCAAAGTAATATTTATTTTAAAGCACTTTTAATTAACTCCGAACAAATTTAAAATAAACCAAAACCGTAGGAACTTTTGGAGGCTAAAAGAATCCAAACTTTTTTGTATCATGACAAAATGATTTTCTACAAGAACACGTGGACGACGCTTTCCCGAAATACGACCAAGTTATGGCGGTATTTGGAAAAAAATCACTTTCAATTCTATAAGATTTACTTCAGTGGATTCTCAGAAATTGGTGTCTCCCAATGATCAAACTAAATACCTAAAAGATGGACTTTGTCCAAACGGTTATACAAAAATGGCGGCGGTTTCCATGATTCAGTTTACACGATAAGTAATAAATATTGGTTCGATTTGGCCGCCACTTTTGCATAATCCTTTGGACAGAATGTTTTATTGGCACGCCAAGTTCTGTCTTAGGGTATTTTATTTAGTCATTGGTGTCACCATAAATTACATGGATGATAAAATAAATGTTTTGGCTAATACATTAGCTAAAATATTTCCTGTTAATAACACAAACAAGTGAAAAGGTGCTATCCGTAAAGCAACCTAACCTATCCTAATATAATGCATCAATATTACTATTGATGTTGAGGTTACACGTTCTCTTTTCTTATTATAATGTTCTAATTTATTTGTGTTTATACAAGATTAAAATAATAAACTTCAAGTATAATTCTTTCAATAAAGTCATTTCAAAATAGTATTATTAGAACAATCGCTGTTGAACAAATTAGTATTATAAGCAATCACAACATAATATACTTTTTCATCGCAACACAGGAAACAATCAAAAAGTTATTCTTAGACACATAATTTCAATACAATTTTTTTCTATCGCTTTTATCCGACCTTGTGTGGAATAAAAAGACCTCGATGACTAAAATTAACAGCGCTTTAAATTCATAAGTTTATTTACGTGTTTATTGTGTGCACTTACAATAATGGGTGTTGTGTAAATTTGCTGTTAGGAAATTAATTTTTGCTGGAATATTAACTTATTGAATTATAAATAAACCTCGACGTAACATTTAATCATTGAAAATAATATCGACACTCTCATTGAAAATATGGAATAGAATAAGATACCGAAAATAAAAAAAAGGTCGCAACATGGTCGTGAAAACGGTTTGTAGTATCGTATTCTATATTCATATTTAAATTGTGAGTTTTTAAAATTATGTTTTTTTCGGTAATTAAATTAATTTTAATTTGAACGCATCGATTATCAACTATATTTTAAGACAGGTGAGGCAAATTGGTAAAATATAATCAGGAAGGTGAAATTGGTTTAGACGGTTGGGTTAGGTTAGGTTATGAATTAGGGTTAGGTTAGGTTATCAACAAAGCTGAAAATCAATATTAATATGACATTATTTTGATTCGACCTTTGGTTAAAATATCGCAAAAACGCTGCTACAAAATCGACAGTTTAGGATCACAGAGTTCTAACTTGCATATTAGGGCAGTGTGATCCCAAACCCCAAACTTATAATACGCCATCTACAATTTTCAGAGTGGGTGGCGGCCAGATATATTTTTAGATTTGCAGAACTGATAGTAAAACGCTCGCTGTTTGACTTTATGGGTAAAAAAACCTTGTTGGCCTTCCTCGTTCAGAATGATAAATGCTTTAAAACTTTCCCAATGATGGACACCGCGACGGTGTGCTGTTGAAACATCGTTTCAAGAAGGGAGAGGAACCACAACACGACTACCCCAATCAGTTTAAAAACGTTGCTGAATTGACTGACCAGGTTTAAGCGTGCGCGTCCCGGAGCCAGGTCGGTAGTAGTGCTGGTCGGGCGGCGGCAGAGCGAAAGGCGACCTCTGCGTCGGGGTCTTCGGGTCCCACTGCTCGTTCTCCAGGCGGTAGGTGAACTCGGGATCAGAAGGCACATCGTAAGGGCGTCTGGGCTCTCCCATAGGCTGGTAGTCATAGTCCTTGTCTGCCTGTCTCTTGTACTCAGTGTAGAGCTTGCGCAGACTTGGCATGACGGCGTGGTGGGCGGTGGGGTACTGGCGGCCTTGGGAATGGACCTGGAAGTTGCGCATCTGCAGCATGATGCGGCGGGCCATTGCGGGACTGGCCTCTTCGCTGCCGTCTTCTATTCCTTCCATCTCCGCGCTGAGGTCTTCCATGGCCGGGACCCCTGCGATTCAACAAACACCAATTTTATCCATTGAGTCAACAATACAATCTTCAACTATTCAACTTTTTTTTATCTTCTATCTAAATCCAAACAGATAGCTGTACTTATCTAGATATAAAATCTAGATAACTACAAAAATAATAATATTATTCCCCACACTGCAGCAAGTAGTAGCAATATAATTAATTTTCAGTACACAAACGAAAAATCGATAAAATTAATGCCTCAACACGGGCTTGCTAGTGACGCATTTATATATACACAAAACCTCCAATCATAATTGATTAATTAATTACTGATTTACTCATTGTTTTATCTTGTATCAATTATTGTTATTGTATTCGTAATTAGTATTGAATTGAAATTAATATTGTATTATACAAGCGTTCAACTATTATTGTAGAGAATATTTCAATATGCATCAATATTATTAATCATCTTAGCGCCAATCAAAAATTAGGGACTTCTCATTACTGACAAAATATTATAATATATCTTGTATCATTCACGATTTGAGCAGGTCCTAACGTCACCATCGTTGTATTTTATGTGTGTTTATAACAATATTTTTGTCGTTATAAAAATAGAACTAAAACAATGATATTTCGCGTATAACTAACGCCAACTGCATACTTAGGTTATTCTCGCACTTATAATATATATAAGATTTGTAGTTCTGTAAATGTATGCATTAAGCAGATGTAGACAATGAAGACATTATAAGATATGACGTAATTCTTTGTAAAAATAAAGCGGTTTATGCGGTTCCCAAACTGTAAGAACATAATAGACTTGCCTAACATGAAATCTGGGTATCACTTCGACAAGTTGGAGGCAAACCACGTGACCATATTTTTGGCACCAGGGCGGTTCGAGAATGCTTTGAATAAAATATGACATCAGTTGTAGATTGACTACCGAAGAGCAAACATTGAAATAATCAGACCCTACGTAGAAAAGTAAAGTTCGCTAAAGTAAGGCAAAATTTTGCAGCGCAGTCCATTTTCTGGGTAGGATCTGGATGTTCATTTTTAAACGAACCGCCTGGCGTAGCGACGCTAAAATTGAGCGAGTTGGGAAAAATATAATATTGTTTACCGATTTGGGATTTCCAGTTAAGTTTTTTTTACACAACCAGGAAATTGCGTTCTATTGTAAAATGGGCTAATAATTCGTGAGCAGATTTTAATTTTCGAGGACCGAATTGTGATACTACAATGCAAGTTGCCTGTATACTGGCAGATTAATTTATTGACAAAACACAGAAAGGGGGGCGGTCACACCGCTTTCTGCGCTCCGCGCCACTTGGTGTGTTCCCCTTTCCCTGATTGGCTCATCTATTGACGTGAATATCTATGTTTCCTGTAGTAGAAGACACTCTTATACTGCGTATACATACACGAACATGAACGCGAGCCGAGCCACGAATTATAGGAAAGGGACGATGCAACGGCAAACGGCGCGAAATGCCTGCGGTTGCTTCATTGCTCAATATAGCTTTAGCTATTTTTCACCAAATGTGAATAGCCTTCCTTCTATTTTAAGGCTATAAAAGCAATAAAATAAGCTCGTATTTAAAAGCCATAAACCCTACGGCCAATAATACTAACTGCTAATCCAACTTCTAAATTGCCGCGCTATCAAATACTAAGCATTAAAACATTTTAGTACTTAGATATGTTTAAACTATTATAAATTTTGAATCCATATATTACGTATGTTACAAATATTAATATGACGTATTTGTAAAATGTTCAATAAGGTGTAATAAGAAAACACATAATTTGCGTAAGCGATCAGCTGTGAATTTTTTTAGTTTTGTCATAAATTAAAGAAAATAACAGACTTGAAGAGAAAGTAAAACTTCTTCTGGTTAATTTATCACATGACTGCAAACAAAACTTGTGTAAGTCTGTTTCTCTAAACCGTAAAGTATATTTAAATGTATATTTTCGGCACGTTTCAAAACATTTTTTGTTAATTAAAAAATCGTTAGGTTCGGAATTAAGGTAAAAACTTACATATTGGCCAAAAATATAAAGTCTTGTCCTAGATTGACAGTTAACCGTTTAGAGCAGAGGTTTCATAGCTCATGATGGAAAATGGTTGGGTAGTCAATTTGTAAATTTCATGACGCCAAGTTTAAAAAAAAACCCTGGACTCTGCGCAGAAACAGGCGGTCCGTTGGATAGATTCTTCTAACTTAACAAACGGATTGCGATCTTTAGAGCACATCATGCGTCAGAGGGAATGCTATCCTTGTTCTACCGGTATTTTAATGAAAGTTGCTCCGAGGAACTAGCGTCATTGAACCCTTCGGCACCGGCGCGTAGTCGGGAAACACGCCATAAACGTGCCCAACACATGCAAGTGCACGGTGACATTTGTCACATGAGAACGGGTCGCTTCTGCGACTCGTTCTTGTGTTAAACAGCTCGGCTGTGGAACGATTTGCCGGCCTCTGTGTTTCTTTCTTCCTACAAAATGGGTCACTTTGAGTCTATTGTTCATTCCTTCCTCTCCTCAAAAAGACCATCCACACAGCATCTAAGATAATATAAGCTCTGAGGAAAATAATTTCCCTCAGGACCACCTGTGTGGAGTTAATTTTAAAAAATCAGAGTGTGCAATTCACATGCGGTAGACGTGAAACCTTCAGAAAACTAAAGTAGAAAAGTGTGGGGAGGCTACGAAGCACCGCACAAAGAGGAGACCGGTTGATTATACTATCTCATTCTCTCGCAGGCTAAATCCTATAGATATATGTTTGTTACTATGGATGTATGTATTTGTCACTTTTTAGTGGCGCTATTTTTCGTTTCATCGAGTTTCAATACACAACGGTGCTAAGAAGTGCTAAAGAAGTTTTCACTTAAAAGAGTTAGTAAGCCGTCACTGAATTCTGATCAAATCAAGATTTATGTATATCATGTAGAAATGTGGGTTTATTGTCAATTACCAGGTGGCAATTTTCATCGTCAACATTAATCTACTGTGTCACTGCTGATTACTCGCGACGATCACACGTGAATAGATAATGTACGAAAGGGGTAAGAAAACTTTTATAAAAAATATTAAATGAAAAAACCCACTTTGTAAAACACCACTTTTTATTGGAATTAATATTTAACAGCCAACCGGGTTTCGCTTATCTCAAGCTCTAGAAGCCCTCGAAATCAAAAAAGCCTTCAATAAAAAATCAAACATTATTAATAACCAAATAAATTTATCTGATAGTCCCATTTTTAATTTATTCCGTTAACCTCTTCTGAAACAGTTCCCTCCCTCTCCCTCCCCCCCGTTACTTACCCAAACTGTAATTATTATGTTTGTCTCCCTCTTTTCTGTTTGTTATCTATTTCTGCCACCAATAGGGTGTCGCCTATTCTATTGCTATCTCTTTCACTAATTCTCTTAATTTCTTTTATATATATGTGTCTGTATCTAATTTACTTCAGTTGATATATTAGGCCCTGATGAAGCTTGAGATAAGCAAAATCCGGTGGGCTGTTAAATATTAATTCCAATAAAAAGTGGTATTTTACAAAGTGTGTTTTTTCATTTAATATATGTCACACCACTAAGTGTTTGCTTCCTTCGATAAAATTTTATAAAAAAACTTTGTTGCCTGTTTAATAGCACGTACTCGTGTAGACTATCTTGCGTAGGTACTTGTGCAACACGGATCTGCAATAGAACGTAAAATTATTGATCTCATATATTTATTTTTATTATTTTGTCTTTTTTTACATTAGCTCCACACAGTAAAATTATTTTCCCTTAGGAAAATAATTTCCCTCAGGGCCTATGTTATCTTAGGGGCTGATGTGTGAAGGGTATTTTTAAGGAAGGGAAGGATAGGAATTTTCGGGAAGGAAAAAGGCATGAAAAAGGTAGGAATCGGGGGGTTAGTGTGTCCAGGAGTGACGGACGTATGAATCAATCCCTCCAACTGCGGTGCAAGACGATGGGTTGAGAGAATCCGGCTGGAAAGGTCAAAACGCCTCCCTCAACCTCTTGTCTCTCGATCCGGTCTGCCTCGCTGCAGGTGTACAGACGCATCCGCCGCTGGACAAACATGAACCCCTGCTAAGTCACTAAACGTAGCGAACCACTCGGGGTACCTATGGCAGAGGTGGTGGTAATCTAATAAATGGTTCCCGGAGCAGCGGTACCCATACCAGCCTCCCAAATTATTACATGAGGAAAAATATACATAAATCTATATTATATATAAATCTTATATATAAAAATGAATCGCTGAATGTGTTACTAAGCGCAAATCTCGATAGCAGCTGAACCGATTTCGCTAATTCTTTTTTTAGAATATTCCTTGAAATACGAGAAAATTAAAAAACTTAAAATTAAAAATTGGATAATTTCAGAAAACCTAACGACTATCGCATGTTTGACAGTTCGCGTGTTTGAGAATGACATTTTGCAAAACAATGATTATTAAATCAGGATTCTATTTTTGAAAACATTTAAGTTGATAAATTTATTTAAAGTAGGTACTCCCCTAATAGTTTGAATCGAATCAAGAATTTTGGATATTTTAAATAGGTACCTATGTTAGGAACCAAATGTAATACACATGAAAAATGGAAATTTGAATAAAAATTGTAAAAGGTGGCACGCGGGCTGTTTAAAAAGTGAATATACTGGGATTGAATATATGGAAAGCGAGAGGGGGGAGGGGGGAGGGTGGGCGGTGAGAGAGGGGATGAGGTGGAGGAGGCGGAGTGGGAAACCCCCTTACACCATGTGAGCGAAGCCGCGGGAAAAAGCTAATCTATAATATAAAAATGAATCGCTGAATGTGTTGCTAAGCGCATGACTGAAGACATGAAACGAACGAATTCACCAATTTGGATAAATTTTTTTTGTGTGTTCGTTATTGTCAGGACAAGGTTTTTATAAAACTTCCGGTGAGCTCTGGCATTATGAAATTTGTATAAAAAAATGCTATTGGTGGCACGCGAGGAAGCGGCTATTGCTATGGAAAGCGGGCGGGAGGAAGAGATGGGGAAGGGGAACCAGGGAGGGGGAGAGTAACTAGGAAGGGGGGTGGGGGTCCTGGGAGGGGGAGGGGAACTCGGGAGGGGGGTTCGCGGGACTGGGGAAGGTGGAGGTGACGGAGTGGGAACGGGAGAACAAAAGGGGAGGCGGAAGGGGAACGGGATGAATGGGAAAGGACACTCAGGGAGAAACAATTTCTTAATTAAATGGCATAGCAACGCATGCCGGGAACCAGCTAGTATATAAATAAAAATGAATTGCCGAAATGTATATACGCGCATAACTTCCGAACCACTGCACCAAATTGGATAATTATTTGTTTTTTTTGTGTTCATTATTGTCAGGACAAGGTTTGTATAAAACTACTGGTTAGCTCTGGCATTATGAAATTTGTATAAAAAAAAAATAATATATAAAATAATGAATGTATGGAATAAGGGAGGGGACAGGGGGAGGGGAACTCGGGTAGGGGGTTCGCGGGAGGGGTGGAAAGGAACCCGGGAGGAGGGAGGGGAACCTGAGAGGGAAAATATGTTAAATGGCATAGCAACGCTTGCCGGGAACCAGCTAATTGTATATAAATTACACACGAGACCCTAAACGTAGTCAACCACTTGAGGTGTCCTATGGCGTGGGTGTTGGTTATCCAATAAATGGGTCCCGGGGCGACAATACCCAGACCCGCCTTCCAAAATGCTTAATTGTAGTAGAATGGTGGTAAAATTTAACAGTAAATTTGTGTTTAATAGTAGATCAGAGCACCTTACCTTAGTACGCAAACCACGATTCCAAAACGCCTGAAGTGTGTTCCAGTGCTCGCCGTTATTACAATACATATATTATATGTATTCCCTTTTTCCTTTATCACAGAAGACCGGAAACAGAAGTGACTCGGCTGCGGTGTTCTCGACTACTTCAAACTTTCATTAGCGTACTTATTTACCTATTTTTGTTGGCCAAGTTTAACGTTCTATGTACGTACATACTTATCTTCTAAAAATTTAATAGTAAAGAATTCCTTCAATTCTTGCAGTTATTTAAGGGATGACAGTGAAAAATATTACCTACGCGAAGGTTTTATTTATAAAAAATATTAATTCAGTAGGTATTCCATTTTACTGAAATAAATAATAACCAAAAACAAATACATAAAATAAATACTGTTACCAGTGATTTCTGACATTATTTGCAACTTTGATCTACCACGCAATATGTACATATATAGGGCACCCATGCTAAGTCACCAAACGTAGCTATCCATTTGGGGTGACCTGTGGGTACCTATTGATTATTAAATAAATAGTTCCCGGGGCGGTGTTACCCATACTCGCCTCCCAAATTTAGCCGTGTGTTGTGACTAAATCTGAATAGTCAGGTGCCTCAAAAATCCATCTCAAACATCTTTCAAAAGATTCTATATGTGATATTTCATCAGGGCGATACTGAAAATTATCTTAGGTAACATCAGTTTTTTGAAGGGAAAACTTCTTTAACACCGTTGTAATTTGAAACTCGATGAAACGAAAAATAGCAACACTAATAAGAGACAAACACATACATCCATAGGATTTAGCCTGCGACAGATTTTAAGACAGACTAACCGGTGTCCTCTTTGTGCAGTGCTTCGTAGAATAAAATGTAAAATAATTTTTAAACTCGATAACAATATTATAATAAGTAAACCCTACAATTATCTTACTCCTTTTACTCGAAGTTTAGTTTTATGGAGGTTTCACTTCTACCTCGTCGGAAATTCACACATGATTTTTTTTAATTCAAATCGATCTATATCTAGAAGAGATTGCACGTTCAGTGTAGATAGCAAAGCTAGAAAATTTGATGTCAAACTAATTAGAAATTAATATTTTCCGTTTCCGGAATTTTATTTATTTATTTAAATAAATGAAGATAATATAAGCGAAACTCAATCGAAAATCTGGAAACAGAAAAATCAGAAAAACATATTGACACCTCTGGGACTCGAACCCAGGACCTCTTCTTTATTTATTTGTTTCATTAAACGCCTCTCGGCTTTTACAAAATATAACTTAAAGTAAAATACATACTTTAGTGTAAAATAGCAAAGGATAGAAATTAGAAGTTAAAATTGTAATTTTTTTTGAAAAAGATGCATCACGTGTAAGCCTCTGGATATTTTAAAAAATACATCAGATTAAATTGACTAGTACACCACTTTCTCGGCACACAAGCCTTGCGTCTTTCGCAAACGTCATTAGTCATTAGTCATTGTTACTTAAGTGACACAATCTTTTTTGACTGCCAGTAAACGATATTATAAACAATGTGAACAGCGGGATGAGTTTAGTCACCTATCATAATATATGTTTTGTAGCGTAGCTTAGGTCAACAAATAAAAACTGCCTCTGGGTCAAGTCTCTTCGGTCTATCTTCCGTTCTTGCTTCGCGTTCTTTGAGGACTCGTCAAGCGATAGGTGATATTCGTTATATTGTTCCCGCAATAGCAACTATTTTTAGTAATTTACTGAAAAGAACATTGTGAAAATAAGTATCTAAAGATTCCTTTGGTCTCTGATAATCTCACTTGATATTAAAATTCCTTTGTCTAAAAGTTGACAATGGTTAACAGTGCCGTAAATAGCCTTTTCTGCGCCCTGTGCGAGCTTCTATAACTGCGCCCTATTTAAGTGGACCCTTCGCCTATTATACCACCCACTGTGTCTCACTCACTAAAACTCAAACGCAAGTTCACCAGTGCAAATGCGTTGCCAACCCTGATGCTTAAGATTTAATTTTTGGGCCACTTTGGTCTTCATACCTCTATAAAAAAATACCCTGTAAAGTTTCAGTATACTGTAAATTAATTTAATTTAAAGTTCTTGGTATGGTAGAGTTTTGAATAAGGAAGATAGCATTGCATAATATAAATTGCGTTTAAGTATGAATTGGTGAAAAAACGTTTATTCGAAAATATTTGCAAAGATTATTCACAATTCACAACTACACAATACACAAATAAATGAGACCACAAATGACTAAGTTCAGATAGTAAAGATTTAAAGCGAGCCATAAACTTTTTTAAAGGTTTACTTTTCGCGCTTTCTTCATTGCGAAATCGTTGATAACCTGATATAAAGCTAGTGGGCCTGACGGAATACCCGCCCTGGTATTGCAGAGGTGCGCTGCAGAAATAGCTCCAATTTTGACGAAGCTTTTCAAAATATCCCTGAAGTCTGGCTCTGTGCCCTCTGGTTGGAAAAAAGCGATCATTCACCCTATTCCAAAGAAGGGTGACCGCTCCAACCCAGCCAACTACCGCCCCATAGCCATCACATCAGTTTGTCTAAGGTAATGGAACGTGTGATCAACGACAAACTGCTCACATACCTCGAGAAGAACAAAATTATTAACGACCGTCAATACGGATTCCGGCGGAACCGCTTGTGCGGTGATCTTCGCGCGTATGTGACGCATGTTTGGGGGCGATCACTAGAACGTTTTGGTGAGACCCAAACGGTTGCACTGGATATTTCCAACAAACTGCCTTCTTACGGACTTCCCGCATCCTTGTGTACGTGGATTGCCGACTTTTTGAGGAAGAGGTCGATTCAGGTGGTTGCTGACGGTTTCACCTCTTCCTCGCATTCGATAAATGCTGGCGTCCCACGGGGATCGGTTCTGTCACCGACTTTGTTTCTGTTGCACATCAATGACCTCTTGTCATGTGCACCGATTCATTGTAACGCGGATGACAGTATAGTCCATGATAGCTTTTTATTTGACAAGCCCCCAAAAAGCACACAAACTCCAATAGCTCGGAGGGCTTTGAAGCAAAGAATGGACGGTTACCTAGAGAGTGTTTTCTCTTGGGGTAAGAATAACCTCGTCGAATTTAATGTTTCAAAGACCCAATCATGTTTGATAACGTCTAAAAGGGATCGAAATGAAAATCTACTCTCATTCAACGGAAGCAACCTTCCGAACAGGACCTCCATCGATATGCTTGGTGTAACTCTAAGTGACCAGCTCAGGTACGGGGGCTCCATCGAAACCATAGTTAAGTTAGCCTCTCAGAAACTGGGCGTACTATACAGGGCCCGCAGATACTTTAATAGTGCACAACTGCTAACCCTGCACAAATCGCAAGTGCGCCCCACGGTTGAATTTGGCAGCCACCTCTGATCTGGAGCTCCAAAATACCTAAAAATTACCCTTGACTCTGTGCAGAAACGGGCGGTCCGTTTGATAGATTCTCCCATCTTAACAGACGGACTGCAATCTTTAGAGCATAGGCGTCAGGTGGGAATGCTGTCCTTATTCTACCGGTATTACAATGGAAGATGCTCCGAGGAACTAGCATCATTGATCCCCTCGGCACCGGTGCATAGTCGGGAAACACGCCAAACACGCGCTCAACATTTGTACACGGTTGACATTAGTCACATGAGAACGGGTCGTTTCTATGACTCGTTCAACGGCTCGGCTATGGAACGATTTGCCGGCCTCTGTGTTTCCTCCCTCCTACAAGGGTCAGTTCAAGATCCATGTTCACTCCTTCCTTTTCTCAAAAAGACCCTCCACACAGCATCTACAAAGATGACATAGGCTCTGAGGGAAATTATTTTCCTCAGGGCCTCCTGTCTGGAGTTAATGTTAAAAAAAACCTTTTCATACGCCAGGAACCGTCCTATGTCGCGTTCAGCCGACAAAATCGCTAGGCCGGTCAACCTTTCTTGGCCAATCGTCGAGCGCAAGTAAGTTTTTATTAATTTGAGCTTACTGAATGATCTTTCGCAGGAATCTACAGTCGATGGCACTGTTAAAAAATCTTTATAGCGACTACTACATTGGGAAACATCTCTTTTAATCTACTTCGACTATACCTTTTTATAGCTATACCCAGATTTGAACTACGGTCACATTTATCAAGTAATGTAGTCGTTTCTTGATTGACAAAAAAAAACGAGCACGATGTTTTGTCTAATTGAACAGACGTTTTTGATGTTACTGGCATATAGGTACGTATGTGTTGGAATCGGAGCGGGACCGGGAACTTATCATGAGCAATCAGGAGCAAAACGAAAAAAATAATAGTCCTGCCTAGTTTGGCCATACTTGCGCCCCCTAGAGTCTACGCCCTGTGCCTGGGCACCGGTGGCACCACCCTATTTACAGCGCTGATGGTTAACTGCCTATGGTCTAGTCTCATTGGTCTATCTTACGTACTAGCTTCGTGTTGTGTGAGGACTCATTAAGCGATAGGTGATATTCGTTATACTGTTCCCGCATTTAGCACCTATGTTTAGTAACTTACTGAAAAGAACATTGTGAAAATAAGGATTCCTTTGGATTCTTGATAATCTCACCCGATATAAACATTCTTTTCTCTAAAAGTTGACAATGGTTAACTGCCTATTATGACCTAGTCTCATCGGTCTATCTTCCTTTCTTTCTTCGTGTTCTGTGAGGACTCACCAAGCGATAGTTAAATTTTTTCCGCACCTATGTTTAGTAAATTACTGAAAAGAACATTGTGAAAACAAGTATATAAAAATTCGGTTGGTCTCTGATAATCTCACCTCATATCAACATTCCGTTCTCTAAAAGTTGACAACGGTTAACTGCCTACGACCAAGTCTCATCGGTCTATCTTCCTTTCTTTCTTCGTGTTCTGTGAGGACTCACCAAGCGATAGTTAAATTTTTCCCGCACCTATGTTTAGTAAATTACTGAAAAGAACATTGTGAAAATAAGTATCAAAAAATTCCTTTGGTCTCTGATAATCTCGCCTGTTATCAACATTCCTATCTCTAAAAGTTGACAATGGAAAAACATTGCAACCATAATAATTTACGCTCCTCGATAACAGATTACGCAAATCGACCCATACTAATAAAAACTCGATAAACCAAGAGCGCTATATGAAATATCGCAAATTCCCGTAAAGGCGCGAAGAATAAAAATTGCACCTTTTATGAGACATTTTTATCGAGCGCATCAATGGCGGTGGGCTACTGTTTATTGATTGGCTATTTCCAACAAGTTCTAAGTGGACTTTTATGACTCCCGACGTGTCATCATACTCCATCACCTTGCCAACAGTTTTCTGCGGTACATTACCAACTTTACTCTTCGTTGTTTTTATGGGATATATTATATATATTATTCAACATTTAAAAATTGATTGAGCTTAGTGAAGTTCTGTTTTAGCTTGATCGTTTTGCATTTTGTATGTCTGTAAATTCGTTTGTACGTTCCGTATCCGTTACAAGATGGTGGCCATTCTAAAGATTCATTAATGATTATTTTTAAGTGAAACTTCTCTAGCACGGTTGTGATTTGAAACTTGATGAAACGTTTTCTTGAAATGAAACGACACTAAAAAGAGACAAACACGTACATGTATAGGATTTAACCTGCGAGAGAATGAGCTATAATGAAACCTTACCGCATTATGTGTAAGTTATTGTGAAGGTTTCACTTCTACAGCGTGCGAAATGTGAAATATATATAAATGTTATGTAATGTACAATCGGTAGGTATTTGACTTCCTACTTACAAATCTTATGATTATGTTATTTTGTTTTCGACTTATTACATAAGAGAAAATTGGAAACAGAGTTTTTGAACATATATATCGCAGTTCACAGAAGTACCAGTATGCTTAATATTTACCCAATCCGTCGTATGTAAAGAGTCCTAATAATAAAATTGGATTCTTTACATACATTGCCTGGGCTGACTCGCACAATGTTTAGCCCAATTATTATGAAATGGAACAACACACAACAACTTTGAAACTTTTGTCCTGGTTGTGTTTACTTTTAATTTTATACGCACAGTATTTACTTAAGGAGCCTTACATACACTGAAAGTCTCACGGAGAAAATTCTCTCACATGGCATTTTGAAGAATCCCTTTTTTACATTACCTCCACACAGAAGGACCTGAAGAAAATAAAATCCCTCAGAGCCTTTGTCGTCTTTGGGGATGATATGTGGTGGGTCTTTTAGGGAAAGGAAGAAGAGGACGTTCTGATAAGCAAAAAGGTGTCAAGGGTAGGTAGGAATCAGAGGGTTAATGTATTTATTTATTGTTGTTGTACGCCGTAGGGGCTTTTACATAGATTATAAAATAATATTTAAGTTTAACAATTATTATAAGCAATAATTATCAGCCTGAAACACTCATCCACTTTGAAAAATCTTCTGTGAAAAGATACATGACGCCAACGGGACGACATGACAACCAATATCTTTTCACGGAAGATTTTTCAATGTGGATGAGTGTTTCAGGCTGATAATTATTGCTTATAATAATTGTTACCCTTTGTGCTATGCATAAAAATCTTGTCCAAACGTTAGTTTATAAATTAAAAATAATAATTAATTTAATGGAACGTTAAGTTCTCTTTTACTTTGTTTATATTCTTTATTTTACTCCACACTCTCATTAGGGGCCCGGAGGAAAATAATTTCCCTCATGGTCCCTATGTTATGTTTGAGGATTTTGTTAAACGTTAGTTTAACAATTAAAAATAATAATATTTAAGTTTATTAATAATATTTATTCTTGAATGACGGACGTATGAGTTCATGTCTTGTACCGCTGTACCAGTTTTTCCCGATCCGGGCCTGCCCGCAGAAGGTGAGCAAAAGTATCCTCCGCCAAGACCTAGACAAACCTCATCCCGTGAACCCGAGCACGCCTGCTAAGTCATGAAGCACACCCGCCTCGCAAAATGTAAGGAAGAGAGAACCAACAATTGTGGAAGTTGGTCCCTATCCAAGCTGTTAGCACAATAAAATGTATAAATAAATTAAATGAAGACAAATAAGCGAAACTCAATTGAAAATCTGAAAACAGAAAAATCAGAATAACATATTGGCAAGTCTGGGACTCGAACCCAGGAACTCGAACCTCTCGTTTGAGAGGTCCAGGGTTCGAGTCCCAGAGGTGCCAATGCCTTTGAATATTCCTTAACATAGAAATTTGAATTAATAAACTACAGTAATAGGACATTCCATTCAAAACATTTCAAATAATAAATAACATTTTAAGAAGAATGAGAAACATGTTACACAAAATTCGTTCATTTTAAATGTCGAAAGTTTCCTCTCGCTTCACTGTGGAGCAACTGATAGACTTACTTGTAACAGGTGTTCTGATAAATTTTTGAAGTTAAAACTTCTTTAGCACCGTTGTGATTTGAAACTCGATGAAACGAAAATTAGCGACACTAAAAAGATACAAACTATATATACTATACAGGGTGTTAAGGACGTACTTGACTTACTTTAACCAGTGATTCCTGACATTATTTGGAGTAAAAAATGTGAATGAAATTTTGGTCTCCGGTGACTTTTTTTGACGACTTTTTTTTTTCAAATTTTTTTTCTTCAAAATCAAACAAAAAAAAAATTCTTCCGCATGTCGTCACTGGTCACTCAGCCGAGTGTCCGACGAACCCCTTACCCCGCCTCCAACTGTTCAACAACTACCATTTTTTTATGTATTTGTAGAAAAAAAAAAAAAAAAAAACATCAAAAATGTCACTGGAGACCAAAATTTTATTTACATTTTTTACTCCAAATAATTTTTATTTTATTTTTTATTTTATTTATTAGCGTTATAAACAGTCATTACAAGTTCATATATAACAGTGTTAGAGATAGTCATATCATTGACCAATAAAATAACGAAATAAAAATTTGAGACCATAATAAAAATAAAAAAAAACAAACAAAACAATATATGTATGTAATATAAACAGTTCTGAAAAAGTGCATCTACTCACTTAAATCTACAAAAAATGTATTTTCAAACTGCTGAAATCAAAAAAGAAAATGTAATGAAAATGAAGAAAAATGAAAATGTAACAGAAAGATAAGGAATTAATGAAACATTAAGTTTTCCGTTGAATATTACTTTTTACGAATTTTATGAAGTTAGCAAGGTTCGTGTTAAACATGTCAATGTCTGTGCATAATCTATTGAAAGTTCTACAGCTTCTTCTTATAAACACCTTTTGAAGATAATTAGCATTGCTCTTAGGAATATAAAATATGTCTGGAGATCGAGTGACTCTTATTGGACATCTGAAATTGATATTTTGTAATAGGTAAGGGCTATCAATAAAATTGTGGATTATCTTATAAAGCATTACTAGGTCTCTGATATCTCTGCGTTGATCAAGGGTTTTGAGGTTCATAGAGACATAATTTACATCATTTCGCATGCGAAACGAAACATATTTCAAAAACTTTTTCTGGACTCTTTCTATATTTGATTTATATGTAGAACAATGGGGGTTCCATACTGTTGAAGCATACTCTAGGTGGCTTCTGACGTATGATATGTAGAGAATCTTAAATGTTTGTGGATTTTTGAAAACAGAACTTACTCTAAGTATAAATCCTAGCATTTTCAAAGCCTTAGACGTGATGTGCTCGACGTGAGATTGAAAAAGAAGCTTACTGTCTAATAGAACTCCAAGATCTTTAATTTCATTTACCCTATTTAAAAGATTGTTTTTAATTATGTACGGATATAGTATAGTGTTTTTCTTTCGAGAATAAGATATGACGGAACATTTATCTGCATTCAAAAGAAGGCGGTTTTCTAAACAATACACATTGACCAGGGAGTTCAGGTCATCCTGGAGCTCTATACAATCCATCTCAGATTTAATGATTTTGACAATCTTTTTGTCATCCGCATATAGGAACAGCTGAGAATTACGAATAGTTTTGTTAACATCGTTCATAAAAATGTTGAATAAAAGGGGGCCAAGGTGAGATCCTTGGGGAACTCCTGAGGTTACGGGGACAAAGCTAGAGCAGAACCCCAGTACAGTTACAGCTTGCGTACGATTGTCGAGATAAGAGGCTAACCAACGAAGAAGGTCACCGTGTATACCCATTGCTTCGACTTTCTCAATTAAAATGCTGTGTGGAATTTTATCAAAGGCTTTGGAATAGTCTGTGTAGACTACATCGACTTGAAAACCGTTATCCATAGCAACAAGGACTGTGTCAACAAATTCGCATAGATTAGTTTCTGTTGATTTTCTGTTCACGAAGCCGTGTTGATTCGAAATGATGTGTGGTCGTATACAAGGAAAAATGATATCGAAAACAATCTTTTCAAAAAGTTTACCCATTACATTTAATTTAGAGATTGGTCTGTAATTTTCTATGTTGTGTTTGTCGCCTTTTTTGAATATAGGCACAATATATGAACTTTTCCATTCTAGTGGAAAAATACCAGAAGACAAAGAAGTTTTGAATATTAGACTTAGCGGATAACATAAAACATTAGCGCAATTCTTTAAAAATACCGGGTGTATACCATCAGGCCCACTGCCTTTGGTAGGATCTAATGATTTGAGATATTTACAAACTAATTCAGTGTCTATATGAACATTATTAAGATTTAGTACTGAGGTGTTTGGATTATATATTCGATTGGTAGACGAGGTGGACGGGGCGGGGGATTCAAAGGAGGATTGAAAATGTATGTTGAATAAGTTACTTATAGCTTCTCCACCTGATACACGCTGGGAGTTAAGAAACATATTGTTAGGTAGTTCAGAGCTTCTTTGCTTAGATTTAACAAAGGTCCAGGAGTGTTTGGGATCGGTATTGATATTAATTTCGGCCATATTAATGAAATTATCATAGCACACATAATGTCAGGAATCACTGGTTAAAGTAAGTCAAGTACGTCCCTTAACACCCTGTATTAGAAGAATGAGATTGGTCTCCTCTTTGTGCTGTGCTGCGTAGCCTCCCCACTCTTGTCTACTTTAGTTTTCAGAATGTTTCACTTTCAACCGAGTGTGAACTGTACACTTCTATTTTTGAAGTGAAAACGTCTTAAGCACCGTTGAGATTGGCAACTCGATGAAATGGAAACGAGCGACACTAAAAAGAGACAAACACAGTTAGCAATAAGATATTAATTTATGTTACGGGTACTCGGTTCCAATATAATACGATAAATCGACGATCCCACGCAGGTATTCCTTGGTCCAGTGGTATAAAGCGCCTGAAGAACCTTAGCGGCCAGACATTCAGCGGACCAAAGATCAAATCCTACGAAATCGAAAAAAAAAAATATTTTGCTTCTGTAAAATCAATATCCAATTTAATTAAACGAATACAATATTAGCGAAACTCAATCGAAAATCTGGAGAAAGAAAAATCAGAAAAGATATTGTTAAATATTATAATTTGTGATTTTACTCATAAAGTTTAAAAAATTAAAAATCAATATCCAATCTTCAAACCACTCCAAAATGAACCGGCAAAAAATACAAAAGAAAGAAACACCTAGCGACTCCGAAGAAGAAAACACAAATACCAATTGACGACAATATGCATAGGAAAAGGTGCACTGGAATTCGACGACAAAACGATGGAAAAATTCATCCTTCACATTGATAAAAAAGCGCTTCGTGGTTTTCCCACTCTTGCCTATTTTAGTTTTTTTAAGGTTTCACTTCTACCGTGTGAGAATTGCACACTCTTTTTTTTACTACAGCTCTACACAGGAGGTTTTGAGGAAAAAAATCCCTCAGGGCCTATTTCAACTTTGGAGATGCTGTGTGGACGATCTTTTTAGGGAACGGAAGGAGAGGACGTTCTGGGAAGGTATGAGGGGTGGATAGGAATCTGGGGGTGAAAGTGTCCAGGAGTGAGGGATGTAAGAATCCATCCCTCCCACTGCGGTACAAGGCGATGTGTCGAGATAGTCCAGTCTATATTATGTCTACCTCAAGCAATCTCTCCAGGGCCGTAGCTAGGGGGGGGGCATTATGGGGCAATGCCCTACCTTAAAATACCTGTGCCCTACCTTAAGAAATACCACGGACTATGATAATTTACTAGCAATGGGGTAAGGTTTGTCTAGGTCTTGGAGGCGGATGACCAAGACACACTGAACCTCAGATTACTACCCACCCCTTAAACCCTTTTCCTTCCCAGAACTCTCCTCTTCTTCCTTTCCTTAAAAGAACCCTCCACAAAGCATCCCCAAGATGACATAAAAAAATATTAATGAGAGGGAAATTATTTTCCTCAAGGCCTCCTGGTTTGATATGATTGAAAAAATACTATCTATTAGTGACATCTAACTAAACAACTTCGAATTAACCAAGGAATCATATCATACTAATTCTTTATTCTGCCCATAGATGGCATTAAAGTAAGTGGTGGGAGGCTGTGTGCGTATTGCAATGACTGCTTAAGGGCAATCCATAAATTACGTCACACCTTAAGGGAGGGGGGGGAGGGTCAAAATTGCAAAATATGTGACGTCTACGGGGGTCTCACAATGGTGACGATGTGGGACAGGGACGGGGGGGGGGGGGGTCAAAAATCATGAAATTCGTGTGACGTAATTTATGGATGGCCCCTTACGGGGAATTCCCAAACAGTTTGGGGATGCTATTAAATGGTTGAGTCATAAATATACCAATCCCTAGATAATAATATCTTGTAAAATTTTTAACCATTTATTTCATTAATTTTTTAGATATTTTTATAACCTATTTGTGAAATTTTGCTGCCCCTTAAAAGTGCCGCAGGGGTGGGCCGCGCCCCCCCCCCCTAAGTCAGATCAAGTTACATTTTTACTTGCGCCCTACCTGTAGTTACCGCTGCCCTATCTTAAATTCAACTTTGGCTACGGCCCTGAGTCTCTCCCGACCTGGCCCACCACGCAGTGAGCAAACGCATTCACCAGCAAGACCTAGATAATCCTCACCCCAAGAACTCGGGCAACCCTGTTGAATCACCAAACGTAGCGAACCACTTGATGACAATAAGAATAATGATAAGACTGGTGATGTAACTCACTTATTTTTTCACTGATCTTTGTTACTCGGAAATGTGTAAACTTATAATTTTTTGTAACACCTTTCGTGGGTATATCTTATGACAATGATTTAGGTAGGTACTGGTAAGAAGGTATAATCCCTAACAATACACAAACGGTTGATTGCACTTTAAACTTGTTAATTTTTGTTCTTCCATAAAACCGATCCGTTTACCTAGTTGTAGAAAGAGAAAAATAAGATATAGGAGTAGAACGATGTGAATGCCTCAGTTGGTTTTATTGCTGGAAAGAAATCAGTTCAAACAGTTCCTCCATAAGCATGACAGGTATTATTGAGTTTAGTGTTTAAACCTTACTTAGAAATAAATAAACCTTATACAATACTCGGCGCTCAGAAAGGTTTTGAAGTGGAAAGGAACAGAGCTGGGTTTGATGTATTATTTTCTAGCTGAAAGTAACACAAATAAAGATTTTGTAATATGATGGATTTGGCAAGGATTCCCCAGCGATTATAAAATATTACATTTATACTTTGTAAAAACAACATAAACCGGTTAAAATCGTCAATATCATTGTCAGTTTCAAATGTCTGAGATGCGTGAATAACGCCGCTGTAAAAATAAACTAATCAACCACGCATATTTTACCAGGCTACTAAGTTTAATATATACAAATGTATATATACACGGCACGTTACGTAGTGGATCTTCCATTATCTCAGTATTATTCCGATGAAAGACCACCAATCAGAATCGAAACGATGATTGAGATGAATTTAGCCTTGTTTGCTGACTAGATCTGAATAGCCAGGTACTTCCCTACCTTCCTCTTCCCAAATTCTTTACCTTCCCATTGCCTTCAATTTCACAGCAAGCTCCAACAGGGTGCGCCACGGATCTACGGCAGATGGTTGGGAGCAGTTAGAGCAGTTTTGAGTTTTTCAGCAGTTTTGCACATAAAAACAATTAAATAAGTTAAATACCTACAATATATTCCTAGATAAGAATATGCTATCGCCACGTCACGGCGGCACGGCGGGACTAACATTCGGAATTTCCTCGTACGATATTGTTCCTGGGTAGTTGAGCTCTGGTGCGGAAACACATCAAACATTAAAATAAAGTTTGGTTTATACACAATTTACATTAGTAAAATATACACGAATAGATTAATTTCTTCCATTCCCCGCTAGTTTTGAGTACCTCCTACAAGATGCACTACAAATGTCCCATATTTAAATGTAAAATGTCCCACGACCTCACAACACATTAGTTCCATCGCTTTTTCTTTGTGTTATACAAAAACCTTATGTATATTATCGAGGCTTCTGACACACACAATGTTGTCATTTTTGCCTCATCTGTTTTTAAGTTATAATATTATCATTAAAATCTCTAATGATCTTTAAAAGTTACTTAGAGTCCTTTTATATTCATTTCGTATAAAAAATCACTTTCAAATATTTTCCAGTTTCCATCTTTAGCCCGTTGTGTTTTGGAATTCCGGTGAAACGGAAATGACGCCTTACAGCACCTGCGAAGCATCAAACTGCGCTCATTGGCCGCTTTGATCATGATGTCACTTTTCAAGACTCCTATTGGTTGAGATATGAAAAAGAAATGACGCTAGGTCTGCACTCATTATTCGCTTTGATTATGACCACAATTTTCAAGGCTCCTATTGGTTGAGATTGTTTTGGTAAAGTTTCACTTCTACCGCGTGTGAACTACACTCGATTTTTTTTAAATACAAATTTGCGAAAACTCGCATATTCAAAGGCTTCATGCACTCGGAAATAAATACAGTTCAATCGATGTTTATCATCATAAATCAATGTCCTAACTTAAATTCAGCCAATTAGAATATTTATAATCTTATGTATAAAAATCTCGTTTCACGGTGTTTGTGGTCGCACTCCTCCGAAACGGCTTAACCGATTTTCATGAAATTTTTTATGTATATTTGGTAGGTATGAGAATAGGTTTTAAAGTATGTTTTACATCGCGTCATTTTGATATTTTATTCGGCATCATGTTCTCGCGTGGGCAAACCATCGAGCTTATTTGTGTTGGCTAAAGACGGACAGAAAAAAAATACCGTACACTCAATTACTCTTCGAAATTCATATTGATTTTCTTTATTTCATTTTCCTACTTTAGTTGGTGTTTTTTTGTTTTAATCGGCGGTCATCGTCTCTTTCTGTCATAGATCCCATCCCACACACTTACAATAGGAACATTCGTTATTTTTTTATTTAACAACAAAAATATTCAAGCTATGATCTGCAAAACATCCACTATAATATATGCATAATAAATATTAATTTTAGGTCTGTGCAATGTGGTTGTGTGTGTTTATGTATAAAACCAACTTCTTATGTATCTTGCATTTATAAAATATGTATTAAGAACCCAAATACGATTAATTTGTATTATCTTTTATGCCATGTGTAATCCAAACACTATTTTTTTCTTTCTCCTTTAATGTATATTGTTAAAATGCACCTCTTCACCTAGGTACCATGTGTTATACCAATTTCTATTTTTTTTTAAGTAAAACTTCTTTACGCACGCTTGACTTTGGGAGTAAGCTGGTGAATGCGTGACGAGAGCCTTATGAAACGTGTGATCGGGCGAGGCGAACGGTATGGCGAGGCGAACAGAAGTTGAGAGGGAGATATAAGTTAGTGAAGTTTTACTTCAGTCGTGTGATCTAAAGCACACTCGTTTTTTTTGTCATAACCTATCAAATTGTTTTTGATACCTGTATCTACTTAATCACAGAACATCTAATAATATGTTAAAACTTAAAAGGGCGTTGATTATTATTAATATACAAATTAAATTTTTTGTATGTCTACAAATGTTTTGATGTGGTGAGGTGATAAGCTCGTGAGGCGTTTGTTCATTACCACATTTCGGGTATGCGACAATTTATGCCACCTCACTTGAGGTAGGACACCTGAACAACACCATCAACACCTCATTTCAGTATTTGAGTACTTCGAAGAGACTCATTTTGATAACGCATCAAATACAACACTATTCCCGACAGCCATAAAGGAAGAAAGTTCGAGCCCACGCTGAAATTTATATGCATGAAACCTGGAAGTTTTCTATCAAACTTTAATGCAATATGTGCCGGATAAAATTAATTTGAAAACCAATTTGACAGCGGTGGTGATATGTTATATGCACTGAACAAATAATACACACTAGAGAAGACTTCCATGTCGATTTAAATGGAAACTGACTTTGCCATCGACTTGGTACCTGATGTTCTAGCCCTAGCCAATTTATCGCGCGTTCTGTCTCTACACTCGTATATCGCTACTTCATTTTGATCGAAATAAAAATTCCTTTATGGTGATGAAACGACTTTGAAATACCCACCCAAACTTAATAATATATTTTTTTAAATTAAAAGTTGTTTTAAATATCTAAAGGGACATGTGCTATTTTATTTACGTTTGTTTTAAATGATGGTATATAGATAATAATAACACAGCTCAACAATTTTTTTTTTTTGTATCAAATCCAGATCGCCCGCTTGCCAGCCCGCTGCCTATCGCCCGCAGCCCGCTACCGCTGCCACATATATTATATATTTCAACCAATTTACACAAAATCTTGACAAATTATATGCCTAAAAACCTTCCTCATGAATTACTCTATCTATTGGTGAAAACCGCATGAAAATCCGTTCCATAGTTTGAAAGATCTAAGCGTACAGACAACGTGAACGACTTAACTTTATACTATGTAATGATGATATAAGATACGCCAAAATCATAAAAACTAGAGCCAATATTCCAAAATCATTCATAGTTTCATAAATTGTAGGCATAAAATGATTCAGAACCACTTTCATATCTAGGGCAACAAAACCATTGTTGAACAGTGTAATTAAAGAATTCGATTTTGCTTAATTTTCGAAGAAACTTTGAAATTTTTTTATGAGTTAATTGTAATTATTAAAAAAATATATATTGCCTTATTTACTATATGATAAAAAACACTCTGGAACCTGACCCAAATATTCTATTTATTATTTAAACGAATAAATTGCGATATAACACAAAGAAATCACATAAAACTTAATCAGCACCCCAGGATTTGAACCCGCAACCTTCAGATTGCAAGTCGAGAGCATTATTCCTCAACCACATAACTAACATAACATGAACATAACTAACGGTGTTATATAATATTTGGGAGACGAGTATGGTTACCGCCGCCCCGGGAAACATTTATTGGACAACCAACATCCCTGCCATAGATCACCCCAAGTGGTGCGCTACGTTTGGTGACTTAGCTCGGGTTCATATTCACATTAGTCTAGGTCTTGCGTTTGTTCATCTACTGCGTGGCGGGCCGGTTCGGATGAGACTCGCCCGTCACTCCTGGATACATCGACCCCCAGATTCCTACCCACCCCTCATACCTTTTTCCCTACTTTCCCTAAAAATACCCTCCACACAGCATCCCCAAAGATGACGTAGGCCCCGAGGGAAATCGTTTTTCTCAGGGCCTCCTGTGTGGGAACTATTGTAAAAATATACTTAAATATAGAATATATATATAGACTCTTGGGGTCGCCCACGCCGAAAGTACCCAGGGGTCCTAGCATGGTTGATCGATATAGGTTTTATCGAAAATGTCGGTAACTTGCCATCGCTCCCGAGCACGACTGCAGGCCGCTAACGAACAAACAATAGTTCACAATGACTAGGGGTTCCTAATTTATTTGGCGTAAACTGTTGTTTATTAGTTGGCGGCCTGCAGTCGTGCTCGGGAGCGATGACAAGTTACCGATATGTTCGATAAAACCTATATCGATCGACCATGCTAGGGGGCCTGGAGGACCTGCTGGTGGACGTGCGCTGCTCATCATATGCAGACTTCAAAAGAGTTGCCGAAAACAGGGAAGAGTGGAAGAGACAAATAGAGGAAATTGCTGCAAACCAATCCCTAGATTGAAACCAGAGAGAGAGATATATAGAAAACTATAAGGCTAATCAATTTATTAACAGTAAAATACGTAATTGCCAAAATTACCTGCAAAATTAATGTGCTATGCGTTGATTTATTATTAAATGCCCACCGGAGGTAACACCCCATATAAAAGATTGTTGGCATCAATATTAAAATTGCATGGAGAGTTTCAAACTTGCAAATGCAAATGTACACAGACATAATATCAGTGGCTTGCGGTGACATCCATTCTGGGTCATGATATTTGATATTATACGTTACATATTATTAAATAAGATATGATTGCTGGTGGGTATAAGTTTTAATATATTAAAATTTAATTAAAACCACTAATCCATCGCTTGGCATATTCATTTTGATTTTAATATCTAAAAATGCATGGAAATGTGTGTTTATCGCGAAATCGTCCCATTCGAAAAATTTATTATTGAAGTGAAAACTTCTTTAGCACCGTTGTGATTTGAAACTCGATGAAATGAAAATTAGTGATTCTAAAAAAAGACAAACACATACATCTATAGGATTTAGCATGAGAGGGAATGAGATAGAATGTATCCTTACCTGCGTACAGTACCTACGAAGCGTCGCGCTCTGTCAAGCTGGACGCATTGGTCGCTTTGATAATGAGCTCACTTTTCAAGACTCCTATTGGTTTAAATTGTGTGGGTGAAGGTTTCACTTACCGCATGTGAACTGCATTCGATTTTTTTAAAGTGAAAACTTCTTTAGCACCGTTGTGATTTGAAACTCGATGAAATGAATATTAGTGACACTAAAAAGAGACAAACACATACATCTATATGATTTATCCTGCGAGAAAATGAGATGTATAATGAGTATAATCGATCTCCTCTTCGCACGGTGCTTCGTAGTCTATCGGTCTCCTCTTTGTGCGATGCTTCGTAGCGTCCCCACTCTTCTCTACTTAAGTTTTCTGAAGGTTTCACTTTTACCGCGTGTGGATTGCACATTCTGATTTTATTATTTATCTCAATATTCACAAATTTTATTTCGAAGATGGTTCCGATATTAAAATAACTTTACATATTTGATTGGTTTCCAATATTAACAAAACATGTAGATACATAACGCGCACGATGAAACAATAGAAATGTGTGAAGAGAATGGTACTCACAGTTTGTTTAATAGTGTATGTAAGCTACAGAGTACCTACACCTAAATTATATTTAATATATTTAGACAAATTGCACAAAACTTACATCAGAAAGATAATGTCTGAAGAACGTTTCGATGATATCCATGATTTAAGCTATAAATAGTAAATATCACGTTTTTGCTTACATTCAGACCAGGCAGATAAAGCTGTTTTATACAAACAGATCTTTAATTTTTATCGTGTTTTAATTCAAAGTAACAAATTTTCAACAACTTGCATGATGTGTTTTATTTTTACAAAATGTGTTCAAGTCCTATTATTTACATATTGTCAGGTCGATATTAGTTCCTATCTATGTAGGTAGATTATCGGTTCTGAGGAACCAAATGATGCGGTGCGTATAAATTATTCTGTTATTCTATGGTTTTTCTTCAAACTAACATATTAAAATGTAAAAATAATTTTAAACGACGTCATTGACTTGTAACAATTTGTAGATTCCTCTCTACGCCTTTACCCAAACCAATAAACCATTTAGTTATTACTGAACAGAAGTGTGACGTTGTGCAGGTTTTCATGTTTGACGCTGGGAAGATTTTATAATATAATTTCGGTCTCAATTATATCTTTTATTGTCAATTATATTCCTCCTAATAGGTATTATGTCTTTTGATTCTTTGCCGTTATCAAATATCGCCCCCGGAACCAGAAGATTCTTTCTGGTATGACTTCTTGTAATATATTTATTAAATATTTTGTAAGTTTTTGTGTACGTCGATAATAACCACAGAGAAGCTATATGGTTTAAGCATAATAACTAATTATGTAAAAAAAAATAATAAAATAAGTTAAAATCGATTTGCACAGATCGAAATACATATTTTTCTTAGATTTGTTGTCAGGGCAGGGTAACCTGAGCGCCCTCGATGTAAAGTGGTTGGGCGGGAGGCAACCGCCCGAAACCACAACAACGTTTCGAACTAATGCTGGATAATATGACTAACACAACACGGGCATTAGCCTAGAATGGTGGTTAAAAAAAAACAAACAACAAAAAAACTGTAACATAAAAATTTATAGAAATAAAAAAAATAAAAATAAATCGAACGTGGTAATGCACACAAAAAGTGTTTGGATTATTCCTCCCACCTTGGAAGACTTAACTGAAAATGTCGATATTTTTCCACCACGAATTGGAGAGCTCTAAAAAAATCTATTTAAACTAACAAACTTACAAATGAGAGTTCCAAAATTTATTAATAATGGATAATAATTGTTCTACCCGATGCCCTGGAAGCAGTGACGACAAGGAGGAACGGCTGCCCGACCTTTTTCAAACAAAATTTTTATTTGTGGCAAAATACTCAATCAACTGAGTGATCTTTTATTAAATCAAAAGTTATAGCAAATATCTATCGCATCAGAGGGGTTTTATTATTTTTGTTTTAAATTATAAAATACATTCCATTCATGAAATCGGTTTTTCATGATTTTGGGGGCACCCTTGACATATTATTTGCAGGGAGAATATTATTTGAGATAATGGTAAGTATTTAAAAACTTTAATTTGCCCCATGTACAAAATACATACATATAATATAAAATAAAATAAGGGTTAAAAAAGGATCATGGTGGGATTTAATTTCAATTTACTGATAAGTTGGGACGCATATTTGTCGTCCACAAGTTTTAATAAAACCCCCAAATCACCGTTATTTACACGTTTTTAATCATTTATTTATTCTACGTAATCATATTTTCAAAGATAGTAAGTAAAAAATTATTTTCAAATATTCACCATTGACTCAGAAATAATAACCAAAGTTGCTATTAAAATCATGGAAAATGAATTTCTTTAATGGTCTATATTTTATACTTTAAATTAGTTTAAAAAAACCTGAAGCGTATTAGATATAAACCGTTTGACGTATTTTTTTCGTATCATTTTTGTATTTTTTTTTGCCGCAAATACAAAATTACCTGTTGAATAAAAGGGCCGCACACCTATTCCTCTTAAAAGGAATGTATAAAATATACCCTGGGTATAAAGTAGGTACCAAATCCCTTAATTGCGTAAAACATTTTGTTTGTGAACAAATTAATTATGTCGTGTGCGTAATACCGGCATTTCAATGTATCCCCATTGAAACGTCGTTAACAATACCTCGACAAAGCGGGCTGCGAAAACTCTGTTTTTCAACAACAACAGTTGAATTTAATCAGTCATTGTTCGGCAGTCAGCTGTGGTACCATTGTTACGTCAAATCGTATCAATTTGAAATAATATTAATTATTCCCTTTACACCTCACACCTACCTAGGTATTACACAAAACACAATATTTGTAGATGTTTTTGAAACTATGACGTTTTAATATATTTTTTTAGTAATTTATTTTTGAGGTATTATGCCGTGTTACGCTACCTCCTACTTTAGCCAACGTTTCGGACAGCATTGTTTTTGACAGATAGCTTTTTTTATTTTAATTTTCTAGATTATTAAATGTCATGAAGTGGAATCATTTAAATTACTGGATTTTAATGTCCTTGTTCTTCATAAGCAGGGTACTCACCTAGAGTGTAGCATGTAATGTATCTGATACTGTATCAATCTGCAAGTGGGTACGGCTCGTCCACGGTAACCGCGTATCCAGCTACGACCTCCCGGATCCGCAGTGCTCGTGACGATATCACGCCGACACCATTTCTCAAATGGTGGCTAGTGCTGCGTTCATATTCATGTACAATATCATCGAAGATTATAAAAGCCAACGTCGGTTCTGGCAAAGTGAAATATACAAAAATAGAAATCGTTCTAATAATTTAGTAATGGATATGAAGTCTCAAGAGATCAGTGGACATTTCAAAAACAATTGAATTTTATTCATCTGTCCACTCCATGATGGAAACGTTCGTCTGAAGCTCGCGCCTACGTACTCACTACACAAGCGGCCGTGTCACCGTCCACATGGACACTGCGAGCCGCCTTTGTGCTCGCAGTGATACATTTGGGCTTCGCAATTTTTACCTCATGTTGGTATTCAAATGTTAGACTTAGAGGCCGTGTGTTTTCTCGGAAGGGAAAAATTAAATACCTACTAAAATTACATGTTTTCATCAACATCAGCAACCAGCTACAGCCTACAGCGGCTATATATACATAGGTTCTGTTTGTGAATGGGAGGGAATCGGTACTGTCCTTTTGTTTGGAATTCTTTCGCATTTGCCTTTGGAAATAAGGAAACACGAAAAACCTCATTCGGAAAGCAGCGGCCGGCTGTCAACTTGAAATAGAGTCAACCTTCAGTGACATCAGTGTATGATATCCTGCATTGTGAGGTGTGTTTATGTCTGTTTTTATGTTAGTAGATACATATGGAAGAATAATGAGCAAACATATATTTTATGAAATATTATATAAATATTAGATATATAAACATATGTTATGGGATAAGGAGTGGAAACATAAGGGAAAACCTACTGTTCGTTGCTTATTCTTCCTCGTCCGAATCTGGTATATACCAGATGTGGTCAAGGTTCATCAGTATATGTTTTATATTATAAATTTCTTGTGTAAGTTTATTTTTTCTACGTCTGAGTGATTTGTAAAATCGGTCGGTCAGACTGTGCGTGTGTTAAAAAAACGAGTGTGCTTTAGATCACACAACTGAATTAAAACTATAGGCCTGCACTGAATAACGTAACTGGCTATGAGAGAAAGAGAGAAAGAAAATGTGTGCTCGTACCTCTCTCTCTTGCCCCTACAGTAATATACGAAGCGTTCGCCTCGCTTTTTGTAACGCTCTCGTCACGCATTCGCCAGCTTACTCCCCAAGTCAAGCGTGCGTAAAGAAGTTTTACTTCAAAAAGATCGGTATTTCCTCTTTGTCAGGCTTTCTTTCTCTCAGTTCGTTCTAACGTTAAACTACGTGATTCCAATGCAGAAATTTTGTGTCTGTGGTCTCATGTGGTCAGAGTGTGAAATGCTGCTCCACACGCGAATGGCATTAGTCAGTACCGGTCGAATAAGCGAGTAGTAGATCAGATGTAGATTCTGAAGTATAAGTGTTTGCCTATGTATGTACATACGACACTATGTTGCCAGCTCTAAACCTCTACCAGCAGGTATCATAGTTTAATTTTAAATGATTTCCTAGTTTTAGTTTTGATGTAGCCTTCAATTATCGGACATACATTTAATCTTGTTTGTGAGCGAAATTGAATATATGATATAAAATTGAATAAAATATGCATATTTGTAACTTCCAGAGTGGGCTGAACAATTAAAAAACACTGAACAGATTAACCATTAGAAGTGACAATTACTGGTTAGGTATTACTTTTTGACAATTGCTACTTCTATTACTAGCCAATAGTGCACAAATAAATTATAAAGAACTGAAGATTTTACGCGAGCATGTTAACACACTCACGTACCTATTCATAAAAATATGAACTATTGCTATAACCAAAAAAATATGAATATTTTTTTAAATATAAGAATTTTACAAAAAAAAATCAGGTGAGGTGAATTTGTGAGGTGAATGTGTCGATTGTGAGTAGATTTGGAGAAGGGACTTTACTACTCACAATTCTTCCCTCGCAACCCCCGGTATACTTGTTTAATTAATAATTTCTGAACGAATTTGGGAATTTTTCCAACGTATTAATTTTTCCAATGTCCTAAAAATTCTTATGTGAAGATTTCGTAAAAACAAACACCATTATAGAAACCAGATAAAGTTACCATTTAGATTTTGTATTTGAAATATACTTTACTTTTAAAAATTGCCATATTTTAATCTTCAAACACCAAAAAATTTACCACAAACACTTTTAATCAAAATGTAGAGAAATTTAAAAAATATATACAAAATTCAAATTCACAGCCCCTTTGTTTAATTAATGGATTTGGAAGAAAACTATCCACTTTTTTCTCGTCCATACAATAAAAAAAATTTGAAGGTGGTTTTAACTCCCAAAAATTAACAATAAAAAATGACATTTTAGTGCATTGCTTGCACATTAAAGATGTTTATTTCCTTGATACGTTTACCAACACATGTATTAGACATTTATATTATATAAAAAATCACTTTTAAAAGATTCTTGTAAAATAAACGATGACCGGACGAATGAAATCAACTCAGAACCTCCTTTAAAAAGTCACTAAAAGTGATGAAAAAAAAAGCTTAAATAAGTTACATTAGGTGAGGGCAATTTTTAAATTATTTTTTTCATAGCTTTTAATGACTTTTCAAAGGGGTGTTGAGTTGAATCGATTTTGAATTGGCATGGAACCGAAATAAACACCCTAAAATGCAATTTGAATATTGAAATTATCTACAAAACCATTTCTGACAGTCCAAATTAGAACATAGATTATTGTATGATAACTTGACTAAAACTGACAAAAAATTACACAAATAAGTTGAAAACATATCAAATTATACGAATATAATAGAAACTTCACCATTTTACTAACACGCGATTTATGTAAAGATTTCTAGACAAAAATATCTGCAAAACGCTCAGCGCGGCAAATAACAATCTTTAACTCGCTGTTCAACACAGGCTTGTCGTAGCGAGGTAACAAATTGTACTGTAAACATTTTACCTGCAGTGTAAAGAAACAATAAATAAATAAATTGTGTACCTCTCCATGGTTGAATTTGTCAAAGACTGAAACAAAGAAATGTCAAATAAAGTTGGGCAAAAAGCTTGACGTTAAGGCGTGGCTCACAATTAACATCGTGCGTTATGGTTGGACCACCCTTTATAATCGCAATCAGTGCGTGGGTGAATCAGTTGTGACTTGTGACCCTTGTGAAAAATAGAGTTTTTAGAGAAATTTTTGTTATCCATCCATACTAATATTATAAATGCGAAAGTGCGTGTGTTTGTTTGTTACGCTTTCACGAACCACTAAATCGATTTAAAAAATTCTTCCACCAACAGAAAGCTACATTATCAGCGAGTAACATAGGCTGTATATAATAGTAAGCTCTGGCGTTATGAAATGTGTATAAATGAAAATGTGTGTATTTCATATATTTTAACAGCAGGAAGAAGGCGGGGAAGTTGGAAGGGAACGGGGACGCACGGGAAAGGATATGCAGGAAGATAATAAATCGTTAAGTTAGTCAAAATGTACGGTCTTTGTAACAAAAATACCGTTTAACGGTCGTGAAGTGTTTTTATTAGTTTAGGCTGAAAGAAAAAAAACAACTATTTACTCTTATCTGATCACAAGGGTAGAACTTTCAAATTAACTTTTCAATTTTGAATGGTGGCCATTAGAGAGATTGGTAAAGCAATGGTAAAGTAATGAAGTACATTTTATTCGGATTTTCATTACTTAAGTGTATGCTTTGTCCATTTGATTTAAATAACAGTGAAAATGTTACTGTTTTTAAGTACGAATCTTGAAGTGGTTGTAATTTCGACAAAGGATTTAAAATGATTCCCGGAATAGTTCTCAACTTAAATAATTATTTTTAATTCGAAACAACCATAAAATCCACATTATTAAGAAAACAAAATATAATATTTTTAATTGTCCGTGGAGTACCGCTCTCTCTTAATTTAAAAAAAAAACTTTTACTTCAGCTGGAGAGGCCATTTTATATGGACAAACTAAAAAAGCAAGATGACAGTTCGCAAAACCAGGCATACTTAAATGTGGTTTTTTTAAACCGTATTAATTTAAAATGTGGTTTTTAATGTGGACCATATTTTAAATGTGGTTTATTTCAATGAAATAATCCGACCCCATACACAAGCGCTAAAAATACTCTCATTATTGCTTTGGTGAAAGGCCACCACTCTGAATCGAAGTATTTATTAAAATGGCTTTATTCATATTTTATTATTATTTTAAATCGAAGTGTTTATTGAAATGGCTCTAGTCGTATTTGGTAACCACATCTGAAAAGCCTCTTTTTTCTTCCTCTTTCCCAACTCCCTCCCTCTCCCTACTTCGTTTAGCACCACAATAACCAAATTGGGGATGCAACGGACAATTACTCCTGACAGTTGGGAGAAAACAGTTGATACTATTGAACTGTATTCACATAACATTTATGTAAAGTCTGTTAACTTGGATTGCTTGCCGGTGTTAAATAAAAAATAAAATTTGTAACAAACAAAAAAAATCGAGCGCAGTTAACACGCGGTACAAGCGAAACTTTACCAAAACAAACTCAACCAATGAAGAACCAAAGAGCCTTGAAAAGTCAGGTCGTAATCAAAGCGGGCAACGAGCGCAGACCTAGTGTAATTTCCGTTTTGTATCTCAACCAGTAGGGGCCTTGATAGGAGTTTGATGCTTCGCAGGTGCTGTTATGCGTCATTTCCTTTTTATCCGAATTCCAAATCACAAGTTTCACTTTAAAAATATGTAGTTTTATGTAAAAGCTAAGGTACCTGGTTTAATCCTCAAATTACTCACAAACGGACCCAAAAAAGAATTTAATAAAATCTTTATTCTTTGGGTCACTACTAGTAGGACATTTCAAAATATCTCGCTAGTTTACTAGTAAGTAGATCATTCACACGCTTCCTGGTGATATTATTTTATTGTACAACATCACGCCACGTCGCCATGGTACCGCCGCCCGCGAACCATTTATTGGATAACAAACACCTCTGCATAGGTCACCCAAGTGGTTCGTTACGTTTGGTGACTTAGTGACCGGGTTCATGGGGTGAGGTTTGTCCGGGTTCTGGCGGTGGATGCGTCTGCACACCTGCTGTGTGGCGGGCCGGATCGAGAGAGTCTGGTTGAGGGAGGCATTTTAACCTCTCCAGCCGGACCCTCCAGACCCATCGCCTCGCACCACTTCTATAAAAAGACTCTCCACACAACATCCCCTAAGAAGACATAGACCCTGATGAAAATTATTTTTCGCCAGGCCTCCTATGTCGAGCTAACGTAAAAAATATATTGATTAAATAATGATGTACACAAACCTTCTTATTAATAAATATTTTTTTAAATTTACACAACTTATAATCAACCATAACTTTGTGGTTGTTCATTACTTTAATTTTAAACGCGTTTACTGGTAAGGACTTTAATTTCATTAAAAATTAAATGTATTCAGACGTGTTGGATAACATTTGGTTAGGTTAGGTTTGGTTGACTAAGGTCAAGTTTGATTAGGTTGGGTCAGGTAAGTAAGATTAGATAAGGTTTGGTTAGGTTGGATTAGATGATATGTTACATTTAAATAATAATTGTTCTACATCTTGAAGCTATATCATTACATAGTATAAAATGAAATCGCTCAAAATGTATGTGCGCGTTAATCTTTTAAACTACGCAACGGATTTTCATACGGTTTTCACCAAAAATGAAGTCGCTCAAAATGTATGTGCGCATAGATCTTTTAAACTACGCAACCGCAAAACGTTTTCACCAAGAGATGGAGTGATTCAAGAGGAAGGTTTATATGTATAAAACATGCTTATTATAGCAGAGAAAAGCCGAGAAATTCAAATATTCAATTCAGGCAGCGGGCAGCGGGCAGCTGGCAAGCGGGTGGTGTGGATTTTATAAAGGTTGGATAATGGCGTTGTGTTTCGTTAGCCACAGCAACGTGTGGCCGGGTCTGCTAGTTTACGATAAAATAAGACCAGAAATAATATCACCAAACAAAAAAACTGTTTCTGAAAAATAAGAAAATACACAGATTTAGGAAATGAGATTAAAAGAATTTGGCATTCTCAGACTATAAAAATACCTATTACCATTTGTTATTTCGGCTACTGGCATTTTAGCTAGGTCTCTGATTCAAAATTTAGGAATATTAGATTTACCAAAGAATTTATATATAAAAATGCAAAAATCAGTCATTTTAAATACGTGTAGGATTACAAAAGATTTTTAAATATTTATATTGAGGGATCAGTAGGATTTATATGTTCAATTAGGAATTCCACAGAGCCGAACCCTCTGATATGAAAATATCTGGAGTCTGTGAATTATTTTCCCATTTGGTCTCTGGTAGTTTGACATATTGTTCTTGTATTATTTTGTATTTATAATACTTATATAGTGCAATTGCATAGCGTGGTTTGACTAGATGATCATTTGGGGAAGTGTGTGAAAGGGTTTAGTTTTTCTTGTGGGGAAAATTTAACCCGGACATTTAAATCTGGTGCGTAAATTATTTATAGTGAGAATGTTTATGGCTTTCTGGACATCTTTTCAATATATGGAGAAAGGGGAGGCAATTTTATATATATTTTATTAGTATTATTTTCATGGGCATTTTCATCACTACATTTAAAATTGAAGTCGAGTTCATACTTAAAAGTGTAGAATAATGGGGAGGTAATTTTACCTTAGATTTGACAGGAAGATAATATTTGTTTGGAGTGGGACAACTAAAAAAAATGATTTAAAATTTTTCCCTCTTTAACACAGGTAAAACTCCTAATGTAACAATGAACACATTATCTTGTACAATAAAAACATGTTTAGTATGGGATAGACACGTAGTTTCAGTTACTGTTAATAGATGTCGATAGGTTAGAGCTTCTGCCAGGTACCAACAGATGTCCATTGAAGTAATAAGAGTCAAAGCAGTACCACTTAACGTCGTTCGTGTCTTAAACACGACAAGTTACAATAAGAGCCAAAGGCTTTCAGTAGAGTAAGTCAACGCCTTCAGTCGGAGGAGCTTCAGATCTAATTTATAGCCAGTATGATAAGTTTAGTAATATAAGTATATGTAATTCATCAAATATTTGAAGTTAATTTTCACATTCTGTGAAAGTTCTATTCAATTTCCGCTATTATCATATCATTTTAATCCAGATGTTTCGTATTACTGAAATAATCACAGAACTTGAATAGAACTTTCACAGAACGTGAAAATTAACTTAAAATATTTGATGATTTGTAAATTTTTTTTAAATAACCCATCCTTATAGAAAGTACAATCTGGGGGTCAAATTACAAATTTAAAAAATTAGAGTGTGTAATTCACACGAGATAGAAGTGAAACTAGAAAGTAGTTAGATTTCACTTTCTTTTGCCTGTTTATTTTAAAGTGGTTTGAAGATTGGAAAATGGTTTACAAAAACAAAAATGTTTATTTAAATTAATAAATTACTTCGTTTTTACCACTTTTCTTGTTTACAAAACCAACATGTTTCGTGAGCAATGCTCACTTCTTCGGGGTTTTTATTGATACTAATTATAAATAATAGACGTAGACAATGGTGTCAATTGAAAAAGAATGGACATAGACAATGGTATCGATGAAAATATGAAAGTGGGTAGAGGAGAGAGGGGCAATGGGAGACAATTTACAAAGGGAACAGGTTTAATATTAAATGTTTATTTTTTAGGGATTTCTTAGGATTCGAACCTCCGTCCGCTGGATTTCTCTGGCCGCTGAGATCTGCGACGCACCATACAGCTGCGCTATGGGACGTGCTCGGCGAGGCGCATATTTACACGGCCAGTAAAAAAAACAAAGCGGCCAATGAGCGCAGACCTATCGTCGGTTCCGTTTTATATCTCAACTAATGGGAGCCTTGAGCGCAGTTTGATGCTTAGTAGTGCGTCATTTCCGTTTCATCCGAATTTCAATTCACTCTAACGGGGCTAAGGAAGTTTCACTTTAATAATAATATTAATTTGTTTGCTATGAAGTTTAGTACCTACCTAAGAGGTAATTTGGGTACATATTATTTCTGTTGGAGCATAATTAGGAGCAATACACAATTTGCTTGAAACGTTTGTACTATTTCATATTGTGTATTAAAAATATTAACTTATATTTTATTCATTTCTGGTAGAATAGATCAAGCTAACGTATTTCATTACATACTTGCAATTACAAATGTATTAAATTAAATATTATTTTGACTCAAAGTTCAATAACAACTACCTATATTTCAATACTGAATGAATCCAAAGGCTGAAGCATTTGACCGATATGACCGAAAGTCAGTCGGTTTAATTCTGAACTACCCGCCCTTGCCTGTTGGTTTGGGCTGCAAACGATTAACTGCAATCAATTGCGGCTGACCGCAGGTTATTAGTGCCACCTCATATTAATATAGTGTTACCTCGTATTAATTGGATCGAGTGATTAAAAATATGTTATTTAACGTGTAAAGAAATGAAAAGGGTTATCAATTATTGTTGTTTCATTTCATTGCCGACAACCGGGGCATTCTTTATCACATTTTTTCCTAGCATACAGGTACATTCAGGATGTCCGGTAAGTGATGGATAACCTTTCAACTATGAATGGAAGACCCCAAGGCAGTTTCGAAAATCGAACATCGCGCTTAGGAATGATTAGACATTTTGAATTTTTTGAAGAGAAACTTCTATAGCACCTCTGTGATTCGAATTTCGGATGAAACGGAAATGACGATCAACTGCGCTCATTGGCGTTTTGATTATGATGTCACTTTTAAAGGTTCCTATTGGTTGAGATATGAGACGGAAATTACGCTAATCTACGCTCATTGGTCGCTTTGATTATGACCTCACTTTTCAAGTATTGATTGAGATTGTTTTGATAAAGTTTCGCTTCTTCCGCGTGTAAACTGCACTCAAATTCCTTTTCAATTATGTCTCTTGCTCACTCTCTAAATACGTATTGAATGTCAATATCACTTTCGATGAAAATGTTGTTTTATAGAAATACTAGCTGGTCCTGGCATGCGTTGCTATGCCTTTTAATAAAGAAATTCTTTCTCCCTGAGTGTCCTTTCCCATTCATCCCGTTCCCCTTCCACCTCCTTCTTCTCCTGCATCCTCTTCCCCTCTCACGTTCCCACTCCGTTACCTCCACCTTCCCTCTCCCCACTCCACTCCTCCCGAGTTCCCCTCCCCCCTCACACGTCCCCTTTCCCTCCCGCGTTCCCCTTCCACCTTCCCCGGCTTCCCTCTTCCCTTTCCCGCTCCCTCATCCCGCCAATCCTCCTCCCGCGTTCTATATATTCAATCCCAGTATATTCAGTTTTTAAACAGCCCGCGTGCCACCTTTTACAATTTTTATTCAAATTTCCATTTTTCATGTAAGTATATTAAATTTGGTACCTAACGTAGGTACCTATTTAAAATATCTAAAATTCTTGATTCGATTCAAACTATTAGGGGAGCACCTACTTTAAATAAATTTATCAACTTAAAGATTTTCAAAAATAGAATTGTTTTGCAAAATGTCATTCACAAATACGCGAACTGTCAAACGTGCGATAGTCGTTAGGTTTTCTGAAATTATCCAATTATCTGTGCAATTTTCTTAATTTTTCTCTCCGTAAGAACCATCCTCGTACTTCAAGGAATATTCTAAAAGAAGAATTAGCGAAATCGGTTCAGCTGCTCTCGAGATTTGCGCTTAGCAACACATTTAGCGATTCCTTTTTTATATACAAGATAGAGTACATTACCCTACCATCAAATTATTTCAAGAATTTAAAGTCCTATTATTATTAAAATTTATAAAAAAATTACGCTTTTACAAATACACAAATATTGTTTCAATAATGTGAGCTTAACTCTGTTTTCGAATAGCAATAGAACAAAAATATCCTTGGTTCTTTGACTACACCGCGTTGTTACATATACCATAGCCCAACAATTCTACAAATATATTGGAGTTAAATGGTTTAACGAATTACCCTTGAAATTAAGATTGGAAACAAATCACAAAAAATTGAAAAATTCTATAAAAACTCTTTTTATATGACTTATTTATTTATTTATTTGACATAATATCTAACATTTTTAAATACAACTCAGCAATGTCGGGTCACTGGGTTGGCTAGCTCACCTGTGCTGAGGCCTCCATTTTATAAAACAAAAATTTATACATATTATATTAAAAATAATATAAAAATAAAGCTGCATAAAAAAAAAGCTAAAATTAAACTAAAAATAAAAATTTATAATTAAAATGTATTTTTTAATGATTTGTTTTACATTTATTTTTGTGTGTTACGTGTATGTGTTTTATTCTTATTATGTAATGAGATTTTGGAAATATTGTCTTTTTTGTTCTTTAATCCAATTTTTAATTTTGAGTATGAATTTATTTTTGTTTTCTTCTATTTTATTTTCATGGGTAAGACTGTTGAATGCTTTCATAGCATGATATTTATAGTGCCCTTTTCCAAAGCTTGTATTCACTGTCGGATTTTTTATGTTATTTTTGTATGATTGTCTTACTGGTCTGTTAGTGATATTTAGAGATTGTTGAAATTTGTGTTTTTGGTCAAAAATGTAGTTTAGTAGAGTTTTAACGTATAATTGGCGTATATCTAGTACGTCAAAACTGTTGAATATTTGATCTATCAACATAACAACTCAATTATAATGTTAATATCCTTTTTCTCTCATTATTTTTCCTTTTTTTTATCTCCTCCTCTTCGTCAGTTGTATTTCTTATTTATTATTAGTTTTATACATTTAAAAAGTTGAGAGGTTTAATTCCTTTCTATTAATTTATAAATAAAACAGTTGTGTTGCAGAGTTTTTTTGACAATAGAGAACTCCAGTAAAAAAAAAATATTTTTTTAAATGAATAAAGACCTTCAAACTTAAATAACTGCATTTTTATTTTTTATTTTTATAGTTAGTTTTAATAGTTAAAATAATTGTCAAAGTTTTAATTTTTAAAGACTCCCAGAAACGCACCGTATCTATGGTGGTCTTCACCCACCGATAGTTTTTTTTACTTTTTAAGTTGTCATTTTGAATCAGTGATGTTATGTCAAGGGAAATTTCCCTAGATCTAGGGGAGAAAAATATTTTTTACGGATAAGGGATATCAGGACAAAATCTAGGGAAATTTCGAACTCTGGCAAAATTTTGACTACATATGACAATATTACTGGTATTATTTATATATATAAATACGTATATATATTTTTTTGGAATTTCTATGAATCTTAATTATTCTTCATGTACTTACATGCAATGTTATTTTTAACACTGACAACTCAAAATGATATTAGGGAAACTACCCATACTACGTGACACGTTCGGGGGGGGGGGGGGGTCTTCAAAATACCACGCTTGGTACAAATGAGCGGCGGGTTGCTTATGATTTTTATTTTGCAAAGTGTTTTTTTTTTATTTGGAATTCAGTTTCTAATTCAGTGGTGAGTGTATTCGTACTTTTAAATTATTACTTCACGTAGCAAAAAGTGTTTTATTTGGAAAATCACGGTATTATTAGTATATTTACGAAGTTCCGATATCTTTCCAATTAATTATCATATTAATTAACATATAACAGGATTAGTGTTACACAATCGGGTGGCTACGTAGGTAATTGCGTAAATGTGAAATTCTAGGGAAATTTCAATTCGAAATCTAGGGAAATAATTTTTTTGGGCAGAACATCCCTGTTTGAATGAAGAATCCAGAAGAATCATGGCGGACAGGCGGAATGCTTTGTAATGACTTTTAGGTGTGAGGTGTGTTTTTTATTCAAGATTAACTGCTTTTAATATAGAAAAACATTGGTAAAATGTCCACATTTCACCGCTACTGTTATTGTATTTAATCAAAGTGCAATATAAAAACAATAAATCATCTCTTTCATTGCAAATATATGTGACATCGTGTTTTGTGTCAGGCGTTACTTTGTAGGTACATTGTTTTATGTATACATACAGAAACACTGGTATTTATAATACACTGATCATGACGAGTGTGTAACAACTTGTATAAAAAGCCCTATACTAAAAACAATTTGAAAATACATAACCAAATGTCAAAATATGACACGACTTTAACCTCAAATAGACAAAATTTATTGCAGATTGTCCGCAAATATAGCCCTTTTCGTAAATTGTTGAGGGCCTAAATTATGTTTCAATAAACACAATAACTATTATTTATCTAAATCTCTATAAACAGTATGAAAATAAACCAAAAACACGAAATGTTGAATTGCATAGGTACGTGTGCACTTCAAGTCATTTCAAATGTCAATACAATACAATACACACTACCACCAGGTGACAGGTTAAAAGTGACGTCACCGTTAACCATTTCAGTAATGCCAACTTAACGCTGTGTTTTGAGAAGAGGTTTAAAAATGCACTTTTTAATAATTTTTTAAAAACTCTGCGTTTAATATTATGAAATAAAACTTATATATTCAGAATCAGCGTTTATTGGTCTATATGAACATATTTTTTTAAAGCCATCATAATTTCACTGTAGTTCCTTATTGACAATTGCATTCTAACTGCACTACAGGAATCAAATTTAAATGGAATATATTTCCTTTACATATATATATTTTTTTCTTATTTACTGTTAATTATCTATTTTTTGTTTTATATATAAAAAAAATATTATTTTTCCTTTGCTAAATTATGGTTAACATGCGTTTATCCGCCTTTTTAACTCGAGCTTTGCTCTTAAAAAGGGTGTAAAACGTTTTATTTAATGTATTTTAATAAATATAAGGACGAGAGATGTAAAATAAAATTATAAAGTACTAGCTGACCCGGTGACCGGTTGCTGTGTCTAACGAAACACAACGCCATCTACTGGATGATTATCCAACCATTTAACTCACCCCGCCATCTGTTAATTTGCATAAAAATCAAATCCACACCGCCCGCTTGCCAGCCCGCTCGTCCACCACATACAGATATTCTCCTTGTATTATACATATATTTCAACTAATTTACACAAAACTTTGACAAATTATATACCTAAACCTTCCTCGTTAATCACTCTTGATGTCGTGATATCTATTGGTGAAAACCGCATGAAAATCCGTTCAGTAGTTTTTGAGTTTATCGCGAACAGACAGATACGCGGCGGAGGATTTTAATTTATAGTATGTAGAGATTTACACATTTAAGCATTTGCTTACATAGGTAGTTACATCAAAGATTATTATTTGCCTACAACTAGGACGAATGTAACCTGTTCTAAAGTGGGTGACAAACTTTTTTGAAACATTTATATACTGAAAATACACAATTTTCTGAAAGAATGACAAATAATACGTTGAATACGCATAAATTAAGGTTCTAAAATGTATTTTTAAAATAATTTACTTTTTATTAAAACATGTTTGGAAAAGTTATCATAAAGTTAACACGAATATGTCCTACCTAGATAACTCTATTAACTCTATAACTCTACCTAGATAAGTTTAAAGATATAAAAAGTTATTTTCTTAAAAATTGTAACATTATAAATCTCTGAAAAATTTTTGCGTTTAAAATCACCCGGGACAGTTGGATCCCTCGAGTGCGGGATTTTTCATTTTTTTATTATTTTTTACTTCACAAAGGCTGTGGCGTTTAGCTCGGGAAGCTTTACCCTCACCCGATTGTGTGACATAGTAAGGGATTAGTTCACCGGACCCCCGCTAACCGGACTACTGCTATAAACCATTAAGCTGCAGATTGTAGAAGCCATCATGAACCAGGTGCTTTTATAGTATTGGTTTTATTTTAAAAAACTTGGTTTACTTTACAGATTATCATTTTCCAGGGATAATACCGGTCTAAGCCAAAATCAACGATGTTTTTTCGAAACATTTTCTTATTGACCATTTAAAAAATAGGAAACAAACAATAATGTGGACTTATGTTTACTTTCTAAAAGTTGAATTTTTAGCTGAGAAAATCAGAGAAGAAAGCTGTGCGATTTTCTTGATAACATTTTTGAAGTGAAACTTCTATAGCATCGCTGTGATTTGGATTTCGGATGAAACGGAAATGACGATTACTGCGATTTGATAATGACGGCACTTTAAAGGCTCCTATTGGTTGAGATATGAAACGGAAATAACGCGAGGTCGGCGCTCATAGGTCGCTTTGATTATGACCTCACTTTTTAAGAATTGGTTGAGATTGTTTTGGTAAAGTTTCGCTTCTACCGCGTGTAAACTGCTCCCGAATTTTTTGTTGAGTTTTAATGAGTTTAGCTAATAGTGATGCAGATTTTCCAATTCATACTTAAAATAATAAATGAACGATGAATAATAACAACTTCGGAATTTTCCTGTAAAACAAATATAGACCATGTTCAATCAGTGCAAAATTCATTGGTTAAATTATTAGCTGAAAAAAAAATATACAAAGAAAGACATAATATTCCAGTCTTTTATCAGAGTTTCAAAATTCTTTCAGTGAAAGCAATTCCGTGATACAAAATCATATTTCAGCACATAAATAACCTTTTATATATAAATAGGCTGGAAGACAACCATAATACCTGTTTTAACTTTAATGAAGGACTAATTGTACTTAAGCATACAAATAAATATGGACAAAGAACGTTAAATTACGTGATTCCCAGTTGTTTCAATATGTTATCTGCTGAAATTAAGAACTGCGTCCAAAACAAACAATTGGTGAATTTACTGAAGACTTGGCTTACGGAAAGAATTAATTTGTATTAGCTTACAATGACATATTATTCTAAAGACTTTAAAATGTTATGTATGTTTTCATAATTTTTCTTTTCTCTATATTTCTGTAAATTTTTAAATTTTATTTTATATAATTATAAAAATGTAACTATTAACTCACTATAATAAGATCTTTAATGTAAAGAACCCGTTAGACAAACTGCTAAAAAGTAGTTTATAAGGACTTTTTGATATACATTTGTAATGTATATAAAATAAAATAAAAAATAAAAAGTAATAAGAATTTGCGGGGTAAACGCCACGAGACTGCTAACAACATAAAAGTGGCTAAAAGAGCACGGTTTAGAAGATATTTCACTATTAGCCTTGTCTGCTTGTCAAACTTCATTAGATGTTCAATTTTTCCGCTCTTAATCCAGAAATCTCAATAAATACCCCTTAATAACGGCGCTGTTTATCTAAATTGACTTTACAACATCTTCATCTTCAAGTCAGCGGATTTCTTCAAGTACGAGAGAAAAAACTGATAAAACTGCTGGAATTATGGACAATACTGGGGACCATAATGTTGAAAAGCTTTCACAAGTTTTATTTTAATTTATATGGTTCTGACTTTTAGGACTTTCTCATTATTTTCGGTTTATGAAACCATCAAATCAGCTAGTTAATGTTTTGTTTGTGAGAGGTGGTAGCCAAATGAAACTGAAGAAAATTATAAAATATGTTAAAATAATTGCACGTTGATGAACATAACACAATTTGCAAAATACTGTAAAATATATAGATATCCATCTCATCCAGCGCAAAATATTGTAAAATATATCTGTACTCTGAAGGATAAACCTAAGTCTATAGCTATGTGTGGTTTATCCTTTAAGGATTAGATATAGATACTCGTCGCATCCTACCACATGTTTGATATATATGTGTGATATTATATAAACCAGATCGGACGACTTATTTAGAATACTAAATTGTACGCGCAAAACTCTTTAATATGACTTATTTAGAATACTTAAATTGTAAATCCAAATACGCGCAAAACTCTTCAATATGACTTATTTAGAATACTAAATTGTAAATCCAAATACGCGCAAAACTGTTTAATATGACGTATTTGTAAAACTCGCAATGCCTTCCGAGATGTAGACTTTTTCTAACTGTAACTTGAAATCATTTAAAATGCAGCTCGCTAAATTGATAACTTAAAATACTTTTATTATTGTTGAAATTATAGGTACTTGTATTATCGGAATATAATCATGCGATACCGTATTTCTTTATTTGTTTATAATATTAAGTATTTCTTTATAATCTTTATTATACATTTAAGTTAATTGGTATAGAACATGGGAGTATTTGTTGTCTATAGTTTAATCTACGACTGTTTGTTTCCTAAATAAATAAATAAAATAAACATCCACAATTGAAAGGTAAACAAGAAAATCATTTCAAAACATATTATCCAATTTCGCCCATAGGTACAATGCCCATCTTTCAAATGCCCCTTGAGAAAAATGTCGTGTAATGATAATAACATAATGATGTCAATAACAGATTAAAATTACGCAAATTGAGACGTCCGAACGCCACAGCGAGGGGGTGCCGCGGTGTATTAGAGGCTCTTTCAGTCGCCAAGTGCATCACGTCATTCTCAGCCGCATTTCTATTTCTCGTTTTATACGTTGACGATGAGAAGAAGAAGCAATAATTGACGACATTACCGACTGGCAGTCTAATGGACCAGAAAATGCAATTATGAAATTGATTTAAAAATGTCTCTCATTTTTTTATCAAGTGTTCATTTAGTTTTTTTAGATCAAAGAGTCACTTTATTTGCAGACTTCTAAATTGGATTTATTTTTAATATCGTTGAGAGTTTTATAGGAAATTATTACCGGATAGCTTGCAAGTTAATTGAAAGACGTAAAAACACTGATTCAAGTGGTTTTAATGCTATATACAAATGTACATAGATAATTATTTTGGATAAAAAAACAAGAGTTGGTACAGAATTTACACCTGATTTTTACGCTTTAAAGAAAAACGTATTTTTTTTAAAGATTTTACAAGTATCTTGGTTCTCCAGATCGGAGGTGGTTAACTCAACAAGATGTGATTTGTGCAGGTGCCTAGAAGTTAAATCTCAAATCTCAAGGAGGGTTGCAACTGGGCGAAGAAGTTTAGCATTACAAAATAATATACCTATTTGACCAGACAATTGGCCTAATTGACTGACAGTTGGCCCCCCTAAATAAATAAACTGGGCGTACTGTACAGGGCCCGCAGATACTTTAAAAGTACACAACTGCTAACCCTGTACAAATCGCAAGTGCGCCCCACGGTTGAATTTGGCAGCCACCTCTGGTCTGGAGCTCCAAAATACCTGAAAAATACCCTCGACTCTGTGCAGAAACGGGCGGTCCGTTTGATAGATTCTCCCATCTTAACAGACGGATTGCAATCTTTAGAGCACAGGCGTCGGGTGGGAATGCTATCCTTGTTCTACCGGTATTACAATGGAAGATGCTCCGAGGAACTAGCATCATTGATCCCTTCGGCACCGGTGCATAGTCGGGAAACACGCCAAACGCGTGCCCAACATTTGTACACAGTTGACATTAGTCACATGAGAACGGGTCGTTTCTTCGACTCGTTCTTATGTTCAACAGCTCGGCTGTGGAATGATTTGCCGGCCTCTGTGTTTCCTCCTTCCTACAACATGGGTCTCTTCAAGACCAATGTTCATTCCTTCCTCTCCTCAAAAAGACCCTCCACACAGCATCCCAGATGACATAGGCCCTGAGGGAAATTATTTTCCTCAGGGCCTCCTGTGTGGAGTTAATGTAAAAAAAAAAAAAAAAAATGATATTTACTACAAAGTAATTATTTTTTTGTGCATTATTTACCAATTTCAAAAGTAAAATCGACTTCAAGACAACTTAATTTACGAGTATATACAGTGTTGAGTTTTTTGTACTAATACTCTGGTATACACAGTGTATATATAGACTAGCAGATTTTTCCTTCATGCATTTGAATGAAAAAATGTGTTTTACTTTAGTTATTCCGCGGTAAATCCTCTCTGCACATCCTTTCGGGGTCACTTAGTTGTCGCCTTTCGTCCTTTAGTTGTCTGTCGGGTAGATCCTGATTTATCCTGTACATATATAATATGCACTTATTTATTGTTTTGTCAAGAATCCATTCACAACAAATTTAGACTAAATACTCTCATAATCACGAACGTGGTCAACTTTCTGTCTATTATTCTCTCAAAATCTCTCTGATTTTCAAAACCACACGACTCGCCTTAACTGGCGACCATGTTATACCACCAACAAGTGTCGAATAACACTATGTTCTCTATGATATATAGAGATATAGTGTAAGCATAAGAGCCATCCATAGCTCGTAGCTCAAACTATAACACAAGTTTTTTAAATAATCATGTGTGCAGTTCACACGCGGCAGAAGAGAGACCTTCAGAAAACTAAACTTCGAGAGAATGAGACACATGCAGAGTATCAGGAGTAGGATAATTGTAGGGTTTATTTATAATAATATTGTTACCAAGTTTAAAAATTATTTAAAGTTTTATTCTAAGAAGGACCGCACAAACAGGAGGCCGATAGGCTACAAAGCACCGCACAGAGAGGACACTGATTAGTCTATTTCGTTCTCTCGCAGGCTAAATCCTATAGACGTATGTGTTTGTCTCTTTTTAGTGTCGTTAGTTTGCGTTTCATCGAATTTCAAATCACAACGGTGCTAAAGAAGTTTTCACTTCGAAAGAGAAATAGGGGACTAATAAAAAGTTTCGATTGGCGTTCGAAGGATTTTAAGAAAGGCAGAGGCCAGGTAATCTATTCCTAGCCTTACCACCAGATGCTAGCAGCGGGAAATGTACATTATATTATATATTCTAGAGCGTTTATTTGGTGTCCATTACATTGGGTGACTTGCCATTGTGACTAAATAGAATTGAATGATACTATTGTTAAACATAACAGAGAGTCTCCAGTGGGTAAGACTCTTGACTCACAATCCGGAGGTCGCGGGTTCGAACCCGGCATGTGCAAATAAATTTTATTTGATTAATTTGTGTTATTTCACAATTAATTCGTTTAAAATAATATATAGTATATTTGCGGCATGTTCCAGAGTGGAAGATACTATCAGTATCGCCCTGGTGTAAGACCACCATTCAGAATTGAAACGTTGCTTGAAAATGGCCTTAGCCGTGTTTAGTGACCAGATCTGAATAGCCAGGTACTTCCCAACCTTCCTCTTCCCCATCTCCTTCCCCTCCCCACTATCTTCAGCCTCACAACATACCCCAATTGGGGATGCCATAGTCTCACTGGCTTCAGACGGGAGCAGTTGAGATTCTTGTGCGGTATTCACTGTAAAAAAAAAAAAAAAGGTACCCCTGGGACTCTCCTCGTAAAGAGGAGGTTACTGATATGAACCCTAGAAATTCGAAAATGTGAGTTCAATTTCAACGTGTGTAATTATCATGCAAACATACGTATAAACCGTAGAAGGCAGAATAAGCTTGAGGCCTTCACCCAGCTGTCGATTATAATAAAATATATTATATTCTAACGATTTTTTACAAAACAAGTTACTACAGTAATGAAATTGTTTCTCGATTACTCCGATTTTAAAATGGTGGTCATCTACATATTTTCATGAATTTTCGAAATAAAACAAGGTAAAATTATTGTATTTTACATGGGAACCGGTGTAGTGGTGAGCTTATGTGAAGTAAGACTTTTTATACATGCATTAAAACACATTTTATAACACGTTATATAAATAAAATAAAATTTGTTTAAATTAAGCATGTTTGTAATGTTATTAGAGAATGTATTTATAATTTCCTCCAATCTAGAAGTTCACCTGTGTTATTAGAAGGTTCAGTAGCGGATACAGAAAAAACTCAAGGGGGGGGCGCTAAAGATATAAGAAAACTAAAAAGTAGACAACGGGGAGAATACGACGAACCGCACAAAGATGAGACCGACTATATGATTTTGGCAGCCACCTCTGGTCTGGAGCTCTAAAATACCTAAAAAATAGCTTCAACTCTGTGCAGAAACGGGTGGTCCGCCCATCTTAACAGATGGATTGCAATCTTTAGAACACAGGCGTCGGGTGGGAATGCTATCCTTGTTCTACCGGTATTACAATGGCAGATGCTCTGAGGAACTAGCGTTATTGATCCCTTCGGCACCGGTGCATAGTCGGGAAACACAGCATCCCAGATGACATCCTGTGTGGAGTAAATGTAAAAAAAAATACTATCTCATTCTCTCGCAGGCTAAAACATACAGATGGATGTGTTTGTCAAATTACAACGGTGCTAAAGAAGTTTCCACTTCAATAAATAAATAAAAGATTGACGGACCGCACATTGCCTCAGGGAGCAGTAGGACTGCATTCAAGGGAATACACGATCAAGGGAATCAAATACTTGAGTTGGGCCGTGTTAAGGGTACCTTTAAATGAAACGACGTATGAATGTGAATGAAGCAAAAGTTTCAATTTAGGAGGCGAGTGTGGGTACCGCCGCCACGGGAATTATTTATTGGATAAACAACACCTCTGCTATAAGTCATCCCAAGTGTATCGCTAAGTTTGGTGACTTAGCAGGGATGCCTGAGTTCGTGGGATGAGATTTTTCAAAATAGCGGCGGAAGCATTTGCCCACGTACTGCGTGGCGAGCTGGAAAGGACTGGTTGAAGGAGACCATTTAACCTCTCCAGCAGGAATCCCTCGACCCATTTCCTCGCATCGCAGTGGGAGGGAAAGTTTCATCCGTCCATCTCTCCTGGACACACTAATCCAGAGAGTCCTAACCACCTATCATACCTTTTTCCTTCCACTATTTCCTTTCTCTTAAATGACCCTTCACATAGCATCTCCAAAGACATTTTTCTTTTAATAATAAAATAATAATAGGTATATTTTGTAATAGTTACCCAAAAATGACAGTGGATAAGTTTATGTATTCGGGAAGTATATTTACGAGAGGTGGGGAGTCTGATAGAGATATTGAAAGAAGGGTAAATGCAGGTAACTCCGCATTTATGGAGGACTGAACGCCGTTGGCGCTAATTAAAAACTATCGAAAGAAGCGAAGCTTGCAGTCCACAATGGAGTGCTTTTTTACATTAACTCCACACAGAAGGCCCTGAGGAAAATGATTTCCTTCAGGGCCTATGTCATCTGGGATGCTGTGTGGAGGGTCTTTTTGAAGAGAGGAAGGAATGAACATTGGTCTTGAAGATACCCATGTTGTAGGAAGGAGGAAACACAGAGGCCGGAAATCATTCCACAGCCGAGCTGTTGAACACAAGAACGAGTCGAAGAAACGACCCGTTCTCATGTGACAAATTTCAACCGTGTACAAATGTTGGGTACGCGTTTGGCGTGTTTCCCGACTACGCACCGGGGTACCAACCCTGATTTATGGCAGTGAAGCATGAAACTGGCAGAGGAAGGACTAAATGCTATAGAAAGCCATATATGATAGTGCGAAAAAAATATGAAAATAATGCAAGGCTGACACAAGCGTAACAAGTAAGATTAAGAACGGGACGCTTAGATGGTTTAGACATGTAGAGCGAATGATTGAAGAAAGATTTTCTTGTATTTAGGGTGTAAACGGGGTCAGCGGACTCCTCTGTTGGCGCTCTTGGGCGCTTATAGGACTGTGGCCTCAGATGCATTACCGGTTCTGGCCGGCGTCCTGCTGATTGACCTTGAAATTAGGGAAATATTGACCAAAAAGGAACTTATTAGAGGCAGGGCTGCTGTCCACCTGGGAGTCGAGCTGATACCGGGAGGAGTAGTGACCCTCCCTGGCTTGCTCAAAGCGATGCGTGAGAGGACGCTGAGTGTATGGCAAGAGCGATGGGATAGGTCGACGAAGGGCAGATGGACTTTCTCCTTCTTTCCTTCAGTTAAATTCAGAATGGAAGGGGCATACATTAAACTAGATCACTACATGACGCAGATGCTTTCTGGGCATGGGGAGTTCAGGGGTCGGCTTCATAGCTTGACCCTCTCTCCTCACCCAAACTGCGCATGTGGTGATACTAACCAAGACGCCAAGCACATTCTGTGGCACTGCGAGTTGATGAAGGAAGCACGAGAGGAAATGTTGGATGGTTTGCGCGGAATAACAAGACCAGCGTGGAATGCTGACCTTGTGTCGAACAAAGAGAATTTCGAATGCTTGAAAAAGTTTGTCAAGTCCTGGGTAGAGAGATGGCCTGTACTTAGAGTCGCCGACCTAGACTAAATTCATCTTTGTTTCAGGTGTTACACGTATTGCTCCCGTCTTCTTCGGTCCTCCTCTATTACTCTTTATTTAGTGAATATGCTTTGAACTATCTTTAATATAACTTATGTGACCTATAAATTACTGATTACGTTTGACTATTTTTTTTTCTTCTCTGGTCTCTGCTAACAACGATTTATGTTTTTACCTCGATAGGTCATCTTGGTGAGCGATGGTAGTGATGACAGTATCGCTTGATACATTATCACTCTGTACTGATTCTGAAATTATGTTTTACATGTATAAATGCTCTTATTATTTTCTATTTTTCTTGATTAGTTTTGGTTTCCATTCTTTGGTGGCGCAACTGAACTGTGCATGTTATGTATCGTCATTCCCCCATAGAAAGGGGGTGGGATAGACCCTGTCCATGCACATTGCCAGGCGAACATACAACAGAGCGGTCTTCCCGCGATCCGCCCGCGCCTCCCCCATCGACATGCGTTGGCCTGAGGCGTAACCGTGCGTTCTCGATGTCCTTCCGTCCCCCCTCCGGTAACCCGACGCTCATCTTTCCTCAAGGTCTTCAAAAACTTCCCCTTCTCTCCCAAGTACATTTCTTCGAGGCAAAATCGGGGAACCGGCTAAAGGACGCGGACTTCGAGCATCGTCTGCGGTTGGGCCGATAGCTATACGCATTCTCATTGGGACTGCCCGGTGGTCTATGGAATACTTTCTCTGGCTTTTTTTTTTAATGTTTTATTTTATTTCTGCTACTATAGTATACTACATTATAACATAATCATATAACTGTTTTTTCCTCATTACTTATTTTATTCACAGAAGGTTTCTTCGACTGGTAATAGCCGTTATTTTTATTTTTCTTTTTCTTTTACTAACACTATTATCTCTTTTTGATGTTACCTATTTCAGAAGAATTATTCCACGGGCTGCTACTTCTATTTATCTTTTGTATAATGTTAATGTTAGTACTTGCATACTGCTTACTAACCCCGTATGCATGGACATTGGAGGGTCTAGAGTCGTTCAAATAAATGTAGCTTCGTTCTAAAAAAGTAGAGTCTTGACGTGTGCGGTGAAGGAGGAAACCATATGTTTCCTTATAACGCCGTTGGGAAAGTGGTGGGTCCCCTCCAATGTATTTAGGGTGGCCAAGGGGGGGGGGGGGGCGCAGAAGGTTTGTTTTTCTTGTAGATGTGCATGCCTTGTTCTGGTATTCTAAGGACGGGTTGTTTCCAAGAAATTGTTAATCCATCAAATTTTACAGAAGTTTTTTAAAGTCCTATTCAGGTTCTGTTACTATCCGCAACCGTTTGGTGATGAAATAATAACTTGAATAGAACTCGAATTTAATGTTTGAAATTTGATGAATTGTTCAAGTTTTGTAAAACAACCTGTTGGTACAAATGTATACCTAAGTGGAAGAAAGCTTGTGGTTGTTTGTTAGTGGAAGTGGAAATTTTTCAATTTATCCTTAATTAAGAGCTTAAAAACTTTAATATTATATTGCGAAAGAGCACTTTAATTCACGAACAATACACAAATATATTATCGTCATTCAATCAGCACGACGGCTGTCAAAAATTCATTAAAAATGTTGCAATACAATTAATTTATAATTATACCTACAGACTACAAATCTCACGTTGCTAACTCGATTTTTGAAAATAAAATAAGATGTCACCTTGAAAGGAGCTAAAAAGAGCTAAAATCTTGTATAGTCCGATTCGGGGCCGAAGAGGGAGTTTGGCTAAAGAAATTCTGAGATGAAATATTCTAGGGGAGGGGGGGGGGGGGGGGGGCAGAGTAGAAATTCTGAGTTAAAACTAATTCTGAAAAAACAAGCTAAGAAGCTAAACCACTTTTTTGGAGCTGATGGCCTTATTTTGGAGCTAAATCTAGTTTCAAGAAGCTGAAATGGCAACACTGACAGCGAAACAGAGGAAAAAGTGCCGCCGCACACCCCACGCCCGCGCCTGGCCGCGTGAGAACTTGCGACAGATTCCCTATAAAATCGGGTTGGTACTATTAATAATTTAATTGTTGCCTCGCGCTGTACGTGTAGGCAGCAGTACCTACGCTTTTACCGTGACCCAGTACCTACCGGGTCTCGATAATTATTTTATGGTTTTAATCAAGGTTGGTAAAAAATGTTTTTAACAAGGTTAGCTCATAGGGGCCTTTTTTTCGAAAAAGAACTCGTCGGGACATGTTTTAAAATAAATGAGATGCAGAAAAAAAACTTTGTTTTTACGGGTTGATTTTTAGTAGTATGCTATGGGGTGTCGCGCTTCTTCCCCCTTAAGCCAAAGTTTAGCTTTACAGTTTGGATCATCAGGGCAGATTTTTTAGTGCGTGAAAAGACTTTCCTGAAATTTAATTTTCTTATAATGAACAGGTTAGAGGCTTTTGAAATGTGGCTTCACCGGAGAATGCTCAAGGTCCCATGGACCGACATGATCTCCAACACAGAAATTCTCAGGCGGGCTAGAGCAGATAGAGAACTGCTTACATTAATAAAAATCAGGAAAATTTCATATCTGGGTCATATACTTTGAGGGGAGAAGTACTTGCTCCGTTTGTGTGCTTAGTTCACCAAAAATGAGTCATTTCGGCATACCTCAAGGTACAGTCCTGGGACCGTTACTGTTTATTATCTATGTTAATGACATATTCATACAAAAACTAAACGGAAAAATAATATCTTATGCTGACGATACTGTCATAATAATTGAAGGTACGGATTGGAATTCTGTTAATAATCTAGCTAACATTGATATTAACATATTGAAAAATTGGTTCGATAAAAATCTCCTCTCTCTAAACACTGAAAAAACAAAATTTATCCCATTCTCTATCAATAAATTCAAATTAGAACCAAATTTAAACATCATAATACACCAAAGTAAATGTAATAAAACTAACTGAAATCAAGATTGTGCTATACTTAGTCCAACTCCCAAAATCAAATATCTTGGTGTATATATAGATCAACATTTTAAATGGAAAACACATATTTGTGAACTCGTCAAAAGGATTAGGAAATGTATTTATATATTTATTAGACTTAGAAATATTCTTAGCTTAGAAAACCTTAAAAGAGTGTACTATGCAACTGTTCAATCTATATTGCAATATGGTATTATTGGCTGGGGAGGAACATATGACAATATTTTAAATCCCCTCAAAATTGTTCAAAGGTTGATAATAATAATAATAACGTAGTATTTATATAGCGCAGTTTTGTGATGTTTCACTTCAAGTGCGCTTAATTATAATAAACTTAAAATTAACAAATAAAAACTAATTAAATAATGTGAAATAACGAATATACAAAAATATACAAAGCAATTCCTAAAGAACAATATTAACAACAATAGTGAGTGCTGTTTTGGCACAGGACAATATATGTATAATGATAAACCATCACGGTGCCATTCAACAAGAATCATTTAAACTAAATTATATAGAACAGGAGGCAGTTAACATTTAGAAATAATACAAATTCAGAGTGCACATAAAACTATAGTAAAGAGGTAATCGAAACCAAACAATTACCAGAAACTTGAGGAACATGGCTTATTATAGTAGATTGAAAAGGAGTTAAAATTCATGAAAGGTATGATTTTTTAAATAAGTTTGTTTTTAAAGCTCTTTTGAATTCAGCCAAGTTCTGGATATTAGTAAGAGCTGAGGGAAGTTTGTTCCAAATGAGCGGGCCAGTTACACGAAAAGATCGATCATAGTAAACGGCTCGATTTGACCTAGAAAGTTCGATTAAACGATTAGTAACATCTCGATCTGCTGACCTTAGAGTAAGCTGCCTATCGCTTAAGTTTTGTCGGACACATAGTTCCGATATATAGGCTGGCGCCATTCCTTGCAATGCTTTGAAGGTCATTAAGCAGATCTTGAACTCTATTCTTTCAGGGCATCGAAGCCAATGAAGATCCTTTAGAAGCGGGGTTATACGGCAATACTTAGATTCACCAAAAATCATTCTCGCCGCAGCATTAAAAACGGACTGGATTCTATTGAATTGTTTTTTAGGCAAGCCAGCATACGCACTATTACAATAGTCCATACGTGAGACAACGAACGAATTTATGAGTGACTTTGCTCCATCAGAGGGAAGGCAACGCCTGATTGATTTTATCTGCCTTAGATGGAAAAAGCCTGAACTTACAGATTTTGAAATTTGTGATTCAAGAGAAAGACTATTGTCTATAGTGAAACCTAGAAACTTTATTTCTGTAGAAGGGATTATATCTGTGCCCTGAATATGGATTGGATTAGAGTCGATGAGGGCTTGCCTTCCAGGAGAAGCTATCCAAATAAATTCCGTAATATTAATTAAGGTAATAATTAAGGTAATCTTAAAAAAACCGTCTAAATTTCCTACTGAAATTCTTTTTTCAATATTCAATGTGCCTATAATAGACAAAATCTATAAAAAATATTCAATTCTTCAAATTTACAAAGAAATACAGTTAAATACTCGTAACTTCCAATTCAATACATCAGCAAGATACCAGAAAACTATTAAAATTCCTAAATTTAATACTAAGCACATCCAAAATTCCTATCTTTATCTGGGCATAATCTATTATAACAACCTCCCATTAAAATTAAAAACCATCGAAAATATGCAGGAATTAAAGCCCACATTAAAAAAAATTACCTGAAACTGCTATAAAAGTCCCAAATATGTTTACTTTGTATCTTAAAGTCTGCTATTTTATAAATCATTTATTCCTTCTTTTTTCTTTCATTTCTTAGTTTCTAAATCTCTGAGTCTACTATTGTATAAATCTTGCGTTCTTTCTTACGTATCGTTTACTTACTTATTACAATAATTTTTGTTACTAACTTACATGATTCTTCGATTTATAATGATTTTTTAATTTATATTATGATTTTTTTAAACTCTTCAGGATTTTTATTTTTAAATTATACAAGATTTTTTAACCTTCTTATTATTTACAATAGCCGTTATTACTAACTTACACGATCATTAAATTACTAATTGAGCTAGAACTCCCTCACCAAACACAAGAGCATTGTCTCTTTATGGTGAGGAAAGGCAATTTTTTTTATTTTTTGTTAACCTTATGTAACTATGTAACTGTTGTAACTTCATATGTATTTTTAATAAACATTGCCAATAAAAAAATAAAAAAAATAAAAATAAAAAAAAATGATTTTGAAAGGCAAGATAGAGGGCCTGGTAGGAGACAAATGTCTTGGCTGCGTAATATACGAGAGCTGACCGGCATTAGAAGTGTGGAGGAGCTATTCCGGGCAGCGCAAGACAGAGAGACATTCTCAAGAGTGATCGCCAACGTCGGGGGGACCCGATACGGCACACAAAGAAGAAGATACAGTATTGCGATTACTCGTAATTTAGTTCGATGGGCATTAGGGGTTAAATTCCTCGCATTCATCACCGTCAATCACGGAATTTCAATCGCAACTAAGGTGATTATATCACTTACATCACTAGGCAGGCTGCATGTCATGTGCAATGTTCTGTTGGAGGGTAATCTATATTAGGTAATCACGGTTTAGAGTTTAGATTATTAAATTTAATTTTTGAAGTTAAAACTTCTTTAGCACCGTTGTGATTAGAAACTTGATGAAACGGAAACGAGCAACACTAAAAAGAGACAAACACATACATATATGTAGGATTTAGTCTGCTCTACTATCATCTAAATCGAGTGAAATTGACTGCGGTCGGCGTGCAATTCGAACATTGTCATTAAGTATCTACTAACTTATTGAAGTGAAACTTCTTTAGCACCGTTTTAATCTCGATGGAACGGAAACGAGTGACACTAAAAAGAGACCAACACATATATAGGATTTAGCCTGCGAGAGAATGAGGAAGAATAAAACCTTAATGCGCGCTTTGGAATTTCAATTTGGGAGGCAAGTGTGGGTACCGCCGCCCCGGGAACCATTTATTGGATATCCAACACCTCTGCCATAGATCACCCCAGGTGGTTCGCTATGTTAGGTGACTTAGCAGGAGTGCCCGGGTTCATGGAGTGAGATTTGGTTTGACGGATGTGTTTGCCCACTTAATGCGTGGTAGGCAGGATCAGAAAAGACTGATTGAGGGAGACCTTTTCACCTCTCGAGTCGGACCCTCTCGACCCACACCTTGCACCGCAGTGGGAGTGGGATATTAACAAGTCCGTCATTCTTGAACCCATTGAACCTCAAATTCCTACCCGCCCCTCATGCCTTATTCCTTCCCAGAACTTCTATTATCTCCATAAAAATACCCTCCATACAGCATCCTCAAAGATGAAAAAGGAATTTTCAAGGCTCCTATTGGTTGAGATTGTGTAGGTGAAGGTTTCAATTCTACCCCGTGTGAAATGCACCTGATTTTTAATCTGTCTCTATCTCCTAAAGTCAACTTTTACGCGTACCTACTTAACCGTATTGGCATTAAGTACATTGATAACATGCCATATCTTAAAAATTGACCTATATTGATAAATTATTCGTCCCTCGTGCCGATGAGAACTCTGGATGAACCTTACCTCTCAATCTGTTCCGTACATCGTTCATGAGAAAGCGGGAGAAGTTGGCACGAACCTCAGCATTTATGAGAAAATCACACCAGATAAAACGATTTTCCGTGAACGGAATTTAAACTTCAAGACTATATGCAAACCGAGCGACTCGTTGACCCTACATAAATAGCCAACACCTGCCTGTTTTGAATATGCAAATTGTAAAATTTTCCTAATATTTCAGTTACACTCGCCTCACATCCTCGCACAACAGCACTGAAATAGTATAGTTCAATAGATTCTACATGGTACAGGGGAGTTCTTTTGGGCACACACGTCACGTAAAGAGCTTATTATCCATTCATTATGTCGCTTACGCTTACAACGCAATAGTAGGTACCGCCAGTACTCACGTTAAGGTGTGTCTCCTCCGACACAACACGTACACTTAGGTCGGGGCCTTAGGCCCTGCCCCAATGTTTTTGTTTCTTTCAGATGTTTTGAAAACATTTTATTGGTGGAGACCCGATTTAAGAAGCGCGGAGAGTCATGCTACGAACACCCCTAACAAGGAGACCCTCGAGGTAGGAAAACTAGCCGGTAAATCTAGAAGTAATATAAGGGAAAACTGGTTTTAGTCACAATCACCCCATTAAAATTTTTATGCAGGGCTCGTGTCATAAGTCATGACTAACGGACGACAATTGAAATTCTATCGTTCAGCGACGCGCACCTGTTTGGGGAACAGATGCGCGTCACATTTTCGCTCATGACCTTTAAATATCATAAATATATCAATTGGAGATTCCGTAATCTCACTGGCTCCAGACTGTTAGAATGGGTCGGAAATTGAGCGCTAAGTAATATACTACAAGCGGACAAAAAGACCAAAAAGCGGACAAATAAATATGAAAAACAAGACAGCGTTGTTGAATAATAAAAATAATTACAATAATAATAATAATTGCATAGTGTGGCTTTACAAATGAAACATTTAAAAATAATCAAAATAACCAAATAACCAAATAACCAAATAACAAAATAACCAAATAACCAAATAATCAAAATAACCAAATAACCAATAAAAATAACCAAATTTAAAAATAATCCACCAAAGTTTGGTAATTAAACATAACTTGATTGACTGCCGTAATATAGTACCATATTATGAATATGAACCAAATTCATTTTTAGAAAATGAATTTTATAAAATATATTATGATAAAACTATACTAACAGACAGAACAATTAGTCATAATAGACCTGATATAGTTTTACATGACAAAATTAAAAAAATAACTTATATCATTGATGTAGCTATTCCAAATTCCTGTAATATTCAAAAAACTGTTTCTGAAAAAATTAGAAAATACACAGATTTAGGAAATGAGATTAAAAGAATTTGGCATTCTCGGAATATAAAAATATTACCATTTGTTATTTCGGCTACTGGCATTATACCTAGGTCTCTGATTCAAAATTTAGGCGTATTAGATTTGTCAAAGAATTTATACATAAAAATGCAAAAATCGGTAATTTTAAATACATGTAGGATTACAAAAGATTTTTTAAATATTTATATTGAGGGATCAGTAGGATTTATAGGTTCAATTAGGAATTCCACAGAGCCGAACCCTCTGATATGAAAATATCTGGAGTCGGTGAATTATTTTCCCATCTGGTCTCTGGTAGGTTGACATGTTGTTCTTGTATTGTTTTGTAATTATAATACATATAGTGCAATTGCATAACGTGGATTGACCAGATGATCATTTGGGAAGTGTGTGAAAGGGTTTAGTTTTTCCTGTGGGGAAAATTAAACCCGGACATTTAAATCTGGTGCGTAATAACATAGTGTGGCTTTACAAATGAAACTAATATCTAGTGATTCATACCGATTTTAATAAAAAACTGAGGTCGCCAATTCACGTACCTAGAGTTGATAAAGGCTGCGCAGCATAATTTAATTTTGGATTTTAGGCCTAGGTACCGAATCAAACTTTATGAAGTGAAAACTTCTTTTTAGCACCGTTGTGATTTAAAACTCGATGAAATGGAAGCGAGCGACACTAAAAAAATACAAACACGTACATCTATAAGATTTGGTCTGCTAGAGAATGAGGTAGTAATAAAATATTTATTTATAACGCGGGTACTCTGTTCCGATAAATCCACGGTCCCACGCAAGTTTACTCTAGTCTAGTGGTATGAAGCGCCTGACGAATCTTAGCGGACCAAGGATCGAATCATAAGAAATCTAAAAAAATATATATATATACTTTTGCAAAATCAATATCCAATCTTCAAACCACTCCAAAATGAACAGGCATCGAATCCTACGAAATCCAAAATATATATATATATATATATATATATTTGTAAAATCCATATCTAATTCCTAAACCATACCGAAATGAACAGTCAAAGAAAACAGAACAGAAAGCGACATCTAGCGACTTTTTAGTGGGAAATATTTTTTTTGGTGATTTAAAAAAAAAAGCCCAATGTACTTCAATATAAAATGATATAGCGGTTCTCGGATCAAAATATTAATTTGTAGGTAGGTATGTGAGAAATTTGTGTTCTAAAGTAAATAGGTGTTTGATTATAATAAAATTTTAAATTTAACCCACAAAAATGTATTTTTAATTCTTTTTTTATATTTTATCGGGAAAACTATACATTTTAATAATTGTTATTATAGCGCAAATAATTTTATAATAATTCTTCCAGAGTGGGGCAAAAAGGCCACATATCTGCTCAAGAAATATTTAAGCAAATGAAGACAATATAAGCGAAACTCAATCGAAAATCTGGAAATAGAAAAATCAGAAAAACATATTGACACCTCTGGGACTCGAACCCAGGACCTCTTGCTTTCCGGGCAAACGCGCTAACCACTGCGCCACGGTGTCGATATGAAATTCGGTCATGTTTAACTGTACCATACTTCCACTAAGAACCACCTACATTATCTTCATTTTCTTTAACGCATATATTATTGGCAACTATCTTCACGTATGATTGCAAGATTCAAACCCGAACTAAATGCTCTCTAGATAGTGTCTGGATAAATCTTTATCCATTTTATTTAATATGCGACATCTATTGACTTTTCTGCAAGTCTAGGATGAATATATATTTTTAACTTTATGAGTAAAACCTCAAATTGTAATATTTAAATAAATGAAGACAATATAAGCGAAACTCAATCGAAAAATCGAGTCCCAGAGGTGTCAATATGTTTTTCTGATTTTTCTATTTCCAGATTTTCGATTGAGTTTCGCTTATATTGTCTTCATTTATTTAAATATTACAATTTGAGGTTTTACTCATAAAGTTAAAAATTAAAAATAAAAAAATAAAATATTTAAGCATTTGAAATTGTTTGATCTTTTCACCAGAAGTTAGATAAAACTGACCTTACTCCGGGAAACTTAAGTGGAAACCTTGTCACTTATAACTATCACTTGTTCAAAGAAAATGCCGCCTCTACCCACTTCACCCACCTCTACTACCCACTTCAAGACAACTTTATTACTGAACACAAAATCTTTCTATATTTGCTGTTCTGAAGAAGGTATGGTTCTCAGAAACTGATCGATAATGAAAATGAACTAAGGAGTAACAAATAATGAACTTCATTTAATGAAAAGCTGTCTAAAAGCAGAAAATTACATCCAAACCGTTACAACCAATGAAAACCGATGACTAACTCGCGATGACATAAACTAAAATTCTTCAGAAATTAGTAAATCATTATTAATCCCTTAAACCTTGGAAGGACATTACGAGCCACAAACATCATATACCATTAAATCTCTGTAGGACAGATCTGACCAGGGCGTCCATACGTTATTAAAGTATATTTTATTATCTTTTTTCTATAATGCAGGAGATATAATATTACCATTAATTTGTTCGTCCTCGGAAAGAGAACTAATCATTCTTATCAATTTGTTTCAATATAGTTCCAAGGATAAAATCCAAAAAAAATTCAAAGACGCCAAACACGCTTTATGGCATCACCGTTCAAGAAAAAATTTCAATAAAAAATTGAATATATTTGAGAGATTTCATCTAAAGCATAGTTAATGTTTACAACAGACATGCCGACGGTGCACTTCGATCGATTAAGCTATTTCAATTATTAATTTCGAAGACAAGTGTTATAAATATCGTAAGTAAATATCAAATACTATGTAGGTATCTCCTCCATTCCATTATATTATTTAACCTCAACAAAAACAATACAAATCCTCCTCCATTTAAGTCAAACACAATTCACTTCACAAAGCATCCAGAAGTACTGCTATTTACAAAATTACACGAATAAGCCCGTTCGCGTTCGCATAATAAGAATGTTAAAGGAATTAAGTGGCTGTTTGAATAATAATGTCATCGGAGGGGTTGGAATAATGAAATGTCTGAAGAAGGCGACAGCCACTCATGTCAAGAGTAGCAGCCAACTATGCAACAAGTCACTTAAATGCATTTGCGGCGCACTCACTTATTTTTATTACCTTTATATTATTCACCACAGACACTACTGCCAAGGAGACCTAATTCTAGATTTCATTACCCTTAATAGAATGTCTTTATTGAACTGTTTGGACATAATATTATATCTTGTATTATCAACGAATATTTAAGCGGATAAAAGTGTGTTATGGGCAGTGGCGGACTAACGGGGAAGGGGCGGAAGGGGCGGCCCGCCCGGGACTCTGGTCCTGGGGGCCTCCATACGCCTCCATGTTCCCTTTATGAAATAAAAAATGCATCTTTCAAAAAATTAAATAAAAAAATGACCATTTTAGACTGGTGCCTTCAAGCCTTCTTTAGGATTTGATAAAGGGAATATGGAGGCGTTTGGAGGCCCCCCAGGACCAGAGACCCGTGTGAACTAAATAAAAACCTTGTAAAGTTACATCAACTTCTTAAACTAGGAGGGCTTTATTAAGCTTTGCTGCCCCGGGACTGGTTATGGGCTTTTCCGTACACCGGAAGTACCTGCAGGTATCGCAACAAGAGTTGACGACAAAAGAAACAAGCGATAAAATAGACCATTGAAGAAAACTAAAGAAAATAACAAACAAACAATAAACAATAAACAACAAACTAAACTATTTGTTGTTTACTCTTTTCTCTTTTGTCAGTAGTCTGCTTTACTCTTTACTCACTCAAATTGTGCGACCTTCAAACGCGTCAATCGACGTTCGACAATTTATCGGCCTTCGTGGACGAGGCGTAGCACTTCGAATCCAGAGGTCGCGTGTTCGAATCACGGCGCGGGCAAAGAAATTTCATTTAAATGTTTTGTGTTGATTCACAATTAATTTGAATTAATATAGGTAATTTTGTAGGTGTAATGTAATAGATTTATTTGCGATACTTTATAGCGTGGAAAATACTCTCAGAACCACCTTGGTGAAAGACCGCAATTCAGAATTTAAACCTTTCTTTGGATTGCTTTAACCGTGTTTCGTGCACAGGTCTGATTATCCAGGAACAGTGGCCATCACGTTCCTCTTCTTCATCTCATTCCCCTCAAAATTCGTTCTTGAAAAACAGAAAATAAATTTCATTGACTTCTCTGCGGCCTAAGAGTCAAAAGATTTAGTTAACATGGCGAAACCAGTTTTATTTCAAACCTTTTTGTGTATGCCTATGAAAAGAGGGAAGGGTTACAATGTAGCTATATAGATTCGCCTACAGTTTACAAATAAATAAAAGCACCATAAGAAATAAAAACACGGAATAGGTTTTTGGTGAATAGTTTTTAGTGGTTTATTGGTTGATAAAGGTTGAACTTTAAAATCAGGTAGGTACGTACAAAAATTAAATAATTTGAAATGGTTTAAACTTTTACGTTATTTTACAACATAACAGCAACAATACCGGTACCTAGCATGGTCGATCGATATAGGTTTTATCGAAAATGTCGGCAACTTGTAATCGCTCCTGATCACGACTGCAGGCCGCTAACGAACAAATAATAGTTCACGTCAAATAAATTAAGAACCCTTAGTCGTTGTGAACTGTTATTTGTTCGTTAGCGGCCTGCAGTCGTGCTCGGGAGCGTTGAGAAGTTACCGACATTTTCGATAAAACCTATATCGATCGACCATGCTAGATACCCGGCTGTCTTTATTGTGCGTAAGTGTAATAGGTACTACATTTGGGTATTGAGCTAGCTTAGTAAGAAGCTCCGAATTTTTAGCTATTAAATTATATGACAAACTCTCACCCTGTAGGTACCAAACTAATTAAATAAATAAATAACTACCATATAAAGTCCACCAAATTTAATCTTTGAAAGAAATTATTATCAGAAAAATAACTGACTAGTATTTTAAAAAACTTCCTCATAGAAGTCATAAAAAGTACCCTGCAAAAACCTTGAAATTGAAACACGGAAATCACCGAAAACTCTCTATCTAAAACCTAGTTCGCCTCAGCACTGGATTTCCTAGTTAGGAGAACTAACAATATATTCCTTAACTATCTGTTTTTATATCTAATCATATTTTTAATGATGTCTTTGTAACTTTTAAAAAATGTGTAGCTAGTAATATTAAAATAACATTATTTAAGGTACAAATTGCTCACTTCATCCAAAAATTCTTTGGCTCATAATTGAAAATAACTGTGAAAGTGAAAATGCAACGATGAAAGCATTCTACAGGGTGTTACTACAGGCGATGATAAGCAGCGTCCAAGACGAAACTAATGAATATTCAGGTTTATTACTGAATGGCCGTTTATTACCGCAATAACGGCACGCGTAACTTGCATTCGTTTTACATAATATTAATAATTATTACAATGAAGGAAAGCAGCCTTATTTGTCTGGGGCTGGGTGGGATTGGATTATGTACTTTTAGAAACATAATATTATAAGCGTTTTTTTTTAAGTGAAAACTTCTTTACCACCGTTGTGATTTGAAACTCGATGAAACGCAACAGCGACCCTAAAAGGCACAAATACTTGTTGTTGTAGCTGAAAACGAATTTTATTTTTTTTCAAAATTTCAACTTTTTGTATGAAGATCTTTCAGTACGTGGATGCGGCGCATCCATTGAGTGAAAGATTCCTGAAATATTAAAATAATATATATATTTTCAGCTACAACAACGTCAATTACGCCATATTTTTCAATCTTAGCTCTCTAGCTCACTGAAAACTCAGCCTGCGAGAGAATGAGATAGTATGATCGGTCTCCTCTTTGTGCGGTGCTTCGTAACCTCCCACTCCTGTCTTCTTTAGTTTTGTGAAGGTTTCACTCCTACTGTGTGTGAACTGCACACTTGTAATATTAATTTTAATATTATGCTAAACTTTGGAATGTTGGTATCGGCAGAATGAAAACGAGTATTTTCGCTGACTCGAAATGGCAGCAATTGTTCTCTTTTAAATGGGGCCTTGACAAGAAATACATTAATAAGTTCCCTTCTACAGTTACAGCCCTTCCTTAACTTCCTTAACTCGTCTCACAACTACGTCCAATCGGTTGGCGACATTGTATACAAGGAAGCCCTTGCGAGCTTGACACAAAAAAATTAATTAACTTTATAAATTGAATGAATGGAAATTGTGGTGAACGCGCCGAGTGACAATGCCATTGCTCTAATCCACTATTTAAGCTGTCGTGGAAAACTTCCAAGGTGATATTCTAAAATGCATAATTTTCAAACAGCGATTACAGAAAACGGTAGTAAGAATATCTTTGCTAGTAACCAAGCTCTAGTCGGCCCATATTCATTCAAATATTGATTAAAAAAGTAATAAAAAATATATTGTGTCGCGTAGGTCGTTGGTGACCTAATTTGCCGTGACACAAAAGTTCTCTATCAATCGCATTGTCCGACACTTACGCAGCCCTTCGAGCGACTACGCTAAGCAAGTAATCTATCGCGGCAACCGTCAGATCCGCCGTTAGCGTCTAACGGTTTGTTTGCCCCGTAAATTCTGAAATTTTTATTAAAAAATCAACAAGAAAATTGCAATTACCCACATACGAACAGCAAAGTAGGTCATCTGCTTTTCTTTATTTGTTATTTTTTTCTGATACGCTTTCAACTGCAATGCCTGTCATAAAATGTGTTATTATTTTTATTGATCGCCGAGTGTTGATTTTATTTTGCTATTTTGTTGGGTCTCGATTTTACAGAGTTATTTTCCTTCAAACACCCTCCGAGGAAGAAATCTGCCTTTCAAATCAGACAAACGCGTCAGTCGACCAATCTGGATTTTCACTTTCTAACCAAAAAGGCAGTTTTTTTTAAAGGTTTTCAATTTAAAGTTTTGTTGGGGTTGCCTTCATACGATTTTAAACCAGATAACACCACGATGGAGCATGAACCTGACCGAATGACGTCAGCGGTATTTTAACCTTTTTTTTAGATTTGTTTTAAAATCGATTTATGTATATGGTATATTTAAAAATTCCTAGTGCGGTATTGCGCCTGGCACTTTTCAAACAAAAAAGCAATAAATCAAAACCCCCATCGAGAGTCCTAGGTCTAGTAACGTGATAAATTTACGAGAACGATTTTTTTTCTTTTTTGTACGAATACCGAAATGCAAAACATAGAAATCCGAAAACTTTATTTTGGGCCGCAAAAACATCTTCAATTGGGCCGCGGGTTGGGCATGCCTGGTTTAGATCAATACTATAAAATAAAATACATAAAAATTGTGAAAGTGAACATTTATAACGTTATTACAGACTTTAATCTGATGCTTTTGATCTAGCGGCTTCAGTCCATTGTTGTGAACCTAGCACTTGAAAAATCCTTGCACCAACTAATGAATTTTATACGAAAGGTTCAAGTGGCCCCTTTTTGCAGCATCTTTGGAGGCATTTCGTGTTGAAGTTTGTAAGATTAAAGTCTTCATCATCGGTTGAACTTTCATTAACCCCTTTTGATATTCTCATCGGTTCGGAGAAAACGAGGTTTTCCGGATCGATCAAGGCACTGATCATAGTTTTCTAATAGTAATGAATCTCATAACCGCCGATCTTCTCAATTTCCGTAATTAGGCTGACGTCGACTTCGTTTTATAGGTTTTACTATTAACTTTCTATCAATTCTATCATATCGCTTCAAGAAGCCTTAAAATCTTACTTAGACAGGCCAATGAAATTTAATGTGCTGGTATGTCCAAAAGGAAGTTAAAGGACGTACATGATTTTGATTTTTATTTATGATCATTTTTTTTCCGGATTTAACGGAATTGACGATTACCGCACCTGCGACGCATTAACTGCGCTCATTAACCGCTTAGATTACGATGTCACTTTTAAAGGCTCCTGTTGATTGAGATATGAAACGTAAATTACGCTGGTTTGCGCTCATTGGTCGCTTTGATTATGACCTCACTTTTCAATTATTGGTTGAGATCGTTTTGGTAAAGTTTCGCTTCTGCCGCTTGTAAACTGCACTCGATTTTTTTAAAATATTATAAATAACTGACGACGCGACACACCGTGAATTTTTTTTTGTTTGGTTTTGAAGATAGAAATTTTGAAAAAAAAAATTTAAAAACTCTCTAATAATTAGATCAATTTTTTTCTACATTTCCAGTTTAACAACAAAATGTAGAAATTTAATTCAGTGTAGCTGACATTTTTCATTACCGTGGCATCACCGAAAAACACTGATGTACATTCTGATAAGGGGTTTGCTTGGCTGTCGACAGTTTGCCATTTGACAGGTAAAACAGCATATTTTCTAAGGTTTTATTTTATTCATATTGCGTGGTGTGCATGACTTCAATTTAACATTTAATAAGTAGCTTTTTTGGATCATACCTATATTTCAAAACAGCAGCAAAAAAACTTCTCCATTATATTGCTTACAAAGCATCACAAAATAACATTTTTCATACCAGTTCACTTCATGTTAAATTCTTAATTAATTATTATCATGAGTTGAATCATTAGGCCATAAAAGTCTTCACAAGCAAAAATATAATATTCCATTCTTTTATCGATCTCAAAACTCTTTCAGTAAGGACAAATCTGTGGTACAAAATTATATTTCAGCACTTTTAAAGACATGTAATATCTTTATATATAAAAATGAATGTTTCTTTGTTTGTCCCTTATGCGGTCCCTAAACCATTCATCCAATTGCGATGAAATTTAAGTGAGTTGGTGTGATGGTTTCTATATATGGTGAGCTCTGGCGTTATGAAATTATTTCCTATACTATTAAATAGATTGCGATGAATCTTTGGTGAGTTATTGTGCGCACGCCCGCGAACGTTTCTGTATATACTGGTGAGCTCTGACATTATGAAATTTGTAAAAAATTGCAATAAACGGTACGCAAGCCCTTTCTGTTATTTGTTTTTGGGGTGTTATGCCGTGTTGCGCTACCTCCTTCTTTAGCCAACGTTTCGGACATCATTGCAGTGTCCAGCATCAGGGCAGATCCGGCAGATCCGATAGATGTGTCCGGATCCGGATCTGCCGGATCTGCCCTGATGATGGACACTGCAACGATGTCCGAAACGTTGGCTAAAGAAGGAGGTAGCGCAACACGGCATAACACCCCAAAAACAAATAACGAAAATGCTTTTGGCCGTGAAAATCTTAAAACTTATCTGGCACGCAAGCCGTTTGAAAATTGAATGTACCGGGACTGAATGTATGGAACGCGGGTGTGGGGAGGGGAACGCGGGAGGAGGATTCGCCGGACGGTGTAATATATATTTTTTTAAATACTTCATCTGCCGATATTTATTTAAAAAAAAAATAAATGTAAAACAGAACACGTTGACTTGTTCCGGTGATTTCTATGGGTTTTTTTCTTAAATCAATAAAAATTCCTCCACTTATCAACACTGCTCACGCAGCCAAGTAACCGCCCAACCCCTCACCGCGACCCAGGCTGTCCCCTTTATTTTTTTTATGTGTTCGTAGAATAAAATGTAAAATAGTTTTCAAACTTGGTAACAATATTATATTAAATAAACCCAGCAATTATCCTACTCCTTATACTCTGCATTCGTCTCATTCTCTCAATGTTTAGTTTTTTGATGGTTTTAATTCTGCCGCGTGTGTTTGCGTATGTGTTTGCAAAAATGAATACGAAAAGTTTAGTAAACTCAGAATAGTAGTTAAACGAAATGTTCACGTAGCATTCCATACTTGTGTTAAATCTATGGAGAGTAATATCAAGCATGATCCCAAGACATTTTGGGACTACGTTAAATCACTACTAAGGATGGTGTTATAACAGACATCATGATGCATGGTGGTCGAGAAGTTAGAGGCGCGGATATAGCCAACGCATTTGCAACTCATTTTCAATCAGTGAATAGCAATGAACCCCAATTACTAAATCCCACTACTGCTGCCAAGATAAGTCATAAAGATGTATCAGATATTAAATCTTCGATTAAAAAATGAAACATATCTACATTTTCGTTTGGGCCAGATTTTCTACCAGTCTTTTTTTAATGGATATGTTGAATTTTTAAAACTGCCTCTGAGCTTTATATTCAACCTCTTTTTAGAAACTGGTGTATTTCCCGATTCACGTCTCAAAAATATGTCCTATTTTCAAAAGTGGATCAAGGACATCTGTGGAAAACTTCAGACCAGTGGCAATACTTTCTGTACCGGATAAGTTATTCGAATCGATAATTCATAAACACATGCAGTTTCAAGTAGAACCGTTCTTAATATCGGAACTGCATGGGTTTAGAAAAGGCCGATTAACAGACACGAATCTATTGGTATTCGCAGATTATGTTTCCAAATCTTTAGATAAAGGCTACTAAGTAGATTGCTTGTAAAATGATTTTTCAAAGGCCTTTGATACCGTAAACCACGACATCTTATTAAATAAATTGTCAAAGATAGGTTTTTCTTTCGAATTTCTTATATTCTTTGCCAGCTATTTTACTGAAAGAAAACAATTTGTATCACATGCAATATTCTTATTAAAATTATTTCTTGTTTTCTCAGGAGTTCCTCAGGGCTCTTCTCGATTTTTTTTCCATTTCAGGTCATTTGTTTTCGCTAATGGCCTAAAACTTTTCTAGGAAATAAAAAACTTTAGAGGACTGCATTCGACTCCAATTAGAAATTGATAGAATTGTTGGAGTAAACGGAATCAGATTGAATTCAATATATCTTAATGTTTCATTCCTTCTTTCACTAGAGCGTCATACTTGGTTTTACCGGTATGGAGAGCTCGAAATTTATAAAATATCTTGGTGTGTTTGATAGTAGGTTAACTTTTCATATCGTAATGACATGTAATAAATACTACACTGAGAATGCTGGGTTTTTTTCTTCGCACTGCGATAAATTTCAGAGACACCCGGGTTTTCACAGTACTATACAATGCTCTGGTTAGGATTAGGCATGAGAGTGGATCGGTGGTTTGGAGACCACACTGAGTGAAGTATTCCCTCATGTTGGAGAAGGTTCAGAAGAAATATCTGAGATTTCTTTACCTTAGGGAGTATGGCTACTACCACTGGATCTACCCTGCCGACATTCTCTTGGGCATGCTCGGTATGAACCATCTATGGGTTAGAAGGGATGTGTTCATTGTAACACATTTCTTCAGACTGATTCATGGATGGCTTGTTATTATCTCCAGGCTTGCAAAACTAACTTGCCTATGATTATGCAGTCGGGAGAGCGGTCTTGTTGCTTTTATAATCACTTCGAATATCGATGTCTTTAACATCAATGAAGCACAATTCAAACGGCAAGCTTTGTTGCTATTAGTCTTAATCGGTTTATCTCATATAAAATATTTTTCTCTTTTAAAAACGCCTTCAAATTATAATTTTGTAATTTTTTTTAAAATGAATAAATTGAAAATTTAATGTATGTATATGTTTGCATGCGTATATACGTAACGTATATAAAAGTTTATAATTGCCTATGTATACATTCGTATACATTATATGTAAAAGTATATATACAGGTACCTAATGTACCTGTATTATATACTTTTAAGTAGGTATCTAAAATAAGTTTTTTAAGGAATAAGCACCGAATGACAAACTACCAAAATAGTAGTTTATTACGACTTCTTTTTTGTTTGCTACGATGTTTTTTTGAAGTAAAACTTCTTTACGCACGCTTGAGCTGGTGAATGCGTGACGAGAGCGTTACGAAAAGTGAAGCGAACGGTAGTTGAGTTGGAGATATACATACGTTAGTGGAGATAGAAAGAGAGAGAGTTACGTTTCGCATTACTGTAGGGGCAAGAGAGAGAGGTGCGAGCACACATTTTCGTTCTCTCTTTCTCTCGTAGCCAGTTATTTTATATAGTTTCGTATATCGACACAGTGCAGGCCTATTGTCTGTATCACACTATGGGAACAAGAGACAGCAGTGCGCGCGCACATTTTCTTTCTCTCTTCTTTTATAAGTTAGTGAAGTTTTACTGCAGTCGTGTGGTCGAAGCTTTAGACTCTAAAGCACACTCGTTTTTTTTCTTTGAAGTTGAAAGTAATTTTTGAAGTAAAACTTCTTTACGCACGCTTGACTTTCTTTCTTCCTATCATATAGATGGAGCTAAAGAAGTTTTACTACAGTTATGAGGTTTAAAGCAAACTCGTCTTTTTTTCAATAAAAGTTTAAAAAGCAGTTTATATTACATTTAAAAATCTTCTTTCGAAAAACACCTCTCATTTCTGAAGACCATGTATATTTCCGTTATTCGTTTTTGGGGGGTTATGCCGTGTTACGCTACCTCCTTCTTTAGCAAACGTTTGTGAGACATCTACCGTTGCAGTGTAAAATGATGGACACTGCAACGCTGTCCGAATGTCCGATTTTCACGGCCAAAAGTATTTTCGTTAATTGTTTTTGGGGTGTTATGCCGTGTTGCGCTACCTCCTTCTTTAGCAAACGTTTGTGAGACATCTACCGTTGCAGTGTAAAATGATGGACACTGCAACGCTGTCCGAAACGTTGGCTAAAGAAGGAGGTAGCGCAACACGGCATAACACCCCAAAAACAATTAACGAAAATACTTTTGGCCGTGAAAATCTCAAAACGTATCAAACAATATTTCTTTTAAAAGGTTACTGCTTTTTTAAAACTTTTTACCTGTTGCACAATAAATTCACCGCTCAAGCGATTAGACAATACATGTATATTTTTTATTCAATCGTATCATAAATGCTTTCCTATCTAACATCATCCCACTTGACTAAGACCTGTATTGATAAGAACATTAGTTCATATCCGCGATGGAAATAGAACTGTAAGCGGTCAGCCGCCGTACTACACGTACTACCTACACAGCGCGGTAAACTCCTTTACTCCGGACCCCAACCTTGTATCTTATTTTATTAGAATGGTGTGAAATAATAGAAGAATGCAAATTTTGGAAGTGGAAATTAATCCACTTTCCTACATCCGATAAAGCTGAAACTCGGTAGATAGACTCGTTTTCGGTGATAATGCATACTAACAACTTTCGGTGGCATTCAAGCTCGCACACGTATTTCTCTGAAATTGGCTACTAGCCGGTCCAAAAGATGGTTCTAAACTTGAAAATAGATGTATTATAGTAAAAAAATCAGAGAGTGCAATTGACACGCGGTAGAAGTGAAACCTTCAGAAAACTAAAGTCGACAAGCACAAAGAGGAGACCGATATGCTACAAAGCACCGCACTCGAATATCAGTGCACGTTTTCCTAAACATTTGGTCATCTTATTAGTATTTGTGTTTTCTTCTTCGGAGTCGCTAGATGTCGTTTTCATTTTCATTTGCCTGTTCATTTTGGAGTGGTTTGAAGATTGGATGTTGATTTTACAAAAGAATTTTTTTCTTAGAATTTGATTCTTTTTCAGGCATTTATTTTTATTTTTATTTAGTAATTTTATTTTAGCAATTTGTTCATTTAAGTTTACAAATTTCTAAAGAAAAAATAATACTGAAAAACTACTGCAAGATTTTTCCAATTACGTAAATAATCAATTAAATAATAAATTACATGTTATTGTTTTATTTATTGATAACTCTAAAGCTTTTGACACAATTAACTCAAAAAAACTGCTTAAAACTCTAGAAAAAATTGGAATAAGAGGAAATGTGTTAAATTTATTTAAAGATTATCTTAGAGATAGAAAAATATGTACCAAAATAAATAATACTTTTAGTAAAACAAAAAATGTATCTGCAGGAGTTCCACAAGGTTCCATATTAGGACCTACACTATATATAATTTATGTAACCATAATGAAAAAACTTTTCTCTTTTGTGAAACATTTTGTATTCGCAGATGATACGGCATTGGTCATATCACATAAAGATTTAAAAATTGCAATTGAACTTATGCAAATTGACTTTAATCAACTCTGTAAATGGTCACATGATGCAGGACTATTAATAAATGCAAAAAAAACCAAAGTAATGCATATAAGATCACCTAATGCCAAATTTCAATTTAATCCTAATATTATTTCTCATAATTTTAATTGCATCCATAAAAATATTCCAACTAATTGTAAATGTGAAAGCTTAGAATTAGTTTCGGAATACGTGTATCTTGGTGTTACAGTAAATTGTTTTTTTTAAATGGGACAAACATATAAAAAAAAACCCGTAAAAGACTCGAATCGATTGCTGGCAGAATGTACACATTAAATTTTTTCCTATCAATTGAAACACTTAAAATAATTTTATATGTCACTAGCAGAATCTATTATAAGATTTTTTTTTTAAACTAACAAATATTCCCGGGTTACGAATAACCCAACAACGTTTGAAAATCTCCTACTACCACCACAGAAAGCCGAAAATGTTGCTTGTGTTGTGATGGAGGACTTAGCCAGCCGAGGAATTGAACACGCGACGCCCGGATGGGATCCAAGCGCTATGCCCACTCAACCACCGACCAGTTATGGATTAACAATATGGGGAAATACTACTATAACCAATCTGAAACAAGTGCAAGTTGTACAAAACGCAATTGTAAAATTATTGGTCGTCCCTAATATTTTCAAACAGAGACAAAATACCGTTGCTGTTTCAGAGTGCCAAAATTTTACCTGTTAAGGCAATACTTTGGCACAAAATTATAATTCAGCATATATTTACCCCGCAGCATAAAGAGAAATTAGAACATAAATACAGCACTAGATTCACGCGTAACGACGGGTTAATAGTTCCGAAATTTAACAATAAGTACGGACAGAGAACGTTTGAATACATCATACCGAAGATATTTAATTTATTACCTGACACTATAAAGCAATGTAATTCTATGAATAAGGTTAAATGTATGGTGAAAAATTGGCTATCGGAAAAAAAAGATTTATATTGATTTTGATATGTATGAAAAAATGTTGAATCTGTAGATATAAGATGTAAATTTTAAATTTTAAAAATGTATAAATATGTAACTAAAATATAAGCACCTGTTGACAAGCCGATTCAATTGGCTTAGCAGGACTTGTTTGTTGATTATATTATGTATTATCTATTATTTCAATTTAAAAAAAAAAAAAAATCATAATATTTCATATTGCAAACTATTATTTCATATTGCAAACTAACTAATACCACTACTCCAAAGGAGACTCGCACGGGACTGTGAATTTACCGTGCTATATTGGAACTGAGTACCCGTGAATTAAATCAATATTTTATTGCTATCTCATTCTCTCGCATCCTATAGATGTCTGTGTTTGTCTCTTTTTAGTGTCGCTCGTTTCTGTTTCATCGAGTTTGGTGCTGAAGAGTTTTCACTTCTAAAACTTTGTTTTTATTATGGGTTGATTTTTTTAAATGTTGAAATTGATTGAAGTGAATGATATAATATGTATTTGTAAATTGATCAAGAGTGGAAGATAGGTACCGTAATTTAGAATAGAAAATTTGTGGCCTGAAATTCCTTCAGTTATGTTTGTTTAGTGACTAGTCCCCTCCCCATTCCCTTTTGTCACACAATGTGCCGCTGACTCCTAATAGTTGGGAACGGTTCGCAATGGAGTACTGATAACCACCCTTATATATATGGCAGTGAGGCATGGCACTGACAGAGAAAGAATGAAGGTCAACTGAATTCTGTAGACGTGAGATACTTGAGTCGTGTGAGTGGTAAAATGCATAACCGTGCACGACCGCGAAACATTTGTGGCGATCCGGAAAATTGTTGCAAGGCGCGTAATGAATTTGATTAAGAAAGGTACGCTTAGATGGTTTGGGCATGCAGAACGGATAAATTAAGATAGGTGTTAAAGGAGTTTATATGACGTGTAAGTGAATGGTAAAAGTCGGGAACGCCTGAGGGCGACATGTCAAGTGAATCAGATACTTGAGTCAATATGAATCGGGAGTCACAATAACAGATGAGTACGTATGAGACGATATATGAATGTGAATGAAGCAAGAAGTATGTGTGCTAAAACCGAGTTGTAGTTGTTGTCCAAGTAAAATACTTTTTTTTCATTAAATGATAGAGCGTTTTTCACTGATCTGAAGAAACATTCTGAAGCCACATCGTGAGTTTTGACGGTTCGTATCTCCCATGGATTTTGTGAATTATAAATTTTTTAAATTGGGTGCAGTTCGCACGCGGTAGAAGTGAAACCTTCTCCCACACAATCTCAACTAATAGGAGCCTCGAAAAGTGAGCTCATAATCAAAACGGCCAATGCGGTAAGGTTTCATTCTATCTCATTCTCTCGTAGGTTAAATCCTATAGATATACGTGTTTTTCTCGTTTTGGTTTCGTTTACGTTTCATCGATTTTCAAATCACAACGGTGCTAAAAAAGTTTTACTTCAAAAATAAGCATTAATGAATCTTTAGAACGGCCACCATCTTTTAACAGATACGGAACGTACAAACAAATTTACAGACAGACAAAATGCAAAACGATCAAACTAAAACACGACATCACTATGCTCAATCATTTATTAAATGTTGAATGTACGTATCCCAAAAAAACAATAAAAAGTAAAGTTGGTAGTATACCGCATAAAACTGTTGGCAATGTGATGCAGTATGATAACAAGTTGAGAGTCATAAAAGTCCACTCAGAACTAGTTGGTAATAAGCCAATCAATAAACAGTAGCCCTTCGCCATTGATGCGCTCGATCAATATAAAATATTACCTAAAAAATGAAAAAAAAATTGTTCCAAACACTTCCGAGAGTCAAGGTGAGAAAAATCTGTAAAAATGGAACGCAGTAACACGAGCTGTGCCTGTCCGGCCGCCAAATTTTTAGTCCAAGTCATGCATCATCCCGAGCAAGGGCGGGTACACATTATTTCATGTCAGCTATTGTTGTAAGAAAGGTGGAAATAAAATAAAATAGATGTACTTACCTATAATAATAATTTAGATACTTATGTATTCTTACTAAACTAAACCGCAAGTAATTTATTATCGCCAGCTGCAAACGAGTGGGCTCTCTACCACACACATTCTGATACGAGTTGTACTCATACCGCCGATAGCCCTGTTGGTTGTGGCATCTCCCTCTTTCTCGTAAACGGCGCTTGTAACAGAAGGAGAGATTGTAACGGGGCTCTTAGTGGCAGGACCATAGCCAGGTTACTGACTGTTATCAAACAAAGTAAGTAGGTACCTACCTAGCCTTTTCAAACATTGTAATTCTGCATGTTAAGTTCCTACCTAACTAATTATGTTTATATATATAATATGGCCTTAGTGGTGGTGCAGAACGCTGCTTTTTATGTTAAACTTGTTTACGTACCCGGCGTCATCCGTGTTGATTTCCCGTTTAATTTAAATATCTCGAAACTTTTTTTTACGTGTGGCAACTCATAAGTGCGCCATAGTATGTCGTGAAATTAGAGTTGATGCGAACCATACAAACTACAACAATACTCGTATACATGGCCGGTTAGTGGCTGAGTTGGCATCGCTTTTGGGTCCCACCCAGGCGTCGCGTCCTCCATCACGACTTATATCTATACGCTTTGGGTAGAGGTTTGTCAAGGTCTTGGAGGCGGATGACCTGGACACATTGAACCCCAGATTCCTACCCACCCCTTAAACCCTTTTCCTTCCCAGAACTCTCCTCTCCTTCCTTTCCTAAGAAAAACCCTCCACACAACATCCCCAAAGATGACATAGGCCCTGAGAGAAATCATTTTCCTCTGGGCCTCCTTTGTGGAGCTCATGTAAAAAAAAAAGATACATCTTTGCGAAACTTTACTGAGAAACAATTTTTTGTCTTGTTGAAGTGAAAACTTCTTTAGCACCGTTGTGATTTGAAACTCGATGAAACGAAAAAGCGACACCAAAAAGAGACAAACACATACATCTGTAGGATTTAAAGAATGAGACAGAATAATCGGTCTCCTCTTTGTGCGGCGCTTCGTAGCCTTCCCACCCTTGTCTCTTTAGTTTTCTGATGGTTTCGCTTTTACCGCATGTGAATTGCACACTCTGATTTTTTAAGCCTACCAGTTGTCATTGGCTAAAAAGTTACTGCAAGTTCGATCATCTAATTTTTTATTCGAAAGGTTTTTACAGTTATTCGAAAGCTTTACAGATTTTATGGTATTTTAATTTTAAAATTTGCTGCACGCAAGCAATGTACCACTGCAGGATAATTAATATGTTACAGAAGTACATTGATATGTTAGAGCAAATCCAGAAGAAATTCCTCAGGTATGTTTATATGCGGAAGCATGGAACCTATCCAAGGTTCATGCACCATATTGACTTACTTGAGGAAACTGATTCTGTGAGTCTAGAAACTAGACGGAAAGCAAGTCTTGCTATTCTGTCTTTCAAAATTTGGAACAATTTCATCGATAGCCCATTTCTCTTGGGATGCTATGATTTATATGTACCAGACCACTACAGCCGAAGTCGACATCATGACTTATTTAAAGTATCGAACGGCAGAACAGACGTCTTGGCAAAGCATAGCATGACGAGGGGAGTGGTTACACTACATTTGGATGTAAGTGACTGTTCTTTATATGCCTTAAAAACATTATTGAAGAGTCACTTGCCTAAATGCTGATAGGGTAACTAAATTGTACTGTAATTAGAATTATTCTGTTGTTTAATAATAAAAAATAAAAAAAATAAAAACAAAATAAAATAACGTCGGGATGAAGGTGAAGATAGGGCAACATGTACGGTTCTCAATTAAATGATTTTCATCTGCCGGAAGATATTCAGTGAAGACGTAGTGTACTTTATACGATATGAAATTTGTTTTTAGTTAAAATGTTCTACACATGTCCTTGTCACTTCCGGAACAGTTGACTTTATAAACTCCATCTGTTTCAAGAGGAAACTTGGTTTTAGCTGATCTCATTAGGTCTTGTATTATTATCGAAGTTTCGAAGACAGTTTACGTGCTTTCTTTTCTCAGCACATTGGCAATTCTGTCCATCACATTGTGAATATAAAGCAGAATAGCGCAGCCTTTTGACTCTTGTTTAATTCTATCCTCGTTTGAGGTATTCATGGCTCTTACCCCAGAAAGAACGGACCATGACCAATAGGATGTCAGAACACTTCCGAACATGTAAAATCGGACATCCTGACAAATCGGTAATTGCCGAACGTTTAATTGTAACCGGCTTAATAGTATGATAAAAAATCCTACCCATGTAACTAATGACAGCAAATCTTGAATTGACCACATTTTGAGTAAGAATATTAAATCAACCAACTCTATCATTAGAGGTTAACCTCTACCTTAACCGACCACTATGCTACAATATTATCTATTACAAAATATAAATACAAAGATCGCAACCCTACCCAATTATCCTGCCGAAGACAGAAACCAAATGGATTAAATTAAAACAACAGTTACTTAATACAAAAATGGATAAACCTGCTGGAGAATCTTGATACAAATAATGCCTGGAATAAATTCATTGAATATGTAACTCAATTTTGACGAAGCTAAGGTCAGTAGTTTTTGGTATCCGGTAATTGACGGCTAAGTAAAAGTTAAACGCAGTAAACCATTTTAAATTATCCTCTAATACCGGCCTTTAGAGGTTTGGAGCTGGCAACTCGATATCGCATCTACATTCGTAAGCACACACTTCACCACAATCTTCGAATACACATTCGATGAACACTGTAACGCTGTCCGAAATGTTGGCTGAACGAAAAGGTTCAGAGCAATCCGGCATAATAAATTATTAATAAATCACGATAATACTTTTGGCCGTGAAAATCTCAAATAATATCTTCGCGCAGGTATTCCATTTAAATTTATGTGTAGTTAATACATATTGAATTTATATCTACAATCTGAGTAACAACCGTACCAGTCTAAGTACGGAGTCTGCTCTCTACGGAGTCCGTGTTTGCTCGCACCGTGTACAAAGGGAAATTCTATCTGCACTGCGACGGAGTGGCTGAGAGCTCGTAGCGTCGAGCGTCGCGTCGACGTCGTAAGGAGCGACGCGAACAAATCATGCGCAAGTAATGACTATAAGATGTGTCTGACATCGGTAGTTAACCTTTGGACAACGACTTCTCAATTTATCGAACTTTTTAACATTTTACAATTTATTTGGCTTCTCTCGACTACCATTAGATACTTACTTACCAAATTATCACAAATAAAAAAAAATCGGGCTTAGAAGCACAAATTGTAAAAATTGATGGCCAATTTGAACCAACTGACAAAACAGGCAGAAAAATCTTTAAAATCAGGGGGATCCTTGAAATAAATGGGAAAATCATAAATAATATGGTATTCAACTTTCGAAAAACAACAAATGCTAACATGGAACAGACACAGCGTACTATATCGCCAAAAACAACATGGGTCAACAGAGTGACGATTTCCGGAATGACATTAAAACACACAACAAACAATCTACAAATTGATGAGTCATATTCAATACCACTCTAGTCGGAATTGCAGGATCAGCTCCCCGACCTACATCACCGAACACCTGACATTTTGTTCGAAACATCTCCGGTTTCTTGTACGAAAGGTTACACGTGACAACATTTTCAAACTCACCTTGATCAGAGGGGGACAGGTATAAAAATGTACGCAAATACGTTAGGACACCTGTCGTACTTAATGACAAAACCAAATACCTCATTTCTCCCTCACCCAATAATTCGTTACCAAAATTCGCTGAACTTTAAACAATCATTAAATTCATTACGTAAATAAATATATATTTTTGTTTATTTTAAATGGATAGTGATAAACAATTAAAAATAATATTAGATAAAGATACTATTTATAAACATGAGAAAAAAAAATCGAGTGCAATTAACACGCGGTAGAAGCGAAACTTTACCAAAACAATTTGAAACTATGAAGAGCCAAGGAGCCTTAAAAAATGAGATCGTAATCAAAGCGCAGTGAGCAGGCCAATGAGCGCAGACCTCGCATCGTTTCTGTTTAAGAGGGTATAACCGGAGAAAACCAGAAATATGTCATTTTTAAATCAGATTTTAGACGTATTGACTCATTTCCACAAAAAATTACAAATGGATTTCGAAATATTGTTCTTTTACCTAGAAATCGGATGTTTTAAATTTTGAGAAAAAATGTTCATTTTTAGTATAATAAGGTTATACCATAGGTCGTTGGCAGATTTGTTAAATTTTCAAAAAAGATTTTGTATTAAACCACACACATTTCAAATCATATAATCATGCAGTAAAATAAATCAATACAATATCTGGGTATCGCATGTTTTAGAACTTTAATTTTAGTTTAAATAAAATCATTAAAAAATATATACGTATAAAATTGATCCGTTTGTGTATTTATTTGCGCACTTACAAACGAATTTATTTCAGATTTTTTTAACATTCTTATTTAACTTAGACATTATTGAAAAATGATAAATACTTATAATAAAAAAATAATTACAAAAAGTACATTATTTTAATAGTTTTATCATCACGCCTTTTAGCATTTTTGGAAGTAGGTATAAATTAAAGCAAATTTAAAAAGCTGGTACAGAGAATAATTAATCTTTCTCATTGTAACCGCCCTGCACGATTGTAAGAACAACTTTCGAAGAAATATTGATTTTCGGCCGCTGGCTGGTTAAACGTTCGATGAGTATAATGCTTCGCAAGTGCTGTATCGGTCATTTCCGTTTCATCCGAATTCCGAATCGCTAACCGAGCTAAGGAAGTTTTACTTCAATATACCTAAGTTTGAATCTATTTTATATGAATATATATGATGTGAATCCTTTTAATGGCTCTGTTTCAAAGCCATCGATATTTTTAAAAATCCTTAATGGTAGAAATAGCTGATCAGTTAGACGATATATCACTATTTCCATTCACTGAGACAATAAATATTAATACATTCTGCCGTAAAATAGTATCCATGAACGTCAGAAGAATACACCGAAAATTTAATTAATTAAGGGTGGTTCTCACAAACCGGGCCGCATACTTTGACCTACTCAGTCTAAGTAAATGGTGAATCAATGATAAATGTTTTCTAATGTAGATATAGAATAACCAAACCCAAAGTGATAGAGTTCAATAATTCCAGGCAGAAATTTATGAAAGTTAACTCTTTACATCACTCAAACAACCAACTTTTCGTCGAAGGACCGACGAGTAAATGGGATAAATGAAGGGGCTTTTACAAAAAAAGCTGAAAACTAATTTTCCAACGGAGTTTTAATTACCTCTTTTAAAGATCGGACGAAACCAATGTTCCTTTTATGATTCCGCAACTTTTAATGAGATTTTTACCGTCAAAGCTTAGTTTTATATTTTTAATTGAAATTCATGGGTAGGTAATTACACGAATTATTAATTAATAACCACTTTTTAAATGTTACATTTCATAACGAAAGCTAAATTATATTATGCAAAACACCTATCTATTTATTTCTAACATCTTAACAAAGTTGGCAGTGTAGGTCTAATAGATCTCCCGTGAAAAACATAAGTTTTTTTTATGTGACAACTTCTTTAGTACAGTTGTGATTTGAAACTCACTGAAAAGTTAAAAAAGAGACACTATAAAGAGACAAACAGGATTTAGCCTGCGAGAGAATGATATAGTACAATCGATCTCCTCTTTATGCGGTGCTTCGTAGCCTCCCCATTCTTATCTAGTTTTCTGAACGTTTTACTTCTGTTGCGTGTGAATTGCACACTCTGTTTTTTTCTTCGCATATGGCGTCCCAAGTCCCAAATGCCTTAAGCTATCGGGACTATAACTTCCGTATTTGGGGAATATCGAGAGGCGGATAGAAATTCTTCAAGGGTTGGGGAAGAGTGAGAGAAAAGTTAAAAAGTTTAAGATAATTAAATCTATAGCAAAACTAAACCATTTCAATCAAAGTTAGATTTCAAGTTCCGTTTAATGAAGATTGTCACAGGGGTGGACACCACACTCATTGATGATATTCTTAATACATACGAAAATATAATTAACCATTTGGTAGCCTAGTGGTCTAAAGTTGGGTTCGTACCCTGGCATCATGGAAACAATTATCTGCTAGCCAAGTCCTCCATTATATGTACGAGTATTTCCATTATATGTACAAGTAATAATGTACCCTTTAAATGACGTTATAGGGTGAAATTAAAGATTGGCAAAACTCCCTAAGATTATTCTTTTTGAAAACAAAGTATTCCTATATTCGAATTCAATTTTTTAAAATAAGGATTTATAAAATAAGGGTATTTCAGCATTAAACCGGGTTTTGAAATTACATAATACAAAGTATGTGTTTACTCTAACAATAAAAAGTTAATCATAAAAAATATCTCTCTTTATTCACATGTCGAAAGTTATGCCTAAATTCTAGGAAGTTTCGCAATATCCCATTACATACTTCACTTTTAATATTGGCGTAAAAACAAATAAAAGCCTAAATAAATACAGCCTCCCCAGAAAATCCCAACACCCTTCTACGGCGGCGAGACACCGAGTTATTTGGAACGTTGGCATTTCCGCGGAATCGGAGTTCGGACAATTGAATGGAATCCCTAAACAAATGAAGAAATCCGAGCGACGTGGTATTATTGTAGTAAATGTGTTGTGCCAAAATATTCCGCAATAAAACGTAGCCCGCTCAGCCGTTCCCATCAAATGGCCGCAATTTCCGCCGGCCGAATAGCTTGATAAGAGGAGTAAGACTGCTGGCAAGTAAAACCAACGCCACAAAGAGTGCAACAAGTCCACCTTGCTTCTTGCCTCGCCCGCCTTTCTCAAAGAATCTTGCTTTTGTTGCTCTTTCGTGGAAATGCTGCAAAGTTGATGTGTTCCTCCTGCCTTTACGCGGTAAGATTACCTTCGGAGACCGGCAAACTAAAGTTTGTAATCTCTGTGAAAAGTGTTTGACTCTTTATGAGTATTTATGATAACGCTTTGACATTTTTGAAGGTTTAAATGATTTCACATATCTTTGTCAATTTTGGAAATGTTTTGCGATGTCTTTTCAGAAACGTTAATGCCAGGTGGGATTTTTGTTTCAAGGAATATAGATTTTACAGTGCCCATTACCCATATAACAATGTGCACTTCAACTACATTATCTTACTTCGTCATTGTATTAATGTTATAATATTATTCATATTATATTTCCACCATACAAAATAAGGGCATTTGCCTAGTTTGGAGTAAATTAAAATACCTAGATATATTGAACCGTTGCTTTCACGAGGTATAAAATAAAATGATTTAGTTCTTTAAGCTCTAATTCTTGCTAAAAAAATAGCTTCACATCGAATAATGGGATCTTGATTATTTTATCTATAAATTAATCGTTATTTCAAAGCTCAAAAATAGTTACATTGTTGAAGAAATTAAGACTTCAATAATTTTACTGCTTTGCTAAACAGATTTTGTACTTTACAGTTATTTTTAATCGCTGTAAAATAATTTTAATTTTAAACCGTTTACTTCAATTAAAAATCTCCAAAAATCTCCGTTAATCTATCTGTAAACAAGTAAAAACCAAAAAAAATGGTTTCTGTAGTCTTACCTATTGATTATTCTGCAAGGGGGATCCAGGGGGGGGGTCATGGGGGTCATGACCCCCCCTGGGCTAGGTCCAGGACCTAGGTGGACCACTAATTAAAAATTTTAAACATAATGTTTTTGTATATTTTTTGTATCTATTATTATCAAAATTACCTTCCTACTTTTTACTTGTATCTATTATTATCAAAATTAAATTATAACTTCTTGTGACTTGACCACGACTATGTGACCCCCCCCCCCCCCCCCCTGGCACTATGTGACCCACCCCTGGCGCCAAAGCTGGATCCGCCCTTGTTGTTCTGTGAATGTTCTTTGATTGGTAATAGAATTTTTCAATGCTTTTACTCGCTACAATAATTTCTTCAATTGATTCGATGCAAATCTGTATTGGTGGTGGAGGTGGTGATTTAAATTTCCATTTAAACGAGACATTTGGATTTAAAATAAGAGCAAATTTTTATTTAGTTTAGAAACAATTAATTAACGTATCTAGCGTTCATCAGCACTCCATGAAAACGTTGTCAAAGGTTGTCCAAGGCCGAATTCCATGTATTTGTCGTTTATATACCAGACAGCAGAGATTCGGTTTCTGACATTAATACATATTAAGGTCATAAACCTCTCAATTTAGATACATTGTGGGACTTAACAAAGCGGGAGGGGAAAGGAAAACGATGGATGGAAAGTATCTGGTTCTTTAGATCTAATAACTAAAAAAGACTTTAGCCATTGGTGGTCGAGAATATCTACTACTCGTCGAAAAGTAATTATTCTAAATGCAGGTCGGTTACAAGCACTGCTCTTTTATATATTTATGCAGGGTGGTAAAGGACGTACTTGACTAAATGTTAGTATTTGGAGTAAAAAATGTTAATTAAATGTAAGTCTCCGGTGAGTTTTCAAGACGTTTTCCTTTTTTATTTTTTTTTCAAAACCTAACAAGAATAAAAAATCTTCCACATGCCGTAATTATTCACTCAATCGAGTAACCGCCCAGACCAAAGATATTGAAATATAATCTGCTGTATGCAGTTTTTACTAAATGTTTACCAATTAACAAATAAACTAAATGAACGAATAATTAACGAATAAAGCAAACGAACGTTAAACTAAATGAACGAATTCTTTCCGTATTCAAACTATATTGTTAACCAATACTAATGCACACCTTCTAAAAATCAACGGAATGAACAAATTCTTTTCGTATTCAAACTACTCTAATTAGGTCGTAGTCCGCCGACAGTTGCGCGGACATCATACCATATCTCTTTTGTATTTGAATATCTTTGACCCAGACCACTAAAAAAAAAACATCACCGGAGATCCAAATTTAATTTTCATTTCTTACTCCAAATAATGTCAGAAATCTCTGGTTAAAGTAAGTCAAGCACGTTCCTTGACACCCTATATATATATATGAGCCGTAAAATCAACAAAAATCATGATAATAGATGTGATTTGAGAAAAAAAATCGTAAAATCTCGTAGTAAAATATTTTACTACGTGAACGAAACTTGTTAAAAGACAGATTTTCGATCTGAAAAAAGATCCATTGCATCTTAAGCAAGTAGGCAATTTATAAGTAAGTATCTAACTAACTAACCATCACGCCGTTTCCCCGAAGGGGTAGGCAGAGAGTGTTTTACCACACATACGCCTCAGGGATCTCATTTCTACAGCGTTCAGTCTACTTTCATCCTTCCTCTGCCAGTTCCATGCATCACTGCCATACATCAGGGTAGGTACCAGTACTCCATTATGGACGGCTAGTTTCGCGTCTTTGGACAGTTTTTTGTTGGTGCCAACGGCGTTCAGTCCTCCATTAATAGAGTTACCTGCATTCACCCTTCTTTCAATATCTCTATCAGCCTTCCCATCTCTCGTAAACCTACTTCCCAAATAAACAAACTCATCCACCTGCTCCAAGTATTCATCATTCACAACTATATTGCATACTGTTTTCGTACTCTCTCTTTCAAACACCATGACTTCAGACTTATTTATATTCATCATTAACTCATTCTTCATACATACTTCGTTCATCCTTGACACGAGAGACTATAAGTACACCATCAAATAAAGTTTCGTACCACAATAAGGTAGGTAGGAACCTACTGAGTCTTATGGCGTCCTTGAGAAGATTATAGTCAAATATTAAAATATAATGAATAACAGATCACTTTGTATAAACCACTATATTATAAACAATATCTACATGTTTCGATAACAATGTTATCTTCATCAGGATATGTTAAAATAAAGAAAAATAAATGACAAACAAGTATAGACAAATTAGAATAAACTATAACATAGACAAAATATTAAAAAGTAGAGGTGATTAATTACTTACAAATCATAAAAACAGTTATACAAAATTAAATATAAAAATTATTTAAGGAAAAATAAAATTGCATTTAGATAATAAAAAAACTTTTAAGAACAAATAATTAAATTAATTAGTCTAAATCAAAAAATCAATAATTATAATTAATTGTAAGTATTAATAAGAACATAAATTTAAAAGATGGCTATTTTTAAAAAATGTTTGGTTATTTATAATATTTAATTTACTATTAATGCTTTTTCTAATTTCTAAAATTTCTAAATTATCCAATTGTATTGTATTTATTTTAAATAATAATAATTATTCTGAATTTGCCAACCATATTTTGGAAACAAGTCATTCTTTTAATATTAATACAGGTCTTAAAATTTTACATACTAACACTACGGGCATACAACCTTTTTTTTAAATAGCCATCTTTTAAATTTATTTTCTTATTAATACTTACAATTAATTATAATTATTGATTTTTTGATTTAGACTAATTAATTTAATTATTTGTTCTTAAAAGTTTTTTATTATCTAAATGCAATTTTATTTTTCCTTAAATAATTTTTGTATTTAATTTTGTATAACTATTTTTATGATTTGTAAGTAATTAATCATCTCTACTTTTTAATATTTTGTCTATGTTTATAGTTTATTCTAATTTGTCTAAACTTGTTTATCGTTTATTTTTCTTTATATTAACATATCCTGATGAAGAAAACATTGTTATCGAAACATGTAGATATTGTTTATAATATAGTGGTTTATACAAAGTGATCTGTTATTTATTACATAATTAATGATGCCACAAAGTAATTTTGTGAAGTTTGAAGAAATATTAAAATGATTATTTCTACAAATACTTGGTTAGTGTGTTGTGAGATTGGCATTATTTTGCCTTTAAAGCATTTTACATGGATATTACAGATATTACAAAGCTTTTTATTAAATCTTTGTCTTTTTTTGAATGAAGTTAACGACATTGCCGAGGTTGTTAAAACAGTAATCACATGAAAAAAAAAACTGGTTAAAAAAATAAAAATATATATATAACGTGTTCGGAAACTCGTAGTACAAGCGGGAAACTGGTGAATCTACATCACGTAGAGAACCCAAAAAACTTTTTTTTTTCGATCTGAGCATTTCGATTTTAATATATATTTTTTTCTATTTTTCCATTTTTTCGGCAACTAAAGGGTTAAAAAAACTTTTGAGCCCGGTTTACCCTTCGATGCATTTTATAAGATATTACACAGCTGAAATCAACCCCCTAGTGAGCAATTTTTATAAATTTAACCAAAAAAATTCCAACTTCGGACCCGATTTACTCGAAAACGAAAGCTCAAATCAAAAAAGTTATATCATAAATCGACTCCGAATGTGATGTAGATTTACCAGTTTCCCGCTTGTATATACATATATATAATGAAGGTTATTCTGCAGTTATTTAACCCCATGGAGACTTTAGCACAGAACAAAGGCTGGAATTAATATTTAATTATTCTTACAATGTTAAAGGATGGCTTAATTAGAGCCGTTTTATATTACAAATCCTCCCGATTGAAATGACGTCATACGGAGATTGGCTGTAATAATGGGATAAAATAGATTACGAGTAAATTACTTCCTTTTACCGCGTGTAATAATCGATACATGATGTAAATTATAAACTTTGATACGCGGGTTTTCTTTACGCTAAATTAGTCATTGGTAGCCTAGCTGGTGTGGGTTTTGTGGATACGAAGGTCCTAGATTTGAATAAAGTTAGGATTATTTGATCTCCTTGTTGTCCATGTCAAGCTGTATACAAATAAGTTATTAATTTAACGATTAAATAATTTTACGGTTAACGACAATACTAATTTAAAGGTTAACGATTCTCTTTTATTTATGTTCTAATTGAATCACTCTAAAATGTTTAAATAAACCATTATGATGTCTTATACAATTTATTAGGTGATTAAATTGATAAACTGATTTTTAAAGTTTATGGTGGAAATTACGTTATAAAAATCATTGATAGATATAAGAAATAAAAATCCTGACATAAGTGTGCAAATTTCATTATGTCAGAGTTCAACTTTCGGAAGAATTTATGTTATTTGGTCGAGAAAAGTCATAAAGGATTTCTCTAAAAATAAGATTCCTCGCATTCATGAAACTTTTCCATTTTTCAGAATAACTTTCAAATTATGACGCCATTTTTTTTAAAGTGAAAACTTCTTTAGGACAGTTGTGATTTGAAACTCGATGAAATGATTTTTTTTTACACTAGCTGCATGCAGGAGGCCCTATGCCTATAGCATCTTTGGGGATACTGTGTGGAAGGTCTTTAAAAGGAAAGGAAGGAGGGGAAGTTCTGGGAAGGATAAGGTATTAGGGGTGGGTAGGAATCTGGGGGTCAGTGAGTCCAAGAGTGACGGACGTATGAATCCATCCCTCCCCCTGCGGTGCAAGGCGATATTCCAAAAGAGTTCTGCTAGAGAGATCACAGTCTCCCTCAAACAGTCTCTCACGATTCGGCCTGCCACGCAGCTGGTAGGCAAACCCATCCGCCGCCAAGATCCGGACAAATCTTACCCCTTGAACTCGGGCACCTCTGCTAATTCACCAATCGTAGTGAACCACTTGGGGTGACCTATAGCAGAGGTATTGGTTATCCAATAAACGGTTCCCAGGGCGGCGGTATCCATACCGGTATTAAAAAGAAACAATAATATAAATTAGCGTCCTTTAAAAGAAACAAGCACACACGTGTATAGGATGTAGCCCGCGAGAAAATGAGATAGTATAATCGGTATTTTCTTTGTGCGTTGCTTCGTAGTCTTCCCACTCTTGTCTATTTTAGTTTTCTAAAGGTTTCACTTCTACCACGTGTGAATTGTACATTTCGGTATAATAAATTTATAACATTATTTGATAATGTGGGCCCCACTAGCTGCTTTACCAATTTACAATTTAATAAAATTCAATAAATAGATAAAATGGTAATAAATTAAAATTAAATTAAACTGAATTCATATTCGTTATATCCATTTATTGGGCAATTGGCAAGGTAAGGTCCATTGGTTGTAAATTTGAGGTAAGTCTATTTCCGTACATTGGACAAGATCGTTTAGTTAAAAATATTCTCAAAATATCTTAGGTTATTTATAAACTCTTTATGGTGGCATAATTTTACCTTAAAAATAAACGTCTATATCTTGTTCAGGCCAATAAACTGTGCGTCAGTAAAATTACGTAAAAAATAAATTCAATCAATTGCTTAAAAAAAAGTAACGAATACTACCAAAGCAAGAAAATACGTATTCTATGAATGTTATTTTGGGGAAAGGGCTATTTTCGTTAGTAACTTAGTGATGGAACCTTATGAAGTAAAACAATGTAACCTTGTATACCTCATTTACATCTGCCATTACGAAAACATGGTTGTGCCGAAGTTTGCGATTTCATATTATAATGAAAGTGATATATTTGGAGTTAATACATTACTATATTTTTTCTGTACTCGTATGTACAATTCACATTTTATAGATTATAAGACAGAAAAATAATGATGTATATATACTATAACTCATTTAAATATCATATTGTTTCGTAAAAATCTTACTAGGAGAATCTGTGCTGTGTTGTTCACGTATATTTATAGGTGGTACATACAAACACCTACCTAATAGGTAGTATTGTTGTGTATTGTAAAGAATTTCAAAAGATATAAACAAAGACGAAAAAGAAATACTAAATTACGATGTGTGAAATACAGAACTATGGTGTGAAATACAGATGATGATCTGCGAAATAAAGAATTATGATGTGTGAAATACAGAATGGTGATGTAAAAAATGCAGAATGTGTGAAATTCAGAATAAGGATGTGTGAAATACGAAATGATGATGTGTGAAATAAAGGATGATTATGGGTGAAATACAGAATGATGAAGTGCGAAATACATAAGGATGATGTGTAAAATACAGACTGATGTAGAGCGAAATACAGAATGATGATATGCGAAATACAGAAATATGATCTGTGAAATACAGAATGATGATATGCAAAATACAGAAATATGATCTGTGAAATACAGAATGATGATGGAAAGATATTGGACCACCTCAATCAGCACCAGGGGAACCGGTGAGGTGCTAAGGTACTCATATTTTAAGACTGTTATTATAAATAAAGTGTTTTGGAAAAATCTTGAGGAAGAAGAATATACATGATAATAGAAAATATGCAAAATACGAAGTTGCCGTTCGTTATATGAAAGTATATTGCTCAGAATGAGAGAATGAACTTTCCAGATATAACATTTTTTTTTATTTGGGTTGGGTTATGTTTGGTTAGGTGTGATGATGTTTTGAGGAAAGTGAATACCTTATAGTTCCACAAGGTCTGTTTTCTTCAGTGGATTTCACAAAAGAAAATATGAAACAAGTTTTGCTTCAACATTTTATACTCGTATCTACATCTCATTTAATTTAATGGTTTCCTCAGAGTTAGGTAGAGAGGAAAGACCATCACAAAACTGTTTGGCACACACTCTTTGATTAAATCACATTTATACATCGTCTCATACATACTCATCTGTTATTCTGCCTCTTGACATTACACAACTCATGAAACTATATATTTTAAAAAAATCATTTCCGTTAAACCAGGGTTTGTTTTTTTAATGGTTAACATTTTAGATAAGTTTCCAGCTTGAGAATGGTTAAAAAGCACTACATCATTTAATACCGCAATAAGTTGTAGCACGATGAGAAATAATAATAAATTATCATTTATGTAAATACCTGTGGACTTAGTACTTAGTATATTCTTCTGGCGTTGTTTTGTGAGAAAAAAATCTATCGTTCTTTTATAATGGACTCTCATCTCAAAGAAGTGAATGTTTTTTTGTTATATACACATAGCGCCAAAACATTAGATTTGCGCAAACGTTTTGTTCTTGTCGCTTAAATACAAATAAAAATGTTGGAAATTTTCCAAATTATTAACATTTTCTTATTTTTTTAACTCCACACAGGGGGCCCTGCGGACAATGCTTTCATGCTAACTCAGAATCAAGTCGACTCAACACCTCTTTGAAAAGTAATAATTAAGAAAAAAAAAATTTAAAAATAGCCGTTAACCCTAACCTAACTTAACGTATTTAAGGGATTTTATTGAGATAGGTTAATTATTTTCCGTACCAGCTTTTTAAAATTATAACTCAATATCGATTTTATTTCATTCCAAATTTGCTTTTATTTATACCTACATTCAAAAATGCTGAAAGGCGTGATGATAAAACTATTAAAATTATGTACTTTTTGTAATTATTTTTTGATTATAAGTATTTATCATTTTTCAATAATGTCTAAGCAAAATAAGAATGTAAAAAAATCTTAAATATTTATAAGACCGCAAATATATACACGAAATAGAGAAATTTTCGTCATAAATAAGTGTTATTTGAACTAAAATTAAAATTTTGAAATGTGCGTTTACTAGATAACGTATTAATTTACAAAAAATATTCGTTTGAAAATTTAACAAATCTGCCAACGACCTATGGTATAACCTTATTATACTAAAAAATAAACATTTTTTCTCAAAATTTAAAACCTGAGTTTACTAAATAAAAGAACAATCTTTCGAAATCAAAGTATAATTTTTTTGCGGAAAAGAGTCAACACGTCTAAAATTTGATTTAAAAATGATATATTTCCGATTTTCTCTGGTTAGGTTAGGTTAGGTTATACCCTCTTAACCAATTTTTTATATTTTTTTTATCATCACTCTTAATGACCTTTCTGAGGTGGTTCTGAGTTGGTTTCTTTCTGCGTTAGCTGGTCACCACGGACAATAACTTCTCTCAGGGTCTGTGTCATCTTTGGGGATGCCGTGTTGAGGGTATTTTTGAGAAGGGGAGTGAATATGGGTCTTAAAGAGACCCGTGTCGTAGGAACGAGGAAACGAATAGGTCGGAAAATCTTTGAATTCGAGAAAGAAAAACGAACCGTTTTTATTTGACAAAAGTCAATGGTGTACATATGTTGAGCGAGCGTTTGTACCGGAGCCGATGGGATCAATGCGGATTTATAATCTTTGTAAGTAACTAACTTATAAGTACGCATTCAAATTGGTAGTTTTCTTGTCAATAATTACGTAGGTATTATTATTTTAAAATATTGTTAATTTATGTTTTGATAAAATAATAAACATGATTGATATTTTCGTTGAAAACTGTAAATACTGTAATCTATCGGAGGCGCACATGTTCACACTAGTTTTAATAATTTAGCAGCCACCGACAGGTGTGTGTCCTACGCCCGTCAAACATCTACCTACCACCTACCGCAATATGTTGCTTGTCAAACTATAAACATTCGCTTTTAGACACGTTGAAAGGTTACATCAATTTGTAGCGTTACAATATAATATAATAAATATAGCATACAATATCCCTGTAATAAAAATTGTATTTTTTTTTCACTAACAATATTTTAGAATGCACACTTTAAAAATTAAATTAGATAAATGTTTAAGAGATGTTTTATATTTTTCAGATTCGTTTCTCAGTGTGAATTAAGAATATATTATGTTCTTATATATTTTTTTTAGTTGTTAGTGATTTTATTTCTAAAATATTGCAAGATCAAAAACTTGGATATAATCAGACGAAATGTAAATACCTATTTGGTAGCTCTCCAAATCATCAAACAGTGCGATCAGCAAAGCTCCAATAAAAATGAACGACACTCGCATAATACGCGCCATTCTGTAAACTGACGTTTCGCTGAAACTCTTGTCGCCGTACTGCAGCGAGAGGCGTCCTGTGGGCAGGTCTGCTCTTAGGCGGCTCTCCGAACCATATGTTGCTGTTGTAGGAGCAGGTCCTAAAGAAGCCGACACGCGCGTCCCCCCCGGGTGACGAATCAATACTGAGCAACCGAGCACCGCACCGAGCACTGAGCAGCGAGCACCGAGCACCGCGCCATGAGCCGCGAGCCGCGAGCCGAGTAGTGTGCAAGCAGCTCTCTGACGTAGGCCGGCCGCTATCCGCTATCCGCTTTCCCCTACCCGCTACGCTATCTGCCGCGCCGCGCCGCGCCGCGCCGACGTGCTACGGGCTACGGGCTACATGCTATGGACTACGGGCTAGCCCCCACGATAAGCGTGGCCGCTCGCAGTGGATCGCTCCTGGCTCACAACAAGCATTCACACTTTAAAAATGTATCTAATTCATTAGAAACGATGCGCAAGACCATCAAATTTTACCGCAAGATTCGTATCTGTACGAAACTTCTGCGCCGCTCGCGGCCTATGTGTTCCCGTCCTTCTTTCACTTCAACACTTTTACTTTTTTATAAGCACAAAATTCCATGTTATATTATTATTAAAAATGTCGAGGATGGTGAGTGTTGTATTGTTTTGTTAACGTACCGTTGCTGGAAAAAACTAGCGGGGGTGTTCTATTCTTAACAAAGGAGGGAGGTATGAATGAACGAAAACCCTAAATGAACAAGCGAGACAAAAGAAGCTGAATATTAATAGACATTGTAATACACGAAAAAGTAACGAAAAGAGTTGAACGGTACCTATCCAATGTAATTTTGTTTACCTTCTTGTTTAAATAAAGTTAATTGGGTTCATTATTTAGATTACACGTCATATTTAATTATTGTAACGTGGGTATAATATATTTAAAGATTTGATGTGTTATTGTAATGTTTTATATTACATTTTGTTCTGTGTTATTGTTAAATATTACATTGTTTAAAATATTTCACGGTTTTACGCAAGAATATACAAGTGGTTTTTTCTTTAAAAACTACTTGTATATTCTTAAAAGTTTTTTCACTTTTATAACTTTTGGTATAAATTCTCTGTATGTGTAGTCCTCGATATCTTAAATATTATTTCATAATCTATGTAAAAGCCCCTATGGGCGTATAACAACAATATATAAATAAATAAATATTTAAAAATAGAGAGCTTTTGCTTCTACCAAAATTCTTCAGAACAAACGTGTTTACTTATTACATAGATTTTGTAAACACTATTAATATATATATTTTTTAATATTATTTGACGATATAATTAATGATATTAAGCATAAAATGTATTTTTTAACCACGTTAGTTGATGATCCCAAATTTGTATAAGTCATTATTCTAAACTTTTCATCTGATAGTTTTTGGGTACGATTTAGTATTTAATACATATAATCCAAACATTAAATGCAATCTTTTTAATTTTTATTAAATCCTTTCGAACGTCCTCGCCAATCATCAGAACCTTAATTTTAATTTTTCTTCATAAATTTTTTTTTACAAAATGCGAAAATGTTGACGCGGATGGAAAAGATCAGAGCGTGCAATTCACACGAAAACTAAAGTAGACAAGAGTGGGTAGAGGCTACGAAACAACGCGCATAGAGGAGTCCGACAGGCTACGAAGCACCGCACAAAGAAGAGACCGATTATACTATCTCATTCTCTCGCAGGCTAAATCCCATAGAAGTAGTATGTGTTTATAACTGTTTAGTGTCGCTATTTTTCATTTCATCGAGTTTCAAATCACAGCGGCGTTAAAGAAATTTTCACTCCAAAAAAGTATTTTTTTAAATTTTTTTATTGAAATAATAGATAATACATAATATAATCAACAAACAAGTCCTGCTAAGCCAATTGAATCGGCTTGTCAACAGGTGCTTATATTTTAGTTACATATTTATACATTTTTAAAATTTAAAATTTACATCTTATATCTACAGATTCAACATGTTTTCATACATATCAAAATCAATATAAATCTTTATTTTTCCGATAGCCAATTTTTCACCATATATTTAACCTTATTCATAGAATGACATTGCTTTATAGTGTCAGGTAATAAATAAAATATCTAAAATTAAATAAATTAATCAATTTCATGGAAAACTAGCAATTATTTTGACAATTGAAAGAATATCGAATACTATACCGACATTTTCAAGCCATCCTATCTTTATGTTTCGTTTCTGAAATAACACCCGGTGTTTGTGATAAGGTCTAAAGAATTTTTATAGCGCTGCTTTTATTTAAAATAATCTCACCTCTTCCCACTGACAAAGCTGTATTCGTCAACCAAAGCATGTGTACATATTAGTACATATTCAGTAACCTCAAATATACGCGGTGTCAAGAAAATCGAAGTAACCGTAGTAAGAAACTGATATATCTATATCATACAGAGAACCCAAGATCGACCGAAGATTCGATCTAAGTATTTTTCCTGCTTTTCCTTTTTTGGCAACTTTGATACATAAAAAAGACATAAAACAGCTGATATTAAATCCCTAGCGACCGATTTATTTGAAATTTTACCTGAGAAATATCAATTCAGATTCGATTTACTCGAAAACGAAAACTCAAATAAAAAAAGTTGTACTTCAAAACAGAATCCAAATGTGAATGTAGATTCACCAGTTTCACATACAACAAGTTTCCGGACACCATGTTTAATGATACTACCTATATATGGTTCGGTGAGGGCCGTAAGACGTAAAAAGCCGAAACAAATTCTCCGGGAGGATCATCCCTCTGCAGCCACTTCCACAAATTAGTACCTAAGTAATATATTATATTAACAAAAACAGGTTTTCTGAAATAATTAATCTTACTGTATCTTACTAATATTATATAATATGTGTTTGTTACTCTTTACAATAATATAGTTCATACATCAGAGTAATACATAGACTATATATAAAGATAAGCTATGGCGTTATGAAATTTATATAAATGAAAATGTGTGTATTTCATATATTTTAGCAGCAGGGAGAAAAGGCAGTGGGAAGGGGAACGGGGGAGGTGGGGTTCGCGGAGAGTGAAGAGACGAGGGAGGGGGAAGGCGGGGAAGGTGGAAGGGAACAGGGACGCACAGGAAAAGACATACAGGGAGAATCAATTTATTTCATTGAATGGCATTGCAAAGCATGCCGGGGACCAGTTAGTAATATTATAAACGCCAAATTTTATTTGGATTTATCTGTGTTTGTTACACTTTCACGCAAAAAATACTGAATGGATTTTAATGAAACTTTACAATAATATAGCTCATACATCAGAATAACACTTAGTCTATAATTTATAAAGCTATCTACGAGTAGGATGGGGACGCGGGAGGGGAACGGGGACGCACGGGAATGGTGATTCAGGGAGAAGCAATGTATTTCTTTGAATATGGGATTGCAATGCATGCCGGGAACCAGCTAGTAATTCATAAATGTAAAAGGGCGAAAAACGTAACTGGCCCGACTTGCTGTGTGCCAATTAATACAAAAATAAAAAAAAAAAAAGTTTATAATATACTGCACGACACTGGCTTCTCCCGTACCATCACCATTTTGCGACACGTTTCAGAAAGGCAGATAGGTACTCCACAACGCTCTGTTGAAAGCCTGGTACAAATTCAGAATCAAAACTAAGCTTGGTATAGCTTTAGCTGTATTTACAGACTATATCTGGTGTCACTTCCCAATGTATCGTCACAATTAACTGTTATACACTGTTTTACCATTACTAATATTTTGAATATGAATTTGTGACATGTAATTAATGTTTATGGCATACTTATGCCGTTTGTATTAAATAAATAAATATCTGAAGAGTCAGGAATTCCCCAAAGGTCCCGGGCAGTTGGGACTTTTATGCGATATTAACAATACAAAAAAATCGAGCGCAGTTTACACGCGGTAGTAGTAAAACCTTCACCACACAATCTCAACCAATAGGACCCTTGAAAACTGAGCTCATAATCAAAGCGGCCAACGCGGAAAGGTTTCATTCTATCTCATTTTCTCGCAGGCTAAATCTTATAGCTTTATGTGTTTGTCTCTTTTTAGTGTCCTTTCCGTTTCAACGAGTTTCAAATCGCAACGGCGCTAAAGAAGTTTCATTTAAAAAACCATGAAAAAATTCGAGTGCAGTTTACACGCGGTAGAAGCGAAACTTTACCAAAACAATCTTAACCAACAGGTCATAATAGACCAGCGTAATTTTCTCAACCAATAGGAGCCTTTAAAAGTGACATCATAATCAAAGCTGTCAATGAACGCAGTTGATGCGTCGCAGGTGCAGTAATCGTCATTTCCGTTTCATCCGAAATACAAATCATAGCGGGGCTATAAAAGTTTCTCTTCAATAAACAGAGCCTTATGACGTTATAAAGCTTTTCAAGTAATATTATTACAACATTAATTCGTTAAACACCGCTTTAACACCCTGTATCACTGTCAGAAAATTACGCCACCAAAACTAAAAGTAAATTAACGTATGCAATTTAACACTTGAATCAAAGTTAGAGAATTAAACACTTTAATGAATTTTCGCGACAAGTTTAATGTCGCTAGGTGTTTATTTAATTAAATTATTATTACATTTGTTTTCAATAACATTTTGAAGTTCATATTATTTATTTGTATTCCCGTTCGCTTATAATGATTATAATGAGTTTTATATCGGAAAACAGAACTACAACTCTAATTAAACAAACTGCCCACCTCTGCTTCGACTTATTTAATTTATTTGTTTTACTATTCTTAAGCTACTATTTTTCCCTCTTGCATTGTGGAGTTTTTTGTGATATTATGCTAATTTAGATGTTCTTTGTGTTAAACAACGGAAATGGCGCATTACGGCACCTGCGAAACATCAAACTGCGCTCTAGGCTTCTATTGGTTGAGATATAAATAATGTTGAGATATAAATAAAGTCGGAATGCACGTCTCGTCGAGCGCGTCCCTTAGAGCAGCGGTATAGTGCGTCACTAATCTCAGCGGCCAAAGAAATCCAGCCGACACTGAGGTTCGAATCCTACGAAATCCAAAAAAATAAACATTTTTGTTTTTGTAAATCAATATCCAGTCTTCAAACCACTTTAAGAGGGCATTACCAGAGAAAGCCTGAAATACGTCATTTTCAAAAAAGTTTTTAGACGTATTGACTCTTTTCCACAAAAAATTATAAATGGATTTCGAAAGATTGTTCTTTTATCTAGCATTCGTATGTAATAAATTTTTAAAATTTTTTTTAATTTTTAGGATAATAAGGTTTTTCCATAGGTCGTTGGCAGATTTGTTAAATTTTCAAAAAAGTTTTTGTATTATACCACACCCATTTCAAATAATGTAATCATGCAGTAAAATAAATCAATACATTATCTAGCAAAGTTATGTATTAGAATTTTAATTTTAGTTTCAATAAAATCATTAAAAAATATGTACGTACATGTGTTTCTTGACGAAAATTGGTCCATTTGTGTATTTATTTGCGCACTTACAAACTAATATATTTCAGATTTTTTTAACATTTTTATTAAATTTAGACATTATTGAAAAATGATAATTACTTATAATCAAAAAATAACTACAAAAAGTACACTATTTTAATAGTTTTATCATCACGCCTTTCAGCATTTTTGGATGAAGGTATAAATTAAAGCTAATTTGGATTGAAATAAAATCGATATTGAGTTATAATTTTAAAAAGCTGGTACGGAGAATAATTAATCTTTCTCATTGTAACCGTCCTGCACGATCGGAAGAACAACTTTCGACGAAATGTGGATTTTCGTCCGCTGGCTGGTTAAACGCTCTTAAAATAAACAGGCAAAAGAAAGCGTCAACTAGCGGCTTTCTAGATTCACTTCTATCGCGTGTGAATTACACACCATTAATTTATTTTTTTTACTTCAGGTGAAATTCAAAAACATTTTCAAATATCGGATTTCTTACTTTAAATGAAAAATGAAAATCATTTATCTGGCTTATTGTGACCTAGGGTGCGAGAGGTTTTCGCACTTCTTGGGATTTTCGGTTCAGTGGTAGATCCTTATTTTGGTCTGGTAAACGGCAAAACTTACTACCTGCACGCCACAGCTTTTCGTAATATCGTAATGCCTCATAAATATTTAGATTGTAGAATAGCTGAAGTTGCCGGCCTCGCCCGGGATTATTCTGCTTTAAGGATGGGAAAAAGGAATGGGGTTGTTTTTCGGAATTTCATAAGGGTATTCCTCTTATTTTGATCGACAAATGTGCAACATTTCATCAAGAGGAAAATGAGAGTATTTCGAAATCTCATTGATACAGTGACCTTTCTCTTATTTTGAAGGATAAGTGTGCAAAATTTCATTAATTTTGTAATAAAACTGTAGACTTGTATAAAATACAAACCATTCAGCCACAGACAACCCTTCTTATACACATATAGATAGATGTAGATTAATCGGTTAGAGTAATTTCCCGCCATCCACACCTACTACGTCAGCGAGCGGCCGCTAATCAGGCGACTTTTTGAAGCTTGAGCAGATTAGGTTTAATATCTTAAATAGGTACCTATTAACTATGTATTTTGATGGCCTCCACTGTCACGTGGTTAAGATCCTCAATTACGAATCCATAGGCCGCGAGTTCAAATCTTAATCTTCTTAGTTTACAAAATGGAAAACTTGAAATATCGCGTTATTTACGAGTACGAGTTCCACCGTGGCACCAGTGCTGCCGAAACGGCTCGAAGGAATAATGATGTGTATGGCGACGGTGCCGCAAAAGAAAACACAGTGCGTTTTTGGTTTCAACGTTTTCGTTCTGGAAATGTTGACCTGCAGAACAAGTCCCTTGGACGGCCGGAGACCAAAGTTTATAATGAAGAGTTGAAGGCTATTGTGGAAGCGGATTAATCGCAAACCACGTCTGAGTTAGCTGCAGGCTGCGGTGTTAGTGATAAAACTGTTTTAATCCACTTGAAGCAAATTGGGAAGGTGAAAAAGCTTGAAAGGTGGGTATCTCACGAATTGAGTGGAGCAAATCAACAAACGCGCGTTGACCGCTAGACCACACACTGCACAACAGACGGCCACTAAATTAGAGGAGCTTCAATTGGAATGTCTAAGACATCCACCGTACCCCCCGGACCTTGCCCCAACAGATTACCATTTTTTTCGAAATTTGGATAACTTCTTGCAAGGGAAAAAATTCAACTCCGATGGGGAGTCCAAACCGCCTTCAAAGATTTTATTGATTCCCGTCCGAATGGTTTTTTTTGTAAAGGGATCGATGAACTACCTATGAGATGACAAAAGTGCAAAGATAGCAATGGTACATACTTTGATTAAATAAATATATTATATTTTAAAAAAATCGACTTTATGTTCCTCCCATACAAAACGCCAATTTCATATGTAAGGACCTAATATATAAAACAAAGTCAGGTTTGTTACACCATTTATAACTCGAGAACGGCAGGACTGATTTTTATGAGCCTTGATTTGTTAGATTTGTATCTGCCACGAATAGATGAATACCTATTAAAAACATCAGAAAAATTCAGGAAAAAAATAATTATGAAGAAAATTCTTTTCCTCATACATTTTCAATGGAACGAATTCTCATCTTTTGAAAGAGCTGCAGGAATATTGTGATAAGTATAATATTAATTAGTGACTGAATTCCGAAAATTCAAAAATGTCAAATTTCAATGCGCTGATTGTTTTGCTTTTATTCTTAAACATATAATGATGCCCCTCTTTCTTACACACTAGACGTCAACAGTCGAAAATGGGGCAAACGGTGTACATATGTCTGCACCCCTCTAAAGGAAAAATACAATAATTATAATAAATCTCACTCACACGTATAAAGAAAATGAAACGTAATTCCCATAAGTAAGTGGAAAAATAAGAAAATCCATAAACAACGTTATCTCTGATACTGACAAAAACAAAACACGGACAGTTGCGCATCGATAATGCTTCATGGTGTAATTTTTAACTTATAAAAAAACGGATTGTAATTCAGCTAATAAGTTAACACGACAGTTATTGATTCTGAGGCGGTATGAAGTTCGCCGGGTCAGCTAGTAATAATCATAAAAAAGATATAATGAACATAATAATAGTAATGAGTGGAGGTAAAAAAGCACAGTTTATTCCGTTAATAGAAATTATTATGTTGCAAACGTAAAGAAATATATATTACTAGCTGGTCCCGGCATGCGTTGCTATGCCATTTAAGCCTCGATGACACACGGCGAGTTACAAGCTACTATCTACTAAGTTTTAAAAGCGGGTAAATCGGCTAGTGAGATTGTCGTGATGACACACAAAACTGTCCACTCGCTCAGAAGCGTAGGAAACTGAGGTCGCTTTTAGCGCCAGTAACAAGAATAACGACGCCTGCGTGAACTAATTCTTCAGATTTTTGACAGTCGAAATCAGCTGTTTATCGGAAGCCATGTTGAAAACGTAAATAAACCAATCACGAGCAAGCGGAGCAAGCGTGTAGGCGAGTAAAGTTGACGGCCTTTCAACTTTTTTTCGTAGATTGTCAACAATCTGCTAGTTGCTGCTAGTTAGCAAGTGACACGATGACACTGGGCGAGTTTACTAACAGATAGTGAATTTCCCAGATAGTAGCTTGTAAACTAGCCCTGTGTCATCGACGCTTTAATAAAGAAATTGTTTCTCCCTGAATGTCCTTTCCCATTCGTCCCGTTCCCCTTCCGCCTCCCCTTCTTCTCCTGCGTCCTCTTTCCCTCTCGCGTTCCCACTCCGTCACCTCCACCTTCCCTCTCCCCACTCCACTCCTCCCCCGTTGGCCGTCCCGCCAACCCTCCTCCCGCGTTCTATATATTCAATCCCAGTACATTCAGTTTTTAAACAGCCGGCATGCCACCTTTTACAATTTTTTATTCAAATTTCCATTTTTCATGTATATTAAATTTGGTACATAACATAGGTACCCATTTAAAATATCTAAAATTCGTGATTCGATTCAAACTATTAGGGGAGTACCTACTTTAAATAAATTTATCAACTTAAAGATTTTCAAAAATAGAATCCTGATTGAACAATCATTGTTTCTCATTCTCAAATACGCGAACTGTCAAACGTGCAATGTTTTCTGAAATTATCCAATTTTCTGCACAATTTTCTTAATTTTTCTCTCCGTAAGAACCATCCTCATACTTCAAGGAATATTCAAAAAAAAATTAGCGAAATCGGTTCAGCTGCTCTCGAGATTTGCGCTTAGCAACACATTTAGCGATTCATTTTTATATATAAGATTTGCGTTATACCGGTTGAAGGGACGTACTTAACCGACTTTAACCAGTGATTTCTGACATTATTTTGAGTAAAATATGTAAATGAAATTTTGGTCTCCGGTGACTTTTTTGGCGATTTAAAAAAAAAAATTCTTCAAAATGGATTCATACGTCCGTCACTCCTGGACACACTGACCCCCAGGTTCCAACCTTTCATACCTGTTTCCTTCCCAGAATTTTCTTTCAGAACTTTCTCTCCTTCCTGTCCTATATATATCCTCCACACAGCATCCCCAAAGACGACATAGGCCCTGACGGGAATTTGTTTTCCTCAGGGCCTCTTGTGTGGAGCTAATGTAAAAAAAAATAATAAAGAATGACACGTTGAAATGTGTAGAAACCTCGTGTGTCACGTTCGAACCACAAATCTTCGAAAACATGATTCTTATGTAAAAAAATGTTCTGTCAAACAGAGGGGGGAAGGATAGGTCGGTATCGTCCCGGGATTTTTAAATAATTATTTAAGTACACTTGTATGCGCCCATGGTGCTTTTACATTTTAAGGTAACAGGATTTAATTGTAATTAGTTTCGACTACAATACGGGCATGCCTAGCGTGGTAGTCGAATAAAGATTAATATTAAAATTCGAACGCAGTTTTACACGCGGTAGAAGCGAAACTACATTATATTAGAACCGTGTATTTGTGTAGAACTGAGTTGTGACGCATTTCCGAATTTCAAGTCACTAACGGCGCTAAAGAAGTTTCACTTCAAAAAATAAATTATTGTGTCGTAAACTGCACTAGCTCACAGGATTTCCTTGCGCAAAAGGCACGAGTGTAATAATCCTTCTATCTTTAGCTGCTCTCCGCTGCACACAGCCTGAAGGGTGCAGTCGACTTGTCTTCATTCTTCACTTTTATGTTCAAGCCTTTATTTGGGTTAAATAATAATTAATAAACATACTGTTAAAATATTAGTATTGCACTTCAAAATACGCATTTTAAATTTGACATTCATTGTAGAATTTTCACTAAATTCCTTAATAAAATAAACCACATATGTATAATCATAAATAAACCACTAATGCCACTAATGTCAGATCACATCGATAAATAAATTAATTTTGGCTAAATCCATTAAATTGCTGCTAAATTAGTACATAAATGGGTCAATATTTGCAATGGAATTTACTGAATTCATTGGCCAAAGCACCCTGCGTAGGTCCAAATCAAATTACATTGAATGATTTTCAAGAGGATTAAATGACTTGATGACCAATGGGAACCGTGCAATTCAAACATTATAAATGAAGGTGACATTAGCGATTTGTCGATCTGAATATTTTAAGGATGAATTTAAAAATGAAATATTTTATGCTTGTTGTAAAGTATTATGGGAAAATTATTATAAATTTGAAACAAATAGGTATGGAAGGACTGAAATAAGCAAAATTTACTTGTGTACCGGGTCACACATCATCTTCAAACATTGAAACAAATTATGTGTGTAAGCAATAAACAACGTTTTATGAATATAAAACATGTGAACTTACTAAGTGAATATACAAATGTCAATAAATATGCAGTTCCAACACGAAATATCAGAGTATGAGCTTTTTCCATAGCGAGATTTAGAGCTTCGAACAAACTTCCCATCACATATCGGAAAGATCCACTTCCCTTTAAATTGCGTTTAATAATCTCATCACACAGTCAGTCTCAAAGCTTTACGTATCTAAGTCTACAGCTTACATAGTACTAAGCACAAAGCTCATCAAGGACAGATATCGTGTGTCAGTAGGGTGCGTATATATGTCAGATTTATCGGCTTATGCGGCAAGAGCTAATCACTGACGTAATACATCACCTGCACTCTGAGTGGTGCAACTCTCACGTCGAAATAGTCGCTCTAAATATACAATATTTCCCTGATGAACTTAAGGGATGAATTTTTTAAAACATTTAATTATTACATATTCCATTAGACATAAAAAATAAACGTTTTTAGAAGAATATCATTGTAATATCATTGCAAGATTGGGTTCCGATATATCTCGTTCTTAGCCGCCGATTCGAATGAACTTCTCGGATTCATGTTGAGTTTTGTGATAGGAAAGCGATTCTTTAAGAAAATCATCGTAATAAATCGATGTAATTTTCATAGGCCGTATGACGGGTTGGAAATCGAAGGGTCTTGTATAATTTAACGACATTGGTTTTCTTTTAAGCCGCAGCGTAACACTTCTAGGGGTTATCTTCAGTTTATTGCAAACTTGGTGATGAGTGAGGTGTGGGAAATAAGTTTAATTTACTCCTGAATATTTAAAACTGGGTTGATTATTGAGTAGTCACATTTATGTAGAGCAGTAAATTTATTCATCATTACATAGTATAAAATGAAGTCGCTCAAAATGTATGTGCGCGTTAATCTTTTAAACTACGCAACGTATTTTCATACGGTTTTCACCAATAGATAGAGTGATTGAAGAGAAATGTTTATATGTTTAATACATGTAAATTATATTAGAGAAAAGCCGAGAAATTCAAAGAAAACATATTTTTGTGCGATTTAAAACGGCTGGCGGGCCGTACTATAGTCACTTTTGAAATTCGTTCTACGGAAGAAATTGGAAAATAGATGTCCTAGACTAGAGTAAGTAGGTGTTTGATTTGAATTATTTTATTTGATGAAGTCGCTCAAAATGTATGTGCGCATAGATCTTTTAAACTACGCAACGGATATTCATGCGGTTTTCACCAATAGATAGAGTGATTCAAGAGGAAGGTTTATATGTATAAAAACATGCTTATTATAGTAGAGAAAAGTCGATAAATTCAAATATTCAATTCAGGCAGCGGGCAGCGGGCAGCTGGCAAGCGGGTGGTGTGGATTTTATAAAGGTTGGGTAATGGCGTTTTGTTTCGTTAGTCACAGCAACGTGTGGCCGGGTCTGCTAGTTAGTTATATGATGCGTGTATATTACTGAAGTGAAAACATATTTAGCACCGTTGTGATTTGAAACTCGATGAAATGGAAATGACACTAGAAAGTGAGAAACATAAACATCTATATGATTTCGCTTGCAAAACCTTACTTGGCCGCTTTGATTATGAGCTCACTTTTCAAGTCTCCTATTGGCTGAAATTGTGTGGTGAAGATTTCACTTATATCGCGTGTGAACTGCACTCGTTTTTGAAGTAAAACTTCTTTACGTACGCTTGACTTGGGGAGTAAGCTGGCGAATGCGTGACGAGAACGATACGAAAAGCGAGGCGAACGCTGCGTAAATTACTGTAAGGGCAAGGGAGAGAGGTGCGAGCACAGATTTTCTTTCTTTTTTTCTCTCATTGCCAGTTACGTTTCGTATATCTAAGACACAGTGCAGGCCTATTGTCAGCATCACACTGTAGGAGGAAGAGAGAGCAATACGCGCGCACATTTTCTTTCTCTCTTCCTATCACATAGATAGAGCAGAAGTTTTACTTCAGTTGTGTGGTCTAAAGCACAATCGTTTTTTATGTAAGTAAACAAATTTGCTGTTTACAGACACTGCTCGCAACACACATAATTTTTTTATCTTTTTCTATTCCGACCGGAAAAAAGCAAATGTTTTAAAGTTTTTTTCGTACAAATAGTTTTGCCTAAGTCACTATTCATTATGTTATTGATTGTAATACTAGCTATTATTGTTTTTTTATAACTCTGGCTAGAGGTAGTGACGATATACACATAAATTAACAAAGAATTATGTTATAATAATTTTTTTAACCATAATAAATGTTACGGTACGCCCCTGGTGCAATTCATTTTTAATATTTCTATTATAGTCATATGTTTTTTTTAACATTAGCTACACGCAGAAGGCCCTGAGAAAAATAATTCCACTCTAACTCTGGCTAGAGGTAGTGACGATATACACATAAATTAACAAAGAATTATGTTATAATAATTTTTTTAACCATAATAAATGTTACGGTACGCCCCTGGTGCAATTCATTTTTAATATTTCTATTATAGTCATAAGTTTTTTTTAACATTAGCTACACGCAGAAGGCCCTGAGAAAAATAATTCCACTCAGTCATATTTGGGGATGGTGTGGAAGGTCTTTTTAGAAAAGGAAGGAGAGGAAGTTCTGGGAAGGAAAAGGGTATGAGGGGTGGGTAGGAATCTGAGGGTCAGTGTGTCCAGGAGCTACGGACGCTTAATCCATCCCTCCCACTGCGGTGCAAAGCGATATTCAGAGAGAGTACGGCTGGAAGAAAGAAATCAAAGAGACTCCCTCAAGCATTATCTCCCGATCCGGCCTGCCGTGCAGCTGGTGGGCAGGCGCATCTGTCGCCAAGACCTGGACAAATCTCACTCCATGAACCAGGGCACCCTAAGTCACCAAATGTAGCGAACCACTTGGGGTGATCTATGGCATAGGTGTTGGTTATCCAATAAATGGTTCCCGGGGCGGCGGTACCCATACTCGCATCTCAAATTGAAACTACTATAAAAAAACTATTATAAAACTACTATCATATTCATTCAAAGTTACTGTAACTATAACTATAGCAGTAACTATAAAAAAACTATTATAAAACTACTATCACATTCCTGTTCCTTACTACCCGTGGTTTCTGGCTACCCCACAACACCTTAATATTCATTGATTTCCGCTCGCATCTGTCACGAATGATAGATAGTAAAGCTGCCTTATCGGGAAATCCTGAAAAATGGTCTCTGAATCAATTTGAATCAGCTACCAAGGTTACAAAACACTAGATAATAAATAACTCTCGAGTGTAGATACAGATTGCGAAGAGCTTAGGAAGTTTGTAAAGTCATTCTAAAATAAATTGTTTTATATAAATACCGCTCTGAAGTTCCTATTGCCATCTATACATAATATAAAATGAAGTCGCTCCCGCTGTCTGTGCGCTTAGATCTTTTAAACTACGCAACGGATTTCCATGCGGTTACCAATAGATAGAGTGATTCAAAAGGAAGGTTTATATGTGTAACACATGCATATTATAGTAGAGAAAAGCCGAGAAATTCAAAGATTCAATTTAGGCAGCGGGCAGCGGGCAGCTGGCAAGCGGGCGGTGTGGATTTGATATGTATGCCAATTTACAGATGGCGTTGGTTATAAATGTTAAGTAATGGCATTGTGTTTCATTAGCCACAGCAACGTGTAGCCGGGTCTTCTAGTAATTTATATAATACTAATTTCCATATTGCCGCAAAAACATTAGGTCAGAATTAATAAAAATCACAAAAAACAGTGTGCAATTCACACGCGGTAGAAGTGAAACGTTCAGAAAACTAAAGTGTGGAGACTACAAAGCACCGCACAACGAACAGACCGATAGGCTACGAAGAACCGCACAAAGAGGAGACCGATTGTACTATTTCATTCTCTTACAGGCTAAATCCTGTAGATGCATGGGTTTGTCTCTATTTATTGTCGCTATTTTTCGTTTTGTCGAGTTTCAAATTACAACGGTGGTAAAGAAGTTTTTTATTTCAAAAATGTTCAGAGATGTTGTGCTGAAGGATAAGGCGATAACATTTTATTACTGAACAGAAGTGTTCCGAGAAGTGTCATCTGTATGGATTTGAAAGAAAAGTGAAGGACCCAACTACCTTATTTATAGACTTCATCGACATTAGATAAATTTTCGGCTCTTAGGCCCCCGACATTCCAGCGAAATAGATTAGAAATTTTTGATAAATCACCCGAATTAAGTGAATTAATAATTAATCTTACTACCCATTCCATACTAACTTCGGTGTATTATGCCATGGTATATTCACACCTTTCGAATCTCTGCTGTATCTGGGGCTATGGCCTCAAAGAAATTGATAGCTGATTTGCAGGTCGTTCAAAACCGAGCTCTCAGAAATGTTTTTGGACTTCCAAGGGACACCCATGTCAGAGACATCTTTTCAGTTTCTGGTATTCTTCCAATCACAATCCTTCCTTAACATGAAATCACAAGCACCATTTTACAAATTACTCCACAATCAACTCACACTAACATCAAGCCACTTTACAATCAAGACATCCACACTCATGGTACTCGAACTAACAATAAAATCCACTTCCTTAAATACACACTACAAAATATGGGATAAAATCTCTGATCCATGTTGCCTAAACACTATATACTTCGCTTCCAGATATGTACAAGGGAGTCAAGTAAAATAAAAAAATTCAGAGTGATTATTTAAAAGAATTTTTTCAAGTACGTTTAAGGATGAAACTGTGTAATTTTTTGTCATTTTCTGTTCTGTCTTGTTTCCTTTTCTCTCCTTCTCTTTTCCATTCATTTGTAATCATCCATATTTGTATAAGCTTGTTCTTTTTCTTCTTTATTTGTTTTCAATAGGAGTTTGTTAACTTGTCTTTTATTTTTCAACTATATTGTATGTGAAACTTGTATTATTAATATCATAGTAATGACTATAAAGATGTTGTGGATATATTCAACACACCATTCACCAAATTTAAACAAGTCATTACCCAACTTATATCGAAAAGAAGAACATCAAATTTAATTTAATTTAACTAAACAAACTACGTAGCTCTGCATCGACTTATCTCACTAATTTATTGTAATTTTCCTTGTATTATATTCTTCAATCTTACACGGTGGAGTATAAAGTATTGATTTTATTTCGTTTTTGACTTTTTTTTTGTTTTAGATGTTGTTTTTGATTTTGTCTTATATTTTGTTTTTGATTTTGTTTTTTGATTTTGCTTTGATTTTGTTGTGCTTATTTAGATGTACTTTATAATAAATAAAAAAGATAACATGTAAAAGCCAAGCCGGGCGTGAAATTCAAAATAAATAAATACCTAGGTAAAATTATAACTTTTACCTCTTGCTTGTACGTATTGTAATTCCTCCCGTCCTAAAATGAGTTCTGTAACTCATCGCGATTGCCCTAGCAAGAAATAAAAACATTGAAGAAGAAGATAACAATAATACTCTTAACGAAAATATGAAAGAGAACAAGACACAGAAAACAGAAAAAAGACAATGGTCGCAACTGGGACTCGAATCCAGACCTCTCATCTCGAACGAGAAGCAAAAGCAATTTTTTTTTGTCAAAAGTAGTGTGATGAATTGCATTGATCAACAGTGAAAATTAGGAAATATCGTAGCTTCCCACTTTAATTTAAAAAGAAAATATCAATTACTTATAAAACGGACACGTCTACGACATCTATCGGATTAGAGTAAAGTGAATTCATATTTACGGTAGGGATCTATAATTAGACAAAGTGAGACGAGTATTGATAAAAAAATCACAGATGGTATCAACTAATAATCAAAGACAGGGACTCCCCAATATACTTAGCCCGTGATATATTGACAGCCAATTGAATTGCAGCAAAAGCGATTAAAAACCAATTCAGCCTATCAACGGGAAGAGGGCCGAACCCATTTTTAGAACAAAGGAACGACCTTTGGACTTAGCAATTAGGGATGTAATTAATGAGTTTGACGTTCCCACCAAACCGAGAGGTGAATAAACTCCATGGGAAGAAATAATCTGTTCAGGGACAAAAGTACGGTGACCCCAAGAAATGTTATCATTAACCGGTACGTTCCAGGGATCAGAAACCCTAGTTCTCGAACGCATTAAAGCATATAAGGTGCGGAAAAAAAGATACACGTAAACACGATGCAAAAGTTTAAGTGAAAGATTGCAAAGCAAGTGACGAAAACGTATTGTAAGATGTTAGGGAGATTTCCATCTATAATACGATTGTTTGTGACGACCGGAGATGATCGATTCGAGGGAAAACGTGCTAAAGGAAATGGAAATGTTGAAAAAACAATGGAAAATTATTGTTATCAATTCTAGACGGAGCTAGGATATTACGATGAAAGATTTAGGGAGGAAACGTCAAAAAAAAATGAGAGTTTTAAAGAATAGGCGAGGGTATATTTCAGATGTCTAGAGCAGTAACAAGTGTTAGAGAAGAAATAGAGTGCAGTACGGAGGGGAGTGGAAAATGCTGAAAACATTGCGATAGAAAAACTCAGGAAAAGGAGTCATTTTACGTAATTAAAATGGAGTTTATAGAGTAACATAGTACGCGATTGCAGATAAAAAATGAGGCATTACAATGGTTGTCGATTTCAGATGTATTTTGTTGTGATAAACAAGGAATATTCGAACATGAAAATTGTTTATATAAGGGCAATTAGTCGTTAAAAAGGTAATAAAAATTATCATGGGTCTTATGAAATATTTACGTTAGAGAATTCTCATAAAAGTTAACGACACTGAAATAAAAAAGGATTTATTGCCAGGTGGGTACAGGAACTAATGTATACAACTGTCAAGGCATATGGTTTATGGGATTTTGCGTAAGAACGGGACAAAATTTGGGAGGCGATCTCTATGAAGCAATAAAAATGACAGGAATTTAAGGGCCGAAGTGGGGGTATCCCCTATAAAGATGTTAAAAAATGATATATTTATTAATAACAAATAGAAAATGAAATTTTCCAAGAGGCAGCAAACATCAAAAAACGATATGGTTATATCAGGGAAGTACGGGGAAGTGAGGGGAAAGGAGATACGACAGAGAAAAACAAAGGAAATCTTAGATTAACAGTGAATAAAATAAATACGGCTTGAAATATAAAAATCTATAGAGATATGAACAATAGCGTAAGAATAAATAAGGAAATTCATGGAAAGAGTGTCGTGAATAAAAGAAAATTCGAGAAAAAAATGGAAAATTCAAATATACGACGTAAATAGAGAAAATTCGGTTTTAAATGGAAAGGTTCATATAGAATACAGAAAAACTCGAGTAAAAATAATAAAATAAAAATGAACAATTTGCGAGAAAGGCTTCGACATGAAGATATCTCTGATAGGCGAATTTGGGGACAGATTTGGAACATATGGTAGATGCCGTACGCACGGACATGTTACGAAATATATGAAAATAGAACTTTAAAATTATTAAATTCAAGCTAGTTTTGTATGAACAACAGGACAAAGGAAGTTGGGCCATTAAACATGGATCTTACTAAATCCGGATCTTGTAAGTATGGAAGTACGAGACAGAATTTAATGTATCAAACGCAAAACGTACAAAGAGACCGCATTCGACAATAATGGAGAGGTTTCAAGAAATTACGAGTTGATAGTAATTAGATTGGTTTATTATAGGAGATTCAGATACGATCTTTTGGACCTGAGAGGGGTATAAAAGTCTAGACAAATGCCAGTTGAGGACAGTCTACGGTCGTGGTCGAAAAGTTTGTAACTTCGCGGAACGTGACGAAACGGTGGGTGATTTAAATTTGAAAAATTCTAAGTGATAATTATTTTGATACTTAGAAAAATTTCACATTCTAGTCAAAAAAAAAAATACTTTGCAGTTAGAGTCAGTGAAAAATAAAATTAAAGCCAACGCATTAATTACTTGTGAAAAATAAAAGTGCTCGTGATAAATACAATTTGTTTTAGTGGAAAATTCGGATTTTATAATCACCTAATATCGTAATTTTAAACTTAGAAATTTCGCGTTTAATATTAGTGCAATAAATAACTGAAGTGATGTGATAATTTAGCGTGAAGGAGTTATAATTAAATACGTGTGTTCAATCTAAGTGAAAGTGTTCTAACAAATAATAAATATTTAAATTAATTATCTTAAATAATAATAATAAAACAAAATAATATTTTATTAATACATAAAAGTTCGGAGGGATAAAAATTTAATTTAACAACAATTTACCATCTCTAAATTAATCGTGAAGTAACTATCATTTAAAGTGTTATCTAACCAACGAGTTTTGAGATAAAATACAGTTTAGAACGATAGAGTTCATACATCATTTTAATTAATTAGATTAAAAAAAAAAAAAAAAAAAAAAATTGAAGTCAAAAAGATTTAATTAAATTTAGGAAAATAAAAAATTAATTTAGGAAAATCGCAGCAAGGTTACCGTGTATTTCCCGGTCGGAAAAAACCTTGGTAGGGGTAAGTCTTTTCCGTTATAAAATTTTACAGATTCCAAGGAGAAAGCGGAATGGAGCAAACATTGGTATTTGGATTAATTATTTGACCAAGATATTACTCGCTTAATATGTGATATGTAACTATATTAAAATATTATAAGTATAATAAGTATATTTTATATATTTATATATGTAAGTATATAAACATATATATATGTAATTTTGTTCCCAAGAAAAATTTTAATCAAAAAGAAAAACACTTATATAAAAAGAGGAAAAGGGTATCGATTCCTACCTCTGAATTCATCAATAACTATTAAAAGTAGTTATGTGTGATAAATTTACAAATCAATATTTTATATTTAATGTTATGTATGTATTAATATAATTTCAGAAAATCCAGAGCATTTGAAATAAGTTATGATATTAGAAATTATTTCAATCATAAAATTTATGTATATACATATCAATATTATAAATTATTTATTGAAACAAAGTATATATAAATGAATAAATATGTATACGTAATCGGGTATCAGACTAGACAATTGCGCTAAGTACATCATTATCAAACAAAGAAATTTTAGAGTCATAACACACGTCTCCGGAATGTCTAAAGTAAACATACCTCATACGCTTGAATCTAGGTCACGAGGCCGTCGAGAATGTTTACAAAGCTCAAATTGTTTACAAAATAAATCGGTCACTGGGACACTAGTTCGAATACAGTAAAAAGGAAAAAAAAAAAAAAATGACCTTGATTAGTGGATATCGTACTTAGGTACTAACTTCTAGGAACGGGATAAAATTATTATATTGCGCAATTATTAGGAGCAAAAAGAAAAAAAAAAAATTTAAACACTATTTTTAATTTGAACGTAACGAGGTATCTACAGACCTAAGCAATTGAAAATTAACAGATTTATTATAGCAGTTCAAAAGGGTGTATTGAAGATTTACATGAAACAGTTGAAAAATCACGGGATAGCTTAATAAGGGGTAATGAGGATTTACATGATTCAATTGAGAATCACGGGATAGCAAGAGTTTATCAAAAGTTGAACATTGGAGGGGAGGGAAAGAAAAAAAAAAATACAGTTCAACCAACAGAAGGCAGTGTTCGCTTCTGTAACAAGGACCATTAATCAAACCATAGAGATGGCGGATCTCTCAAACAAAACCGTCAACAAAACCAAACAAAAGCTTGGAGTTATGGCGAATCTCCAGAACACATCGCCAGATAAGATCTTATTGTACTAGTATATATTTATATTTCACACTATTCTTACGTATATATTCGGTATCAATCTGAGGATTGTGCAGAATCCGATGGGCGAGATCCGAGCTCGGGATGCGTTGCAAGTAGTTTCGTATTGCGAGTTATAAACCTTCCCAAAACGTATGTTTACATATATATCTTTTTATGTACTGTTCATTGAATGAAACGAACTCACTTACAATTAGTGCTTTAGGCCTGTCGGGTCACTCTCGTCTCATTTCTTGAACGTGGAGGGAGGATTCACGACCCGTAACTCCACACAAACCCGTGAGTATATGATTGCATATAGGACGAAACCGGTTCGCCCTAAGTAAATAGTAAACTTTGGAGGAGTAGGAATTTGGAGGTATCTGGGCTTGGGGGAAGACCTGAAGGCAGTGCATGATGGCGAAGGAAGGTCAATTGGGACGCGATAACTTAGGTATCAATCAATTGAACCGTGCCAAAAGACTGTGCGAATTTTGGGTTGACTTCTGATCACCCTGCTTACTTGATGGAGGCAGGAGCCAAATTTTGCCAGAAAAAGGGTTATTCTGAGTTCGTCAAATATGCAATTAACTAATTACATTAACCTACTAAATCCATCTTTATATGTACCTTATAGCAGCTGAATCTAAACGGAGGGGCGCCCAGCAGATACGAGATACAATCATAATCAAATTTACTAACATTTAACCATTTGAGTTATATTTAATTATCTGTTCAATTAGTCATGTGTAGTTTCGATTAGTATTGCTTATTCATGAATTCATTAGGATGTAGGGAATCATAATAAACGTCAAAGGGAAGTTAGTTCATTTAGAGAAATTACTTAAGGTTAAATTTGCAAGAGAAAGACCAATACAGTTTGAAATTCAACACTCTGTTTAGAATCAAGAGGGTTACCACAAAATTTAAAGTAATTAAAGTCCTATATCATAAATCAAAAAAATTACACAACGTTTGATGGAGTTTAATTACAACCTAAATACGAAAATATTTACGTTCAAAGTCGTAAATAACGTATTTATTAGTTAAGTACATATATCGCTAAAGGTATGTAGTACAAGGGAGCTTTAAGTAGCTTTCTGTAGTTATCAGAGGAAATAAGGGTCCAATTTTATAAAGGCTTGTGTGACGTAGGGGAGGAATTTTCCATCCCTACCACACATATGCAAAGCCTTAAGAATTTAAATATCGATCAGAGCCAAGAGAAAAGAAGAATATTACGACTGGTGCCAAGTGCCCAGGAGTAAATAAAATACAGACAAATATAAGAGAGTAGAAAAGACAAACATCACAGTAGAAAATACGTTTCATTTATTTTTAACATGAAATTTTATGTAAAAAATCAATTCACATTATTTATATGCTGACATGAGACACACATAAGTTTTCCGACATGTTATGTGGGCACTTACCGTATTGGGGAGTTTGTTGGTGAAACACCGATTTTCATTATTGACGACAATCCTCCAGGAAACTGCACAAACTTTACCTGAAAATGGATGGGTTTGTGATTTAATAGAGAATAGTTTGTTCCACACATCGTTTCGTTTTCAAGTTTTGTTCCCCGGATGAAAAAGACGTCCTTAAAAACGAGGTGGTTAGTTTCATTGACACAGGCTCAAGTTAGATGTCTGTCAATAAACTCAAACTTAATCCGACCAAGACGGAATTTATTTGGATAGCTTCTCCTGGAAGGCAAGCCCTCATCGACTCTAATCCAATCCACATTCAGGGCACAGGTATAATCATAATCCCTTCTACAGAAATAAAATTTCTAGGTTTCACCATAGACAATAGTCTTTCTCTTGAATCACAAATTTCAAAATCTGTAAGTTCAGGCTTTTTCCATTTAAGGCAGATAAAATCAATCAGGCGTTGCCTTCCCTCTGATGGAGCAAAGTCACTCATAAATTCGTTCGTTGTCTCACGTATGGACTATTGTAATAGTGCGTATGTTGGCTTACCTAAAAAACAATTTAATAGAATCCAGTCCGTTTTCGATGCTGCGGCGAGAATGATTTTTGGTGAATCTAAGTATTGCCGTATAACCCCGCTTCTAAGGGATCGCCTTCATTGGCTTCGATGCCCTGAAAGAATAGAGTTCAAGATCTGCCCTTCAAAGCATTGTAAGGAATAGCGCCAGCCTAAACATCGGAACTATGTATCCGACAAAACTTAAGCGATAGGCAGCTTACTCTAAGGTCAGCAGATCTAGATGTTACTAATCGTTTAATCGAACTTTCTAGGTCAAATCGAGCCGTTTATTATGATCGATCTTTTCGTGTAACTGGCCCGCTTATTTGGAACAAACTTCCCTCAGCTCTTACTAATATCCAGAACTTGGCTGAATTCAAAAGAGCTTTAAAAACAAACTTATTTAAAAAATCATACCTTTCATGAATTTTAACTCGTTTTCAATCTACTATAATAAGCCATGTTCCTCAAGTTGCTGGTAATTGTTTGGTTTCGATTACCTCCTTACTATAGTTTTATGTGCACTCTGTTATTATTATTTCTAAACGTAAACTGCCTCTTATTCTTTATTATAATTTAGTTTTAATGATTATTTTTGTTAATATTGTTCTTTAGGAATTGCTTTGTATATACTGTATATTCTTTGTTTCACACTGTTACTCTGTGCACTCTGTTATTATTATTTCTAAACGTAAACTGCCTCCTATTCTTTTACGCACCAGATTTAAATGTCCGGGTTTAATTTTCCCCACAGGAAAAACTAAACCCTTTCACACACTTCCCAAATGATCATCTGGTCAATCCACGTTATGCAATTGCACTATATGTATTATAATTACAAAACAATACAAGAACAACATGTCAACCTACAGAGGGAAAATAATTCACCGACTCCAGATATTTTCATATCAGAGGGTTCGGCTCTGTGGAATTCCTAATTGAACCTATAAATCCTACTGATCCCTCAATATAAATATTTTAAAAATCTTTTGTAATCCTACATGTATTTAAAATTACCGATTTTTGCATTTTTATATATAAATTCTTTGACAAATCTAATACGCCTAAATTTTGAATCAGAGACCTAGGTATAATGCCAGTAGCCGAAATAACAAATGGTAATATTTTTATATTCCGAGAATGCCAAATTCTTTTAATCTCATTTCCTAAATCTGTGTATTTTCTAATTTTTTCAGAAACAGTTTTTTGAATATTACAGGAATTTGGAATAGCTACATCAATGATATAAGTTATTTTTTTAAATTTTGTCATGTAAAACTATATCAGGTCTATTATGACTAATTGTTCTGTCTGTTAGTATAGTTTTATCATAATATATTTTATAAAATTCATTTTCTAAAAATGAAATAATTTTCTAATAATTTAGTTTTAAGAATTCTTGTTGTTAATATTGTTCTTTAGGAATTGCTTTGTATATTCTTTGTTTCACATTATTTAATCAATTTTGTATTTTGTAAGGACTCGTGGGGAACACTATAGGATTAATTTTAAGTTTATTACAATTAAGCGCATTTGAAGTGAAATATCACAAAACTGTGCTATATAAATACTACGTTATTATTATTATTAAAAATATTTAGTGTTTTTTCTGACAAATGTCTAAAGGGGCATCCCTTTAGACATTTGTCGAGAGTTTTTTGTTCTATTTCAAACAAATGGTGTTTAATTAAATATTTTCACCATTTTCGCTAAATTCCTGTACTTTTTTAACTTTGCCGCTCTTCCTTTATTATTCGTATTTATATATCTCCGTTTCAAACCATCTTTTCTTTTAAAGAAAATCGAAACAAACTGAGAGCCTTGTCTCTTAATGGTGAGGAAAGGCTATTTTTATATTTTACACCACTGTATAACATGTAAAAATGTTAACTTATTGTAAAAAATAAATATTAAATAAATAAATAAAAAACCAAAAAAATATAAAAAAATTCTTTTCGCTATCTAAAAAAAATAACTACACTGAAAAACGAGAAAATTTGTTGAAAAACGGAAATATTATGTCCATTTTGAAAAACACAATAATCAAAGCAATACTTCTTCCAATATTAAAATGAATGTGGATACTGGATATTGATGGTATGGGTGTGTAGAGTGGACAAATGAAGAAAGGAATTCAAAGAGAATATAATGTCATATCATGTAATATTATGGCCAGTCATATCTTGTAATATTATATCACATCGTCATGCTGCATTATGTCAGACTTATTGTCATATTCATGTAATAGTAGTTCACGTGACATGACATATCAGGGTGTATTGTGTCACAACATGACCCAAAAAACATAATTTTACTTTATTTATTTTGTGTTTACCGCACAAGAGTCCCACCCAATTGCTTCCAACCGTCTGGAGTCATTGAGACTGGGGCATCCACAATTGGGCTGTTGTGGGGCTGGAAGTTTTGGGGAGGGCAAGGAGGTGGGAAAGAGGAAAATGGAAAAGTACCAGGATCTTCAAATCTGGTCACCAAACGCACCTAAAGCCATTTCAAACAATGTTTCAATTATGAATGGTGGTATTTCACTGGTGTGATACTGAGAGTATATTATTATCTGTCTACCAAATTCAGAATTTGCGGTAAATTCAAGTAAATAATTTGTAATATACACGAACCAGTTTTGTGTACGTGAAACTCGGAATAATAGTCTCTTGTTTACGAACGCTGTTTATTTAAATACTTCAACTTACACGCAAATGCAAGGCTTTGTGCAAAAATTGAGTTGATAGCTAAGCGCTACCTCTCGTATCCCATTCCTGCACTCTGCGTCGCGCGTCATTTCGGCTGAAGTGGGAAACCGATCCTCGGGCATTTCCAGGTAAACGTTAGTGCAAAGAGCGGGAAGTGATACCTCCCCAAGGGGAGAGAGTAGTATGGTCCTATCTGGCCTTTGAAATCTAAGCTTGTTCCAGAAAATTCTGTGATATCGTACCTACAAGAGTCAGTGGAATTATGTTTTCTCATTTTGGAAATACTATTAAGGTAAAGAAAGGTGGCGAGGGAGACGGTTGGTTGGAAATCAATTGCTGTTCGTTTGTCTCGCTAAAACTCGAGAACGGCTGGGCCGATTTAGCTGATTTTGGTTTTGAAATGTTTGTCGTAGTCCAGAGAAGGTTTAAAGGGTGAGAAAATATGGAAAAGTTGTGAGGAAGATAGTAAAAATAATAATTTAATTTTCCCATATAAACTGTTCTACCTACTTTCGTGTGAATTGCTAACCGTTCATCCGATTGCGATGACACCTTGGTGAGTTGTTGTGAGCACGCCCGCAAAGGTTTCTGTAATATACTGGTGAGCTCTGGCATTGTGAAATTTGTATAAAAAATTGCAATTGGTGGATTGGGTGCTGAATGTATGGAATGCGGGAGGGGAAGCCGGATGGGAGAGGGGTAAAGGATGAGGGAGTGGATGGTAGGGGAACTCGGGAGAGGAACTCGAGAAAGGGGGTTCGCGGGATGCAGAAGGGGGAGGGGAACCCGGGAGGACGGAGGGGAACTCGGGAGGGGGGAGGGGAGCTCGGGAGAAGGATCCGCGGGAGGGGGGAGGTAAATACGGGAGGGGGAGGGAACTCGGGAGGGGGGTCGCGGGAGGGGAAGGGGGGGGGGAGTAGAGTGAGGAGAGGGAAGGTGAAGGAGGAGGAGTGAGAACGCGAGAGGGGAAGGGGACGCGGAGATGATGGGGATGAGGAAGGTGAACGGGACTAATGGGAAAGGACACGCAGGAAAGAACAATTTATTTATTAATTGGCGTAGCAACCTTGGCCGATTTAGCTGATTTTGGTTTTGAAATGTTTGTCGTAGTCCAGGGAAGGTTTAAAGGGTGAGAAAATATGGAAAAGTTGCGAGGAAGATAGTAAAAATAATAATTTAATTTTCGCATGTAAACTGTTCTACCTACTTTCGTGTGAATTGCTAACCGTTCATCCGATTGCGATGAAACTTTGGTGAGTTGTTGTGAGCACGCCCGCAAAGGTTTCTGTATATACTGGTGAACTCTGGCATTATGAAATTTGTATAAAAAATTGCAATTGGTGCCACGCGAACTGTTCTAAAACTGAATGTACCGGGACTGAATGTATGGAATTCGGGAGGGGGTGGCGGATGGGAGAGGGGTGAAGGATGAGGGAGGGGAGGGGAGGGGAACAAGGGAGGGTAACTCGGGAAAGGGGGTCCACGGGAGGGGTTGGTCAGGGGAACCCAGGAGGGGGGAGAAGAACTCGGGAGGGGGGAGAGGAAGACGGAAGGGGGTTCAAGGGACAGGGGAAGCGGGCGAGGGGTGCGAGGAAAGGGAAGGCGGAAAAGGCGGAGTGGGAACGCGAGAGGGAGAGGGGACGCGGGAGAGGAAGGGGAGGCGAAAGGGAACGGGACGAATGGGAAAGGACACGAGCTCTGGCATCATGAAATTTGTATAAAAAAATTGCAATTAGTGGCACACGAGCTGTTTGAAAACTGAATGTATCGAGAATGAACGTAAGGAATGCAGGAGGGGGGAGGGGAACCCGGGGGACGGAGGGGAACCCAGGAGGGGGGATTGTGATTATGGGAGGGGGAAGAGGAACTTAGGAGGGGGGTTCGCGGGACGGGGAAGGGGGGAGTAGAGTGAGGAGAGGGAATGTGGAGGAGGAGTGGGAACGCGAGAGGGGAAGGGGATGCGGGAGAGGAAGGGGAGGAGGAAGTTGAACGGGACGAATGGGAAAGGACGCGCAGGGAGAAACAATTTCGTTATTAATTGGGATAGCAACGCATGCCGGGTACCAGCTAGTAAAAAATACTTTACTCAAAACTTTTAAAGTATTTTTTATTGGAATGTGTTGTTAGGTTAACGGTAAGGCTTTTCACAAAGCATTTAACATCACAAGTTTCATCGCAGGATTCAACACAATTTTCAGCGAAGAATTCGATGTATTTTATTTCATCACCAGTTTCATCACAAGTTTCATCACTGCTTTCATCAAAGATAACAAAGCATTTTATCGTCACTAGTTTTGTCGAAAGCTCGGTCTCTGTTTTCAGCGAAGACCCATTTTATTTCATCTCTAGTTTAAGGCATTTAATCATCCCAAGTTTTTTCACTGGTTTCATCACTGTTTTCAATGAAGATAAAAACGAATTTTATTTCATTACTAGTTTCATCACATGGTTCATCACTGCTTTCGTCAAAGAATACAAGGCATTTAATCATCATAAATTTTATTGCTAGTTTCATCACTGTTTTCAGCGAAGATTACAACCCATTTTATTTCATCACTAGTTTCGTCAAAGATTACACAGCATTTTGTCATCACAAATTTACCGCAGATTTGATCACTGTTTTCAGCGAAGATTACAATCCATTTGACTTCATCACTAGTATCATCACTAGCTTCATCACATGTTTCATCATTGCTTTCATCAAAGATAACAACGCATTTTATCATTACTGTTTTCAGTGAAGACAACAACGCATTTTTTTCATCACTACTTTCATCACCTGTTAGGGAACTTACCCATACAATGTGACCAACTTTTTGCAATTTTTTAACCCTCCCTCCCCCCCACCAAGCGTGGTATTTTGAAGACCCCCCCCCCCCCTGAACGGGTCACGTAGTATGGGTACGTTCCCTTAGGATTAAGTGCTATTCTTAATCGGCCTAAGTAATTAAGTCGGCGTAAGTAGAAGCACCGTATCCTCCTTGATATTGTCAAGAAGGGCACCATGGATCGACCCATGGCGGCAGTATCGTATACATAAATTAAAGATTAGTAGGAGTTAGGAATGTTAGGATCTATATACAGTTATTCAAAGCATCTAGATTATGTGTAAAATAGATCATTTTCTTGATAAACAGGTAGGTATATCTTTCTATCGACCACTCGCCACCGGTATAAAAAATATTGTGGTAATATTTTCTTTCCGGAAAAGATTTTTTTTATTATTTTACATTTGCCACAACTAATGAAATTCCCTCCATAGGAAAAAAATCGCAGATATGCTCCGAAAGTTATTATAAACACATATTTTCCTGTTATTTTACAAGTTATAATTCACAGTGTTTCTTTTAATGCTATTTTAGACTTATCGCACGAGATTTTTGCACTATTTTAATAATAATAATAATAATAATAATAATGGTCTTAATTCCAGAATGTGGGGAGGTGAGTGCAATCCCACACATCCTATATAAAGTGTAAGTGCATACATAAAACACAAAAATATTTATAAAATATGGTAATAAGAAGAAAAATAAATACATATAAACAAAAAATAAAAATTAAAAAATAAATAAAAAGTAGTAGGCATCATTAGATAAAAGTTCTTCATAAAAAATAAAAATAAATAAAACAAACTTTAATTGGGCTCGTATTAGTCCATCGGGTCTGGGATTATGGGAGCCAGTGTCTTTCTCCAATGTTCTTCTAAGCTCGATCCTGAAGTCAAACGGAATTCTATTATGAGAATATTTCTGGAGTGGTTTATCCTTCCCCTCAGTCCTGCAATCCTGGTTCTTAATAGAGCTTTAAATCCTGGAACTCGCCCTTCTTTAAACATTGAGGAGGCACTGCAGTGCCTGGGGAGTGCAAACATCAGACGGTAAGCATTGTTATATTGCACCCGAAGCCTTTCCATGGTTCTTTTTTTAAGGTTGCCCAAAGCTCGCATGTGTACAGGATGGTGCAGAAGGCTAAGAAGAGCGTCCTTTTTACCCGTGGACTGCATAGCCGAAATCTTCTACTAAGCATGTTGCTTTTTATGCTCAGTACGCGCCTCTGCCTGTCAATATCTTCATCATCTGTTAATTTATTGTTGATGATATGTCCTAGATATTTGGTAGATTCTACTGTTTTTAGGAGTTCGCCGTTCAAAAAGACGGAAGGAATATTTTTTGGGCCTTCAACAGTGCTGTTTTTTTCGCATTATAGGTCATGTTGGTTTCGTGTGCGAATTCTTCACAGATCTTCAGGAGGATTCGTAATCCCAGTATTGACGGTGCCATCAGAACGGTCTGCAACATCAGACGGTGCCATCAGAACCATATCATCTGCGTAGCTCATATTGTTAATACATTGACCTCCAATGTGGCAGCCCACTCCAGCATTGTTTAGCCTGTTGGTTAGTTCATCCATGTATACGTTAAACAGTACTGGGGACATACATCCTCCCTGTCTGACCCCGCTTTTCAGGAAGTAAGGTTCTGAGAATCCATCTTTTCACTTTACAAGATTTTCCTGTTGACGGTGCCAGTTTCGAGGATTTTTACCACTTTCCAATGTAAACCTCTTTCTTTTAGTTTTTTCCATAGTAAGGGGTGAGAAACTCGGTCAAAAGCCTTACTTAGGTTCAGAAAACATGCATAAGTTGATGTTTTTTCTTCCTGTAGTATTCCAACGTCCTTTTTACACCTTTTAAACGAGTCGTGTTTTATTAAACATATTCACAATTTTCGCTTAAATATTATCGTTTTTCATTTTAGCGCGATCCATCTAACATTCGTATTTACATATCTCCAGTTTTTCCTCTTTTTGAGCGCTTACTACCGGGCCTTAAGGAAGAATATTAAATATTATTAACAGTTAGAACCATAGTCAATTTTTGCTCAGAACCTTAAAAAAGCTGACTAGATCCTGTGCCGCAGTGGACCGGTTTCGCGTGAAGAGTTTTCTGTGATGTTTTGTTTATGCATTCTAGGTATGCACTTCTATTTTCTTCTGATAGTTTCATTATCCAAACTTTACACGGATTTCTTTTAAAGTTAAACTTCTATAGCCTCGCTGTGATTTGGATTTCGGATGAAACGGAAATGACGATTACTGCACCTGTGATGCATCAACTGCGCTCATTTCCCGCTTTGATTATGATGTCACATTTAAAGACTCCTGTTGGTTGAGATAGGAAACGGAAATTAAGTTAGGTCTGCGCTCATTGGTATTGGATGAGATTGTTTTTGTAAAAGTTTCGCTTCTACACTCGAAATTTTTTTCATTCTAGCGTCATTATAACTTTGCAACTAAAAATTCCGAACATCTTTGACCGAATGTAGTATTTAGGATGTAGGGGATAGTGAGTGACACGGATATGTGGAAACTGGTAGCAGATAAATAAAAATGAAGTAACAAATGTTTTTTTTTTTACATGAGCTCCACACAGGAGGCCCTGAGGAAAATAATTTCCCTCAGGGCCTATGTCATCTTTGGGGATGCTAAGCAAGGAAAGCAAGGAGAGGAGAGTTCTGGGAAGGAAAAGGGTTTAATGGGTGGGTAGGAATCTGGGGTTCAGTGTATCTTGGTCATCCGCCTCCAAGACCTAGACAAACCTCACCCCATGAACCCGGGCACCCCTGCTAAATCACCAAACGTAGCGAACCACTTGCGATGACCTATGGCAGAGGTAATAAAGGTTCCCGGGGCGGCGGTACCCTTTCCCGCCTCCCAAATTATAATGAGAACTAAAATTATCATGTACATGAAAACTAAAATTACATGAGAACTAAAATTCTGTCAAAACAAAACGTCACTATCTCAAGGACAATTATTTTTTCAAACTTTCTTGAGTCACCATAATGCGAATTAGAAAATCCAAATAAACACGACGATTTCACATTTGAAAAAATAACCTTTACTGAACTTTTTTCTTTACACCCACACAACCCACAGTCTGTCAAGAAAATCAATAATAATTCTTTAAGATGGCCACGTACAAACGAATTTGAACGAAATATAAAAATTAAAACTACTTTACGCTAATAATAATGTACCATCGCCGGAAGTTGCATACTAAATATTAATTCACTGCAGCATAGTAGTTTGAAAGACGAACATGCATAAATAAAGCCTGTAGTGCTTCCAATTAATAACTCTTACATAAACTATATATTTTTAGAGACTTATGTTTGCACACCACCTCCGGTTCGTTTCGCAGACTGTTCCTAAGTAAAACTTAATTCCCTCCACTCTTCGGTACATTAACTACTTGGTTGAAGTTTCTACCAGAAGAAGAGACAACTGTAATGTAAAATAAATTTATTATGATTATAATTTCTTCAGAGAGAACGTCAGTAAATACAGCTTTGAAAAAAAAAGCGATATTAATTTTTTGAGATTATTAATCTCTTAAGTAAGGCGTAACTTTTAATTTAACTTAAAATAATAAGTACTGATTACAAACATTTTTTTATACACCTATGGTAAATATAATATTTTTTAGATTTACTCACACTGGAGGTCCTAAAAAAATAATTTCCCTTGATCTATGATGGGGATGCCTCGTAAAGGATCTTTTGATTATTGGAAGAATTCTTGGTTAAATATTGCAGAAAGAGGAAACACATAGGCCTCAAGTCTTTCCACAATCCATCTTTGAACTGTTGAATGCAATAATACAAATTAAAATAGATTTTCGCTTGAAAAAATACTCATAATGCATTGAACTCAATGACTAAATAAAATATTAAACAACATAGGAATAAGCAGCAAAATAATATTTACCTGAATATTATAAATAGTTTTTTGCACAGTGCACTTTTTTGAGCTTTTACTAATTTTTTTTAAGTTGGGAATTTTTCGACCACCATGCTAGACGTAGCTTACATGAGCCTTAATATATACGCCTAATTTTACCACACATAAGTATTTGTTTCAATTTATTGTTCCATGTCTTCCTCGGGCGCCTCCGACTTCTTCCACCATGCTCGTGTAAACGATGACGCAAAAGGATAATGTATGACGTGGAACATTCTCCTTACACCGTTTTCTTCGATCATCATTTTATCACACATAAGTATTTCATTCACTTGTTCGTGCCGTGTTTTCCTCGGTCCCTTCTGACGTCTGCCATTTACTTCCACGTCATACATTTTCCTTATGCGTCATCGTTCATCATTACGACTCTTCATTACAAATAATTATTTTATTAATTTCTTATTTCTTGACTTTTTCTACCATTCACTGCGTGTAGTATCATGAAATCTAGATTGTTAATGATATAAAAAAAAACTACTTTATATCCACTTTAATTCGTCTCCGTATCTCATTCCAATGTAGAGATACTGCGTTAAGTCTTCCTTGGGCGTTCCCAACTTTTCCCACCATTCACTATTCACTACTGTACCTATACCGCGTTACAAGAACAACATTATGTCGTCTTTAATTCGACTCCGAATTCAGTGTAGAGATGAATCCCCGATTTCTTCTACCATTCAAAACACTCTCTGAACACTCCTGGCAATAATAAGAACAAACTTTGAATTTTCAGCAAAATCGAACCAATAGTATCTGAGTCTACAGGGCACACACAAACGGAGATTGCCTTTTGTTTGTCGAGATATCTTATCTTATATATAAAAATGAATCGCTAAAAATGTGTTGCTAAGCGCAAATCTCGAGAGCAGCTGAACCGATTTCGCTTTAGAATATTCCTTGAAGTACGAGGATGGTTCTTACGGCGATAAAAATTAAGAAAATTGCGCAGAAAATTGAATAATTTCAGAAAACATTGCACGTTTGACAGTTCGCGTTTTTGAGAATGACATTTTGCAAAACAATGATTGTTCAACCAGGATTCTATTTTTGAAAATCTTTAAGTTGCTAAATATATTTAAAATAGGTACTCCCCTAATAGTTTGAATAGAATCAAGAATTTTAGAACCTATGTTAGGTACCAAATTTAATATACATGTAAAATGGAAATTTTAATAAAAATTGTAACAGGTGGCATGCCGGCTGTTTAAAAACTGAATGTACTGGGATTGAATATATGGAACGCGGGAGGAGGGTTGGCGGGACAAGGGTGCTGGAAAGGGAAGAGGGAAGGCGGGGAAGGTGGAAGGGGAACGCGGGAGGGGAAGGGGACGTGTGAGGGGGAGGGGAACTCGGGAGGGAGGTTCGCGGGACGGGGGAAGGGGGGGGAGTGGAGTGGGGAGAGGGAAGGTGGAGGTGACGGAGTGGGAACGCGAGAGGGAAAGAGGACGCAGAAGAAGAAAGGGAGGCGGAAGGGGAACGGGACGAATGGGAAAGGACACGCAGGGAGAAACAATTTCTTTATTAAATGGCATAGCAATGCATGCCGGGACCAGCTAGTATAATATAAATATAGCCGATCTCCCGGTGAGCGCAAAATTTCATCAAGTGTTATCAAAATTCTGCTTTAAAGGATGGAACATGGGATGGTGGTAGTAATCTCAAGTAAACGGTGACCTTCCTCTTATTTTGAAAAAAATTGTGCGAAAATTCATCAATCTCCGTAAGCATAGACATAATGAAACCATTGAGTTATTTATAAAAAGCCACGCTGGGACACTTCTTTATACAAATATACACAGATAATATTTAGCTGATTTCCCCGGCGTTGCCCGGGCTTTATGGGGTCAAGTTTGCAAAATTTCATCAAGATGTTTCAAATTACTCTTTTAAAGGGGTGGGAAAGGAATGGGGTGGTTTTTAGAAATCTCAGTTACACAGTGATCTTCCCCTTGTTCTACAGGAATAGTTTTCAAAATTTCATCAAACTCGGAATAAAATTATAGATTTGTATGGAAGTCATAACCCGCGTGTCACAAAAGCAAAAAATAGATACTGTAATTTATAAAGGGTGTCCGGGGGTAAAGTGCATTAAGTTCAGGAGGTGATTCTACATGATGGTAGGAGTAAAAAAGATTAACAATTTTTTCCGAAATTCCAACATTTTTTTCCCATACAAAAAGACGTACCTACTAAAAATCCTTAGTGTGAGGTAGGATCTTACTTGCTGAGCGCTCGCCGGGCACGTTGTGACAACATTGCATGGTTGTGACTGGCCCGTATCGTAACAGCGGAAAATAATAAAGCTGGAGGCACACGCTGGTCTATTTTTTATCTTTTTACCACAAAACAACCCCTAAAAGTTGGAATTTTAATTTTAAAAATCTTTTTTACTCATAATATCATGTAGAATCACCTCCCGAAGTTAATGCACTTTAACCCCGGACACCCTGTATATTAGATTATAATATTGAATTATGAAACAAGTAGTAGGATTTGTGTTGTAGAAATATGAAAAACATTTATTATAGATTCATGTCTCGCGATAGCTTTCACAGCGAATAAATCCCTTAAGCTCATAAGGATCCAAAGCTTTTGATTGTCGCGGGTCACGGCTACGATAAGACGATAGAACTAAAGAAAGCAGGAGAAATGGGGCTGATACCAGCTTTAAAGCACATTTGACTGGTAAGCGGAAGGACTCGTAGAGAAAATTTACACTGCAGCTGGGTTACAGATATTTGAGGAAAGGTATTTCGAGATAATACGATCGTAGGAGGATTACTGAGACATTTCCTTTACAGGGGATACTGTTGCTTATAAGATTATAAGAAAAAGAAAACTGATACGGTGAAAGAGAGATAAACTGTAAGGATCTTCGCTCATGGAGAAACCTATAACTGGTTGGCAACTCAATTCACGGCACAACTCAATTTATCAACCTCCTGAACAAAATCGATGTTTTTCTGATCTGACATATCGCAAATTACTAGAAAATTTGACAGGTCGTGAGCCGCTACCATGAAAACCTGTAAACATGGCAACTGAAACGCGACGGCCGCGGCGACCAGCACTGCTAGTCACCGCGTCACCCTTGACAACTGACCTTTAACAAGTTCCCTGAAATTCACAAATTCCTTTCCTGTGGATAGCGATTGAGTCGCCAACTATTTTTTTTTTCAGTTTCTCCATGAGCGGATGGCCTTAATGTACTAATAGTTCTGTGAACAGTAGACTTCGCATAATTTTGATTACTTGACAGCTAGCATGAGTTGACATTTTTTTTTTCACCTAAGTAACATTTTTCAACGCTCATGCGCTTTGACGGAATAAAAGAGTACTAATCAAACACGGCTGCCATGTTCACAGGATTGACTGGACACGGAAAACGCAAACAAATTTACAGACAGATGAAATGCTAAGTGATCGAGTCAAAACGGGACTTTGCTAAGCTCAGTCAATAAAGAAGGGTCTGTGGAAAGCGCCCGCTTGGCGTACACCAGGCGAGATAATATGATGAAGTTTTGCACACTTGTCCTGCAATATAAGAAGAAGGTCTACATCTGCTTTCGAAAAAAAATCTGCGAAATGTGGTGCTTCGTGGCCTATCGTTCTCCTCTTTGTACGGTGCTTCGTAGCCTTCCCACTCTTGTCCATTTTAGTTTTCTGAAGGTTTCACTTCTGCAGCGTCTGAACTGCACGCTTGTATTTTTTTACATGAACTTTAAGGTTATGTCGTGAGCAATAAACATTAAGACAGTTTTGATCCTCCTGCATTTTTGAAAGTCAGCAGTAACTACATCTGATAGGATAAAAAAACCTTCATATCATCTGCATAAAGTAATATTTTGGAGTCTTTGAAGCATTGGTCTATGTCATAAATATTGATCCTTGAGGCACACCTGACGGTACGGTTACCCAGTTTGGGGTTCATGGGGTGAGGTTTGTCCGGGTTTCGGCGGCGGATGGGTCTGCCCGCCAGCTGCATGTCAGGCCGGATCGGGAGAGAACAGTTGAGGGAGTCCCTTTGACTTCTCCAGCCGTACTCTCTCGGAACATCGCCTTGCACCGCAGTGGGAGGGATGGATTCGTACGTCCGTCACTCCTGGACACACTGACCCCCAGATCACCCACCCCTAATACCCTCTTCCTTCCTAGAACTTCCTATTCTCCCTCTCCTAAAAAGACCCTCCACACAGCATCCGCAAAGATGACATAGGCCCTGAGGGGAATTATTTTCCTCATGGCCTCCTGTCTGGAGCTAATTAAAAAAAAGTTTAAAAATTTTATAATACACTTGTATTCAATTCTTTTGCCCTCTACCATTGCACACGAATCAGCTTCCACCTATGAAGGTTACTAAGGCGATATATAAGGTGAAAGTAAATAAATCACTAAGGTGGTGTTTCACTAACCTCTTCATGGTTTATCCACACGATAACGTGCATTTTCGATTTATTAAACACGATTTATTTATCAAAAGAGTCTAGGAGTTTATTTTTCGGTACTTGAACCTATGAATGTTGGCAATATACACAGGGTAAGGGAACGTACCCATACTACGTGACCAACTTTTTGCAATTTTTAACCTCCCCCCCCGGTGACCAATAACCTAAGCCCGCCACCGCTCATTTGTACCAAGCGTGACATTTTGAATACCCCCCCCCCCCCTAAACGTGTCACGCAGTATGGGTACGTTCCCTAAGTTGGCCGAGTTTTTTTTACCTGTTGCTGGTATTTTATTTGTTTATTTATTCATATTCGTTAAGCTATAAAAGGAAGGCGTATGAAAACGCTCAATATACCGAAATACCTGGTTCCATGCCAACTCAGAGTCAAGTCAACTCAACGCCTCTTTGAAAAGTCATTATGAAAAAAAAAAATTGAAAACGGCCAAACTCAAACCTATTTAACCAATTTTTTATATATTTTTTTTCATCACTTTTCATAATTTTTCAAAGGAGGGGTTTAGTTGATTTCATTCTGAGTAGCCCGGTCATCGAAATATCTACCTAAATAGAATATAAGAGAAATATTGCACAACTATTATAATTTGTTCTTCTGGTATAAGGTCTTCAATTATTATTATATTAGGGCCCGAAGGAAGAAGCCCGGTAGCAATTGAATCTCCTAGCAAGATTTTCTCCGCGAGGTTTCCTAACATTTTAAGCGGCGACAAATGAACATTTTCCGGTTGAGATTATTTCCAGTTCTCGGCGCTTTGCAAATTAACTGGCCGTTTCGAGTCACCCATGGGAGATTGGGAAATTACTTACTGTCTGACAAAACGCGTTTAATAATTAAACTCTTTCACCAGCAGGAATTCACAATTATTGTTCGTGTCTGGGTTCTGAAACTACCAGTCTTTAATGTCTTCGCCTTTTGTATAATGGCCTTTTTGTACGTATGACTTATGAATTATATGTATGTATTTCATGCAGAGAGCCACCTTCCTTTTTTTTCTTTTTTTAAATTAATTTTTAACCCCCTGATGGGCTTTTACATGACAAGTTTATAATACAGAGACAGTTTTTAAATAAAATAAGATAAACTATAAAAAGATAACTAGTACACATCATATGAAAGGTAGGTATACAGATAAATTTAAGGAAAGATCACATCACAATAAAAGAGAAAGTTTCTAAGTTGTAAATGGCGTAGAAATAAACTAGTAGGTACGTTAGTAATTACAAAATTTACAGGTGACTGATTAATTGTGATGAATAATACATGACAAAATGCAAGATACATAAAATGAAAACGGTAACAAGTTTTTACATTGTAGATTAATATAGAAATACAAAAATATATGCCGTAGACCCTATGTGATGCTCCAAATATAAAAATATTCTACATAAAAATATTGTTCGGGTATTTCTTGAATAATGCTAAACTTGTATTAAATACATCGATATTTGAGGTGAATTTGTTCCCTAGTGTGCGAAGTCGAGAAATATGTGCATGTATGTGGTAGTTGATTCCAGAATTATTGTTGCAGAATAATATGTTTTGCCTTGTTTCTTGATTAAGTATTTTGAAATCGATGAGATGCAGGAGTTCGCAAGTTCGGAGTGAATAATTTTAAACAAAAAATTTAGGTCGTTATTTTTCTTCTGTTTTCTAGGGAATGCAATTTAAGTGTATTTAGTAAGGATGTGTAGTTAATGTTTTGAATAGGTATGTGTAACTTGAAGTTAATAAATCTTAAAAATTTGTGCTTCACTCTTTCGATATTTCTTATGTGAATTTGATAATATGGGGACCAAACTACGCAATTGTATTCCAGCAAGCTGCGTACGAGTGACAAATACACGATTTTTATAACTTCCTACGAATCGAAGTCTTTGATAGTTCTGATTATAAATCCTAGTGTTTTCATGCCATTGTTAGTTATTTGTTGTACGTTTTGAAGGTTAAGTGTGCAAAATTTCTTCACCTCAGAATAAAACTGTAGCTTTGTATTAAAATCAGATTCCAGCCACCTGCCCGGTATCCCCCCCACCGCGGGGCACAGACAAGCTCCTTTATATAAATAGATTTACTGTGACATAGGGACAGGATTCAACGAAGTAACACGACATTCTTGGAGGCTCATTGTTTTCTTCCTTCCATAACGTGTCTCTCAGTGGATCTCTCCATATGCTCTACTAATCTGGCACCTCTCTCCTCGTGGGTGGTGTCCCCCGACCCTTGCTCCAGTGATCATTTCCCGATCACCATCACTTATCAAACTTCTTTCCATTCAGACAAGTCCCATATTTCGACAAAGATTAAAACAAAACACACCAAATGGGACGAATTTAACTCACATATGGATAAGTTTATACAAAATTTATCCTATACCGATACATTATCTGCCAAAGATGACTACGATAACTTCAAATCAATGCTCATAACTGCAATCAATAAATCAAATCCTCCCCCTAAAACCAAATCTCTCAAAAAACTCCCTCCGACTCCCTGGTGGGATGAGGAATGTTCCAAAGTAGTGAGAATTCGGAAAGCTAAATCTCTTTCCTATCGTCACAATATGACTATGGAGAACTATCTCATATACAAAAATGCCGAAGCCAATGCCAAAAGGGTATTGAGGTCAAAAAAAAGATCCGGGTGGTACAACTTCTGCAGTTCAGTATCTCCAAACACTCCAATTTCGGAAGTTTGGTCTATGATTCGAAGATTTCGATCCTCCTTCAGTCCAACATCTCCTCGAGCTTCTCATTCTAAATGGATAGACGAGTTCTTGGACAAAATTGCCCTCCCTTCTGTACCTAACTTAGATGAAATAACTCCAATCCACAACACTCCTATGTCTGATCATTGGCTAGACTCTCCATTCACTTTAATTAAATTAAAAAAATGTTTATCAACAGTCAAGGACTCATCTCCAGGCAGAGATGGTATACCTTATAGCATTATCAAAAATAGTAATGATAATGTTCTAAATCACTTTTTAAGCATCTTAAATAAAATCTTCCAGACTGGCATAATACCTGATGACTGCAGTTCTCAAATAATCATCCCAATTCTAAAATTAAACAAATCACCCAATTCTGGATCCAACTATAGGCCAATTGCTCTTTCATCCACCCTTAGTAAAATTTATGAAAAATTAATTAAAAACCGGTTAGAATTTTTTGTCGAGAGTAATCATCTTCTCTCTCCATCCCAATTTGGATTTAGGAAAAAGAAATCTACACAAGATAACCTTGCCATCATCAGCACTGATATTAATTTATCCATTTCTAACAAAGAAGTATGTCTTGCAGTCTTTATAGACATAGAAGGCGCCTTTGACAATGTTTCCATCCCAATTCTTAAAAAAAACTTTTAGGCCTTGGCTTACCCCTCATGTTTGTCCAATCTATTATTAATCTTTTTCTCGATAGGAAAATTTTCATTGAGCTACCAGATGTTACTCCTCAGACTATGTCAATTTGGAAGGGTTTACCCCAAGGCGATGTATTATCCCCTTTACTGTATAATATATACACACACGATATGCATGTCACCATTCCCCCTCAAGTAAAAGTTGTTGAGTTCGCAGATGACATAGCTTTCTTCTTATCATCCAAAATCTTTCCATCCGCCGTCAAATATCTTAATGAAGCCATGGATGCCCTTTGCACATGGCTCACTTTAAATGGTCTTGAACTTTCAGTACAAAAGAGTCAGTGTGTCACCTTCTCAAATCGTCATAATAACCCCCCTGTTCAAATTTTATTTAAAAACTCTCCAATCCCCAATGCTTCCGAAGTTAAATTTTTGGGAGTAACATTTGATAGGAAACTTAAATGGTCTTCCCACATTAATAATATAGTTACTAAATGTGAAAAAAAATTAAATATTATCAGATCATTGAGAATGTTCTGATCCTCCTCTTTATTTAAGGCGTCAACTATTTGCTGACAAATTTGTTCATGTTTAAATTCTAAAAGTCATCAGGTTATTCCCAGAGTCTCGTTGTTCAACGACTCAACACATTCATCTACAATCAGAGCTCGAACTAAACCTCTCCCTGCCATCTGTAAAAATTTTCGCTCTCTCTCAGAGCTTCAAATTATCAAAAATGATCTTCTTCCTTTGTACAAATTAAAATATAGTCACGTCACCCTATCCCCAACGATTTTAGAAGGGATCGGCATCCTTAAAAGTCATTCCAATCCCCAGCCCGTACTGTCAATAATATGTTCAATGACATTATTTCTTCTAAATGGCCCAACTCTTCTCTTTTATTTACTGATGGCTCCAAATCTCCGGACTCTCCTAACTGTGGTATTGGTATTAACGTTTACCACAATAATTCTAATGAAAGAATATTTTATTCAATTTCAAACCAATTTTCAATATTTTCTGCCGAGTGCATTGCGATTATTGAATCTCTCAAATATTTAATAAAAAATAATTTTGAACATTCTCTTGTTCTCTCTGACTCTCAGTTCCCTCCAAAAACTTAAAACCAGTCCTCTTTTTCATCCTGATGATCACTTTGTATGTCTTATTCGAGTATTGAGAACCTCCATTCAAAGCTCTGGAAAAACTGTCACTCTGATTTGGATTCCTGGACATGTTGGCATAGTGGGTACCGATATTGCTGATTCCTTGGCAAAACAAGGAGCGTCTAACCCTACCGTTACCCTCGTAAACCATATTCCCCTGTCTGATATTTTTTCCATCATCAAAGATAGATCACGCAATGTTTGGACAGAGTATTGGAACATTGCTAATCAATCCAAGGGTGCCCGTTACGCCTCAATACAAAGGACTATCCCATCAAAACCGTGGTTTCAAAAATTCACCTATTTTTCCAAAAAAGAAATTTCCTTACTTGTTCGTATGAGAATCGGACATTGTTCCGTTCCTTCTCACCTTTATAAAATTCATGTGCTTGACTCCCCAGATTGTACGTTCTGTGGTCTAGATGTGAGAACTTTAGATCACATATTTTTTGATTGTCCCTCTCTAAATAAATATCCTCTCTTCTATCAAGCACTATCAAAAATTGCCTGTCCTCCATTCAACATTTCATCTCTTCTAAGTCTGAACTCTACTCCAATTTTCCATAAAATTCTGAAATTTGCAAATTTAAATAAAATTAGTATATAAATTCACCTTTCCTTTCTCTGTAATTATAAATGATGGCCTAGAACACCCTTGAAGGGTGAAAGCCAGAAATAATTGCAAAACAAAAAAAAGTGTCTCTCATAATAAGCTGTAGCCGCACGTTTCCTGGAAAAAAAGTTTTTTTATTGTTTTTTTTTTCTTGCTAGGGCAATTCCGATGAGTTACAGAACTCACTTTAGGACGAGAGGAACTTACAATTCATAGATGGGAGGAAATAGTTACAATTTTACATAGGTATTTTGATATTAAAAATATAGGTTTCACATACAGTATAGCACAAAAATAAAAGACAGGTTTTTATGAATACCTCGCAAGTCCCAGCTGCTCCCGTCTGGAGCCAGTGAGACCAGCGCCGGATCTGCCATACGTTCAAAAACGTGCAAAAACCTGGCGCCAACTCCGAAGGGGCGCCGTGAGAAAATAAATATTGTATTAAAATTTAGTTATAATATTCCCTGAATCGTTTAAAAATTACCCATAGTACGAAATAGTTATTACGCTCTAGCAACACTTTCCAAAGAAACAGAATGCACACGCATCAGGTTGGTATCAACGGCTTACGAATTTATAGTCAGTTACAGAATTTTTTTACAAATTCCATATATTTAGTTTAAACGTAAGATCTGTTTTTCCATATATCTTTTACGATGAATGGGTGCGATCCAAATTCAATAACCAATCACAGCGCGGTATTTTTGTTCTAGTGAATCAAACAAACCAACTTGCGCCTTTCAAAATGCTGACAATTTTAGTTAGTGTGTCGTCCGTACGCTCGCTATTGTTTTATTTTGTACGATTTAAGTCTCTAGGAGAAGGTAGTTAAGACCATTTTCTTATGAAATCTTCAGTAAATTCCATTAACAAAAGCATCGCACGGTTTGCAGGATTTGCAGGTTGCAACGTGTTGACAGTTTCATCATTGATTTGACATATTATTTGAAGTTCGTTAAATGTATAATTAATATCTATTAGATTTGTTATTTTACGGTGTCAGTGTAAGTGTCTTTCGTAAGCCGTTGATACCATACGTTAGTGTTTAGTGTTTGTATGGTGTTTGTTCGCTCAATTTGGTGTTTGTTCGCTCAACACAGGGGAAATGCAAGGTACAAATTTGAGGATTTATTCTTTTTGGTTTGGTTATATTATTTTGTTATATAGTTTTTCCTAAAATAATTAAAATAGCACCATAATTTTATGTTTACCCAATAGATTCAGAGAGTATAGGGCTCTTGGCGATTCTCTCTTTAAAAAAAAACGAGTGTGAGAGCTACCGCCAGGTCACTTGGAAAAGTTACACCCTTTATATGTGTTGATTTTATTTGATAAATTAGTGTAAAAAAAATAATTTAAAAAAATTGGGGTGAACGAATTTTTAATCAACATAAAAATGTAGGGGGGGGGGCGCCATCGGTACCTACTGCACAGGGTGCCAGATTTCGTAGATCCGGCCCTGAGTGAGACTATGGCATCCCCAATTGGGGTATATTGTGAGGCTGAAGGTAAGGGAGGGGAAGGAGACGGGAAGAGGAAGGTTAGAAAGTACCTGGCTATTCAGATCTGGTCACCAAACACGACTAACGCAATTTCAAGCAACGTTTCAATTCTGAATGGTGGTCTTACACCAGGGCGATACTGAGAGTATCTTCCACACGGGAACGTGTCGCAAATAAACTATACATTATTTTAATTTAATTAGTTGTGAAATGACACAAATTATTCAAATAAAACTTAATTTGCCCACGCCGGGATTCGATCCCGCGACCTTCGGAATTCGGAATGCGAGTCAAAAGCCTTACCCCTAGACCACGCCGGCCGTCATAAAGTACGTCGGTTAAGCAGAACAAATAACAATCGAAAACAAATTTAAAAAAAAGAACAAGGTTACACAAATAAGTCTAAGAAAGGGAGAGAAAAGAAATAAGTCAGAACGGAACATGACAAGAAAATTACATAATAATAGTTTCGTCCTTAAACGAACTTAAAAATTGTTTTTTTACTATAGCTCCACACAGGAGGCGCTGAAGAAAAAAATCCCTCAGGGCTTATGTCATCTTTGGGGATGCTATGTGGAGGGTATTTTTAATGAAAGGAAGGAGAGGAAGTTCTGGAAAGGATAAAAGTATGAGGGGTGGATAGGAGTCTGGGCGTCAATGTGTCCAGGAGTGCGAGACATATGAATCCACCCCTCCCACTACGGTGCAAGGCGATGGGTCGAGAGAGTCCGGCTGGAGAAGTCTAGATTATGTCTGCCTCAAGCAGTCTCTCCCTATCCGGACCGCCACGTAGTAGGTGAAGAAACGCATTCGCCACCAAGACCTTGACAAACCTCACTCCAATAACCCGGGCACTCCTGGTACCCAAACCCGCCTATCAAATTGCTGAATTTGCCCAAATTGGCATTTAAAGCGTTAGGTACCTACTCTATTTTTTTATGGATCATTGTATATGGCGAATTATATAGTGTAGGCAATATAGTTCAGAGATTTGATCCCATATTTTTTAGTGTGTGTTTGAGGAACGCGGATTGTATTGCTATTTCGAGAATAGACCACTTGCATCACATTTTTTAATTTTTTTTTCCGGTGTAGGCAGACATTCCGTATTTTTTTTAATCGTATTTTTGAAACACTGGCGATTTTTTGAAAATTTCAAAACGAAAAATCAGACTATTTTTTTATAAACTGGAAAGACGGGACATAATTTTATGGGTACGAAAAAACGATAATTACATAGCTGAAAATCATTTTTCAAAAAATTACATTTTCCACACGAATGGCACAGGAGAATAACGAGGCATACCAAAAATATTACATCTCATAAATATTTTTTTCCTCGATCCATCTTATTGATCATAAATCATTAAAATGTTCAACGTCTATATTACTTAATCCAATGTAATATACTTGTACTTGTAAATTATAATAATAATAAGAATATTATAAAATTTTATTTTAATCAGCACCATTACCATTATACCTCTGTACAGACAGCATAAAACGTACGGGGTTCACTTCATAACATCTGTCAAATGCTAAGTTCGCAGAGAAGGAACAATAAATCTAGTGAACGTTAAATGTCAAATTCAAAAATTCGCCTGAAATCAAAGTGTTGCCATATAAAAAAATAAATCAGTGTGGAATTTTACAAAATTAATTAATAGGAACATTTTCAGAGACTTGACATTTTCTTGTAGTGACGTCACGAGCCCTAATAATGGATTTATTTACTAAAAACAAACTGTACAGTTCTAAAAAATTTTACTAACATTTTCTTAATCTTATTAAAAAAATCTATCCATACGATTTTTTCCGATTCGTTATGAAATCCATGCAAGTGGCCTTAGATGTGCTGATTGTAAAGTGGCTTGATGTTAGTGTGAGTTGATAGTTGAGTAATTTGTAGGAAGGTGCTTTTGATTTCATGTTTATGAAGGGTTGTGATTGGAAGAATACCGGAAACTGAATAGATGTCTCTGATAAGAGTGTCCCATGGAAGTCCAAAAACATTTTTGAGATCTCAGTTTTGAACCACCTGCAGATCAGCTATCAATTTCTTTGAAGCAAAGCCTCGGAGAAATTGATAGCATTGGTCATATATGAAATGTGTGAATATACCATGGGAAAGTACACTGAAGTTAATAAAGGAATGGGTAATAATCCTTGAAGCCTTTAGAGGTATTTTTCTCCTTTACATGATTTATGTCGAGATCTCACGAGAGTGATCTACAATCAGACCCAAATATTTTGTGTTCATTTTCTTTTCGAGGCAGTTATCAGGCTGAGGCTGAGGCTGACATTTGTCTTGTTACCGAAAAGTATATCATGTTTTTTTACGTTAAGTGCATCGATAAAGTATATCTCTATGTTAATACCCACATTTTATGTCATTCACGTGGATTAGAAATAGCAACGGTCCAATAATTGATCCCTGTGGCACTCCACGTGTCATTTTAGGGGGCGTACATTAATTACGTGTGCTCAAAAGGGGGGGGGGTTCCGCAAAATATCACGTTACTTGAAAAGAATATACGAAGTGGCCCAAAATTAACTCACCAAGGGGGGGGGGGGGGGCTTAGGTTGGAAGAAAAACTGCAAACGTAATTAATGTATGCCCCTTACCTGATTCACTCATTTCTCCTCTCAGTTCTACCTACTGCCAAATTTGATAAGTAAAACCGGAAAAGTTCCAGAGGAGTACCAACAATACCCAAATGTTTCAAATTTTCGATCAATACATACCACTGTGTCAAATGCCTTTTTTAGATCAATAAATATTGCCGCCGTAAAATCACCATGATCAATATGTTTATGTAGATTTGATATAAAATCGAAAGCTGCACATTTAACTCCAATTGTTTCGCAGAAATCCAAATGTAACATTTTCATCAAATTAGCATTCAGCGCTCTTTTGCTTTTTGACGTTTGAAAGGCGTCGATTCTAGGTGCGTTTGAACGTCTATTAAATTGTTATAAATTGACAAGCTTTAACAACACGATGATTGTCCTCTTATGCTGATCACAGTTTGTTCAAAAGCTGACACAGACAGAATCGGTATTTAACGGGAACATTTAAATGTGATGGCAAAGAGATTGGCAATGTGGTATCTTTGTCACGCATAAATTTCTGCGAAGCAACTGTGCCTTAGTGTTGTGGTATTAGATCAGGGTTTCCCAACCAGTGGTCCGCAAGAGGCTAGGCGATGGTCCGCCGGTCAATAAGCGAGCAAGCGCGCGAGAAGTCCCTGGTCGAAAAGTATGAATAAAACAATATTTCGTGTATCATTATTGTACCTTGTGGTCGGAGGCCATTATGGTATTCCGTTTCGCCCCATCCCATCCTACCCCGTTCTACCCCCTCCGTTGTGGTAAATATTCTGCTAGAACCCGTCCCACCCTATCCCGTTACGTCCCCCCCGTTGTGCTATCCGTCCCGGGTGGGGGTGAAACTCGGTCGCTACGCCACTGCTTGTGGTCCCTGTCAAAAAAAATAAACGTACAAGTGGTCCCGGGTCAGAAAAAGGTTGGGAACCACTGTGTTAGATCGTCGGTAGCTAAGGGGGGCATTATAGGACAATGCCCTACCTTAAAATACCGGTGCCCTACCTTAAGAAATACCATCGACTATGATAATATACTAGTAAACTGTTTGTTCATGGTTTGATATGATTGAAAAAAAATACTACCTATAAGTGACATTGAACTAGACAGCTTCGAATTAACCAAGGAATCATATCAAACTAATTCTTTATTCTGCCCATAGAAGGCATTGAAATAAGTGGTGGGAGGCTGCGCGCGTATTAAAATCACTGCTTACGGGGAATTCCCAAACAGTTGAGTTTAATGGTAAGCCCACACTGCGGCCAACGTTCCAACTTCAAACGTTTGGACGATCGTGTGGAGGGGTGTTCGTGCGTTGGAAGTTCGAGTTGGAAGGTTGGAGTTCGCGTTGGCCCGGGATCGCCTTCGAGGCGATCCCGACGGCCAACTCACACGAACCAGCCTGCCGCAGCTGTCCACACCGTGCCGCGTACTATTAAAATGACTATATTATTACGGAGAGTGGTATAACAATTGTTTGAAAACATGTCGTGTATATAATTATATGATTATACGTACGTAATAATTGTAGGCAACTGAAAAAGATACAGCGTAGCTACAGCTGTTTCATGTCCGCCATTTTGGAGTACGGAATTCGGGGTTGGAGGGTTGGCCGCAGCGACCACACGATGGGCCAACCTTCCAACTCCGAACGGCTTCAGTCTGGACGTAGCATTAGGTTTGCACCTTGTATCAACGACGCGCGTGCAACGCGGTACAAACTACGAATCGTTTTTTGACGGATAACAATTAGAAAAATTAGGTTTACGTAAAAGTTTTAACTGTCGTATATCGGTACGCATAATCAAGGTTTACTCAATAAGAAAATTAGATAAGTAGATTTCGAGGTTTGAATTTGTCTGTGGTGTTGATTGGTTAGTGTAGTAGAGAACTCCAGTCCAATTTTTTTTAATTAATAACCTTCTGACTTAAATAACCGCACATTTTTTTAAAGATGTTTTAATAGTTAAAATAATTTTCAAAGTTTTAATTTTTCAAGATCCCCGAAAAACACCGCACGTGTAATGAATCGTATGACGTCATCACTCTTGAAAAGTTTTTCAACAGGTGTTCATTTTGAATAACAGTAGTTATACGGAAGAAAGTATGGTACTATTCGATAAGTTAAAACATTTTTTAGGTGGAATTATTTATTTATTATATTATATTTATCATGTTATTATATTTATCAATATTATTACGGGACAGTGGTATAGAAATTGTTTGAAATTATTATGTTTTTAGCTTTTAAAATCAATACTATCTCAAACGAAGCATCACCTGCACCATAAATAAACCAATCATTAGATTGATAACTTCGTGCTTTTTGTACTGACGAAGCGTCAACGCTATTTACATGCTATTTATATATATATTTGGTCACCGATGTAGTATGACGTCACACATACCATTGACAAGAATCGAGGAATTTAAAAAAAGGCTCAACCATAGACAATATAATTCTTTTCTTTATTATTCTTTCGGTACCTACCCAATTCATTAGCCTAAAATATTATTTTTAAAATAAAATGAAATGTCAAAAACTTTCCCAGAGCAACAAGAGCTGCATCTGACGGATTGCTGCTTGAGAAAATGAACTTACTTTTCTTTACAGCTCATTTTCTCTAGACAGAGCTTTTGTCAGATGGAAACCCATTGCTTTAAGAAACCAACTGTCGTAAAATAACCTAAAATTACATGAAATTTCAATCCCTTCAAAACGGGAAGCACAATTTCAAATAAGATTAGCATTCCTACGACAATATCGAATTTGGCACTTCTCTGGTATAGAGAAATGAAAACTCAATTACATGTTTTAATATTTTATTATAAACAGGAAATACAAGAATAACCAAATAACCATCACGCCGTTTCCCTGCAGGGGTAGGCAGATAGGACGGACGGTCAAACAACTCGGTCTTGGCACACACTCTTTGCCTCATTCACATTCACACATCAACTCATACATCTTATTATACTATTCTGACATTTGCCGTGGCCCGGCGCAAGTATCTGATTCACTTGATCGTGTCAGGCCTTCCTCCGGCGTCCCCGACTTCATATATTCTACTTACATTCAAAGCTTTGTTCATTCGCTTTACATACCCAAACCATCTGAGGGTCCCTTTCTTAATCTTACTCATTACGCTTACATCAGCCTTGCATTCTTTGCGTATCTCCACATTTCTCACACAATCATAAGAGTAATAATATATGGATGATTTGTTCAATGCCATTTTTGTAAAAAAATCACCTCAAAGGCGCTCTGCACAAACTCATAATATATTTCTACAATCTTACTTCCAGCTACAAAGTAGACAAACCATTTCCATCATCCACTGGTTCATCGATCACTAATATAGAGCAGAAAATATACAGGACGATGCATGGTTTTACAATACAAACACCTCAGGGATCTCATTGCTATAGCATTCAAATTACTTTCCTCTATCAGTTCCATGCCTCACTGCCATAGATCAAAGTGGGTACCAGCACTCTGTTGTGGACTGCTAGATTCGCTTCTTTAGACTGTTTTTTGTTAGCGCCAATGGCATTCAGTACATTTATTAAATATCTCTATCAGCCTTCCCGTTTCTCATAAACATACTTCTCACGATATACAAACTCATCCACCCGCTCTAAGGATTCATCATTCACAACTATATTGCATACTGTTTTCGTACTCTCTTTACTGATAAAAATAGAAAATACAGAATAAGAAAGTCAAGCGAACTGAGAATGTGTTTTTCCTGTCACATCCTGGTCCAGTCCATGGAATAGATTTCCTTCTTGTGTTCTCTCAAGGACAGCGCTGCCACAGAGTGGTGGAACACGTCAGCCCCCATCTCCTCATATGACACAACAATGCTACCGTCCTACATACCTACAACAAAGAATCATCATCAACTAAAAATGCTTTTAAATGTGCATCAAAATAAGTCAACTGATGTTCATAAAAAATATTTAATAAACGTTAAAACGTTAGCAAAATCATCAGGTATATAAAGTTCACCAAAAGCAAGGTTATCCTCACAATATAAATAGCTTTACCTAGATAATAATTTAAAATAATAAATTGAAATGCTAACAAACCAGGACTCTGTTGGCGCGGGCACTAGTAGTCCTCAGTCTCCACCAGCATGGGTGGTTTGGTTTATTTATGGTCAGCCATCACGATTCGGTGTTTCGAGCTGAAAATATTTCAAAAGATACATGAAAACTAAGATACAACAAAACAAAGTTTAAACTGCAAATGAATGTACCTTTGACAAGAAGAACCGTAGCAAAGAGAGTTTCATATGAATATTTGTATTTTTAGGTTATAATGAATGGGTTTCACGTCGTCAATTGAATCGCGAAATATACCATTTCGCCACATTCTTAGCCACAAAAATATGCACGAGTTCTTAAAATCGGGTAATCGATGTAATAGAGTCTGCTGATTTCACACCACACCTATTTTAGAAGCAATTTTACATTCGGTCCCATGCAAATAAATCGTAAAGCGACCATTTTGAAATATAATTGCGCAAAGCGACCGCAACGCAACTGTCAACATAAAAAATGCAAAGTTTTCTCATTGGTGGACTGTGAAACGGCGTCACACGTCATGTGTTGGTTGAAAGTTTGGATCGGAGTTATACCCCCCTGACCTGCACACTGCAAAAATTGAAGGCAAATAAGATAAAACGCCGACCAGCTGATCGGTGACGGCCAATTTGAATTTGAAGCTCGTAGAGAAGTGAGTCGTTCACGAACGAGTCGGCACAGTGACCCGGATCTTCATATGGATTCGTAAGATCCGGTTCCGTAAGACCGATCTTCAAAGCTACGGATACACTTGCTCGCGGTTCGTGGATCTTTGGGAACGAGTGAGCGGATAGCAATTGCTACTAGGTAGCATGCTCTTTGGCTTCTAATGAGCAAGTGTGTCCGTAGCTTAATTCAGTCGTTCAATTGAGCCGATTCACTGAACTGGATCTTTTCATTCTCGTTCAACTGAGCCGCTTTGCCCGTCTCTAGGCATTATGATGTAGCATATTATACAATTTTTTCGTTCAGTTTAAAGTTTTTCAATAATTTAAATAATATAGATAAAGTAATAGAGATACCTTCATTTTTGATACTGAATTATTTAGGCTTAAATATTGTTTCAATAAACACAACAACTAAATCTCTATAAACAGTATGAAATAACGAATAACATGTAATGTTGTTAATACTGATGGCTTGTGTCATACCTACATAATCAAAGATTTTAATACCAGGACTGGTGGGGCGTGACGTCATCACTAACTATTCAATAATACCAACATGACGCTGTGTTTTGACGAGAGGTTTAAAAATGCACTTTTTAGTATTTTTTTAGGAACTCTGCGTTTAATATTATGAAATAAAACTTATAAATATTCAGAATCAGGGTTCATTGGTCTACATGAACATATTTTTTAAAGCCATAATATTTTTCTTCCTAATTGTAATAGGTGCCCGTGATTTTGCGATGGATATACGAGCTTTCTTTGGCAAAAAACGGAAAATCGAAGGGGAAATTGACAACGAAAAACCTCATTCCTTAAAACAGATGGAGGGACAATGTACAAATCCTAATCCTATGGAAAAAGGTTTAGTGAAATATGATAGCTATGGTATGTATATACACATATCAGTGGCGGCGTAAGGGGGGGGCAGAGGGGGCGGTCCGCCCCGGGTTCCAAGCACCAAGGGGTGACAACGACAAATCACTCCTACAGCCAAAGAATGCGCACAAAATCTCTTTTCATAAAGACACATCAATAAATTACTACCAAAACATCGCAACTATATTTTCTCTTTTTTTTTCAAATATAATTTCTAATTTATTTTATTAAAAGACAAATAACTTTCTTTACATCACTTTTATTTATACACAATCTACATGTTTCGTGAACAATGTTCACATCATCAGGAGTAAATGTAGGTACACTGAAGTCACAAATTAAATACAGAGTATGTGAGTACCTACATAGACATTCCGATTGAAGAAAAAAAGAGGACAGAGGAGATTTTGAAAACGTTTGCCTGGAGAAATGGCCCAAGATGCTGGACTTACATTACCAGGGCAGCTGCAGAGAGCAATTTTAGAATATCACGATAGATTTTACGAAGAACTAGACCATCGTTATAGGGAAATGGATTTTATTCTGGTTACATTTAGTGTTATTCAGCTAAAAACGTTGGTAACATCGCCAGAAGAAGATCTTCATGGAATGGTTCCAAATCTGTTAAAAATTTACGATGAATTTTCAGCAGAGGACATCGTGTTGTAGATGTAACGATTGAGGCGCCATTTGGAAGCCGCCAATATTTCTGCCCAAGAAGCGGTTCAATGGACTACATTGGAGCTTCTCAGATTCATTCTAATATGGCTATTATTTTTAACAATTTGTGTTTCGGTGGCTTCATGTTAAAAGCTTTTCATAGTTAAAATTTACCCACTGGACGACCTCCGTAGTCCAGTGGGTAAGACTCTTGACTCACAATCCGGAGGTCGCGGGTTCGAACCCGGCATGCGCAAATAAATTTTATTTGATTAATTTGTGTTATTTCACAATTAATTCATTTAAAATAATAAATAGTATATTTGCGGCATGTTCCAGAGTGGAAGATACTATCAGTATCGCCCTGGTGTAAGACCACCATTCAGAATTGAAACGTTGCTTGAAAATGGCTTCAGCCTCACAACATACCCCAATTGCGATGCCACAGTCTCACTGGCTTCAGACGGGAGCAGTTGAGATTCTTGTGCGGTATTCACTGTAAAAAAAATAAAAAATAAAAATAAAAACAAATAAAAAAAAATTTTAAAAAATTTAAAAATTTAAAAAATTATTATACTCTCGATTTTATCAATTAAAAAAAAAAAAAAAAAACAGGGAAATCAATTTTGATAATGTGATAGAATATTTTTGTAAAATAAAGTCAGACAAGTGCCGATACCTGGAAACACAGACAAATGATTATAAATTATATTACTACGGAGAAAGCAGTACCAGAAATGGAGTAGCCATTGTGCTACAGCAGAGGTTTCATGAAAATGTGATAAAAGTAATAGCACCAAATGATAGAATTATAATGTTAAAATTGGTAATATGTAACGCTATTTACAATATCATATGTGCGTACGCACCACAAATGGGATGTGATAGAGAAGAAAGAGACAGTTTTTGGGACAAGCTGGAAGAATTAATCAAAAACATTCCAGAAAATGAAGCTATCATGATGGGGGCAGACATGAATGGGCATGTGGGGAAGTCAAATAGTGGCCATGATACTAGCCATGGTGGCTTTGGATATGGAGTGCGAAACGAACTAGGAGATGAGCTACTAAATTTCTCAGATGCATACGGTTTCACAATCATCAATACATTCTACCGAAAGAAACCAGAACATCTCATAACCTACTAAAGTGGAAATGCTGCAACACAAATAGATTATTGGCTATGTAGAAACGAAATGAGGAAAACGCTCAGAGACTGTAAAGTTATCCCCGGTGAACCCCTTGCAACACAACATCACCTACTATTGGTGGAATTACATGTAAGGAGACATAAATTGTTTAAAGATAAGATAAAACCTACAACCAAAATTAAGTGGTTCAATATCTCAAAAGAAAACGGAAAACAGTTAACATCAAAACTCCAAAACTGGATGCTAGAAAATCTCCAAAAAGAAGATACACAAAACCCAACTGAAATGTGGAAAGCATTTGAACAGGTATGTTTACAGGAAGCCAAACAACATCTGGGAGTCTCCAAGGGTAAACTGAAAATAAAGAAGGAATCGTGGTGGTGGACAAATGAGTTGCAAACGTATCTAAAAGAGAAGAAAACTGCTTTCAGAAACTGATCAAACTGTAAGTGCGATGGCGAGAAAGAGCAACTCCGGATAGTGTATAAACAAGTCAAAAAAGACAGCAAAGAAACTAGTTGCCTCTGCACAACATGAGGCATTGAAAGAGCTGTATGATGACCTAGAAACACCAAATGGGGTGCAAATAATTTACAAAATCGCAGCACACAGGAAAGAAAGGGCCAAATCAATTAGAACACCCAAATACATAGAAGACACTGACGGTGAGTTGATCACAGACGAAACCAAAATATGTCAAAGATGGAAAGTTTATTATTCTACATTACTGAATGAAGAATTTCCAAAAAGAACTCAAGTGTCAGAGCAACCAGTGCAGGGGCCAGTTGAAGAAATCACTCAAACAGAAGTTAAAGTAGCCATATCACAAATGAAAGTGGGGAAAGCAGTGGGGCCAGACAATATTCCAGTTGAATTATGGAAAGAATGTGGTGAATTAGGACATAAATGGCTGTGCACTCTGTACAATAAAGTACTGAATGGAGAACCAATGCCAGAAAACTTTAGGCAGAGTTACCTTCTTCCATTTTACAAAAATAAAGGAGACTCTAGGAAGTGCGACAATTATAGAGGGATAAAGCTTATGTCTCACACCATGAAAATATATGAGAGAATTATCAACACAATATTGTAAAAATACACGACGATCAATGCGGTTTTGTGTCGGGAAAATCAACAATAGATGCTATTCAAACAGTCAGAATAATAGTTGAAAAACATCGAGATGCAAAAAAAGATTTGCACATGGTATTTATAGACTTGGAAAAAGCATTTGACAGGGTTCCCCGAAGCCTGATATGGGCGGCATTGAGAGCCCACAATGTACCAGAAGGATATGTGCTCTCCATACAAGATATGTATACAAACGTTGAAACTCAAGTAAGATGCACATCAGGGACATCATCAAAATTTCCAATTAAAGTGGGGGTACACCAAGGATCTGTCCTCAGCCCACTGCTATTCATAGTGGTCATAAATTATCTAACAAGCCAAGAAATGAATCAAGACTATGCTTTTTGCAGATGATGTAGTACTGATAGCAGATAATCATTGTGACTTACAGAATAGCCTGGAAAGGTGGAGAAAGATCCTGGAGGATAATGGCCTAAAAATTAGCAGGAAAAAGACTGAATATTTGTATTTACCATTTGAAGACACAAATGCTGTAACTCCTTCGATGCAACTGGATGGAGTAACATTAGCCAACTGTGATTCATTTAAGTATCTAGGCTCACTAATTCACAGAGACGGAGGATGTGCAGCGGATGTCATCCATAAAATAGGTGTGGGATGGATTAAATTTAGATCCGTAACAGGAATATTGTGTGACTCCAAAATGCCTATAAAACTGAAAGGAAAGATATACCAGACTATTGTAAGACCCGCAATAATGTATGGCTCCGAATGCTGGACTATGTACAACTCCTACACTAGGCAACTTGAAACAGCAGAAATGCGAATACTTAGATGGTCGGCAGGAGTATCACTAAAAGATAAGATCAAAAGTTCACGCATTCGTGGTAGCCTGGGTGTCACAGACATAAATAGTAAGCTGGAAGAACGACAGTTGAGATGGTATGGACACATAAGATGGAGACCATCAGACCACACAGTGAGGCAGGCAATGTCTATGGAGCTTCACCGACAGTCATCCAGAGGAAGACCGAAGAACTCCTGGATGACTCAATGTTCCAAAATTCTTCAGAGAAACGGCCTGGATGATGAAGGCGATACCCAGAACAGAAGATATTACAACCTGAGAACGAGAAGAGCCGACCCCAACAGCCTACCTAGGCAATGAGTTTGGACAGCGCAAGGAAGAAGAAAGTCTCGTAAGCATATTTAGTATTTGGTGTTTTATTTTAAGTAGGGGTGCTCAATACAAAACCGCCCCGGGTGCCAATCTATCCTACGCCGCCACTGACACATATACACATGTACGACGAAAATCGATTCACCAGGTTAGATCAAGTTACATTTTTACTTGCGCCCTACCTCTAATTACCGCTGCCTTATCTTAAATTCTACTCTGGCTACGGCCCTGCTGAAACCGTATGGTTTTTACGTGACGTGAACGACTTTAAAAAGGAGGTGGTTCTCAATTCACTGTATTTTTTTGTTTGTTTGTTACCTCAGAACTTTCGACTGGGTGAACCGATATTGATGATTTTTTATTATTTGAAAGCTGGTGCTTCCCGTGTGGTCCCATTTCAATTTGGTACAGTTCTGACAATCATGGCATCAATCAGTTATAGCATCCACGAAAAAAACCATATAAGTCTTAAATTTGCATTTAGTATGTGCGCGACAAATGGACGAATAACTCAATATCACACCAATCGATTTAGATTATTCTTTTTTTACTGAAAGGATGTACATTGGTGTGTTATGTTTCAAGTAACCTTTTAATTGTAGGTATGTACTTTAAAAAATAATAATAATAATCGGATGATTTTCACAGCATCTTTTTCATGTATAGCGACCACTTTCGCTCTCAATTTTTATGGCGCCCGCTTGTTAAATCCGTTGCGCCGCCCTGTTTTATCAAGAAACATGTATTAGCAGGCGGCTGATTACGCCTGCGCGACCACTTACTAGAAAGATCCCGTCTCAACAAATATCTACCAGCACAGCGGCGGGAGTTTTCGAGAACTTTTTCAACTTGGCACGGCAGACGAATATCACACGCCGTTCTTGAAACTACTTGCCCAGCCGACAATAGTATAAAAGTCGGCAGCAGGCTGCATACAGACAGTCAAGTCTAGACATTCAGTAACAGCTAATCAACAGAGCAATACAGTGCCTAGTGATAACGTTCCAGTGCGGTAATTGCCAACCGGCCAGGCCCACGGCGACTCACAGCCGGAATCTGTGCCCGTTGCGCCAATAACCTTCGAGGCCCTCAACTTCAACCACCATCTTGCAGTCCGGCCCATCGCGCCACGACTCATGAGATGTCATCCGTCCTGCAACTACAAAGCCCGCAGCGCTTTCTGTTCAGGGTGCAACCCGATCCCTGGCATTCGAAACCCGTAGCGTTTCACTGTCAGAGTTCATCCACATCGCCTCACAAGGACTACCGCAGATGGCTCCACCCTCCAAGTCACCGCCATTCACCTCCGCAACTCACCAGGTCTTCTCCACCACCACGGTGCAGAGCTACATGGTGGTGTCATTGAAGACTCGTAGTCTTCTCCGCATCAGCATCTCGACCTCATCACACATCAGCATCACTGCCAACATCACTTCGAAGGGGTGCTTTATTTATTTGGTACTGCAATTGCTCGGGCCTCAGGCTGCCATGGCCGGACCCTTTCACAAAAACCGGGCCCTGTGTGTATGTTCAACAACAAACAACAAACAAATGTGCAAAAATCAGTAATTTATTTTTAAAAACAATTTGAAATAAAATGAAATAGGCGTCATCAACTTAACATGGAAATAGCACAGTAAGTGGCCAATTGATTTGCGCTTACACTTCATACTGAAAAATCTACAATATAAACCGCTTGTATATAGAATACAGAGATAAATATACACGGTGTCCGGAAACTCGTAGTACAAGCGGGAAACTGGTAAATCTACATCACATTCGGAGTCGATTTGTGATATAACTTTTTTGATTTGACCTTTCGTTTTCGAGTAAATCGGGTCCGAAGTTGGAATCTTTTTGGTTAAATTTGAAAAAATTTTTCACTAGGGGGTTGATTTCAGCTGTGTAATGTCTTATAAAATTCATTGAAGGGTAAACCGGGCGCAAATTTTTTTTTAACCCTTTAGTTGCCGAAAAAATGGATAAATAGAAAAAAAAAAATATTAAAATCGAAATGTTCAGATCGAAAAAAATAAGTTTTTTGTGTTCTCTACGTGATGTAGATTCACCAGTTTCCCGCTTGTACTACGAGTTTCCGGACATGTTGTATATATACATATATATAAAGTCAACTGAAGTCAAGCCAAAAAAGTCATGCTAATGAGATGAAGTTTTATTGAATCTTAAAATTAAGGTGGAGAGGAAAAGGGAATATAGTATAAGGATAGGAGATGCTCCTGATAGGAGTCCACACTCTTGTATTTAAAGTAAGGGGAGAGGAAGAGGAACATAGGATAAGGATAGGAGATGCTCTCGATACATTCCACATTCTTGTATTAATTTTCAATCGTAAGTGTTACTTCTTTTTGATATTTTTTAATACATTTAGTGTAAGTTTAAGTTTAGTTTATGATTTATGTATGGTGTCTACACCCCAACTTTAAATAATTAGTGGTGTGAGCCCTTAGGTTGCAGCTTGGTAGCCTGTGCTTAAATGGTGCTCATGTGAGACTAGCATAAAGCAGGATAAAAGCAACGAATTTTGTTACTGCAAGGCAATGATTGACTGGTTTGAAACTGTGTACTACGGAAAGGCAAATAATGAGAAGATACGAAAAAATGCAGTCTATCAGGCGCGGTCCCCCCATACATACTATCGATGCGGAGCTACCCTTCCTTTTGAGGTGAATATTAATATAATAATAACTGTTATTTATTTATTCAGCATTAAAAAAGGTTTGAGTTTATTTTTTTCTAGACGTAAACAGTAATACTGCAATTTAACGACACCGCCCCAACCTCAGCAGAAGCGCAACACGATGCGCGGACCAGACCGAAATACATAATAACAACACCAATCTCGATGCTAGTGTGTCGAATGTCGTGTTAATGCACCAATACCAGCAAAGTGGATTCTCTGCTCCATTCATGAAGTTAGGAAAAGTTTGATATTTGCGCATGCGCGTTTAGTTCTGCCTGCCAAGTTTTGCCTGAAGCAGTGTACGCATTTGATGGGAGCATCCATCACGCAGAAAACGACTTTAATGCGCGTAGGCATAGTGCACAGAATAGCATAACAAAGCGCGTGGATTAATTCGCTACGTTTTACAGAATTTGTTCGCGCGACCATTTTGACAATTTGATTTGAATAACGGATGCCGATTGATATATTAAATATCTTTCGAATATCTGTTTCATAATTTTCATTTTTATAATTGATGTGAAGTATAAAAGATTTGTAGAGTTAATTTGACAAACTATTTTTGACAGTAATCGCATCTCGTTCGTGGGCTAGTCTGTAGGTATTTTATTTGATATTGGGTAGGTACCTACCACCCACATACTTCAGCACCCCTTACACAAAAAGTCACCGACCGCCACTGGAGTCTGTAATTAGATGAAAGAAAAAATGTCTTTGTATTCTTAGACCAACACAAGGCGATTTTGGGTGCTTCATTTCTTCCTTGTTCGCATTTCTCGTCCTGTGTCCGTGTCTCGGGATTGTAATTTATTTTTCTTCGAACCACCTCCAATAAATAATTGTTTCAATAAATAAATACAAGCATGACTATGGAACACCAATTGTCTGAACTTGTGATATCTGATGTTTAGTATAGTCTACTCTACACAGCCGTCCGGAGTCACCAGGTCAAGAGTGGTGATTCTGTTCAATATTTATACTTATTTATTTAATAATTTACTATTGGGTATATAATAAATAAATACAATTCAAATATTTTTCTCTCCAATAGTTTTCCAGATACTCATTTGAAAAACACATGAAAAAATGTCCAAAGTCTAACATTACGGTACCAGTTTCTGCCTAAATCTGATTATTGGAAACTAAAATAATGCGGAAGGGTTAACAAGCTAATAAAACACAATAATTCAGAGTAAGAAACATTTTATTTTGTATTTTATGTTCCCGTTAAAAAGGATTAAATGCATGTTGTTAAATCTTTGGAATTTACTAATGGATATTATTTGAGGATAACAAATAATATTGTTAAAGAATTCCGACACAGTCAATTTTTATTTTAATATGGCTGAATTCTTTTTAGAATCTAAATAAAACAAAAAAATATCCATAATAATAAAATAATTTCTATTTGTATACTGTAACGTTAGATAAATAAATATTGAAATTGGTTGGTAAAGAGTGGAAAGTTATAGTCCGTAATTCTCATGAAATTACATATTACGCAACTGTGCAATACTTTCATGTGAGTAAACTATGTGTGTAGCATTGCTGGGATCTTATATCTGGCTCTCTATCCTCTCCACCCTCCCCTTAGGGGACACTGACTGATGGTATTGTTGATTAGGAATTTAGGCCTTTTTCTCAAAAAGAAAAATCTGTAAGTATATTTTATAATTACACTCAAAATTAAGTAGGGTTGTGTTCAGCTTTATTAAGCTTCATATGTATTTAGAAAGAAAAGAATGGTGTATTTTGTTTCACTTTTAGTGACCTGTCAGCACTGCAGTACCATAATAAATATGTAGTTAAAAAAATTTCAAGTTGAGGGCATTAGGCCATTTTCTTTTTGAACATTATTTCAAAGTTAACAACACCCAAATTTAGTATCCTCCAGCATTTTATAACATAATGTAGTTAACTCGATTGAATTGAAAGATCAAATAAATATTTTTTTACAATACATGAAAAAGAAAAATATTGGATAATATTCTATATAATATTTCAAACAGTCTTCCACACAGATTATAGCAACTGTTTGGTATTTAATATGAATTCTACCTAAGATTTTTTGTAATAATAATTACACATAAGACTGGAAATAGTGCCAGGCGTACATAGGTCGCGTGCAATAATATGTAGGTGAATGAATGAAGAGCCGCGTATGAGGACCTTTGGTCCAGTTTATCACCGCTGCGTCATTGTTTACAGACTTTGATGAATACAATATTAATAAAAACGACATCGGCGAGGCACTGTGGCAGCGTAGAATGACAGCCAGAGACTGACGAATGCACCCTACCCACGCATGCCACGGCACTATTTCCAGCCTAATACTTGCATACAAAATCAGCATAGAATATCTTAGTATTGGATACACAAGGGCTGCTACGAAATGTAGTCCGAGGGTAGACAGGCAATAAAGGACATTTATGTTAAGCTGTGTTTACTATAAAAATACATGAAAAATATTTCTAGACTAAAGAGAATGCCTAAATGCCAATAATTATTGCAGTATATCTACCCCCCTTCACTCCATATTTTGTAAATTTTCTTTCAATTTAAAATACATACAAAATTTGCACTAAATTATAATAAAATTAAATTCCATAGTGCTCTCAAAAGGGACACAAAATATTAAAACAAACTTAGGACTAGCTCAAAAGTAATTCTTCATAAATATTGTGTCTACGTACAGTAAAAGTACAGTTTTAAATTGCAACATTTTCACACTGTTTATGTCAAAAAGTCAAGGTCCCAATTTATTCCATAAATTATCATACAACTATGTATTCCCCCATTAATTTTCTGCCCGTTTTATGTCAGTTTTACACGGGGGCGGTTTGTGTGCACAGTGATAAAAAACGGGAGAAAAAAATTAACTCTTGTGAAAAAATTCTACTCTGGTCTTTACCATATTATACATTTTTACCTGGATCTAAAGGAATTTCATCACATCACTACATCAGAGATCAGCAACCTAGCATCAATTCGGCGGTTCATTGAAACATCTACGGCAAAAGAATATAACGTCATAACTCGATCTTATGCACCGGAGAAGGGTAATACATTTCCACCAAACAAGAGTTTTGTGTGATATCTCAGCCGTTTCTTTAGATCACTCTCTATAATTTAGATAATTTCAGAAAAAGTATTCAGTAACCGATCTGCTTTTAAAAAAAATAAAAAAATATTGATATAAAAAAATCGTTTGAATTCTGATGAAATTATTCGCCCAAAAATTGTAATACAGGTTTGTCTTAATTTTTTATATTTTTATGACAGTTCACTTCACAAACGCACTTTAGAGAAAACGGCCACTAGTTTTACAAAGCAACCCTGCATGAAATTATCGCTAAAACCTAAAAGCAGAATGTGTACCTGCATCTACCTTTCTGTGAAAAGTCAACAATTTATTTTGCAATCGTAAATACTGGCTGATAATCGGCTAAAAATGAAGTACAAACTCGTTTGCTGCCCGCTGCAGCTGCATTACCAGTCGAAAACTCAGGCCAGCCATTCTTTCCCACTCAGTTTACATAGAACAACAACACGAGAGAAAGAGACAACAGCAGCCCCACCTCCAGCTATCAAGATATTAGTTAACTGTCACCAGCAGAGCTAAAACCTTGCCTTTACGTAAATTTGTTCCCAGGTAATTATTCACTTTCACAAAAATGTCAATTTTATCAGAATATATGTTCGAATCCCAGCAGATTTTACTATTCGAAAACTTATTGAATACTTTAGGAATAAACAAAATACCTAGTTTGTTTCTCTGTTAAATCTATATAATATTTTTTTACATTTTTAATAATTATTGTGAAATTGCAATTTGTCTTTTATTTTCATCTATATCTCAAAATCTGACAAATCGTGGGTCGCGCTTGTAAGGGGCGTGCTTTCAACTTCAATTCACTACTACTTTACTACTCGACTAATCAAGAAATGTAAAGTTTTCTAAAATTTTGATAAAAAAAGAATTTATCCTATTATTTCAAAATAATATTTTGTAAATCATAATCTGACAGTCCGGCGGCCCAGTAAACTCAACAATGTCAATTTGAGCGCAAATATTTTTTAAATGACATATTTTGCAGAAAAATCACAAATTCTTTTGAATTATTTCTATTGGTTCATAGGAATTTGACAGGCCAGGTGTAATGGCGAATACCACAATCAGTTTTCTTGGGGATATTCAAACAATGTCATATTTAATAAAATTAATAAAGAATTTCATGTATTTGCCATAAATTTCGATTTCCGTGGAAACAAATTGTTATGTATATTTTTTCATAAATCTATCAATTTGATGACTTTTTGGAAGGAATATTGACTTTCAGAAAAAGTTTCATCCAGGTAAAGTTACGATATTGGAAGCAGGCGCGGCTGGCCCAAACGTTCAATAGTGCGCCGAACCGCCAACAAAATTGAACATTTTACAGCTCAACGTGTTCCTACTTAATATTTTTTAATTTAAATTACACACAATGTTGAAAATAAAAACTAATCACGTATTTAAATGTATGAATTTTGCCAGAGATAATAATTATTGCAGCCGACTGGAGTTCTTTTCCCGCGCGCTAAGAACTAGGAACCTAGGTACATACCATTCGGCGCGTTTCGGTCAAACGCCCCGTTTGGGAATTGTCATTTTGTATGGGGCTCCTACAAACATGTCCAGACCGTCAGAATAACGAAATGTAACAAAAATCTGCTTCTGGCGACGCGGTGCACGGCGCTACGAAGTGCGTCGAAAACATCCGACGTATTCCGAAGGGCTCCAGCAAAATAGGTTTGAACGGGATCGTAATATTTAGCTTGCAAAATTCAACCATAAGTCAACGGGTCCTGTTATGTTTGGGATTTAGGGAACCTATTTGACAACGACATTAGTTTTTCAGTTAAAAATGACTTTTTATGTGTGTGCGTTTTAAATGCGCTACACCGGGTACTGGGTCTTCCCAGTACCCGGTGTAGCGCATGAAGCTTGAAGCTTATTTATTTGATTATTAAGGACCGAAGAAGTTTATTTATTTATTCTCTATAAATATGGTAGCTACGGTAGCTAGCTGTGTGACCTACCAACAATTAAATTACATTATACGTGTTTGATTTATTGATAGGTGAACCACCAAACATTTTAGGCACCAGCCGCGCCTGATTGGAAGTGGTTGTGAGAATTTCAGTGGGTGCGTATTAAAATGAGAGTTGAATTTTTTTTATGTGCTTACCCCAAATTTATTTCCAATGTGAAAAATTTAGGAATGATTAGAGAAGAAAGGGGACCTCACTTTTTCAGCACAAAACAATGAAAAAAAAAGTTTCATTGTTTTCAAAGTAATAGTTTTACAGTATATTCAATAATGGTTTTAATTCGAAAATTGTGTAGGTACTTCGTAAAAAAAAATTTCCATATGTTTTTCATTTCATAACTTTTACGATTTTTTTATGTTTCTTTGAAAAATGTAAAAAAAAGTGGTTTTACTGTATATGTTTACAAGATTTTAATATCGAGCGCTGTGACATCACAATGCTTCGATGGATAAGATTTCATTTTAAATATACAAATGTGGTTAATTTTTTTAAAATTTAGAATAACTAAGAAGTAAAGTAATATTGCATTTGAGAAAATTTCAAAATATAGATTTCGCACTATCATTTAGTAACAGTGTCTTGAATATCATCTTACATACTACAATAGGTTTAAACATACAAAGACTAGCATAAATCAGTATCGTCTTAATTAAGTGAAGGATACAAATTCATTTCATAAAGATTGATGACCACTCTAGAATTAAGTGTCCACACCAGCGGCAGACATGGCTTTATCAATACAACTCCATATAACATTATGTTTTTCTCCGAATATTGAAAAAGGGAAAGAAGAATTATATTATTATACCACTGAGCGAAATGCCCCCTGCAAATCAAATATTTATCACAGCATATTCGGAATATTTAGCAATTACATTATAACCACAATGAAATATTAACTTTCAACTTTTTACTATTTAGACTAATGCATTAATCAAACAATATGTCAGAGAATCTGCAAACACAATTTTGTAATAAATTTACATTACATACATAGCAGACACCTGTACAAATGTATTTACCAAATGTTTGTATTTCTAACCAAAGTAAGAAATAAAATTTTAAAACGATTTGGAAGATCGGTAGAATAGACATGATTAATGGATGAAGCCTCAATACTAAAAGTAAAAATAATTGTTTAAATCTAAATAAAGAACCAATCTCAAAAATACATAGATTTATTATTAAGTATTATGAATGTTCTGTTCTGTGATCCACGTGAATTATTTAAGCAAAGTCCCCAAATGATAAATTGAAAATAGAGATCTTACAGTAAAAAGATAATCATATGTTCATATTTGTAAATTCAATTTAATTTGGCCAGTAATACATATGTATATATATTTATCCATATTGGTGTGTATGGCATCTGGTTGCTAAATACATACTATGATAATATCGTATCATATTACATGCATGAAAATGATTTAAAATGATTTAAAAACAACAACCTTTGAATTATTATATGTAATTTTATTCTCCAAAGAGATGAGATAAATCAGACAGTAAAATGATGTTATGTCATAAAGAATGATTTATATATAAGTAAGCATAATTATTTGCTAATGAATGAAAGGTCTATTTATGTCAGAAAATATTTACAGAAATTTATAGTTATGTATATTTGATCCAGTAATTAGTAAATTTAGCTCAGACAAACTTGAATTTACATAAGAGATACACTTATATTTGGCCTGAAGCACTATTTGTTGCAACATTTTTAAGGGAAATATTACATGTATGTAGTCAAGTATTTTTATGTTAATGTAATGGGAAGCCTATCCAGGATACTGTATGGGAAAGGTAAAATTATGTACACCGCACTCCAACTGCCCTAAAAAGGAGAAATACAACACCTGGAAAAACTAAGCTGATTTTCCTCTTTCTAATATAGTTTTTGGTATATTATAACTTTATATTGGATAAACAATAATAATTAATATTATTGTGTTATTTCATTATTAGACAAAATCTTGTTGAAAGGTAGCTTTAACCAAGAGGAATGTACTCAATCAACAGTAAGATTTAAGTTTCCAAGAATAAAACTAAAGTTAATTTGGTGATACCAATAGCTAGCCGTAAGAATATATAAGAAATAATAATATTTAAACGTCCAATATTCAAGTTGAATTTATATGTATAGGAAAGTAAATACATTTATAATCTCACCAAATATGGTGGCTATAATATGTAAGATGTTAGTAATGCATATTATGAATGAGTGAGGGATTGATAATAGGTATATGATGGGGGAAAGAGAGCTAGAATAAGTAGTTGGTAGTCCTGGCAGACATTGGGCTGCACTCCACACCCACCGTAGCCACAAACATCCAACTATTTCATCTATTCCAATACATTTTCTCAGCATTCAAAGGATAAATAACAAAATAAGAGAGCAATAATCCTATCAAATAAATCTACGTACTAAAGCAGGGGAAATGTGTTCACAGTAGTTGTTTTATCACATCAAGCATTTTTACCAAATGTTGGTTAAGAGATGTTATTCACATATAAATCATTTATAAGGGATTTTATTAAATAGTTGTAAATATTCTTCACACCGTTCTACCATTTGAAGTAAAGTACAAAATCATGAACCAACCTTTCACACGTTGTATTAAAATAATTACACTTATGTTAGTCTCGTCTTAATTCTATGAAATTCATTTCTTGCGTGGATCTCTCCGGTTTACATCACATTTTGACAAATTACTAGATAATTATATTTGATCGATCGACCCGCTATTAATGGCCACATTGATAAAAAGGGTATGATACTCTTAAAGCACACTGCATACATAGGTTCATAGTTCTAATGTTACAATTAAGTGAAGAGTCTAACCAAAGTCCAATAGTCAAATTCTAGAAAACTACAGACTAAAACAGGGGGTACAGTACACAATGTAAATTGTGTTCGTATTTCATTTTCAGCAATGTCGAGTTAGAATTAGATTGAATGTTTCATATTATAGAGTTTGCGATTCAATGCTTCCAAAAATAAATTATTGCAAGTTTGTGAAAACATGTCATAAATAAGTAGTATCTTACAATTCAAAAAATAATGGTCCAGTCCACTGTAGGCAACAATCCCAAAGAAGAAAATTAAATACTGTTCATATTTTCACATCAGTATTTTACAGAGTATATACATTATGTATGTTCTTTTTAGCAATACTTTCTGTTCAAGGACCTCTTTCAACCATTCAAGTAAAGAAACATTTAATATTTTAAGTCACAATGCGCTTTGTTTTATGATAAATATTAATCAATATTGAATGTGTATTTCTTTTTAAAGCACACCATCCTGCTCTTTTATCATGTTTCAATGAACTTCATGAATATACCTTATAATATGCTTTTATACTAAACTTATTCACTTTTATTTCAGTCCGTCTCTCGTAATTGTGACTTTCATTCCTGTACCGGGAGCCATTCATTTCATTCGTAGATTTATGTACAATTTTATGAAAACATATATGTTAAGTAATAGATTTACCACAAACTGAAACATAATTAAATATTTACCAGGATGTGAACCTTTTGGAAGTATCATAATGGTCTCATAATGTCGTAATCATTCCAGCTTTGTATTGCGTGGGTATGGAAGATAACTGTTAGCAGAACCTAGCGTGCAACAGTGGTAATGGCATCCTTGAGAGCGGCCGAGACATCCTGGGCGTGAAGGATAGGATCGGGCGCGGCGGCGAGGGGGCGGGGCCGGGCCAGGGCGCGCGCCCCCCGCTGCAGCTCCTCCAGGCGGGGGGCCAGCGCCCGCAGAGAGAACAAACGCTGGGGAGGGGCACCCTCCGCGCAGTGGGCCACGCAGGCGGCCCCCAACGCGCCCAGTCCCTCCGCCAGGCGGGCCCAGTGCCCCGGGCCCCCCGCTCGCAGGGCCGCCTCCAAGCCCCGCGCCAGCTCGGCAATGCCCTCCGGCCCGCCGCCCACCGGAGTGGCGTAGATGGCCGACCCTGGCTTTCCGCCCTTCACCGCCGGCTTGGCGGGTACTACGGGCTTCTCCTCGCTCACCGAGACCCACTGTCTTCTCTCACCAGACTTGTTGTTAGCATTCAGACTGCGACTCATGATATTAGAGATGGAACCATTTTCAGATTTTTGTTCTTTATTAACTACGTCGGACTTTGGTGGTTCTGAATTCTTTTCATCCATTCGCTTTTTATTTTTATTACACAGTTTGGGACTGGGTTGAGGGGCGCTCTCCGCTTCCTTGGGCTCCCACAGCTTCTTCAGACTACTGATACTTCCTGTACTGCGCCGTTTATCGTCATCTTCTTCCACTTTTGTAATCAATGCTGCATTTAGTTCTGTCTCACTCTTCTTAGAATCTGAGGTGTCTAATATATCTTTCGGCTCCTTAGAAACGAGAGATTTTAAAATTTCATTGCTTTTATCATCGGATGGGGTGTCTACTTCTTTATCCAATTTGGCCACTGCTCCATTTGAAGTATCCACTTTTCGCAGTCTCGATTTGAAATCAACAATTGATCCTGTACTCTCTCTTTCAGATTTAGCAACCAAAGGTTTCTTTTGCGTCTCTACTTTTTTTAGTTGAGATTTGTAGGTATTTTTAGTGTTTTCAATTTTGGAAGTATTTCCTAATTCCGTTTTGTTTATAAATTTAGAATCAAGGCACGATACTGGAGTAATATCAGATGATTCATGTTCTTCAACTATCTTATGATTGTCAACTCGGGCGCATTCTAAATTCAAACTTTGCGAGAGCTCGGAGACTAGGCGGGCTACAGGATCGCCGATGGAGATGTGGTGCGCAGCTGGAGGGGGAGAGTGTTGGTGTCGCCCCTTGCGGTCGGCGCTCTCCTTGATCTCCGTGACTAGCTTGAGCTCCAGCATCTTGTAGTTGGCCGGCGGCAGGTCCTCCTCGGGGGGCGGTGGGGGTGGGAGGGGGGAGCAGGCCAGCGGGGAGGGGGGCTGCTCGGGAGGAGGCGGGGGGAACTCCAGGTCAGCTAGGCTAGGTCTCTCCTTAGGAGTGGTGCGGGTGAAGGAGCGCACTCCCCCCGAAGAGTTGCTACGGATCATGTGCGGTGGCGCTGGGGCCCGCGCTGGACCCTCATTCTCCGGCTCCCCCTCTCCATCCTCTCCTTCTCTCCGCAGAGACTCCAAGTAGGCTCCGATACGCGCCCCCTTTGGTAGGGTGCCATATCTATTAATGGCCCTCTTCACGTTTTGTACTTCCAGTGCAGCAACTTGTGGTACAATCTGGAAAATTATTAACCACAATTATTTACTATATACAAACAATTGGAAAGTTGGAAAATTGAAAATTATAGTATTTTGAAAACAAAAAAAATAGATAAAGTTTTTAGTTTTATAACAGCTGGTTTTAATTGCACTTTTTCACTATTTCAATAAAACTAACGCGTAAGGTTTTCTTCGGCTGAAACAGGTTTGGTTGAACTTATTTGTGTAAAATAAAGTATGATAAATCGCAAGAATGAGTAACAAGGTTACCTTATTCTGGATTTGTTTATTTTTATCAATCAACCAATAGTTTTAATTGTATCGCGCCATTTAAGGGGACACCAAAATGATTAATCGCGAACATTCAAAGACTTAAAAATTCTGGATGTATTGTCTATAGGTAAATATGTAGGTAACTAGACACAGAAATCAAATAGACTATAACACGATTCAATCGAGATGGCGAAGCTCAACAGCAAATGCCAAAACATTAGCAATCTACTTGTAACGGACTTTAAGCATCATCTCAAAACAATTAAGAGACCCACAAAGGAAAGCACAAAAGTGGAAGATCATCAACAGAAGGCATTTCAAGATTACTTTAAAGATAAAATTAATAACCTCATGCCTGAAATCGCAAATGCTAACTAACAACAATGCGAGAATCGTAAATATGCTATTTTGAAATCAGTGGAAGAGATCCACACTCAACAAAATTAAAATAACATTCGCAAAACATGGATATTTGATGGAACCTGGCAAACAATCCAATGTAGGAAGTTAAACCATAGAAGTCGCTGAAAATTTATCCAAAGCATAGTCCCCCTCAGCACAGGATCTCCTAGTGAGGAGGACTACGAATACATTTTCTATTTTATACACACATCTAACTAACATGTTTCATATAAAAATGTAAAAAATATTATATTGTTACTAAATAAAAAAATTAAATAAAATAAAATTTAAAAAAGATGAAAAGTATAGGTATAAGAACTCAACTAGAGAAATCACAATATTCGTCTATTGCAGACTTATACAAAAACAATGCAGACAAGACAAAAACAAATATCTTGCTCCATGAGGAAATAGAAAATCTCGCGTACACATCAACGACCAAGGGTTTCTTCAAAAAAGTTAAATTGCTCACAAGAGATTTTAAGCCAAAGATGTGAATCATAGAAGGAGCCCAACATCTTTCGAAGTGACAAAGCAGCCATACACAAATTGGAAAACAATAAATCAATAGAAGGTGATGGAATCCCAGCTGAGCTTCTCAAGCACACCGGTGATGAAGGGATCACCAAAATACATTCAATTTGCAACTACATATGGCAACATGGAGAATGACCAAAGGACTTGGTTTAATTGGTTTTTATAACTACACCAGAAGGGTTCGACAAAGAAATGCGGGAACTACAGGATAATTTGCCTCATTTCACATGCCAGTAAAATAATGCTATACATTATAAATGTACGTCATGGGAATGGAATGTCTTGGGAAATGATATACAAATAATATCCGATAACTTATTGAGAAATGTCGGGAGTTCAATTTGCTAGCAACGCTATGCTAAGCATTTGACTGTGTACATCTGTGGAAACCATCTGTGGAAAGTACTTAAGCAGATGGGAGTTCCTAAACACCTCATATACATCATTAAAAACCTGTAGAGGGGTACGTCAAGGGTTCATCCATTCACCAATGTTATTTAATCTGTACCCTAAAGGATATACCACATAAGTCCATAGCTAAGTCTATAGCTAAGTCTATAGCTAAGTGTGGTTTATCCTTTAAGGTACAGTAATATGCGTACTAATAATGCGCAAGATTCTTAAAGGATGGAAAGGTGGAACAAACACTGATGGCCGAAAAATCTCAAATCTGCGATATACAGATGACACTACCCTTATCGCCTCTTCTGAAGAAGAAATGAACCATTTTGTTAAAATAGAGGAAGAAAGCTAGGTCTGCTGATCAACAAGGCCAAAACAAAACTAATAGTGATCGACAGGGCAAACACCTTTGAAAGAACAAATCATGCCATCACAGATTTAGAAATGGAGAATGACTTTATATACCTAGGCTCGTCTATAAGTTTTTTTATTTATTTTTTTATTTTTTGAAAGAATAGATCACATAATATAATCAACAAACAAGTCCTGCTAAGCCAATTGAATTGGCTTGTCAACAGGTGCTTATATTTTAGTTTCATATACATTTTTTAAATTTAAAATTTACATCTTATATCTACAGATTCAACATTTTTTTCATACATATCAATATCAATATAAATATTTTTTTTCCGATAACCAATTTTTCACCTTATTCATAGAATTACATTGCTTTATAGTGTCAGGTAATAAATTAAATATCTTCGGTATAATGTATTCAAACGTTCTCTGTCCGTACTTATTGTTAAATTTCGGAACTATTAACCCGTTGTTGCGCGTGAATCTAGTGCTGTATTTATGTTCTAATTTCTCTTTAGTGATGAAGGAGGTTGTGAAACAGAAGTGAAAAGAAGAAGTTGCATGTCAAAAGACGCCATGAGTAAAATGCAAAAGGTATGTAGTGACAGAGGCACAACAATGACCACCAACATGATAAAAATGCTCAGGATTCCATGGACAGCCAGACGCAAAAATGTGTTAATCCTGAAAGAGCTAGGCATCCACAATATGCTCTCAACTATCTGCCTACAGCGTATCTTAAGATACTGTGGATATCTTAAGATACTGTGGATATCTTAAGATACTTTGGACACGTTGTTCGTCATACTGAGGGCTCCAACTTGTAATAAGCAGAGGAAGGTCACCAATGCGCTGGAGTGACTAAGTACCTCTCCAAGCAGTGCAGAACTGCGAGCAGTGATATTGGAAATTGGAGTAGGGGTCAGAATCCTCAGCAATGAGGAACCGACTTGAGAAGAAGATAACTGACATGTTACCTGTATCAATACGAGATTATAATTAATATGTTTAATTCGGTTATTTTAATAATAATAATTGGAGATGGTTCGGTTATTTTGATAATTAACCATAATATTACATAAAAGAAATAAATACATATTAATATTACATGTAGAAATGCTCTATTTGGCAGATTAACATTGGATAAAATGAGACAATCATTCTTACAGCCTTCTTGTGGGTTTGTGTTTGTGAGTTTCACCAATTTTGCTTTCTTTTTTAGTCCAGTCACCTCTTGGAATACCATATGGTTGGTCAGCAGACAAGGAATGGACGAAGTGAACCATAGTTCCAAATGTCAAATAGGACAAATGTTGTGCACTTCCCTCCTGGCTGTTATTGGTTAATTTGTTATTGATCAATAGTGCTAGTTATTAGAGTTTGTAAGTAATGACTACCTTTTGCGTGATGTCCTTTGGCGGGTAGGTGCGAGCCCGACGCTTCACCGGCTTTATGACCCCGTCCGCTCCTCCAATAGACTCAGTGTCAGTGTCCGGTGTCTGCTCGGGTAAGGAACCATCTGAAGATGCAGCCTTTCCGCACTGGGCCCATTTGCTCCCTGATTATTTAAATACATGATGATTCATCTTTTCAACAGGCAATTTTGTTACATATTTATACTTCCTATTATTATTGTTTATTTTAAAGTTTTTATTATATAAACATGGGAACTAGTCAACAAATTGGCAAATGAAGATATTAATATCTTAAAATCATGGTTTGATAATAACTTAATCGCACTTAATGCTAAAAAAAACCACATATGTCTTATTTTCCTTACAGAAAATACCTGAGCATAAAGTTAATATTGTAATCCACGATGAAAAATGTGATCATGTACTCTGTAAACAACATAATCCTATTTGTACCGTAATTAACTCTTCTTCCGAAATTAAATATCCCGGTGTGATCATTGATCAAAACCTGAAGTGGAATAGTTACATAGCAGAGTTAGTGAAGAGAATTAGGTAATGAGTATATATATTTATTAGGCTGGGGTTACACTCGTAATTAAAATTTAAGGATTACATAAGATTTTGACAGGCCACGCTCCTGTGAGTGTGAGTTACATATGCGACTTGTGGTAATTAATGATCACGGAAGTTGTTTGGAAGTTCGACCTGTGTAAATGCTCGTGCGACCGTTTACATGTGTAAATTTATTTGCGGTAAGATGGCTTCCTGTCAACAACGACCTGCTACCGTCAAATTTACGCAATTTTGTCAAAAAAGACGAAAAGGCCCAAATAAAATGTTGAAATAGATTTTGGCTTTAATTAAACAATTCTCCACGCGCTTTTGTGCCGTTAAAGGTGGCAATTAATTTTGTTTTATCCGAATGACAGCTACCTGAGATCTGCTGACAGCAACCGACTTCGAATTCAAAATTTCAAATACGTAAATGTTAAAAACAGAAACATTAAAATTGGAAAGGATTGGATCGATAATTGAGTATAAGGATGCTCATTTTCCAGAAAACTTAAATAAGTGGAAATAAATACTAGTTTTGTAGCAAACAAATCCTATGAAAACAACTGTCTTTTAATTTTTGACATTTTGCAACGGCGGCAATGGAGCATTTCGGAACTATTTATTGCGGTAAGTCTCTTTGCTAATCAAACTGATTTTATAAGCTGTAAGAAGGCTGGAAATTCGCACGGGCGTGTTTAGACCTGCCAAAAAACTTCTGAAAGAATAAGTTCTGTAACTTGCTATAAATTACGTTAAGTGACTTTCGGTGTCGTTTACATTGGTAATTTGGCCATAAATCGCTTATAAGAGTGATTTACAGGAAAAAACTTACGAGTCTAAACCCAGCCTTAGGTTAAGAAATATTTTAAATGTAAAAGTAATCAAAAACGTGTACTATGCCCTTATTCATTCTTTACTTATCTACAGAATTATAGGTTGCGGAGGATCTTACGAAAACAATCTAAACTCAGTAAAAGTTTCGCAAAGAATCATCATTAGTAATATATTTTTTTTAAATCTACCTTCTCAACAGAATCACTTTTTAAATTGTTTCCGGTACCAAATGTCGATGACACATTCAAGCAAGCTTCCATTATAAAAATGTGTAAAGAAAAAAATAACAAAGAATATCAAGAATTTTACAAACTAATGAGAAATGAAACCAATTTATTACACCTAATGTTAACACCTCCGAATTTTCGAGAATATTAGCTTTTGGTGTCACGAAATGACATTTTACGAAAACTTTTAGTTATAACCACTTCACAATTAAAGCTCTATAAATGAAACATTTCTGAACGTAGCCAAATAGTAAAAACTGTTTTAGAAAGGTTACAAAATAGGCTTTCAAATTATTATATTACAAATAAATATTAGCATTTGTAAATATTCAAATTTAGAACGCAAACATTAAAAATAGGTAAAAATGACTCACGTGATGTTTTTATGTGAAAACGGTACTAAAATCACAGATTATGCAAACATCAATACTTATTCTATTTTATATATGTGTAATAAACACTTTTGTCACCTCACTTTTTTATCATTTCATATAAAAATATTTAATAAAAATTTAAAATGTGGAGCGCGGTGGAGTTGCCGGTAGCAAATTTGCGCGGGTAAATATTTTTGTCAACTACACGATTAACAGCTGATTCCTGTTATGTATTTCCATAGACAACTTGATAGAAATGTGCAGCTTGATCTATCATCGACCTTTGACTTTTTGTTTTAGGGATGTAACTAAAACAATAACGGAGTTATAACGATTTCTATGGAAACACACGCGCTGACGTATAAACACGCTTATTGTACTTGACTGCTGTCCTATTTTTAATGCTTATATCTGCTTACGTTGCGGAGGGGTTAAAACAACTCAAATGCAAAATCATTATATTTTCCAAGCCATAAAAAACTATAATAACTTATGAATTACACTGAATTAACTTATGAATTATGCTGTGTAATCAACCAATCAGAACAAATAAATAAAATAAAATAATTTAAAAAAAAAATTACAGTAAAAAGTAAATATTTTATACAAAACATATTATAACTTACAACCTAAGTAAGAATCGTGGCTCCCTTATCACAAGAGCTCCTCTTTTCTGATAAGGTATACATGACTAAAAACGACCTTTAAACTCTTATATGCCAGAGACGCGCGGATGCGCGCGGTTTGTGCGCATGCGCGTGGAAAAATTTCGAAAAAAAAATGTTTGTCTGCGATTTTGACCCTTCTATGTACAGAATTTGTATGAAGGACAATGTCAGAATCGCTTGCGCCAACATTTACCCATGAATTAGGCAAAAATTTCATTCACCTGGAAACCCCAGAATATTTTTAAATTATTTTATCTCTGGCATCGAAATATCAAATTTGCCGCTATTCTTTCTGTCAAAGTCCGATGCGTGTTACTTGACGAAAACATCGTAAAACCTATCAATTTACGTAATTAACGCAAGTAATGTTGTTTTGGTACATAGTTTATTGTTCTAGGAATGTGATTCGGTCAATAAAATATACGATAGCTCAAAATTAATCCACAAAACATTCAATTCAAAATTCAAAGTGGTGCTTTGTTAGGAAATTACCGTGTTTTTCCTGGCCTTTAACAGTTTAATATAAATATGTGTGTATGTATATGTAACTCATAGTTTTTATATTACAATAAAAAAAATGCAATTTTTTACACATTCTAAAATATTTTTTATATTTCATTTTATATATAATTGTTTTTTATGATATTTTTAAGTAATTAATCACCTCTCCCTTTAATATTGTAGTCTATTTCTATGTCTAGTTATTATTTGTCTTTTGTTATTTTTAATATTAATCTTATCTTGGTGAAGAATACATAGTTTTCCAAACATGTTGATAATGTAGAGGTTTTTACAAAGTTAATTGTTTTCATTTTATAATAAACTAGCTTTTTCTCGCAGCTTCGCTCGCATGGTGTAAGGGGGGTTCCCACTCCGCCTCCTCCACCTCCCCCCCTCTCTCACCGCCCTCCCTCCCCCTTCCCCCTCCTCACCCCTCCCCCATCTCTCCCTCCCTCCAGCTTTCCATATATTCAATCCCAGTACATTCAGTTTTTAAACAGCCCGCGTGCCACCTTTTACAATTTTTATTCAAATTTCCATTTTTCATGTATATTAAATTAGGTACTAACATAGGTACCTATTTAAAATATCTTCAATTCTTGATTCGATTCAAACTATTAGGGGAGTACCTACTTTAAATAAATTTATCAACTTAAAGATTTTCAAAAATAGAATCTAAATTTACAAAATGTCATTCTCAAACACGTGAACTGCCAAACGTGCGATAGTCGTTAGGTTTTCTGAAATTATCCAATTTTCTGCGCAATTTTCTTAATTTTTCTCTGCGTAAGAACCATCCTCGTACTTCAAGGAATATTCTAAAAAAAGAATTAGCGAAATCGGTTCAGCTACCCTCGAGATTTGCTCTTAGCAACACATTCAGCGATTCATTTTTATATATAAGATTATTAGAATTTATCTATCTATTATCTAAAGAATCTATCTCGTCTAAATCTACTATCCATTTTGCACCAAAGGTCAACAATTCACACAGTGTCAGATGTGAAGAGACTTTATTTTACATTCTCGATCCGAGGTATGAGAACACTTTTTGGTAGATCGCTGTGCTGCTCGTTGGAACAGAAAGGTAACTTCTGCCCTAACTTCTAGTTTAATTTTTATAACAACTTATTGTAAATCGGGTTAATTAAGGACCGAAAATAAACAATATTTGATTTTAAAATTACCCAAGAAATAATTTACAAGTGGGAATAATGATCCTTCATTTATAATAACATTTTGATCTAGTGTAAGTAATAATAAACCTAAGCTAGCTAATGAACAAATTTAACAGTTGACAAGCTATAGGCAAGAAAATTTAATGACACTAAAAAGTAACCAACGCCATTTCAAACATGTGACATAATGGACATAATGAACTTGGAAGAACTGGCTACCATTAACTTCAAGATTAATGTTTTTGTAATCTTACCAGATAATGTGTTTATATATTTATAAAAATAGTATACAATCTACTAGTAATTTTGTTAAAAATATTTAGAGAAATGATTTGTAAATAGTATCCTTAACCTCTGGGTGGCCACGCCATTTCACGAAAATTCACGAAATTTCACTAAAAAAGCACCACTTTGAATTTTGAATTGAATGTTTTGTCGATTAATTTTGAGCTATTGTATATTTTATTGACTGAAACACGTTCCTAGAACAATAAACTATGTACCAACACAACATTACTTGCGTTAATTACGTAAATTAATAGATTTTACGATGTTTTAGTCGAGGAATACGCATCAATTTTGAGAGCTAAAATTCGCGGCAAAAATGACATTTCTATGTCATAGATAAAATCGTTTAAAAATATTCTGGGGTGGCAAGGTGAATGAAATTTTGATACATTTTATGGTGTAATGCTGGCGCAAGCGATTCTGACCCTGTTCTTCATACAAATTCTGTACATAGAAGGGCCAAAATCGCAGACAAACATTTTTTGTTAGATATTTTTTCGAATTATTTTCTCGCGCACGCGCACAATACGCGCGCGCCCGCACGTCTCCGGCCCATTAGAGGTTAAGGATATGCTGGTGAATAAGTAGAATCTGGTGAATAAGAGATTAAGACACCAAGACAGACGAGTGGGATTGTGAGCTAGCAAGCAAAGTGGCAGAAAAACACCATTTAATGGACCTGACCCAGAGACAAGGGTGTGCCAAGGTGCCTACCACACTAAACAGTATATTAAAAAGTAAATATTGTAAATGTTAAGAAACATCCGGAGAGAGACGATAAGTGCTTGTAGACAGTCCAAACCCCAAACGAGTCAAATAAAAGAAATTCAGTGAGGTGTCAAGTAAGACTATTAACAGAGTTTAGATTGTGGATATAAAATTATAGAATGCGGACTTACCATTGATATGATCCTCAATTACGGCACTAGGCATGTTGTGATTGTCTTCAGAAGTGTACTGCGATTCACGAAATGAACTGCACGATGAAAGTAAACTGAAAGCAACATCAAATATGAGAAAAACATTCATTCTCTACAAGACGAGTTATTTTTTGTTACACATCGACATATTCCTGCAATGCTGTTAAATTGTGAAATTATTTCGTAACAAAGGAATTATTTTACAATCCGTGAGTGGTTCCCTTTATACTTTTAAAGTATCTAATTATGGGCTTCCATGTTGGTGCTGTAGTTTTTGAGGTTGGCGCATCAGCCACCGTTGCGCTGGGTTCAGCTGATTTGCTGACAAGCCAGGTCCGGAAGAGCCGACACCAAGGCCTTGCCGCCTGGGGATTTCCCTGGCCGCCAGCTAACACCCAAAACTGATCAACCACCAACGCCGCTGACATCATACCTTCAGAACACCACTAAACAGTACCATCTCTCCAATTCTTACAACTTGCCCTCATTGCAAACCATCTTAATTTATATTAAAATCAGTAATTTAAATTAGATTTAGTATAATTCCATTTGTAAAATAGATCTTAACTTATAAACTTAAGTTGTGCTGCTGATCGTCTTTTATTTTAAAAGTAATAATGTGTTGTTATTTGTATTCCTGTTGTAAACTGCGCCTGCTCTCAACACAGGAGTTCCTAGTGAGACAGGCATAGCACACTAATTGTAATAGAATTAATAAAGGTGAATATAGAAAAAAATAAAATTAAAATAATATATATTATAAAAATTCATAATTAATACAATCTTGTTATTTTCAACTTTGCAACTCAATGCTGTGCAAACCAATGAGTTAGATCCTCATATGGCACCCTAAATATCAAACAATGACAATCTATCTGGCTGGTAACAATATAACCGTTGTAATCAGATGCACTTAGTTGAGATTGCAGAGATTATATCAATGGCTCGTTCTACATCATTTTGATGCATTCAAATCTTTCATATTTTGTATTTTCGACATATCATCTTCAGCATTGTTTTTCCAGAATAAATCTCCAATTTTCCTGAGCGCTACAAAAATATCTGCTTCTCTTCTTATGAAGTATTTCAAACATAAATCACAATCACAACTTATTTGTGAGGATCAGCAGTCAGTTGTGAAAGCACTCTGCGGGTAGAAGCACTTGTGTCAAACCACCTCATTACACAAGCATAAGCTCACACAACCCACAGCACAGCGCTGAAACTTGCAGTTTGTTAGAATTCTTTGAGCAGCAAACATTAAATAAAGTGAGGCAGTACCTTGTTCTCTTTGGTGGAGTTGGAGCTTGTTTCCCTCTTCTGTTAATTGGTCTCCTCATCTGAACAGGAGGGGGTGTGGCGGGCGCAGTGGCACGGTCCCCCGCGCCGCGCGCTCGACTAGAAAAGGTAGACATAGGCCCGGTCGGCTGCGGCTCACTGCCCGGGGGGGTGCCTCCTTCCTGCAAAGTCTTCTCTACCTCTGAAAAGATAAGATGAGGCCAATGTGTAACATGCCTTAGTACATGTATACGCTTTCATTATCCAATTAAACTTAACCAGATAAATGTCAAGATTGTTACAAAGATAATGCCCAATACACATTCCAAAAGAATTCTCAATTGAAAAATACAATAAGGTTCGCACAGCAAGATCGCAAGGTCGGTGGCGCAACAATAAGTAATCAAAAAACCGCAGTAGTTAATAATGAAGGTATACCTTCAGTGATGGAGTTGTCCTGAAACATGTGCTCCAGAGCGTGGTGGATCTGCTGGAAAGAGGGCCGGTCCTGGGCGCTCCACTGCCAGCAACCGCGCATCAGCTCGTGTACTGCGGGTGGACAGCCGGGGGGACACTCCATTCGGTAGCCCTAAACATTAAACCACATCTCATTAAAACTTTTTTATATTCAATTTGGGGGCAAATTAGCAGATTCTCTTTCCATTCTATTAACATTTGCAAAATTGTAGGTAGTTATCTAGGTAATTGCCTTGTATTAATTTTAAAAATGTAATGTGGAATTTTATCATTTCTAAATTTATTCCTTCATTATTACACAATTTGAGGAGGAATTTGAGGTGGTCGATAAATAAGTAAATCATTCCTCCACTAAGTTTAACATCTAGTTCGTAGATATGCTTCTAAGTTTATACCCGTCAATTAAATAGTAGAATGTAGAAAATATTTGCCTCAATGTAACAACAAGTGCACCAACTCCATGGTTTCGAGCATCACTGCAGCCTTTGCAGGTGTACTTATTTCAATGCATTACATAAACTTATAGTTGGCTGGTGCCCTAAAGCAGAGACATGTGGACCTTTCCAAAGGTTGTTGTACTGACCACATAATCATGCTGGAAGAACACTTGACTTATCATATTATTTTTACTGAAATCTATATTTACTTTTTCTAGCATATGGTAAACATCAGTCAGGTCGACACCGGGGTACGGTGACATGCCGTAGGTGGCAATCTCCCACAACAGGATGCCGAAGGCCCACACGTCGGACTTGGTGGAGAACTTGTTGTAAGCCAGGCCCTCGGGCGCCGTCCACTTGATGGGGAACTTAGCACCGGCATGTGCGGTGTAAGTGTCATCACGCATCAGTCGGGCCAGCCCAAAGTCTGCCACCTTGACCAGGTGATTCTCTCCCACCAGACAATTGCGTGCCGCCAGATCCCTGTTGCCAAAGAAAACCTAACATGTTTTAAAAGGTCGAGCGATGGACTTACATTTATATGCATCATGAAAAATCTGGCAGAAAATCAATACATCAGAAAGTTTAACAAAATAACCACATAAAAGTTCTCGCAAGAAGTTCCCTAATTCGGTCCGACAATCAGTAGTGGCGGATCGTGACTTTTGAGCATGCTAGAGACATCATACGCCTTACGCAAATAATTTTATACAGAAATAATACATACCTCCAATGCTACGCAAACATTTGTGTGTAATTATGTTGTAGTTAAAAGAAAAGTACAAACTGCCAAAAAATATTAAAAGTGGGCTTAACCTCTAATGGGCCAGAGATGTGCGGGCGCGCGCGTATTACGAGAAAATAATTCGAAAATTTGAATAAAATTTTCTACCAAAAACTGTTTGTCTGCGATTTTGGCCCTTCTATGTACAGAATTTGTATGAAGAACAGGGTCAGAATCGCTTGCGCCAACATTACTCTGTGAGATGCGTATAAATTTCATTCACCTTGCAACCCCAGAATATTTTTAAACGATTTTATCTATGATATAGAAATGTCATTTTTGCCGCGATTTTTAACCGTCAAAATTTATGCATGTTCCTCGACTAAAACATCGTAAAACCTATTAATTTACGTAATTAACGCAAGTAATGTTGTTTTGGTACATAGTTTATTGTTCTAGGAACGTGTTTCAGTCAATAAAATAAACAATAGCTCAAAAATAATCGACAAAACATTCAATTCAAAATTCAAAGTGGTGCTTTTCTAGTGAAATTTCGTGAATTTTCGTGAAATGGCGTGGCCACCCAGAGGTTAATGTATGCACGAAGATACTAAGATACGAGGGTTAACAATTTATGGAACCATAGAAAATGAAAAAAGGTCCTATGCGAAATGCTCCAGCTGGAAATAAACCATAGAAAATAATATACACTGTACAATTTTCAAATTTTTAACTGAAAATAATATTTTTTTTAAATATATGAAATATATTAATATGGTCAATTATTGATAATAGGCCGTGTTTTTTAGATGTAATATTGAAACTTTTAACTTTGCTTGAAAACAATATTCTTCTAGGTGGACATGGCAGAACTGAGATACATTCTCTAAAATTATTAAATATTTACTATAAATAATTTAGAAATAAAATCACAATAAAAAAAAAAGATTCATAATGTCACCGTGAAAGTAAATAAAAAATAATAATAAATTAAGATCCAGCGGAACTAAATACTGTAGCGAATTCAATGAAATTAAAAATAAAAGTAGTAAAGCAGAACCCCAAAATTTTAAAAATGCATATTTCGCCATTTTCGCCAAAAGTTTCATAAAAAAAATATTTTAATTAAAATTTGTTAATTTTCTAATTAAAAAATTATTTTGATCTGCACCTGAAAATTTGTCCTTGTATTTTTTGGCTGTCCCTCTCTAAATAAATATCCTCTCTTCTATCAAGCGTTATCTAAAATTGCCTACCCTCCATTCAACATCTCATCTCTTCTAAGTCTGAACTCGACTCCAATCTTCCATTTAATTCTGAAATTTGCTCATTTAAATAAAATTGATGTATAAATTCACCTATTCTTTTCTCTATAATTTTAAATGATGGCCTTGAAGGGAAAATATAGAACACCCTTGAAGAAAAGCCAGAAATAATTGAAAAAAAAAATAATTTAAATTCGATTTTACTTTTATATCTGAATTTGAAGGGCAAATCACAACTGTAATCGGCTGCGAAATTTCGATTTACAATAACGAATAAGTCGTATCATTAGAATCTTACCTCGAATACCTATCTGAATCAGCCGCCAAACTTCTAGGACTTTTATTTTAAATTTTTATTGATGTCCCTTGGTTTTCAAATTAACAAAGTTCTAGTACACCAATATAAATATTTATATATAATGTAAATTAGTAACACTCAATGCAAAATGTTTATTTACACTATTAGCAGATATTTAAGCATTGAAACCAGTTGTTAGATATCATTGATTTATGGATGAAAAAATTCAAATAATGTGAGTTTATGAAAACAAAGAGCATATATGTCAAATATTTAAAGAAAAATACAGTAGAGCCTCGCTAATCCAGACCCCCGTTAATTCGGTGCACGCTGTAATCCGGACGGGTGCGTGCGGGTCAAAAAGTGTCAATATTCAATCATTTGCCGTCACTCGTTAATTAACTTTTAGTTTTTTATTTTTTTATGTTAAGTGCCCAAATTTCTTATACGTTTGAATTTTGTATAAGTGCATTTGTACGTGCATACATATTCTTGTCAAAATTGATTTTAAATTTTTACTTTAATAAATGAAACCCAAGTTAAAAATGTGTTTTATTCCTATTAAAAAATTGCATACTATAATCCGGACGCCTCGATAATTCGGAAGGGGTCTTGTTTTTCCCTATCCGGATTAGCGAGGCCCTACTGTAAATTGTTAGTATTCACGTTTTGTGTTTTTTGCTGATAGAATTTTAGGATTAAGAATAGGATTTTAATCACAAACTGTGTATAATTTTAGTAAAAATTGTGGTACACTTGGACGATAAAACAAACTGGGTTCAAATCCCACTTTGTGTTTTTATTAATTACTAGCGAGGCACACCTCGCAATGCCACTCAAAAAAAAGGGTTTTACGTTTTAATTCTATTTATTGAAGTGCTTCTGGATACAAAATATTTTTTTGTTTTACCATCTGGTGCATACACTATAAAACAGTAGGTTTTCCGATGCGTGAGCAGGCCGTATACAGCTGTACATGTGAGAAGCATGGATTTTGCCTCCCTTTTGAATCCCTCCCTCTATCTCTCTCTCGTCCACCACCCCTCCCCTCCTTCCCGGTTACCGTCCCCGTTTCCCTCCCCTCCCGCGTCCCCTTTCTCCTTCCCACCTCCCTCATCCCACCGTCCCACACCTCCCCCTTCTCGCTTTCCTCCCCCTCTTATCCCCTCCTCCCGCTTTCCCCTTCCACCTTTCTCGCCTTCCCACTTCGCCCTCCCGGATTTTTTTCGTCCTCCGTACTGCACCGCCCACCACTAAACTATGTGAAATACCCACACTTCTCATGGCTGACAGCATAGGAAGCACGGATTTTCAAAATTTACCCTCTGCTATCCGCTACCGTTAATATTTCTCACTTGCATTCCCTCTCTCTGCCCCTCCCTCGTCTCCCGACCCTCCCCTGTGAGTCTTTCCAATGCGTACCCATTCTCCTCCTACGCCCCTTTCCCTTCCCGCGTTCCTCTTCCACCTTCTCTGCCTTCCCCCTACCTCATCCCCCCTCCAGCAAACCCCCCTCCTTAATTCTCTTCACCCCCTCCCTCCTTCAAATTTTAAAACGCCAGAGTTCACCAGTATATATAGAAAATTTCACAGGCGTGCGCACAACAAATCACCAAAGTTCCATCGCAATCGGATGAATAGTTTAGGAAAGAGCACTATTATATATAGAAACCATGGCGGGCATGAGCCAGAGCTCACTATTACATATAGAAACCATCGCAGGCATGCGCACATCAAATCCCCAAGGGACAAACAAGGAAACATTCAATACATTACGATTAAACTTATAATGTAATGAAGATTCAGATATGTAATTTGCAATGCTTATATTCAGACTTTGTGTGTAAAAATTAATAGTAAAAGTTGGTATAAAACCTAATTAACTAACTAAAATATAAAACCAAAATATATTTTAAACATTGATTTAACAAACAAACGTTTTTACGGTGACGGAACAACTCACAATCAGGCAAATTCAACACCTTCTTTGAAGAAGAAGTGATGAAAAAATATACAAAAAAATTGGTTAGTTAGATTATGTTAGTTTTTTTTTCATGACTTTAAAATTGCATGATTCTGAGTTATCATGCAATCTTTTATACACACTCGAATTGAAACAGGCAGTTGTAGAAAAGCAGTATTCATAAAATAAATTAAGTACTTTAAAATTAATTGCATCAATAACCTACGCTCCAGATATCACTGGCGTACAAATAAGAGTTGGTATCAGAACCCCACTGTGGATCAGTGGCGGATTTCTCTAAGGTGCATTTATGCAATGAACTCCCATTAAATTTAAGGCATGGCGACACAGTTGTACATGAAGTTGTGTTCTTAAGTTTAAGCGTCAAACTTGTGATGCGTACCTTTCTGGCTTCCTATTGGCAGACCAAATTACATCAGGTGAATTGAGGTTACTTTACATTCTGTGTTATTATGGAGTGAAGCTTACTAGTCTTTCGAAGCAAGGCAACGGAATTCGATAGAGAATTATGTCAAGAAATAATGGTCAAGAAATAATGGGCAAGAAATCATAAGTTGGCCACAAACGTCTTGCAAATTTGAATGTCTCGCCAAATCTAGAAGTCGATATATCGATGTCTGCAAAGCATAGAGGTTTTAGAAGATCGGGGGTAAAACTATCATAAACCAAAACTTGTATTAAAATATACCTAAAATTAACCTTTTTTCAAATGAATCTGTTGAAGCATAATTACTATGGATAGAAAGTAAGTAACTATACCATATTTTGCCTACCATTAGCAGAATTAAGGTATTAGCAAGAGCTTTCTGTTACAGTTTCCTGTTTATTTATTTTCTTTATTTTATTTTATTATTAGCAATTATTTTACTATTCACATATTTTTAGCTATATTGAAAGCGAGTTCTAGATGTATTTGCATTCTACCACAACGGTCGAATGTGTCACATGCCATTCCCAATTACCAAATTTTGATCCTTTTTTTCGGTCCCATTGGAAAACTTTATAAGGCGATGCACTACGAAGTAATGCAAAATCATGTTTATTTAATTTGAAAACTTGACAAAGAAAGAAAGAAAACTTTTAAATATTATAGATGCTTTAATTAAATACTGCAAGTAGAAACATAACCTTTTCTTAGTGCTTTGATGAGCCTAGCCTAGAAAAAAAAGTGTTACGATGCCTATAAAAATGCTTTTAAATGCAAAATATCCTTAAAAATTCCTTTTTGGATATGATTTTATTACATTATTTGGAAAATTAAGTTCTTTAGATTATGATCAGAAAACTTTTCAGAAAAAAAAAAAAAAAAAAGGAATGCGTGATTTCACATGATTCCTAATGTTGAGGAGCGTCGCCTTGAGAATTTCACTGTACAATGAAGTTTAAATTAATTAATGCAATGTTAACTAATCACACCCACTAAAACCATAACAGTGCATATGTCGCTTAAAATAACGTAATATTTATACAGCGCAGTTTAGTGTTATTTCACTTCAAGTGCACAAGTCGCTTGTAATGCATTTGAACAAATTATCGCATAAGATAAAAATGAATTAAAACACCACAGTAATTAATCAGTTAAAAGGTTTCAATGCAACTATGTTTAGTAAAGGTCACATGCAACCTTGTTTACCTTTAATGAGCAACAAAATACTGTTAAAATAAACTAAAATAAGCTTAGATTCATTGTATGTAGTAAATAACTCATATAAACTAATAGCCGTTTAACACCATCTCTTTTTTCAGCCCAATTCCCGTATAGAGAACAAAGAATTTTTTTTTCGCTTAACATGTTTGCTATTTCATCTCTATTTTCATATCTATGATTTCAGTTGGCATCACTGCAAACAACATGGTTCATGTGCTATTTGCAGTGATGCCAACTGAAATCATAAATATGAAAATAGAGATGAAAATAGCAAACGTGTAAAGCGAAAAATTTTGTCTTATAAGGGAATCGTGTAAAACGGCTATAAGGCCGTGTTGATTTTACTGATTGCAGACATTGTTTGAAACACAGGCAGACTTGTAAAACAAGACTACTTCTAATATTTTTAAAGATCACTATCAAAATATTCACAAAAGAATTAATATAAGCTTTAATTGATACATATTGAAAATAATAAGATAATTTGGGCTATAACATTTATTGAATTGCCAATAAAGTTGTGAAATCTAACATTTTAATTCATATGACTTCAACAAAAATTTAAACATTTTTTTCACAAAATGTTGAATGATAACGCAAGGCAATATCTAAGTTGCAACAGTCAATAGTAATACAAAGCACGCAATTCAAACATTACTGAAGTAAATGCAGTGAAATAACCGCTCGCAGAGAGAGCCGCATGCTCAACTATTATGTGGGCTTTTTCGCAAATCCCCCTGAATGTTATTTTACAAGTCAGTAAGGATGTCACAAAGTGGTGAAATAAAGACAGACTTATATAGCAAAGCATTTCAATGGGTAATGCCCAAAGATATTGAAATATAAGACAGAAATATAAGGTGGGACTGTGTTTCCTGGCTTCGCTGATATTGTTAACCAATACTACTGCACACCTTCAAAAATCAACTAAATTAACAAATTCTTTCTGTATTCAAACTATTCCCATTAGGTAGTAGTCCGCCGACGGTCGGGCGGACATCATAGCATATCTCTTGTATTCAATATCTTTGGTAATACCCATTATGTGGTGGCTGAGTACAAAACACTGTAGGGCAAAAAGTTTTCCACAAATGATACATTGCAAGTAAATATTACAAATCAGTCGCAACCCTTACACACAAGATAAATAATAGAAACAAAGATATACATATTATTATATGTATAGGTATATGTCTTAAAAATAACATGATATTGTTCATCTATTATTAGAGATGTGCAGGCATGAAATGATGCAAAATAAAGATATTTTGATTGAGTGAACTTAGATTGGTAAAGGTATTGAAAACTGCAATGAATTAAAGTTCTGGAACTTAAATTGGCCATCAGATCAAATCTAATTGATTAAATTGAAGACTGTAATAATTGACAATCTGTGAGTGCATGATGACAAATTAAAATTCATGGATAATCAAGTGAACTCAAAGCATATTTACAGATAGAACTCAAATCAAAGCATTGTTAATTGTGCATTCAAAAGATAGCCAGTTGGCGAAAATAATTGTGGAGGATTTACAAAGTTTCTAAGGATCACTTTGGAAAGAACAAAGTATTTGGATGGAATTTCATCTTTTTAGTTTAACCCGTTTAATCACAGGAGACCAGATTTGTCCCAACGCACATAGGTCTCACATAAGACGCCGTAACTCCCTTACTATCATAGTTAGAAATATGTTCTAATCGGTGTTAGAAAGGAAAAACATCATGCTTTATATTCCAATCTAAAAAATAGCCACCAAAAAAATAAAATGTACACTTTTATGTACACAAAGTTTTGAATCGCAATTTGAAAAAAGAATTTGAAACTTCGGGAATTTTTTAAAAAAAAATTTCATAGAGCGACAAAAAATTGAGGTTACAATAATGTGTTTGTTATACATTTGTCTAATAAAATGTGCATCTGTTTTCATTTTTTTTTTATTATCAGTAACTTTAGTTAGAAAAAATATAAGGTGACCCATTTTGAAAACTTTTTTATGTTTGTATGCAAAAATTTTATAATTTAAAAAAAATATATATTTTTCGAATTCTATAATTTGAAAGCATATTTCATCACCATTCTAAAACAGTTTTTGGTTTTTGAATGTGTTCAGAAATATTCCAAATATTTGCATTTTATTGTAAAGCGAAAATATTTTGACGATCCGAAAAAAAAGCAAAATTTTTGAAGGGTTAACCAAGGATAAAACGAATCTTGAATGTACAAATTTTGGACTTGGACGGATAAAAGCAACAATAATCATTGCCCCTGAAATGGGACACGGGTAATTTTTGGCAGTTGGCCAGAAAGGTTGCCAAAATAGTCATCATATTCAATGTCTCGAACTTAACAATCAGAGTAAATGACAAGAAAATCACAAACTACACTCAAAAAGGTCACTACAGGATGGCCATTGAAAAATATGGTTCGTTAGCGACGGGATATTTTAATCAATTATTATTCAAAATTGAAGTAGCAATGTTAACAAACCTGTGGATGAAACTTCTACTTTCGAGATAGCTCATCCCGCTGGCGATCTGCGTGGCCATGTACATGAGCACGACGGCGGTGATGTGCTCGCGGTTGCCGTTGCGCAAGTAGTCCAACAGGTTACCCTTGCTCATGAACTCGGTGATGATATAGAAGGGGGGCTCGCGGGTGCACACTCCCAACAGCTGCACGAGGTTCGGGTGCTTCATCTCCTTCATGATGGCCGCCTCCTCCAGGAAGTCCTTCAGTGCCATGGTATCCTCTTTGAGGGTTTTGACAGCAACCTTGAATTATAAACAAGGAATTTATCAATATCTTTGATAAATCAAAGCATAACTCAAAAGGCAACCAATGTTGTACAATAGAACCCCTTTAATTAATTCGAACCCCGATAATTTGAATAAATCGAAATCACTGCCAAAAAAAAAAACACAGAATTTTTTTTTACACAAAATGTTTTTTTAATTCGAAATTTATTAACCCCTCAGGCTATTTTGTCAGAAGGTCAAAATGTTTCCACTTTGCAATAAAATCCAAATAAATGGAACTGAAAACTTTTTTTGAAAGGTGATGAAATATGCTAACAAATTTTATAATTCGAAATAAACATATAAGGGGCCATACATTAATTACGTGAGCTCAAAAGGGAGGGGGGATCCAGCAAAATCTCACGTTACTTAAAAAGAATATACAAAGTGACCCAAATTTATCTCACCAAAAGGGGGGGGGGGGGGGTCTAGATTGGAATAAAAACTGCTCACGTAATTAATTTGCCCCCTAATTTTATAATGCGAAAATTTTGAATGTGATCATAAAAAACGTTTTTAAAATGTCTCACCTTACGTTTTTTCTAACAAAATTACACTTACAAAAAAAAAAACACATTTTATTAAGCAAATGTATTATAAACGTTATTGTCAACCGCCTTTTTTTCGTTTAATGTAAAAATAATTAGTAAAAAATTTAAAAACATTACATTTTAATTGTTTTGTTAACTTTAGGTTTGAATATAAAGGGTGGTATTTTCTATTTCTAACACCCTTTAGTTCATATTTCTAACCATGATAGTAAGAGAGACACTATTATTTTCATGCGCCATGTATGAGTTGTTCCGAAAGGCAAAAAAATTAGGGATTAATTCGTAATTCTTAATTTGGTTTTGTCCGTACACAAAAATTTGTTTGTGTAATTTGAAAAACATTGATTTTGGCTAAAAAAATCAAATAATTTCAAACATCTGAATCTGACAGAAACACTGGCGGTAAAACACCGTAAAATGTCAATTTACACGGTTATGCATCACCCTAATTCGTATTATTATTTTGTAATTTTGAATCGGTTACACTGGGAATGTGGTATTTTTTTAGAATTTACTTCGAATATCCGAGTTTGAAGGGACAGCCTGAGCATAATCGAGCGTGAAAATTCGATTCATGCGGAAACACATGGTTTTTTCATACTAATTTACACCAAACATCGTTTCAGGTTTACGTGAAAATATATTGTATTGGCCGCGATGGTAATCGACCGCAAAATTTTTTATGTGGAAATTATGCAAAAATTTCACAAATTTACTTTGAATATTTGAATTTGAACATTTCGATTTACGAAGCAATATACCTACATCATATTTATAGAAATATTTGAGTTTAAACAGACGGCTGCGAAAATTTGATTTATGCGGAATAATTTTTTATTTTTATGAATTTACTTTGAATATAGGGCCAACCGCAGTGGTAAACGCCTGCGAAAACTCGATTTACGTGGGAATAAGTCGTATTATTACAAATTGACTTCCGGAGAACCTATCCGAATTTGAATTTGCGGCTGAGAAACTTTTAATTTTTGTCGATTTTTATGATTTTTTTTTAATAAAATTTCAAATTATGTGGGAATTTGTTAATTCGAAACGTCCTGTTAATTTTGATTTGATGGGGTTCTACTTTATTTACAAATGAGAGTGTGGTGAAGTCCCGATGAGAATTATTCTCAAAAGACAGTCAGCATTTCGCTTCCCTTCCCTTTTCATCAAAGTTATGCTAACTGCTTTTTCCTATTCTCGATCTCGATAAGTCATATCGGAGTCACATCACCATTTTTTTGAAGGCCCGCAGGGTATATTTTCAAATTGACTTGTAAAGCAGTGATAAAAATCTGTTTTTAAGATTAATAAAAACAAAGGGATTAGTCATTTAACAAGAAATGGCAATGAAAGCTTTCCATGTAGGCAGTTCAGGATTTAACTGCAAGTTGGCCTACAAGCTACACCTATAGAAAGAACCTACGGGTCTGTTTACAGACTAAGTGAGTTGGTCTCTGTAAAATGGGGTTAGAAATAAAAATGCAGTTAGAATATCCCCAATAACACACTGGTGGGAATGATCTGACTATGTACTGCTTTAACATGAACTCACTGTCATATTGTAGCGTTTCCACACCGCTTCGTACACGTCTCCGTACTGCCCGCCGCCGAGCTTGTGTCGCATCACAATGTCCGTCCTGTCAATCTCCCACTCGTCGGGTTCTGGGCTGAGCGGGAAGACCGTGGGCTTGTTGTGCTTGGGCGCCGGGTACAGCAGCTGTGTGATAAGACCGTCGCCGAGCTGCGAGTGGTGGTGCACCAGTTCGGCGAGTGTGCCGAACTTGCTTTCAGCCGTCACAAAGCACTTGCCCTCAGAGTCCTCGTTGATGCGGTAGTGATAAACGCGGCCCTCGTAGCGGAGGGAGATGCTGCGCTGACCGGGACTGGATTCAGACTCCCGTACCTGAAATCATTTTTATTCAAATGTTACTTTACTGACAATAGAAAATGTTACAAAATATTGTGGTGGGGGATGATTAAGGTCAGAAAAATGTCTTCAACTCTTCATGAAGATGGTCGAAATAGAGCAGGGTTTCACAACCAGTGGTCCGCGGACCACTAGTGATCCGCAAGAGGCTAGAAGATGGTCCGCGATGGTCCGCCGGTCAGTAAATAAGCGCGCGGGCGGTCCCTGATTGAAAAGTCTGAATAAAAAAAATCGGGACAATATTCAGTTTATCATTATTGTACCTTGTGGTCAGTGGCCATTATGGTATTTAGTTTCGCCTCACCCATCCTACCCCCTCCGTTGTGGTAAATATTCTGCTAGAACCCGTCCTACCCTATCCCATTACGCCCCACCCGTTGTGCTATCTGTCCCGGGTGGCGTATTTCCAAAACCTATACCGATTCAGTCGCGGTAGCGACAATTTACATTTTAAATGTACCTCTATATTGGTTATTTTTATCACATTGCAAAAACAAAAATTATTCTAAAATCTAGATAAAATAATCTTTCTGATGTGCATATTAGAAATTAATAATTTTATTTGTAAATATTTCAATTTTAATATTATTCCCATGTATTGTAAATACACCTCTATATTGATAATTTTTTATCACTTTGCAAAAACAAAAATTGTTCTAAAAATCTAGATAAAATAATCTTTCCAATGTGTATATTAGAAATGAATAGTTTTATTTCTAAATATTTAAATTTTGATATTGAAAATGTAAAGTGACTCAACCGGTATAGGTTTTGGAAATACGCTTCCGGGTGCCACCCATGCTAGCCACTGACCACAAGCAGTGAGTCCTGGGGGGGGGGGTGGCTAGAAAATTGTGGTCTTGGGGGGCGAAACTCGGTCGGGTGGCACCCGGGGCGCCGCCCCCCCTTGCTACGCCACTGCTTGTCGTCCCTGTCGAAAAAATAAACGTACAAGTGGTCCCGGGTCAGAAAAAAGTCTGGAACCACTGAAATAGAGATGGGTACAACACAACACTCGGCTGGCAATCGAACGGGTTGACTTTGATACAACAGCACTCTCTTTTCAGATAATATAGTGAAAAGGTCTGTACTATATATAACAAAATAATTTTAGGGTTTAGGCCTTATTTTTATAAGTGTGTTTGTACTTTTTAATATTTCTATTTATGAAACTGACAATTCATTATGGAACGGTATATGTACAAAAAATTTAGTCTGACAATAGTGACAATGTAGCATTGTAAAAAAGATTCAGTAAAAAAATTTACCTTCAACAAAAACTATTTTTTTTTAGTATAATACATTTATTTTCAATTTTCGGGCCATCTCTTGGGTCAACTAGTAACCAATTTCAGAGAAATGCGTATGTGAGCGTGAGTGTGTGCGTGAGTGCCACCAATCCACAGAATGAATTGTCACTGGCAACGAGTCTATCTGCTGAGTTTCAGTTCAATCGGATGTCGGGAAGTGGTTTAATTTCCAATTCCAAGATTTGCATTCATTCATTCAAGAAAACAAAATTGAAATTCAAATAGATGTATTTAAATAGCAAACCAGTGGGAAAAAGATGGAAAGTGTTTTATTCTTAACATGAACATCACTTTCCGCATGCCTGAATAGATTTCGATCTTTAGTACTAATCAATGAGCATTTAAAAAAAACTGCCTTGTCAATTAAATAGATATTTCAAAGCTCCTTTCATCATGTTGGAAATGACATTGAGATCTGAAAGCAGCTGTGTTAATACACAAAATCCAGATAGAAAATGTTTTAATGACACCAAAATCACCATTCAAAAGTATTTAGGCCCAGGCTACACGAGTGGTTCTCCCGCCTCGGGAAACGGCCTGACAGAGCTGCTGCAGACCATCATACTACACGGGTGGCGGTTTCTCGCTCAGGCTACACGAGCGGTTCTCCCGCCGCAGGGAAACCGCTCGAGAAACCGTGAATTATTTATTTATTTATTTGACATAATATCTAACATTTTTAAATACAATTCAGCAATGACCGATCAACGTGGCGTATGAACGTGGCGGTTTTCCGCAGCGGGAGAACCGCTGCATGTGGCGGTCGAATTTCTCCCGCCTGTGAACCGCGAGCAGCCGCCGTGTAGATTGCGTCATACAACGTTCATAGTAAATTGTGTCTGCTGCGGTTTCCTGCGGCGGGAGAACCGCTTGTGTAGCCTGGGCCTTAGATTCATACATTTAGTTTTTTAAAGTTAATATTAATCTTTTATTGTTTCTGTGAAGTATAAATAAACCCAACAAATATTCCTTAGTACATTCATATATCTTCCCATAGATACTCTTCTGCTATTCTGACTCTTTACAAAGCGCGTTTCAAGTACATGATTCACTTGGTGGTGCCACTAGTCAGGGAATTTGTTTACCAGGAAGCTGCCATTGATACCCGAGCTGAGCAGGTACTCGGCGGCATTGCGGGAGATGGGCCCATGGTACCAGGAGTGCTTCTCCAACGAGTTGACGGGCGTCACGTAGTTGGAGGGCACCCAGCCCATCTGGCCGGCGGAGGAATGCGCCTCGCACCACTCGCCGCTCTTGTTGTAGCTCAGGATGCGCACTTGCTCGCCTGGGGGACACACAAATGAAACATTATTTAACACATTTATTAATTTCTTCAACAGCGGCGTGGTCTAGGGGTAAGGCTCTTGACTTGCAATCCGAAGGTTGCGGGATCGAACCCCGGCATGGGCAAATAAATTTTATTTGATTAATTTTTGTTATTTCACAAGTAATTCATTTAAAATAATATATGGTATATTTGCAGCACGTTCCAGAGTGGAAGATACTCTCACTATCGCCCTGGTGTAAGACCACCAGTCAGAATTGAAATATTGTCTATTCTTCAAAATATAGTATAGATAAATATTAAAACTAAATAATTATAATATTTATCTATACCATAATATGGTCAACACTGTGTATCAATTTAATTTCTATATATTTTAGCTTTTGACGTGCCGCAGAATTCTTGGAAAAACTTTTGTTTGTCGTAGGTAAGAAAAGGTTGAGGAGCACTGATGTAGACTACAGCTCATCTTAGATACACAGAAATATAGATTTGAGTGCCGCTATGGTTCTATTACTGCACTTTGATACAGTGCAACAACAATGACCAGACGCTGACATTTTACAACATGTCAATTACAAAAGTTTCGAATTCTGCCTACAAAATCCAGTGCTGTATCTGTACATTGCTTTATATAAAGTCATTGTTAAGTTAATCACAAAATACGTAATAATAGTGTGACTTGCAAAATGATAAGAATATTGATAGCAAGGATAATAAACCTTTTTGTTATGAGCAAGAAAACTATTTATGCATTACACATTCTATTGTTGTGAAAAATCTCTTATAGCAGACAATACGAGTACATACAGATTTTATGATGATAATAAATAATAATAATAATACAAACAAAAGAGATTGACAAAGACAAAAATTGTTCCATATCATCAAGTGAAAGAATGGATTCAGGTACTGTGGTACAAATAAATTTATGCAGCATATTATGAACACCCGAATTGAAGGGAAGTGGAAAAAAACATGATGAAAGAATGCCCAGAGCCAGTAAGTCTGTGGAATCTCCATTAACCTCTCATCTGTGGGTCGCCTGCCAGGATTTTAACCCTTATGTATAAATAAACTGTATGAAGGACAAGGTCAGAATCGCTTGCGCCAATATCAATCTGGGACCTATGTTCTATTTGACTATTGTAGCTATTCTGAATGATTTTAAAAGAATTTTCTACGAAATTTGCGGGTGGCTTTTGTCAATGGTGGAAATAATGATATTTTACACTGTTAAATGAGTATAAAGGTCATTAATTCTTTGATAACTCCGTTCAATTGTGTTTTTTCATGTTGGGTATGTATTCAGGTTTGTGTAGAAATAATGAAATCCGTTTATATTTGTATGAATATATTTCTATGAATATATTTCTAAGCTATTCTGGAAAAATAATAAGACATATGTATTATCTGGTAAACCGAAAACAATTGCATTTTTTGTATTGATATTTGACCAGAACTCATCCTACAATTTTCGAGCGGTTATCGAAAAATCATCCCACGTTCAACAGGTTAATGGGGAATGAAGTGAGACAGATGAAAATGGGGAAGAAGAAGTGGAAAAGAAGGAGTAACTAAAGAAAACAAAGAATGCTTGTATGCACAAAAATTACTTTAACATAGAGACTTTTTGGAACAAAAGTTTAGCAGATAAAAATGCATTCCTAAAATGTATCCGTATAAAGTAAATTAATGCCAGAGGGGTTTTAAAATCAACATTTTTTTTAAATGTTGTGCCATTTTCAAAGAGATGTGATACAAGGGTTTTAAATTGTCATATTTAAAGGGTGGTTACATCAATTCCCAGTAAAGTGATTACTTAAGCCAATCAAATCCAATCAGACTCTATCTCCGAGATAATGTGAAATGATAATTCATTCTAGTAAATTTGCCAGAGATTGAACACAAGAGTACTAATCTAATCAAAGATTGACTAAATCACAAGTAATCTTATCTTTGAAGTAAAAATAAATTTTACAAATTACTTCTGCAAGAGGCATAACATTTATTTTCGGGAGGAACAATTTAAAGAAAAAAAACTTTTCGACAATGCGATTACAGATAACAGTAGTTACTCGTTTAAGGAGTTAAGTAAGGAGGCCAAAATAATAATTAAATTAGCAGTACATAGTAATAGTGTAAACTAGAATAATTAAGGTGTAACTGCCATTAGAAAACAAAATAGTAATTCATAAACAAAGTACCTCTCAGAATAAGAACACAATGAAATATCTTTTTCACCTATTGCATATAAATAAGTCGACTGCAAATGATGACAATGTTTGATAATGGCTTTGAAGGCCAAAACCTGACACACAAAGCAGTGCTAAAAGTATCACAGCAGAGCTTCATAATTTATTACTAATATGCACATCATGTACTTCCTTTTAATTTAACTTTAAACAAACGAATAAGGATTTTCTGGAAATATCAAATCTATATTTTTTGTTTTAAGCCTTTAATATTAAAAAATTTCTACCTACAAATCCCAACAGCAGGATGAAATTTTATCAATTTTTGGAATGCTTCCGAGGGGTATTTCAAACGTAGTATATATTTCTTATTTTTGAAGTTATTGCAAAAAGAAATACCATTTTAGAAACATGATAAAATTATTGTTGAAATATTTGTACCTTCAATAAACATTTGCATTTTTAAATAATTAATTTTTTATAACAAAAAAACTTATCTATTTGTACAAATCAACATAAAATTACAACATTGCAATTAGTTGGTAGGTACCAAAGATATTGAAATATAAGGTGATGGGCTATCGGCAGTTTTTACTGGGTGGGAACTGCGCTTCCTGGTGTCGCCGATATTTTTAATCAATACTACTGCACACCTTCAAAAATCAACTAAATGAATGAATCCTTTCTGTATTATTGTTAACCAATACTACTGGACACCTTCGAAAAATCAACTAAATTCCGTATTCAAACTAGCACCATTAGATCATAATCCGCCGACATTCAGACGGACATCATAGCATATCCCCTTATATTTCAATATCTTTGGTAGACACTTTATCGCTTGTCTAAATTCTTCACACAGTCAGTTCCAATTTTGAAAATGACACTTAAATTATAGGCAAATACAGAGTTACATGGAGAGACATACAAACGAATTTAGTATTTTTGATGATGATCACGACAATTAATTAATTACTTAATTGCGAAAAGAAAATGCTTCAGTTAAGTACTCGTTGAATTTATGTAAGAGAAGTCAATATGATCAATAGTCTCACATTGAGATTTTTATTTAGAAATATTAATCATTCATATTTATAGGATGCAAATAGCTAGGCTATTTGAAAGAAAATAAAAACAGTTTTGCATAAAACAACAGAAAGTTTAAAGAAATAGCGTGATATTTGAGATTTATCCGACGGGAATGGGAGTCTATTTGCACCGGCGATACTGAAGTCTCTTCAGTAAACATTGAAAGAAGGATGCCTCGGTAAATAGAAAATAATTTCATATGCTGGAATTGAAGGAAAATATTTGCACGGGAAAGGTTTTAAATTTACAGTGTAAAGCAGGTTATTTGACGACGGTTTTGAAGTGGAATGATCTGGGCAATATTCTGCAACGGAAGCTTACAGCAAATACTGAAATGAGGAATTCTGGCATTGTTTCCTTCCTACAACCTCCTTCACCTTTTTAACATCAAAGTGGTTGCAAGCATGGCGTGTTATTTACTGTGGGAAATATGACGTAATTTATCTGGTGCAAAGTAGCGATGTGTAATTCATATGTGAAGTACTTCGTATAGATCATTCCCCAATTTACGCATCACACGTCATTCCGATTCTTGTGAGCAAAACCAATATATTATGATCTGTGAACAATATGAATCCGAAAAATGTATGAAACTCGACTGGCACGAGCGGAACATCTGTTCACAGTTGATGTTAGCTTCATGAGAATGAGTCGTTTCTTCAACTCAATTTTATGTTAGTCAGCTCGTACGTCGAACGAGCTACAGGCATCTGTTTTTCTTCCATAATATTGATATTTTTTTTTTTTTTAAATATACATACATATAACAGATTTACATAAGGAAAATATAGGTTCTTAAAAATAATTACAAATAAAGTAATTTCTTGTTAATAAATCTACCCAATTTAAAAGAGAAAAACATTTCTCATGTTTAAATTGGGGAATCCTGTCGTTACAGAAGAAAGATAAAGAAATAAGATATACTTTTTTTTTTTTTTTTTAAATTAAAAAACAAATAAACTTAAGTTGAATAATAACAAATATTAATAAAGAAATATACTAACGTAGCAGTTACTAAAATTAGATATAACATGTAGTATAGATATTTTAAAGTAATAATAATGAAACAAATAAACTTATGAATGATAATAAATATTGATAAAGAAATATACTAACGTAGCAGTTACTAAATTAGATATAACATGTAGTATAGATATTTTAAAATAATAATAATGAAACAAATAAACTTATGAATGATATTGATATATAAATATTGATAAAGAAATATACTAACAAAGCAGTTACTAAATCAGATATATATGTAGATTAGATATTTTAAAGTAATAATATAAATAGATGTAGTAAAAATAAAAATAAAGAGAAATGCAATATTATTGCATTTCTCTTAATAGGTGGGTGTTAGATGGTAAGTACATAAAGTTGATTCTAACAATTGGATTAGCTGATAATATTGCAGGAGTAGGTAAATAATGTTATTTTACGACAATAATCGCTTCATTTCAGTTCAAATGCTGATTAAATATTTTAAGAGGATATGTGATATTAATAAAAATACATTAATTTTTTTTTTTTTTTGTGTTAATTAATGATGGAGTTAAATGATTAATTTTGAAAAAAAGTACATAATATTATAATTAAGACTTGATCAATTTTTACTAATCGGTACATTGTAATAAAAAAATATATGTAGAAATTCGTTCTATGAAATTAAAACTTATAATTAGTGTTTGGTTGATCTAGCAGTTGTTTTATTTGTGATTTAAAGGCTTTATAATTTTCTTCGAATTTGATTTTATATGGTAGGGCATTAAAAAATGTTATGCCTTCATAAGTATAATGTTGTTGAAAAGCACTCGTTTTAAATTTAGGGATTTCTAGGTTACCATGTGATCTTGATCGGTTACTTATTTTTGTGATTGTAGTTGTAATATTAAAATGATCTTTGTGTGTTTGTAACAGTGTGTTCTTTTTGAAAATTTTATTTTAACTGAGTACCCTAAAAGAGTTAAATAGTTGCATTGTTGGAAATAAAGATGGTTTTCGTGTGATAACTTTTAGAATCAACCTCTGTACCCTTTCTACAGGTTGGAGGTTAGTTTTGAATGTTCCCCCCCACCCGATTATACCATATTGTAGAATAGATTGGGCAAGAGAGAAATAAATAGTTTTAATCATACTAGATGATACAATGTTTCTCAATCTAATGAATATGTAAATAAGTTTTCTTACTCTGGTTACCGTATTTTATTGCTATAATCCTTTCCTATAGTCCCTCCTTTACCCGTCTCATAACCCTGCCCAACGGTGGCAACATAGTTCCCCTGCCTTTACACCATACAGACAGGGCCCTCTTATTATAATTTTTTTTTTCAAACTTGGAAGACTACAGCATTTTTTTGTGTCTAACATTTTCATTTTATTTTCCCATAAAGTGATGTAAGAGGAAGTGATGTTCATCGTTTGCACAATACAATTTTTTTGAAACCGTACCCCAGCAGAATCAGCAAGAAGATGGCTATTCTTTATATAATTCTGATTCGGCATCAACTGATATGTTATGTCTGCTTGTTATGAGTCTTGGGACTGCCCGAAGAGACCCGAGAACGAGAGTGGTTCACAGTTTCTCCGGCCGCCTCGTCGACGCTCAGCCCCGTGTCAACAAGACGTCTTACAAAATATAGCGTGATCGAAGAGAAAAGAAAACAAAGTTATGTTTAATCGTCGACACACAATGCAGAATGCCACCACTAAATCACACAATCTTTCATCAATCATAACCACCTTTCACTCACTCGAATAGCTGTCAAAAAGGACGGGGTTCATAAACGATTGTGCTTGACGCTTGTGATTGGCTTTAATGGGCTCGTATTGTTTAGACATCTGATGAGGCAGGGCGTCAATGGATTTGCATTGGAAGGATTGAAATGTCTTGATGTATGACTCTAATAGGGTAATTTATCCTTTAAACCGCCGAGGGAGCAGGATACACCAGTGATATATTATTTTATTTATTTATTCACGGCTTGAAGGTTTTTACATTCACACTTTATTATAGGTATGTTGTTCAGGAGTATAATATTAAGTGTATAATACAAAATACAATAAACTGAAAATGAAAGATAAAACGGGTACAATACAAGTGGTACGCGGTTTCATTATCATGTAAGGTTCGACAAAGGAGTTCAATAAGTGTAAATACAATAAAAGTAAAAAAAGAAGTAATTAAGGTCCTATGAAAGTAGTTAATGAGCAATGTGTAGTAACATTGTTGATATTATTATAAACTTAAACATGAATAGTTTGTTGTAAAGTAAGTACTTAATTAGCAAGCCTTTATTACGCCCGATTGGATGTTTTACAGAACAGCTAAATTAATATAGCAATAAAAGGTGCACATGTAAAAAAGTATGAAAGATGTCAGTGTGTACAATACAAGTATGTATATTACATTATCGTGTAAAAGTTGTACAAATGAGTTAGACAAGTTTATAATTGTGTAAGAACAAGAGTACAAAAAAATCAGAGTGTGCATTCATTTGCGGCAGAAGTGAAACATTCAGAAAACTAAAGTGGACAAAAGTGGGGAGGCTACGAAGCACTGCAAAAGAGGAGACCGATAGGCTATGAAGAACCGCACAAAGAGGAGACCGATCATTCTATCTCATTCTCTCGCAGTGTAAATCTAATTTCTTCTTTCAACTTCCCTATTATGGAGGTGAGTTAGACCTCGTCTCTGCAATCAAACTGGCATCAAAATTTTTTCGGAATGGAATCCTCACAACTCATCTGCGCCTCTCCCAGCGACATGTGTGGGCCTGAGGTTTGGCCGGGAGAACTTGGTGACCTTCCGTCCTTCCGCCCTGCCTCCGGCAACTCAACGCCTCCATCCTTAGAGTCTTCGGATACTTTCCCCTACTTTCCACTCACTATGGTCAAGACACAACCAAGAAAGGGGCGGGACATTGAGATTCATTCACAGCAGACCGATCACCATACACATTCTCGCTAATACTGCCAGATGACGAGAGAGGTATCCTACCTGACATTAGCGTTCTTCACATAACCATACTTGTTTTCATCATCATTTCTTGCAGATGCTTGCAGCATACGCAAGATGCCAAGATGCCATTACCGCCTTTAATGTTTATCTGTTTTCTTTTTTAATTATTTTATCCCTGACTTGCCTTATATTACTCGCATTTTGTATATTATGTACTCACTTGCATACTGCCTTCTAACACCGTACGCAGTATATAGATTAATTAATTTTAAAAAATTAGAGTCCTTGCGAGAGCTTTGAAGGAGTAACCATCTGTTACTTATACCATTGGTAAGTTGTGGATAACCTCCAAAGACTAAATCCTTAAGATGTATGTGTTTGTCTCTTTTTAGTGTCGCTATTTTTCGTTTCATCGAGTTTCAAATCACAATGGTGTTAAAGTCACTTCAAAAACATGTGTGCAGTTCACACGCTGTAGAAGTGAAACCTTCAGAAGACAAGAGTGGGGAGGCTACGAAGCACCGCACAAAAAGGAGACCGATTATTCTATCTCATTCTCTGGCAGGCTTTTATGTACGTGCTTGTCTCTTTTTATTGTCGCTTTTTTGTTTCATCGAGTTTCAAATCACAATGGTGCTAAAGAAGTTTTCATTTCAAAAAGACAAACATCACCCCATGAACCCGGGAACCCCTGCTAAGTCACCCCTGCATTGTCGTCACGACTAAGATTCTAATAAGTGTAATTTTTTTGTATTTTCTGTGGCTATTCTATTCCCTCAAACTTTTTTTCCCATCAAATTATGTAACTCTTCACATTTTTGTGCAACACTGCTGTCAGTTCCTCGTACATACGTCTATATAAAACAGTGTAGGTTTCGTCGTTCAATACAGACTACAATTTGAGAGGGCTAGTGAGCCAAACGGAATACCTGCGCTGGTTTTGCGGTTTCTTCCATCCTTGCAAGAAAACATGTCGGAGGCTTGGCCATAACCATCCTTCATTTAATTCGCGCCCATTTTTCAATCCCTATCAATGAGTTCGTCGGAAAAAACCGGATTGACGATTTTTCATATCAACCATGGTAAAACCCTCACAAAATGAAAACTTTACAGGAGACAATAAAAACGAACATTAACAAATTCGTAAAACTAAAAATCTTGAACTTTATATGAAAGCGGTTATCAACGGTTTCAAAATTATATTACAAAAGTTTTGGAGGTTGATTAATTTCACCTATGTTTTTTTTTCGAAACAATCTAAAAAAAAATTAAGCGTAAATAGTTTTTAATATTAAAAATGCCTTAATCAGCAAAAATTATTTTACTTTGGTGTAGTTCGAAGACTATTCTACACGAAACCACTAAAAAGTAACATGCCTAAAAAATGTTGGCTTGAAGGGTTTTACCAAAACACAGTCGATATTATAAAGGGCATATAGGGAAAAAATGGAAAGTGGAAGTAAGGACAATATTACGCACACAGAATAAACCCGCAATCAAAGGGTAACCACAGGAAGGAAGAAAAATGATCAAAGGTCAAAGAAAATCATGGAAGAAAAGGAAACGAACCTTTCTTCAGGCTGAGCTGGTTGTCCCCGCCGGCCTGGAAATCATAGAGCGCGACGAACAGCTGGGGATCGTCATCGTCGTGGTGCGCAAGCAGGTTCTCCTTGCTGGTCCAGCGGTTGGCCGAGTCCAGCGAGCCGCCGGGGAGGGCGGGCGCGGGGGGCGCGACCAGCGGCGCAGGAGTCGGGCCCTCGACGGGCTCGCCGGCCGCGCTCGGCACCGCCGCCGGGATGTGCGGCAGCGGCCGGCTCTGCAGCAGGGCCTCTGCAACAAAATAGACAAGCAGGTCATCAAAACTGACAAGGTCACCAAAACTAACAAGGTCACCATCCGTCGAGGTATGCCATGAGGCTGAAGAAACTCATGGTCACTGGCAATGGTGTCTGGCAAACTGGAAGCAGAGGAAGACCGCCAATGCGCTGGGGTGACTAATTATCAAAGGATTGGTGTATTTGGAGGAGTGGAGGAGATGTCAACAGAATGTCTCTAACACCAGCATCCTGTGCCACTCTCTTTCTCGTATACGACGCTTATAATAACACAAAGAGAGACTACAACAGAGCTCTCAGCGGCAGAAACATAACAGTTAGTAAGTAAATGAAACAAACACTAAATAATAAATCTGATTAGAAGATACCTGGTGGGTTTGCAAGCTATGGTCGTGGAAGTCGGTATTGGACGTCTGACTCAAAGGATGGCTTCTCACTGAGGTTTATAACTCGACAACATAACTATTAAGCGTCTTACAAAAGAATTGTAAGAAACAATTATGACATATTGGCAGAGTACAAATCTCAATGATTTCCGAAAAGAAAGGAAAACAATAAAAGTTTAATAAATTATAAATTAAGATGATTTATAATTCAGAATCCAAAAAGAGTTAACTCGTTAGACGACTGTATTGAAATAAAGTTGTTCCTTAGACATGCAACAGTCAGCACTAATTGCCAAAGGAAGAAAGGGAATCAGAACTAATTTGTAAGACTTTAGGAGTCGGATAACTCCGCGAGCCAGAAAAATCAATTATAGAAATTCAAATCAAATGTAAATGATAATATTTCAGGAATGCTGCTTGAGCTGCACACTCCGTACGTCATGAAAAGACTTATTCCTAAACCACGATGCTACTAAGGACATTATATATTTATATATATAAAAATCAAAATATGCTTGCTTATAAATATGTATGTATATAAATGAGTTTTCACGAAGGTTTCTGGATTATTACAACCACGACATGACAATACACCTGAAAAGTTTTTCCTGGATTCTTACTAAAAAAAACCTTACAAAGTTTAATAATCTTGGCCGGGCAAGTTAAAACAAAATGACAGTATAATTTGAAAGCTTATTTCATCACCTTCCAAAACCAGTTTTTAGTTTTCGGATGCGCCTAGAAATATTCCATTTATTTTAATTCAATTTCAAAGCGTAAATATTTTGAGCTTTCGATAAAATAGGCCCGAGGCCTTGGGGGTTAATGCTCAGTCAGTCATTAGATTTCAGCTGCGAATTCCCGTGGTTCTAGCGGCCCGCCGAAGGACAGCCTCGGGTGAGCCCGAGCACTCGGTATGCCGACTGACGTTTGTATAATAATTCAACAACAACAATGACTCCCATCATAAATATAAAAATACTCATTCATGAATCATAACTCATAATGTAGTAGTAGGTCCGTCGGATAAGCACAAGGACAAAATGGCACCGGGATATAATAAAATCTAGTTGCGAAGCGCGTGCTAACCATCTGCTGTTGTACTGTGACCCTTTAACTACGTGTTTTTAATCCAAAATTTCATTCACCATTCTTTCAACCAACCAACAATGCAGAACCAACTAAACAATGATCATATCTTTGGGGAAAATGTCTACACTTTCCAAAGCTTGTTTTCACGATAATATAACATTACCAGACATGTGAATGACGTATGAGGCGTACCTGACTTATTAAACCATCTTTCTTCTGAGACAGACATTTTTCAATACTACAGTGACTAAAAGGTGTCAATAGATATTTTGTTTAACACAAGGCTACATCTCTAACTGTAATGTAATGATGTTATTAATGTTTTTGACTGTATTGCACAAAAAATAAATCAAATATTGTCGCGTACTACGAGACGAATGTGGTAGAAAAAAAACTGAGTGTGCAATTCACACGCAAGAGAAGTGAAACCTTCAGAAAACTAAAGTAGACAAGAGTGGGGAGGCTACGAATCACCGCACAAAGAGGAGACCGATTATCCATCTCAATCTCTCGCAGGCTAAATATTATAGATGTATGTGTACGTCTCTTTCCAGTGTCGTTAACTTTCGTTTAACCGAGTTTCAAATCACAACGGTGCTAAAGAAGTTTTCACTTAAAAAAAGTCGGAGTGTGCAATTCACACGCGATAGAAATGAAACCTTCAGTAAACTAAAGTAGACAAGAGTATGCGGCTACGAAGCACCGCACAAAGAGGAAACCGATTATTCTATCTCATTCTTTCGCAGGCTAAATCCTATAGATGCATGTGTTTGTCTCTTTTTAGTGTTGCTAATTTTGGTTTCGTCGAGTTTCAAATCACAACGGTGCTAAAGAAATTTTCACATAAAAAAAAATCAGAGCTAGTATTTAAAAACAGGAAATCTGCACGTTAGAACGGTCGAAGTTTGGCAGAGGGTTTTAAAAATTTAAGTTTCTTTTTAACTTTACGAGTAAAACCTCAAATTGTAATATTTAATTAAATGAAGGCAATATTAGCGAAACTCAATCGAAAATCTGGAAACAGAAAAATCTGAAAAATATATTTGCACCTCTGGGACTCTGGGACACAGTGGTTAGCGCATTTGCCCGGAAAGCGAAAGGTCCTGGGTTCGGGCCCCAGAGGTGCAAATATATTTTTCTCCAGATTTTCGATTGAGTTTCGCTACTATTGTCTTCATTTAATTAAATTTAAGAAATGAATTACGTTTCAACCAAGGACCTTAGTCCTCCCTGACCTCTGCGGGGGAACGGCTTCGCATTGCCAATCTATAAATAAGCTCGTAATGATCGGCTTCCGTCGGCAGTGATACTTTTTAAAAAATCTTAATGACTCAGCATTTACGTACCAACATTCGCAGTTACCAGTTATTGTCCTCTCTCCACAACAAACTAGCCATTAATTGAATTAATGTATTTGCACACGTCTAACTAGTGCATTCTAGCTGCCACGATACGGTTATCTACAGTTTATTGTTAACTTTGATCCAAATAATGTAAACGTGAACGGAGCAAAACCGGAAGTCTGTCGTTTACTCAATAAATAATTAACCTATACGGTGCTGTCGTGACGGAATAAATTCACAAAAAAAGCCGCAAAAAAGAGTTAAAAACCGCAAAATTCCCACGTTATCTACAGCAGAAAATACGAAAATCTCTTCGCCGAGATAAACACCGATGCATCGACTGGAAGCAGAAATAAGAGAACATATTTAGTCGGTGCCGGAAGAAAGATTACAGGAAATTGAATTTCAAGAGTCAGACTGGATATCGTTATTGAGAGCGGTACGTTTTTATTCGTCTATTGAGAGTTTACAGTGGTGTCTGGCGCAACGGGAGATTTCCCGCCATTGCGTGGTATATTACACAAACATAACATAGGTATACGTATTAAATGTCTCATGTTATTATATAGGTATTTTGACAAGGACTTTTTGCGAGAGGGTGGTGCTATTACATTGATCAATTGGGAATCGAAAACGGAACTTGAATTCGAATCAAAATGTATTTATTAGACTAAAATGATATCACATGCAAAATGGTCCTTATACTATATCTAACAGAAAATAACATTACAATACGAATATGTATGTATTTATCTCTAGCGCGTCAGCGTACGTGCTAATAATTTTAAAAGCTTAATATATATATTTTTACATTATTTGGCAAACACAATCTTTAAATATTTTAAGTGTAAATACATTCAATCACAAACAAAACATCAATATTTGAGGAAGACATAGTTTCTTTAACTTTTTAAAATTAATCATATTTTCTATCTCAGTAATTTCATTCGGTGTTTGTTATAAAGTTGGACGGCCTGGAACATGAGAAATTTCTGTGTGCTTGATTTCTTCTTTGTTGGAAATCTAAATTTCATTCGGGATTTTGTTATAAAGTTGGACGGCCTGGAACATGAGAAATTTCTGTGTGCTTGATTTCTTCTTTGTTGGAAATCTAAATTTCATTCGGGATTTTGTTATAAAGTTGGACGGCCTGGAACATGAGAAATTTCTGTGTGCTTGATTTCTTCTTTGTTGGAAATCTAAATTTCATTCGGGATTTTGTTATAAAGTTGGACGGCCTGGAACATGAGAAATTTCTGTGTGCTTGATTTCTTCTTTGTTGGAAATCTAATTTCTTTTGCATTTCTTGTCCGGTGTCCGTGAAACTCGTGATTTTAATGCATGTTTCTTTTTTGTTCCTTAAACGTCATCCCTACGTTAGTTTTATGTATAAAAATAAATTGTTGTACACCGTTATTGGACGGTTGGTATTTATTAAAATTGTTGTATAATTTACAGTAGTAGTTGGTATAATTTACAAAAAAAGGACAAAGCGAATACGCAGAACAGTCTACTGTACAAGGGAATGAAGTTGTATAACACACTACCAGAAACTTTAAAGTCCACACCAATTGGAAAGTTCAAGATGTATTGTAGGAGCTACATAAAACTTGAAAAAATATAGTGAATATGAAATATTATTATCACTTAGAAATTTGTAAACTTAAATGTACAAATTACTAAAATAAAATTATTTTATTTTATTATTATTAGATATTATTATTATTTGTTTTTTTCTATATAATTTTTTAACGACCCTCTCCGTTGTGCACATTAATTAACTAAAATAAAATAAAAAGATAAACAAGAAAAAGACACATAAATATAATAGATATTCATCTGATAAGTAATAATTATGTATTTGTTGAGGTCTAGTTACATATTTGTTTAGTAATAATGTTTTAACAAAACACGATAATGCCAAAAAGGATTTTTTTTTGAAATATCTAAATTAAATGAAATACCTATTTAAATGTGCAGCAGACTGTCGAGAGCGCAGATATTACGATTAAATGAAACGTGTGGCACTTCCTTGGCTTGTCTTACAGCTTACAGCCTTACCTGCTACGCTCTCCTCCGAGGCAGTAGCTCTAACTCCCGAACGTGTTCCGACTTGTAAACTCAGTCGCACTCCTAAAATGCCAATGAGAGCCGGAGGATTTCCGAAATCCGCGCGAAAGATTGAATGCACGTTGTTTTAAAAATGCATGCACGTGATGGTAGATTGTATGGATTCGATGTAAAATGAAATGCTTCATCAATCGCGTACCAAGCCATCCAGTCGCATAACTACTTTCCCACACGAAGGGTGGTCGCCAAACGGGGTGAGAGGAGGGGGTGAAAAGCGGACCGGTGTCGAGTACGATTGAATTGCAATATATTTGCACACAGTGCACACACGTAGTCGCTTCGTAGTGGTAATGAGGATGTGTGGGAGGAGACCTGTTGCGATGACCAAACCTCTTTATTGATCCAGTCCGTTCTAGCTGTACTCTACATCCCTTCTGCCGTGTATTTTTTGGAGGATTCGTGTTCGCGGGAGCACAGACATGGTCCGTACGGGACACGGGTACACTGTCCGGCAAGTGAATTATTCATTCAACAATTCAACCGAACCAAGTCTTTTGAGAAGGGGAAAGACACACAAAGTGACTACCGGCCAATTATTATTTATCGAAAACGGAACGCCCTAACACGCGCAACATGAAACGTGGTAAACGGCTAGACGGCGTATGATTTACGGTTGTACTCCTTTTGAACCCCTCGATAGATTAAATAATGCACATTACAATAGGTAGTGAAACAACTGAAATTCGAATTAAACGTAAAGTAACGATGTCGTCTACCATTCCCCGAAAACGAAATTTAGAACTTTCAAAGAGTAAATAACAACCAATCAACAATAATTCTAAAAACTACAGAAACTAAATAAACAGAAAACTGATACGTTTTAAGATTTTCACGGCCAAAAGTATTTTCGTTATTTGTTTTTGGGGTGTTACGCCGTGTTGGACACATCTACCGGATCTGCCCTGATGATGGACAATGCAACGATGTCCGAAACGTTGGCTAAAGAAGGAGGTAGCACAACAAGGCATAACACCCCAAAAACAAATAACGAAAAAAAAAACATAAAACTATTTGAAGTGAAAACTTCTATGATTTGAAACTCGGTGAAACGAAAAAGCGACACTAAAAAGAGACAAACACAATATACAACTATAGGATTTAGCCTGCGAGAGAATGAGATAGAATAATCGCTCTCCTCTTTGTGCGGTGCTTCGTAGCCTCTCCACTCGTGTCTACTTTAGCTTTCTGAAGGTTTCACTTCTGAACTTGTGAACTGTGTGAACTGCACACTCTGATTTTGGTGGATGTAATCAAATATACGAATTTCGATTTTGAGTCTGTGCTTTGTAACTCTGGTTCAAGGAACACTTGAATGGGTTTGCTTTGAATTTAAGTGTCATTAAATTTGGACCTGATTTTGTGGAGAATTCAGACAAGCAATAAAGTAACTATCTATATAACATAATATTTTAACAGAAAATTATTAAATGTCATTTTCAAAATTGCTGTTTTGTCAAGAATTCAGACTAACAAAATTATTTTTCACGGCTCTGCTCTAGTTTGTAATAGTTTGTATGTGTTGTGTAGTTGTTTTTAGGAATATATGAAAAAAAATACATCAGAACATAGACATCCAAATGACTCATATGTCCGTGCATCAGAAGTAAAATGTTTTATACAAAAGTTCTAGATGCCCAAAATTATAAAAGGAGAGACTTAGAGATGGCTAATCTAGTTTGAAAAATAAATTAAAAAAAACAGCCAGACGGCAATCTCTTCCAATGAAACTTGATCATCCAACATTATGAGCTCACCAATTTATTTTCTTTGCGAAACCCGTTAAAGGTATTTTTCTATCGTACGAGCGAGGAGCGAGTGATTACAAACTGGGAGGACATACAACTTTAAAAAGGAGTTGGATAAATAAAATATACTAGCTGGTTCCCGGCATGCGTTGCAATACCATATTCAAAGAAATAAATTGTTTTTTTTTTTTTAATTAAATGAAGACAATATTAGCGAAACTCAATCGAAAATCTGAGACAGAAAAATCAGAAAAGATATTGGCTCCGCTGGGACTCGAACCCAGGACCCTTTGCTTACATGGCTAGAGCTCTACCGATTGAGCTACGGAACCCATATGAAATTCGGTCACTTTTAACTGTATCATACATCGACTAAGAACTACCAGCATTTTCTTAACGCACATATTATTGGCTGCTATCTTTATATATAAGTGACAGAATTTCATATGGGTTCCGTAGCTCAATCGGTAGAGCTCTAGCCATGTAAGCAAAGGGTCCTGGGTTCGAGTCCCAGCGGAGCCAATATCTTTTCTGATTTTTCTATCTCAGATTTTCGATTGAGTTTCGCTAATACTGTCTTCATTTTATTAAATATTACAATTAGAGATTTTATTCATAAAGTTTAAAAAATTAAAATAAATTGTTTTTCCCTGCATGTCCTTTTCCGTGCGTCCCCGTTCCCCTCCCGCGTTTCCTTTCCGCCTTCCCCGTCTTCCCTCTCCCGCTCCTCCGTCCCGCTAACCCCCGTCAAACAATGCGCGAAACGTCAAACGTGCGAACTGACAAACGTGCAAAGTTAAAAGTAGTCGTTAAGTTTTCTGAAATTATTCAATTTTCTGCGTAATTTTCTTATTTTTTCTTTCCGTAATAATCTTCTACAAAGTATTAGAAAACTTTAAAAAAAATAATGAAATAGGTAAAGTCGTTCTGAAGTTATGGCGTGACCAAGGGAATTAAGGATTCATTTTTACATATGTATCTATACATATATAGATTTTCTTGCTAGGTTAGGTTACTAATCCGACGATGTCCGTATAATTTTTTTTACTATTAATACAGTCCGCCGAAAATTTATTAACATAATATTATTCCAAATACGTACAATTTGGTCGCTGTATCAGCATTTAGGCAGGTAACTTTTCTTCTTCAACCCTATAGCATTTTCCGGTTACTTTATTTTAGCAGTCACAAATTTATAATATATACATTCTATATTTATTTCGTAGGGTTGTGGTAACAACACTTATTTGGTGTCCCTGTTGTTAAATGACCTCACAAAAGTTCAGAACAATAAAAGGTTTCAAAGCAGTAAACCTTAAGGAAGGTACTAAACAAATTAAGGTTCCATGACAACAGTAGCAAATCAACACACCTTTGAAAAGTGATATAGTCATTAAAAGAGATTAAAAAACGAATCTATAAACCTAACCTAATGTAAATCCAATTAACCTGTGTAATCACTTTTCATGACTTTATATAACTTTTCAAAGGTGTTACCGCCAGCGGGACTACACACCAACTGGTTGGGGAATGTTGGAGGAGAGGAATGAGGGAAATAATCCGGAATATTTAAATATTAAACGGAGCAAAATCCTTTCAAAAATATTGAATCAGAAGTTGAAAATGTACTACCTAATTACATACTCGTGAAAAGGGGTCATCAAAAGTTGACGTTAAATTCCTACGTCCACCATTGTTCAGGTCCACGAGTGTATATTTGTAAGGAAGTACATTAATTCATGCGAAGAGATTCTCGATGGAGGTGGCTTCTATTTTCAAAGCTTTGAAGCAGACAAGGAAATGATTTCACCGAGGTATAGATTCGTATCGTATTATTATTAGTGTCCGAATTTCCTCGCTGAAGTTTCATACGTAATTTCAGGAGAGTGTGCTAGAGGGGAAGTAAGTTTGAATATTAGAGTATAAATATTGCAGTTCTTGCCGTCTTGGTGACTCGTTGCGACATCAAAATGATCTTATTCTCCATGGTACAGTTTAATACCCAAAATTCAGGGAACAGCCATGTTCCCTTCTAGTTCATGTGAGCTCTGAAATTCTTAAAAAATAGGTTCCACCGAAGAAACCATTAAGTAGGTAGGTAGGTACCTATCGTATTATAATTATATCTTATATTATAGGCTACATACTATACAGCCATGATCCCACTTAGTTCATTTGAGTGTTGAAATCCTTATTAAAAGGTTCCACCGAGGTACCTATCGTATTATTATTGGTGTTGTATTATTATCATATCTTATACTATATGCTATATACTATACAGCCATGTTCCCAAGTTCCCACATAGTTCGTTGAATGCTGAAATTCTTATTAAAAAGGTTTCCACCGAGGTAACCACTAAATAGGTACCTATCGTATTATTATTGATGTTGAATTATTATCATATCTTACACTATATGCTTTATATTATACAGCCATGTTCCCACATACTTTGTTTGAGTGTTAAAATTCTTTTTAAATAGGTTCCACTGAAGTAACCATTAAATAGGTACCTATCGCATTATTTTTAGTGCCATATTAATATTATATATACTAGACAGCCATGTTCAGGCAGTTAAAAAAAAATTAAGACTCTGAATAAGAGTTAAGAGAGTTTGAATAAAATTCGATCTATTATTCAAATTTGTTCCTTTCACTGGCTACTTCAGTGGTACCTATTTAATAAGGACTTCAGCACCCATATGAACTACGAGAGAACATGGCCGTTCCTGGAATTTTAGGTACTAAACTGTACCATGGAGAATAAGGTCATTTTGATATCGCAACGAGTCACCAAGACGGCAAGAACTACATTATTTATACTCTAGTGCTAGTGATATTTTATTTACAAATTGTTAAGTGAGAACGTTTCAAATTTTAAGTAACATTATAAGAAAAGAGTTTTTTTAAGTGAAACTTACATGCCCCGCTATGATTAGGATTTCGGATGAAACGGAAATGACGACTGCACTCATTGACCGCTTTGATTATGATGTCACTTTTGAAGGCTTCTATTGGTCGATTTGATTACGACCTCACTTTTCAAATATTCGTTGAGATTGTTTTGGTAAAGTTTCGCTTCTACCGCGTGTAAACTGCACTCCAATTTTTGTTTTGTTTTTTGGCATAAAATATTATGAATTTTTAAACATTTAATGAAAATGTGGGCCTCACTGAGAATTTCGTTAAAAAAGTTAACATAAATTCAAATAAAATTGAAATGAAAAAAAAATCTAAGCTTCTCTCCGTTCGCAGTCATTAGTCAAAGAATGTCAAATGGCGTCAAATACCAGTACGCGATATAAATAATTGTTACAATTTTGTATAATAAAACTCAATTTTGTCCACATCAATGACCCATAATGACGCCTAAAGACATTTTTGAAGGTTCGTCGAACTTTGCCCTTTCTCAGGCGTCGATTTGAATGGCATGATCTTTAAGAATTCAATATAGCGAAGTGTACTTGTGTATGTAGTTTTTTGTTGTTGTTTGTAAATGCTTCGTCTAACTTTCTTGGTAACAAATATTTTTTCATTGTGCTTTTACATTATTACAAATATTAAAAAAACACACACACACACAGAAACAAACTGATTCTACGATATTAAGATAACTTTAATATAGAAAACATGTGCCGAGTTTTCTGTTTCATAAAATAATGCAATATAACTAAACCGACCACCTTTTGTGTGAAATTTTCAATCCACCTATTAATGCAAGAATAAGTACCTAAGAGAAATCACTTTTTCTTATTGTTTTTACATTAGCTCCACAGGAGGCCCTGAGGAAATAATTCCCCTCAGGACCTATGTCGTCTATGGGGATGCTGTAGGGAGGGACTTTTAACAGAAAGTAAGAAGTTCTGGGAAGGAAAAAGGTAAGAGGGGTGGGTAGGAATCTGGGGATCAGTGGTTCCAGAAGTGACGGACGACTGAATTCACCCTATCCACCGCGGACCAAATCCTGCTGAAGGTCAAATGATCTCCCTCAACCAGTTTTTCCCGATCCGGCCGGTTACCAGGGCAGGGCAGGCGTATCTGCCGCCAAGATACGCAAAATCCTGACCCCATGAACTCGAGCACCCCTGCTAAGTCACCAAACATAGCGAACCACTTGGGGTGACCTATGGCAAAGGTATTGGTTATCCAAAAAGGTTCCTGGGGTTACGAGGCTTGTACCCTTACCAGCCTCCCAAATTACTGTCAACTCTTGTCTACGTAGCCCCACTTTTTTTTCTTTATTAGATACCTACAATTTTTTTGTTACATATTTTACATGATAAACAGATTTTGCAGTTCACCATTATATTCTTTCCAGATGTAAGCTGGTGATTGTCTTGAAGAAAGGAGTTCTCGATAATAGTTTTAAAAAAACTATACAGTGAAAGTAAATGTAAAAAGGAAAAAAAGAAACAAGGCATAACATATTTATTTTCTACAAATACCAACATTCGAAAATTTCGCTCAGTTAGGTATAAATAAAATAAACACAATAGTGTAGTTAACATGAATGACCATTTTATGCCAGAATTAATGTTACACTCATAACTAATTATCTAACATCAATGCAATAAAGTTACAACAACTTCATAATATTGTGTTCCGAGTTTAAACTAATCGGCCAGTATAGATTATTTATTAATTGAGCCCTTGCCCGGAATAATTTTGTATCCAACAAAACTATCAATGTTGAGTTATTGATGGAATAATGTTGGGCATATTAATATATATCTTTTAAGGTAAGAATTATGAAAATTATTTTTTTTTAGGCCTGTGGCAGCCTTTTAAAGTTTGTTTTGTGGAAAAATGTTGTGTAACGCCATTTATAACGCCGGGTTCGTGGGGTGAGGTTTGTCTAGGTCTTGGAGGCGGATGACCAGGACACAGTGAACCCCGGATTCCTACCCTCCCCTTAAACCCTTTTCATTCCCAGAACTCTCCTCTCCTTCCTTTCCTTAAAAAAACCCTCCACACAGCATCCCCAAAGATGACATAGGCCCTGAGGGAAATTATTTTCCTCAGGGCCTCCTGTGTGGAGTTCATGTACAAAAAAAATATATAATAATCACGGCGCATGGTTTAATTTATGGGAATAAATGGAAAAAACGAACGTCTTATGGCTTCAACTAGAAGCCAGGAAGCTGACGAATGCAGGAAAGTAGAATTTGCCCAGAAAAAATATTATTATGCCTGCATTTTAGCCGTTGAAACTGTTTTGTGGAACAATGTTGTGTCGTTGTGTGGTGATCACAAGACAATATCTAGAACGTAAATGGTTTCATTTATTCATTTTTTTTTGCTTTTTTAGCTCAAAAACAACAATGACGTGTGTACATTTATGTTAGAACAGCAAGTTGCTTTCTGTGAGGTACGAAGAGTAAAAAAAAAACCGTTTTGTGGAATAATGTTGTATGTGAAAGTGTTCATATACAACATTATTCCAAAAATTCTGCATAAATTCTAGTAATAAACTCTAATTTACTTTATTTTCTAGACATCTTTTCAATTATAACGTTTAAAAATTGTACGTTTTATGTATTTTCAATATAAAATGTTATAAAACATAACTGGTTTCGTTTTTTCAATTTTTCTCGGAACTAGAATATTGTTGGATACAACATTATTCCGGGCAAGGGCTCAATTATTGGTTGGAATAACACACCTCCGCCAATTAATACCGCTCCAGAGTAGTCCAGAGCACTCCCGGAATTGGACAGATTCATTAAAAGCCCGACGTTTCTCAACTAATTTAATGTGATAGACGTTACGATCTAACAATGAATCTTTTATTCGTATTGGTGATAAGGCGTACCAAAACCTGTTTTTATAATACTAGAACACTTTTTTTAATAAGTGTGTGTATTTTGTAAGTACCCATGTTTAAAAAAATATTTTAACATACATATTTGAATAAACATTACCTGACTTTAAAGCCGAATTATATTCGAGCACGAACTTGCTTTCTCCGGGGCAGAATAATAAACATAAAACAAAAATATTAAAGAAATTAAAAGACTTTGAAGAAGAACATAGTACTAATAATCGAAACGAAAATATGAAAGAGAACGAGACACACAAGCTAACGGTCGCAACTAGTCCCAGTTGCAACCGTTAGCTTTTTTTATTTTTCTGTTTCTTGGTCTCATTCATATTTTCGTTTAGATTATTAGTGTCATCTTCTTCTTAAAATATATATTTCATTGATGGGAATAACCTTCAAAAGTTTTACAGAATAGGTGTAAGAGAGAAAAGCAACAGCCGATACATAGATGGGTAAGTGGGCCTGAGAGGGTGAAGAATGAAATAAGAAAATAAAAATGTAGGTATTCTGTCCTAAATGTGGTACCGTCATAAGTCATAAGCATTTGAGAGATAAAATTTATCTCTCACCTGATAAAACGTCTCAGGGGTTATCATAGCAAATATACAGTATTTTTAATTAATTGTTTTTCCAAAGCAGTTTTGATCAAACCAGCAGTAAAGGTTACATTTTAGGATTCGACTTACCTACACTTGCTAGTGTACCTTGTAGTGAAGAAAATTTAAAAATATGTATATATAATTTGTTAAGGATTGCATTTCGGAATTTGAAGCATTGCAGATTAGGATTTAAAGTACCTATATTGAAATATTAATAAGCCGATGACGAGACGATAACAATGTTTTAACCCTGATAATTACAGGTTTTCCCGGTGTGTGGCCGTCATTTGCACGAAATAATATAAGTAAAAATCTGAATGAACGGAAGTTAAGTATCTTATAAAGATACCGTAATTGCAACTATGAACATAATTCCATTCAATCTATGACGACAAAAGCCCAAAGTGGACTTGAGATTATTGAACAAATAATTCCATTCCTCCGATTTCCTCGATTTCTGCGATTGGAACCCATCGTAGGCATTAGACACTTCGGACTGTCACAGTCAATCTGATTTTCATGACTTTAGAAGAGTAGTCTTAACTCTTCTCATAAAATTAGCAAAACTCTAGAATGATGGCCTCTGGCGTTATTAAAATTATTGCACATAAATACGCAGAGATTATTATATTAGAATTTTCCAGCAAAACGGAAATATTTTCATTTAGTAATATAATTCTAATTTTGAGCTAAGGAGCTTTGAAATAAAAAGAAGCATGTAACTGAACAAATAAGACAAGATGACAAATAAGACATTGTTCGTTTCATTTTAATCATTGACTAAAAAAAACAATTGTTAAATAATAAATGATTTCAGTACTAGAACCTATAATAATAGAAGTTCATACATGAAACACTTTCACAGAGATCTGTAAAAATGATTAAAATCAAAATTGTAACATAATCTTTATGGTAAGGCTGTAAATTAAAAATATGCATTTATAATAAATATATACTGCATATTATCCCGGCAATGCAGAAGCTTGTGCAAAGGATGACCGTTCTTCCTAAAATTAATCTTTATTTATTTACTAATTACCTCCAAAAATATATATTTATATTGGGTTTCATATTTGAACACCAACAAATTTCATTAAAATACCACCAGTTTGAGAGGCGCTGGTCGCCGAGCACATGTTTAACCCTTTCTCACTACGATCCCCAACAATAGTAATAGCGCTCCTCGCATATAATATCCGCCAGAGCACATTCGTATGCAACAGCCGTTTGGCGCATACAATATTATGTGAATTTCATTCGACTTTTTGTCCCGTTTGTTGACAGACAACACCAAAACCGCTGCCCGGTTCTTGAACATCGCCAGCTTTGTTCCGTTCGATTCTACCCGACTGGTTTCGATGTCGACGCAGATGAAACAATACGATTTGTTGGAGTTCGAATGATTGTTTATTTACACCCTTGAGGTGATTTTTAAAAGAACGACGCTATACAAATCATAAAAATATTATTATTTACACATTGACGACGGATTTATTGTTCGAGTGCTTAGGGAGCATTGCTTCATGATCAAAGGGGTGGGTTTAGTGGGACCAGTTTATTCAAGGTATTGAGTCATCGCTAAATAGAAACGCGCTCGTGAATTTTATGTCGATTTTGCTCTAACCGAAGATATAGATGGATGTCTATGTGTACAAGAATAATTCCACTGTCTTCTAGTGGAGCTATGATATCTCATATTATGGGAAAGTTGTGAGGAGTGTATTAAGAAGCGAAGGGGGGAGGAGACTGCCTGCAAGTGGAATGTTGTGAGGCTAATTAGGCGAAGAGAGGACGAGACGACCAGCCATCTGGTTTTATGAGGAATTTTGTGAAAATAGAGAAGCGAAAAGGGAAGGAGACTGCCTGCCAATGGAACTTTGGTATCTCATTTTTTTATGTTTTGATGCCAAATGATGAGGAGATGGGGAAGAAAGAACATGGTTATTTAGATCTAGTAACTAAAAATGGACAGAGCTATTTCAAGCATTGTTTCCATAGGGCTATACTGAAAATATTTTTTACTTTACTTCTCCAATTCTGAATGCAGCCCATCTCATTAAGTTCCTAACGCTATGACATTAAAAACAGAAACATAATATGTAGGTACCTAAATGAAACTTAATCTAAGAAATCTCATTTTCCGCGGGGTTTCAGTAAAAGTTGGAGAAAGAATCTTACAATCTGAAGGGTTAAGTAAAACACGATACATACTTTTTCTTAGAAATCGTAAAACGCTTGACTTAATAAGATATTAATTTTGTATGGCCAAGTTAGTAATCTTCTCCCAGCGTTGATTTCCTTTCTTAAAAAGTAAACCAATACAACCGAGACGTAAGACGAAGCGATGAGAATAATCGTAATACTAAGGCCAGGCGCACACGAGCGACTGTTGTCGCGCTGACAGTTCGGTGACCACTTCAAAATCCATAACGTTGTAATACGGAGGTGCGCAAGGACTTTTTTTGGATTTTTAAATAGTCAATAACAAATTCAAACAATCGAACGCATTAGTAACAAACAATCAATCGAATTATTTTGTTGTGTTTCGGGTGTTTATTTTGTGAAGTTCTTTGAAAGAAAATACAACAAATGCAGGAGAAAGGAGATCCTCGAGACGTAAGTGTGGTTAAATAATGTAGATGCGGTCGAATTAGGAACTAAGGAAATCAGAAATATGTGCGGTAAAGAAAAATATTTAAAAAAGGGACTCTTATATTGTTTAGCGGATGGACGGAGAAATAATTTTGGCAAGAGAATTTATCGATTGTCCAGTTGATTGGTCAGACTACTAAATTTTCCGATAATGAGGAAAGCAATACTCGAGAGCTCACCATAAATCAAATATTATTTACATGTGGCTGTGTTTTAATAACATAAAATAACACCGGAGGCATAACGGTCCGATATACTAGCATGAAATTTGGAAATATCCTACCAGTGACCCAGAAAAAATCAACATTTTGTTTAATTCACATTACAATTTTTCTCAACTAAAATTTCGAGATTTCGGAGATGTCTGACTAATCAACTGGACGGTTGATACATGGATGAAGAAAGAAATGTGCGCCAGGACGGTGCAGTGATTCCAGTGATTCCATCCTTCCTACCTATCCTGGCGAAGTAATTGTGTGATAACAAGTAGTTAGATGTCTATGAGTTAGTTATAATGTATACATTTTTGACCCATTGACTCTTCATAAGCAGCGGCGTGACAGCCAGTCGATTAGCAGGGATTGTTCACGTATGCCGACATTGCCGACGCCGACCCAGGAAGGACAGAGTCATTAAAGCGCGATACGAAAACGAACTCGAGACATCTGGCACCTAAGACAGGGATTCGTGGAAAATGTGCTGGCCGAACTGCAGAGGCTGGGAGCAAAATACAATGGATCGTCGGAAGTGAAACGCCGTCATTAAAGAAGCTATAGCCATCAAAATACGAATAGCCGTGAAAAGCGAGTATTTTTTTCGTGTATAATTGTAAATAGGTATCTACTAATTAAAAAGGCATTACCAGTCTTAAAGAGCGTGTGTGAGTTTCAAAAAGGTCGATCACGATGAACGTCACAATTTTAACATATTTTCCTCACTTTTGTAAGGTTGCGGTGTAAAAGAAGAGATAAGGTGTGGTTGTTTGAACCCACGTCACATTTGATGTCCGCACTCAGCCATATTTCTAATTATTCTGTAAGTGGATGGTGTCCGTTAGCATCAAGTTCTCGACCCGTCGGCGTTTTGTCAAATTTTATTTTGATAATGGTCATCAAAATTTAATTAAACGCTGATGAACCTAAGAATCGCCAGGATGACGCGGACCATTCAAATGGCTAAAAAAGTAAATGGCGCTAGTGTCATGTCAAATGTGACGAGTGTTCAATGACAACAGTTATTTATGTTTGTTCAGTAGGCTTAGAGGAATAATACACCCATCAGAATTTGAAGTAGGAAAAGTTAGAACAAAAGCCCGATGGGAAATCTAACGGTCTACATAACCAAGCCTGTTTTCTCTCCGACAAGTCCTGAACTTTATTGAGAATTAGACGGAAAAGTCAACAAAACAAGATGGAAACACTGATCAGTTCCAAGTCGGTATTTCTGAAAGACTTAACTTGTATGTGTGCTTTTGGTGTACCTATAACCGAGAAAGCCGTCATGTCGTGTAAAATGATACTTTTGACACCCGCATGACACGCTGCGAGTTATGAGGCTTCTGATGTCCATCATGCCTTCCTTGGTCATTATACTTAGGCTTCGATGTATACATTTATGTCAACAGGTACACTAACTAGGAGATTGCTCACATTCATAATGTATAATAATTACTAGTAGTTACAAGTTACAACGCGGATCCCCCCAAATAAACTCCCATGTCTCAACAAACTTTTATTACTAAACAAAGCAAATACCTGTACCCATATGAACCAACAACTTGTATCAAACTTGTGACAAAAGTCTTTGTTGACAGTTAAATTGATATTTGAAAGTTACATAGCATTGCAGATGTATTAATCCTATCACAATACGCATGTAACAAAAATAACTTAAAAACAGAATTTTTCCAGAAAGGAAAGTTTTCCGGGTTGAAAATGTGAGGAGACCTGGAGCACCATACCTATCAGCACCATACCACTTGTCATGCTATGTTGGGCCAACACGTAGATTCTGCCATGGAATACATAGCAAGTGGTGGTTTCAACCCTGGCGGTAGTTGTTCGGTACCAATAATTTATGGTATTGCAGGAGGTATGGGATGTCAATAAAATAATACGCGGTGTATTATTTTAAGTGCTGTTCCCATTTTTCCTAGATTGGAGACTTTCGTAGCGCGTCTCATCATCATCATCATCTCGTCATCTAGTTCAATGCTTCGGGCTCGAAAAAATATTTATTTATCACAAACCAAAAAAATATTTACTTATCACTTATCACAAATCTTGTAAAACAATTATGATAATTGCAGTAAATATGATCTGAAAAGTAAGTTTGGGAATAAATTTGACCCCGAGGTCACATAAATCCCTTGTATTTCACTGAAAACAATATTAAATTATTTAGCTTATAATCCAATTTGATCGTTTTTTTTTACATGTTATAGTGACACATTTTTGTACAATAAGGAAAAGTATAATGCAATGCGGCCCAATGTAATGCAAGTAATCAAGTTAAAAATGTATACAATCTTGAATGTCACATATAGTATTATCATCCTGGATGCATTCTTGAATATCATTAATCATTAATCAATATCAAGAGTAGTAATCGTACGGGACCTATGTTTGACTCCTGAGGTTTTCCTGAAAATGGAGGGAATTCCCTGATTTTGTCGACGCCGATACATACATAGTGTGTAGTTTCTTAAATAAGTCACAAAAGCTTTAATAGAGGTTGGTCGAAGCAAAAGAAAATATTATAAAAATAAAACAACACTTTGTATTTAACCACGAATTTATTATTTATGTATCTACCGGTTTCACTTAGACCAAGCTTCCTCAGGATAAAATAATAACTATTATTATTATAATAACTATTGTTATTATTTTATCCTGGGGAAGCTTGGTCTAAGTGAAACCGGTAGATACATAAATAATAAATTCGTGGTTAAATACAAAGTGTTGTTTTATTTTTATAATATAATGTCTGACCACAAAGTAATTGCTTCTTATGAAAAAACAAAAGAAAATAGTTGCGTTGAACTATAAAACCTAGAAAGAAAAAGTATTTCAAATTTCATAAAGCCAGAGATCACTGTTCCAGAGTTTTTGGTGTTTTGGCACACTGATTTTTTGCTTTATGGTTAAGATTATTCAAGGAAAATAAAAACTTTCATTCCAATTTAAAGTTTTTTATTCGCAAGAACCTTATCTTATCGCAAAACATAATATTTATAAATTTGACTTTCTTTTCAATAACCTTGTTACAGTAAATATAGCCCGAAATAGCTCACGTTAGCATATTATATACGAAGATAGTATTAATTTTCCTGCATTATGTACTTAATTTGAAAGTGGTTAAAGTTAAAGATGAGCATTCCTTGACCACCCGATAGTACGAGGATACAGCTGAAATGGTTTGTTATTTTTAAAGAAATGAAATCCAATTTAAGTACAAGTATAATCCATAAAAACCTGCCTTTTGATTTGTGTTTTGGTTATAATCTAAACAGAGTGCTTATATTGTAGCTCATTGAATGTATCAAACAAAACGGCCAACATGGAGCGGAAACAAAACAATTTAACCGCGCAATACGTGTTCTACTACCTATCAAAGGGATCAAGACCGAGAGAAATTGCGGGGAAAGGTCCGGGTAATTGCCGGGAAATATCCGGGAATTTGCCGGGAAAGGTTGGGTAGTTATAGAGCAGTGCAATCCACGCACTGCATTAGATACATCCCTGTCAGTGACAGCGCTGTCATGCCGGAACAAGTGGCTACCGGCTTCCGGGTCCGAGTAGAGAGGTGGACCGAGGGGTGGGTCAGTGGGTGTGATGCGGGGGTAGGAGACTTCCGCGTATCCAGTGAATCCATTAAATTACCTTGGCATTTCAACCAATACCGTCAGACGACGGCGACGGAAATACGGTTTGCCCTCTTTCATACACGTGTGTTGCGCTTGCAGTACAAGGGGTAGTATTTAAAGAGTGTAGATTACAACAAATACAAGCGACTGGAATTGCATCATATAAATATGTTATCTTTTTATTTGTCCTTTCTAGTCTATTTTCTATGATCGAAGGGACTTGCAGTATTTAATTAACACAATTCAGTACAAATCGTTAGGGTAATCTAAAGAAGTCTTCAAAACATACATGTTGGGCGGGTGTGGTGTGGTTTGTTCTACCAGTATAAAAATGAATGGGTTTTACATCTTGATCGTATTCAAGAATTCGACTGTGGAATGACGTGTCCTCTTTATATACATACAGTCAGGAGGCGCAAAAAAAAGATTTTTCAAGAATTTTTCCTGAGGAAGACTTTAAAATAAAAATTTTAAAATGTAGAAATTTGTAAATATACCATGGTAACTTTTAACTGTATTTTAAAATTATGGAATTTGTAAAAATAATTATTTTGAAAGCTGCTTTAGCTGATCTCCAAGAGCTCCTCTCAAAAAGGTATCTTGCGGTGACCACGATATCTCTGGACTGGATCATTCAAAATGAAAAAAAAACAAAGGATTTCGCTAAAGAAATGCAAAATTTTCGTTTCCGAGAAATCTTGGTCACCAACTTTAAAAACACAGTTTTGAGAAAAACGCGTTTAAAGTTTCAAGAGCAATTTACATAGAGTAAAAAAAATGAAAACAAATATGAGTGTAACTTCGAAAATAATCGCCGGATTGACTTGAAATTTTCTGTACATGTACTTAAATATATGAACATTACGAAAATTAAATAAAAAAATAGGTTTTTCGAAAATTCTAACTGTATGTAACCCCTTAAGCCTCCTCCCCCATTATAACATAAGACGATACTCACGTCACAGCATCGCCAAAGATGATAAAGACTTGTGTGGAATTAATATAAAATTAAATTTAGCTGACAATGGCTGGGGTGACTAGCCCTGAGTGAATAGGCAAGTAGGCTCTTACTTTCCCAGGCGGTCTTTCAGCCATACAATAAACACCAACCGAGGTGGAAAATTAATGTAGTTTCGACCAGTGGAATTTAGTGAAATGCACGCATGCATCGCATTACAAGATTTGCTATTAACTCTAATCGCCAGTTAATACCACCGATTACTACTCAGCAGACACGTTACTAGATACTGAGTCTATCAATTGAGGCTATTAGAAATTATTGAAAATAATAAATTCAAAAATCTTTTATAACGTAGCCTGTGAAAAATGAAAAACAAAACATGTCATGAAATCCCCAGACTAACCAATGAGGTCGTCTACCACGTCGAATTTTCGGGCAATTATTATTTTTTAAATTATAAATTAATTTCCACTGTCCTATATGAAATACAAGTCGAACCAACTATTCCACATCCCGCACTCAAAAACAAATTACATACAACATTAATTTCTCAGAAGGACGTGCACAAAATATTACAACATCTTTTCAGATGCTGATATTTTCCATTTGTCCTCAGACCAATTTACCAAATGCATAACAGAAAAAATTAAAACAAAATGTTAATTTCGAACCCTCAACCCCTGCATTATTTTCTCATTATGTTGTTTTTCTCCTTTTAAAATAATAATAATAATATTTAGATGATTTATACAGCGTCGTTATGTGAAAAAGCATCTCAAGAGAGCCGGTAAATGGCTTATCATGTCTATACTTATTTTTATATAGGTTCACAGTTTAATTTCATTTTATCTAACCTACATACTTTAATCTGTATTTAGGTTTTCTTTATTGTTTTAATCGGTGTTTTTTTTTTATATAATACTATGAATTTTTGCGGAAACTTCGCTGGTTCATGCAACCATGTAATACGTAATTCCCTAGATGAAATTTGAATAACTGTTTGTTTCCCTAATAATTTAAAATAAATTTAAAATCATATTAATCACAGCATACAAATCGGCAGAACTTTTAGAATTTTTGGAAAATACCGAATTGTAGGTACCTACCGACGATAACCCATCAAAATTTCGTTATTTACGGCCGACCGATAAGCGTGTGATGTCGCGGTACATACAATAACTGGCGTAGCACTTTCATTCGAATAGGAATTGTACTGAATTGAGTCTCGTGTGAGGTCAGGAGACACGATTATATACGTTTTACCCAAGTTTACACTGAACGCTCATAACTTCATTTTTGGAGACATCGAAAACAAATTTTACTGTCGTTATTAACTCCTTAAATGCTGTAATATTTTTAATCATTTTTTTTTAATTGAGACAACTCATTTAGATTATGGCTTGAATATTATTCGCATTGCTTTATTTTGCAGTATTTCCATTTTGTCTATATTGCAGGGAAAAAGAATACCTACTTGAACAGTAATTAAAGTGTGGTGATATAATTGTATTGTTTATTATCTGACATATTTCTTTATTTCCTTTGTTTCTGATTCTGTCAAGAAATATATTTTAAATACGTATAATCTGCATTTTTTTAGAAGTTCAACTTGGATCCGTAACGACATCTACGTATATAATTTCTGTCACCTTTGTTATGATTTCTTCATTAATATAAAACCATTGGACACTAATGTACGTATATTATATATATTCACATATTTTATCTTACCAACATTTGCTTTTAATTAATTTAAATTGTGTCATTTTGACACTTAGCTGAAAGCTTTCCGACTTAAATCGTGTAACCAAATCTTAAAGTCAAGTCGAGGTGCAAATTATAAATATAATGTACTAGGTTGAATGACTTCGCCATGCAACCACCAACTTGGTAGCGATGTATAATGTATACCCACGGCGAATACTTTCATTGGTTCACACGATCCACATAGTGTTATTACAATTAATTTCCATAATTATTTTCATATCATTGACATTCGTGTTTTTCAAACTCACACTTTGGGTAAAGTTCGGTTTATGGGCCAAATTCCTAAAAAATAAAACTAGTTATTTTTATACTAATTTGGGGTCGGGGAATCCGAATCTGAAAGAATTAGGCGGCGGCAAGCAATATTAACTGAATTACAGGACTTTAAAAAATTTTATACACATACAGGAAAATAGCCATTTTGGAAGCATTTTGATTCCTAGAAAATCAAACTAGTTATTTTTATACTAACTATGGGCCGGGGAATCCGAATCTGAAAGAATTAGGCGGCGGCAAGCAATATTAACTTAATTACACGTCTTAAAAATTTTATACACACACACACCTGAAAATAATCATTCCGGAAGTATTTTGACACATGTAGTACAAAGATCATAGAAAAACACGATAACATAGATGTTTTTACCACACAAAATTAAGTGTTGCCATTAAGCACTAATATTTATAACGTAAAATAACATGTTTATATTTTAAGTACTTATTTTTTATAATTGATTCTCAAATATTTTAGGAAGGTACACCAACTAGTATTGTGGAGTTTTTATGCCTTGACGCGAGTAGGCGTTATAAAGGGGCACGTTCTTTTGTATCACAAACCATGTTACATAAACCCGGCGTAGCTGCTAAACTACTTGAAAACAGGGATGTTTTTTTGCCGTGACGCGAGCAGGCGGTATAAAGGGGCACAAACCATGTTACACAAACCTAGCGTAGCCGCTAAACTACTCGAAAACAGGGATGTTTTTTTGCCGTGACGCGAGCAGGCGGTATAAAGGGGCACAAACCATGTTACACAAACCTAGCGTAGCCGCTAAACTACTCGAAAACAGGGATGTTTTTTTGCCGTGACGCGAGCAGGCGGTATAAAGGGGCACAAACCATGATACACAAACCTAGCGTAGCCGCTGAAATACTTGAAAACAGGGATGTTTTTTTGCCGTGACGCGAGCAGGCGGTATAAAGGGGCACAAACCATGTTACACAAACCTAGCGTAGCCGCTAAACTACTTGAAAACAGGGATGTTTTTTTGCCGTGACGCGAGCAGGCGGTATAAAGGGGCACAAACCATGTTACACAAACCTAGCGTAGCCGCTAAACTACTTGAAAACAGGGATTTTTTTTGCCGTGACGCGAGCAGGCGGTATAAAGGGGCACAAACCATGTTACACAAACCTAGCGTTAGGTTAGGTTAGGTTAGGTTAGGGACGCGAGCAGGCGGTATAAAGGGGCACAAACCATGTTACACAAACCTAACGTTAGGTTAGGTTAGGTTACGCATTTTTAAGACTACGAATTTTCATACTTTTGGTTTAAGAATACGCCGTTGAGATAGTCGTAATTCATCAGGTTAATGTGTTATGTGAAGAATTATCGTGTCCGAAATTATTGATATAGAGATAAATATTTTTGAGAGCTGGTAACACTGCCGGCACATGTTTTTGTATATTTCTTGTTTTTCTATGATCTTTGTACTGCGTATGTCAAAATACTTCCGAAATGATTATTTTCATGTGTGTGTGTATAGAAAATTTTAACGTCGTTTAATTCAGTTAATATTGCTTGCCGCCGCCTAATTCTTTCAGATTCGGATTCCCCGGCCCATAGTTAGTATAAAAATAACTAGTTTGATTTTCTAGGAATCAAAATGCTTCCAAAATGGCTATTTTCCTGTATGTGTATAAAATTTTTTAAAGTCGTGTAATTCTGTTAATATTGCTTGCCGCCGCCTAATTCTTTCAGATTCGGATTCCCCGACCCCAAATTAGTATAAAAATAACTAGTTTTATTTTTTAGGAATTTCGGACATAAACCGAACTTATTCCCACACTTTTAATTTACATAAGCCAGTGGGCATTTTTTTCTGTTTTTATTTTATGAACTGTATTGTTACTTTATCAAACATATCATTTGACTAATATCTTTTTTGTTATTTCAAAATATGGAATGTATTGCATTGCGCTACCCCTGCGTATATTCTGGAATAAACTATTATTATTAAATATAGGCAATTGCGTCTAAGTACGAGGGAAGCATTGCACGTTTTAGGGTGAACAGTGGTTTTACGGGGTGGTTTGACATCACAAAAGGTGTTAAGCAAGGCTGCGTAATGTCACCATGGTTATTCAATCTACACATGGATAATTGTATGCAAGAATTGAAAGAGGTGAGATTGGACACGAAATTAAGTAATCTGAAAGTATGTTGTCTGTTGTATGCTGATGATGAGGTGCTGATTTTTAATACTGTGGAAGATCTACAGTCTCTCGTATCTAGGATAAACGAAGTATGAATGCAGTTAAAAAATAATAAGTCTAAAGCCATGGTGTTTGAAAGACAGAGTTCGAAAAAAGTGTGCAATATAGTTGAAGCAGGTGGAGTTTGTGTATCTGGGTAGTATGTTTACGAGAGACGGGAAGGCTGATAGAGATATTGAAAGAAGGGTAAATGCAGGTAACTCCATTAATGGAGGACTAAATGCCCTTGGCGCTAATAAAAACCTGTCAAAAGAAGCGGAGCTAGCAATTCACTGTAGAGTGCTGGTATGCTGGTACACCTACCCTGATGTATGGCAGTGAAGCATGACACTGGCAGAGGAAGGATAAAAGTAGACCGAACGCTGTTGAAATGAGATCCCGTGTATGTGTGATAAAACCATGTATGATCGTGTGAAAAATGCGGAGACCCGCAAAGAATGCAAGGCTGATGTAAGCGTAATGAGTAAAATTAAGAAAGGGACCCTCAGATGTTAGCGAATGAACGAAGTAGTGTAAGAAGAATATACGACGCAAAAAGAATTCGGGAACGCCCGAGGAAGACATGGCGTGATCAAGTGAATCAGATTCTTGAATCGGGCCATGTCAGAAGTCAGAACAATAGGAGAGTATGTATGACCCGATGTGTGAATGTGAGTGAGGCAAAGAGTGTGTGCCAAGACCAGTTGTTTGGCGGTCCGTCCTCTCTGCCTACCCCTGTGGGGAAACGGCGTGATGGTTAGTTAGTTCATTAAAATGAAATTACACACTACAAACAAAACTGTATGAACTGTAGAAACAAATTAATTTAAAACATCAAAGCTATTTAGTATTTTCTCGAACGATGGGATGGTTGGGCGACAGTCTGGATAGACAGGAATTTTATTGAAGTTCAGAACATCAAATATGTACTAGGTAGCTACGCCACGTCTTCCGCGGCTGATAGCTCTTAAACATCAGTCTCTTAACTTGGTGGCTTTTATTGGAAAAAATATTGAAACAAAGGCTTTCAGCAAATTGCATTTACTAAATCTACAAAAAGGTGTGTACTAAATTAATCAATAATAACGCTCAGCATAGCAGTTGACATGTAGTTGCAGTTAGTAGTCTGATATAAAACATTTGACTTAAAGGTTGGACACATCATTGAAACTGAAAACGACTACAGAATTATATTTAGCACAGTCCATGCAACCTGTGAAATAGCTCCTCGGGACTCTGAATTGTATGAAAGTGGACACATGTAAACTACAGTACAGAACTTATCGCAGAATAATGTCCATTGCAGTTGAATTCGGTGAATCCCGATGCCGTCGACTGGCTGAATAACCACAGCATCATGATCTCCGCCGACTCCACCATACGAAGAAGAAGAGCCATGTATTATAGGTATATAAAACTACTGTTATCAGTTTTATTCAGCACCCATCCAACAGAATCAGCCTTCAATCTTACACATGAAACAAAAAATTATGGATGTATCTATATATATAAAAATCAAAATATGCTTGCTTGGATGTAAATCAGTGGCGGTCCGTGAGTTTTCAGTGAGCTAGAGTTCTAAGATTGGAAAATACGACGTTATTGATGTTATAGCTGAAAATGATTTTTTTTTTAAATTTCAACTTTTTGTATGAAGCTATACTGAAACAATCCCCAAACTGAAAGAATCCTGAAAATCTTTATACAAAATAATGAAATTTTGACAAAAAAAAAACATTTTCAGTTACATCAATAACACGTTGCGTTGCTAAACCATTCATCCGATTGCGATGAACTTTGGGGATTTGATGTGCGCATGCCCGCGATGATTTCTATGTACAATAGTGAGCTCTGGTGTCATTCATCCGATTGCGATGAAAATTTGAAGATTTGGTCTGCGCATGCCCGCGATGGTTTCTATATATAACTAGCCGGTCCCCGGCATGCGTTGCAATGCCATTCAAAGAAATAAATTGATTTTCCCTGCATGTCCTTTCCCATGCGTCCCCGCTCCCTTCCACCTACTTATCCCAATATAGCTGCAGCTCTTTCAAAAGAACAGAATTCGTTTCATACAAAATGTATGAGGAAAATAATTTTCTTCATAATTTTTTTTCGTGATTTTTTCCTAATAGCTATTCTGCTAATCACAAATCCAACAAATCAAAGATCATAAAAATCGGTTCAGCCGTTCTTGAGTTATAAATGGTACAACTAACCCGACTTTGTTTTATTGTTTGAGATAGCGAGTTCTGGCATCATGGAAGTGTGCGTTGCTAAACCAGAGGCACCTCGATATTACTTTCTAAATTGACGTTTTTATTAATAACATCAATTTCTTCTCTAAATATTCTACCGAATATATGAATTAGGCACGTTAATTATTTATGAAAAGCATTGCGAGTGAGCCATCTTAACAATAACATTGCAGCGCACGTTGATAACATCGGAATACGCGACGTTTCGAAAGGCAACAACAATATTATTATTGTGACGAAGGCGTGTGTTTTTAGCGCATTACGGGGCGCTATATTCCCAGGGCTTCGCCTATTTCAGCGACATCCTGAAAGAGGCCAAGAGTACGCTTGCTACTTTATAGCGTAGTCTGACAGTACATTTTGTGTCAATTTTGAGGACGGGTATGGGTACCGCCACCCCGGGACCATTTATTAGATAACCAACACTCCTTCTGCATTTTCGTTATTTGTTTTTGGGGTGTTATGCCGTGTTGCGCTACCTCCTTCTTTAGCCAACGTTTCGGACATTGTTGCAGTGTCCATCATCTGTCCAGTGGATCTGCCCTGATGATGGACACTGCAACGATGTCCGAAACGTTGGTTAAAGAAGGAGGTAGCGCAACACGGCATAACACCCCAAAAACAAATAACGAAAATGCTTTTGGCCGTGAAAATCGTAAAACTTATATCACTCCTTCTGCAGATCACCTAAGTGTTTCGCTACATTTAATGCCTTAGCAAGAGTGCCCGGGTTCATGGGATGAAGTTTTGTCAACGTCTTGGAGGCGAATGCGTTTCATATTTATCTCCCTCCATTTTTTTCCTTCCCAGAACTTCCGCTCCTTTTTTTATTGAAATAATAGATAATACATAATATAATCAACACACAAGTCCTGCTAAGCTAATTGAATCGGCTTGACAACAGGTGCTTATATTTTAGTTACATATTTATACATTTTTAAAATTTCCTTTCCTTTCCCTAAAGGGACTCTCCGCACGGCGTACCAAAAGATCACATAAACCCTGAGGGAGTTTTTCCTCAAGGCCTTCAGTGTGAAGCTAACGTAACGAACCACAAAAAAAGCATAACTGGAGGTGACGCATGACGGGGCGAGCTTGGAAAATTGCATCACACTCTCGGCCGCAAGCTTGGAAAATTACATCACATTTCCCTTGAGGGAAGCAATAACAAATAAAATGTCTAGCGCAGCTTTCGCATAAGTCGTTTCCAATTCTGGCTATGGAATATCATTTATAAAACATCTACCTAACTATTAACTATAAGTTAATTACTAAACGCTCGCAATAATTATTCCTTTTAACTGATGACTCATTTGCTCCGCATTGCATTGCTTACTGCGTATGCATGGACATTGGAGGGTCTAGAGTCGTTCAAATAAATGTAGCTTCGCTCAATAAAATAGATTCTTGACGTGTGCGGTGAAGGAGGAAACCATATGTGTTCTTATAACGCCCCGCCGTTGGGAAAATGGTGGGGTCCCCTCCAATGATTACTCATTTCATCAATAATACAGATGAGGTCTAATTTGTATTTGAATGCGTTCTTCAATCGGTGATACAATAATAACACATATACAATATATATATACATATACAATCGATCATGGAAAGTTGAAATGCTGTAAAAAGGACAAAATGTTAATTGTTCAGGAGAGTGAAAAGAAAGTTTTTTTTATTTTTCAAAAAATCGTATCTCCTGTTTTTGTAGAACTATAATCATGATTTTTTAAATAAAATAACATAGAACAGATCTTCCAGAATACTAAACATTTTTTGTAAATTTCTTTAATAATATTAATTTTCAGAAAAAATCCTCTTAAAATGCACGTCGTAAAATAATAATAAATGTTTATTCCAGTATGTGGGGAGGATAGTGCAACCCATACCTTAAGTAAGGGTATAATAAATACACAAAACATTTGAAAAAAAAATTCTGTGAGCACATTAGCGGCCAGTATTTTTTTTACAAATATTTCGATTACGCAGATCGAAAGAGAAAAAAAGATGGAAAAAAATGAGTAACTCATTTTTGTTTAACTCATTTTTTTTATATATTTTACTTTACAGGATTTCAAATTTCCATATCGATATTTTTATTTATTTATTTATTTTATTTCATAGTATTTTATTTCTTACAGATTTTTGGGTTTTTTTGGCTTACCACACTAGGCTAATGCTCGTGTTGTGGTAGTCATACATTTAATATTTTATATAGGAATTAAAAAATACTATTCTATTGAAACAGATAATAAACATGATAATAAATATACATATATTATTTCTTTTACATGAGCTCCACACAGGAGGCCCTGAAGAAAATAATTTCCTTCGGGGCCTATGTCAACTTTGGGGATGCTGTGTGGAGGGTTTGAAAATATATATTGTCATTGCGATTTCCGCTTCGAACGAATTCAAATATGATTCGATGCAATTGTTGCAATAATTTGTCGAGTATCTAGCTAGGGTATAGGTACATAAATTATGAATTTCTTGGTATACTGTGACGGGTATTATATCTTGCATAATAATGAGTTCAGGACACGATTTAAGTATGTGTAAATCTTGTCTGTCCCACGTAATCCGGTAGATGTGCTCTAAAAGCGCATCTTTCTGTAGATTTAACGGAAGCCAGAGCTTTGCTGGCGGAATATTCATCCACTCGCCCGTTAGATCCCGAGATAGAAGCCTTTAAGCCTGATCAGACAGTCGTTTAATCTTCTCCATTGTGCCCCGCTCCTATTGCCGGCCCGGCATAATTCCCCAGCACACCTACTCAACTCTACTCAATCCTTCCCCTGGTTTGGGATGCACATGGTTTCAACATATTATTCTAACAATGGCCTTAATATCTGCATGAGAGAATTATCAGTTCCCAACAATAAAGCAATTACAACCAGTAGGTATAATTTAGCAATTCAATCATTCATAATAGTATAACCTCCTAGATTCATGACGCTGTGACTTGAAAACGCATTAATTAAACTTATGAATAAAAAAACACAAAACCTTGCTGTATTTGATCAAATAACATTTTATTACTAGCTGACCCGGAGAACTTCGTACCCCCTCAGAATCAGTGTTAATTTATTAGCTGAATTAAATGCAGTTTTTTTGTTATTAAGTTCAAAATTACACAATGAAGCAATTATCGATCCGCAACTGTCCCTGTTTTGCATCAGAGATGACAATGAGTACGAATTTATATTTTTGTGATTTGCTTACTTTTCCACCTACTTAGGGGCCATCCATAAATTACTTCACACGAATTTCATGATTTTTTTTACCCCCCCCCCCCCCCCCGTCCCTGTCACATTTATGAGACCCCTCCCCCCTGGTGTGACATCTAAAAATAATCAAAAAAGTAGTTCATTTTTTCTTACATGTGACGTCACAGAGCTGATGTCACACTTCCTTCTCCCCTCCTCCCCCTTTAATGTGTGACGTAATTTATGGATGGCCCCTTTACGGGAATTGCGTTTCATTTTCTTTATACGTGTGAGGGAAATTTATTATAATTATTGTATTTTTTCTTTGGAAGGGTGAAGACACACGTTAACATTAACAGCCTTACTAAAAAACCCAGTGAAAATTTTATTCAATTGACAAACGGCCGCGGATGTGAAAACATTACTAATTAAAAATTTGTTCTTCGAAAGAAATACACATGGTTTCCACGGCCTGAGAGGGTAGTTTATCTCTGTTTTAACCATTGATGTCCGAACGATATTTGTAATTTTTCCATAGTATTTTGAATGTTCTATATATTTCTTATTTTTGAAGGTGTCGTAAAAACAAATACCATTTATGAAAACTAGATAAAATTACCTTTTAGATTTGAGTATTTGAAATACACTTTAGCTTTCAAAAACTGCCGTATTTTAAGATTCAAACTCGGAAAAAAATTTCCTCCCACAACATTTTTGACCAAAATGTAGAGAAATTTAAATAAAATCAAAATTTAAAAAACACAGTCCTTTTGTGTAATAAATTTGGAAGAAAACTATCACCTCACTTTTTCATCGTGTATACAATAAAAAAATAATAAAAAATTTCAAAGTTTTTTTTATTGCCAAAAAAATAACTTAGAAATAATACCGAAATTTAAAACAGATTTCTTGCATCTCTAAAGACGTTATTTTTTTTGATACGTTTACGAACACATGTATTAGATTTTAATATTATAAAAAATTATCACTTTTTAGAAATTATCTTAAAATAAAGATCTTAAAATGAAAATTTTATCTTTTAAGTAACCTATAAAAAACAATATTCTGACAGTTCAACTTTGAAAGTACGGCGTTTGTACAATAACTTGATTAAACTGATGTAAACCACACAAATAACATGGTAAATATATCAATTATGTGAACAGAAGAGTAAATTCGTCACTACAATAGAAATTTTTAAGTAAAATCACAAAATTTTCGATATCCCGCCATAAAACACACCGAGCTGTTTTGTCATGTCTCGGGCCGACGAACTAATGCATAGGCGCGCCAATAATGCCCCTTGCGGAGAAAAATTAAAACAACATTGTTTCCTAGTAAATTAAAACCATATACAACGTTGTCACATCTTCAATGCGTTTTAACAGCGTGAACACGTAAGAAACGTTATTGGTAATAAAACGTCTTTTAGTGTATACGAGCTCTATTTATGTTATTGCAATAACACAGTTAATCGGTCGCGCTGTGGTTTTTTTTTAGTAAGGCTGTTAGTGTGTAAGAAAGAGACGCAGCATTATATGTTAAGGAACAAAAGCGAAACAATCAGCGCATTGACATTTGACGTTTTTGAATTTTTGGAATTCAAGCAAACTTCAACTAACGCAACATTGCTACAGCTCTTTCAAAAGACGAAAATTTGTTCCATACAAAATGTATGAGGAAATTAATTTTCTTCATAACTTTCTTTTTCGTGAATTTTTGCAATTTTTATTAGTTATTCTGTTATCCGGGGAGGACACAAATCCAACAAATTAAAGATCATCAAAATCGGTCCAGCCGTTCTCGAGTTATAAATAGTGTAACTAACCCGACTTTGTTTTATATAATAATAAGATTATTGTACATCAATCTTTATCAATGAAATATATATAGTTTCAGGCTGACAATTATTGCTTGTAATAATTGTTACCCTTTGTGCTATGCATAAAAATCTTGTCTAAACGTTAGTTTATAAATTAAAAAATAATAATTAATATTTAACAAGTTTAAGTATTTCCCCAATAAATGCAGACATAATTTGTCTCGACGCCACCTAGCGAGGGATTTAACACTAACAATGTCTTCCTCGCAAAAATAAAGTTGGTTGTTTTCAGGTGGAAAAAATATAACAAGCAGTAATTGTTGAATGAAACACTAGTATATATTGAATTATTTGGCGGGTATTTGATAAGCCGCCATAGCTCAGTGGTCAGAGCATTCGACCGGCAATCGGAAGGACACGGGTTCAAGTCCCGTTGGCGGCAAGTATCTTTTCTCGGAAGATTTTTCAATGTAAATGAGTGTTTCAGGCTGACAATTATTGCTTGTAATAATTGTTACCCTTTGTGCTATGCATAAAAATCTTGTCTAAACGTTAGTTTATAAATTAAAAAATAATAATAAATATATATTAGCTTATTTTATTCGAAAACAAAGTCCATCTTTGAATATAGTGAGGTATCCTTGTTATTAAAATTATTGCATGGTTTTAATTCTGAGGCATAAAGTTGCTCAAGAATTACTGAACTGGTATAGAACCTACTAGTTCAGGCATAATAACTAAATACGAACTCAAGGGAAAACTATCTAATTTAAAACACGTTTTCGTCTCTTCTGAAAACAATTAGGGCCTCCGTTCATGGAGATACTTACAAACCGTTCTTGAGGCGATTTTTCGCAAAAACAGCGCTATATAAGTTGTCCAAATTTATTATTATGTGATTGTGGCGCAACCGCAAATACCCTGCACATTTACTACTCTTTAATGCTGGTTTCCGTATACGGCGCGACGCCAACCGAAATATACTGAACTTGATCATTTTTCACGTGCAGCCGTGGAGTTAACCCGACGTCAAACTTTTTTCCAACATCAATCCATTCCTTCTCCACTAAATCCTTTCGTACGTATTTTGGTAAAGTATAGTTATATAAACACGCATTTTTTTCCACTTCCAGAATCATTCTAATATTACCTTCATTTTCAGACGCCATTTCTGTCAAACGTCAAACGAATAGTAGTAGACATGAATGATGCAACGCGTAGCGCGCTACCAGCATCGTCGGTAGCGTGAAACTGACTAACCGATAGCCGCCGCGTAGCGCCGTATACGAACACTAGCAAAATCGTACGGTGGGTACTCAAGAGTGGCGCGAGTGCAACTCGCGTGAGGCTCGAGTAGCTTGTAAGTAGCGTCATGTACGGAGGCACTCGGAGGTATGTTTAGACGGTTCCGTGACAATTCAGAATCAAGCAATTTCAACACCTCTTTGAAACGTCATTAAAAATATGATTTATTTAAATAGCTTATAACCTAACATAACGCAACCTATTTAACCATTTTTTTATGTTTTTTTTTTTAAATTTGTGATTCTGAGTTGTCCGGTTACCGTTCAGACACTGCAATAATGTGGGGGACCTAACAAATCGAATGCATTAAAACGTAGATAAAAACAATCCACGTAAAACAGTTATACTTGGGATTACCACTTTTAAAAAGTATTTTTCTGTTAACTGCTCCAAATACTCAATTACGTATCAACACCTCCGAGACAGTAAATGATAGCAGCTACCGATAGAGACCATTCCGAAACGACTAACGATAGTACAGTTTCATTCTCGAGAATGTGCAAAGTTTTTATGAAGTGTACAGCATCTTCCGTTACGCATCAGATTCGTAAATAATACTCCAAGAGTAGAACACGTGGCGGTTGACAGGTTTGTATCAAGATTATACCGGTTCTCCTTCTGATTGTCCTCAGAAAAATCATTGACATCTTTACTTATAAAAGTCACTCACTAGTGACAGGACAGAATTCATCGGTATCATTTATGTTACACTCCATTTTTACTTTATTTCGCACTGAGAGGGAAATAATTTGACCCATGATTTTTTAATAACTTGGGAGGAATGCTTATTGATTAACATTTTTATTTTATTATTTTTGAAGTGAAACTTCTTTAGCTCCGTTGTGGTTTGAATCTCGATGAAACGAAAAATAGCGACACCAAAAAGAGATAAACACATACAGGATTTAGTCGATGAGAATGATTTTTTTAATATAATCGGTTTTCTCTTTGTGTGGTGCTTCGTAGCCACTAACGTCATCTACGTTAGTTTTCTGAAGGTGTTTCTTCTACCGCATTTGAACTGCACTCTGATTTTTTTCTTAGCTATTTAGTCAAATATCGTTCTGGAAGGCCGCCCGCATAAAAATAAGCATTGTCAATAACAGTGGCATTCAGTGGCGGCTCGTGACTTTTGGGTGTGCTAGAGTGCTGATATTACTCATACAAAAACCGATTTTTGAAAAAAAAAAAAAAAATTTTTTTTCGCCTACGACAGCATCCATAATGCCTTTTTTTAGTAATAGCACCCTAGTACACCCAAAAGTCACGAGCCGCCACTGGTGGCATTACAATACAAAACTGTATTTTCATCATTTTTGCGTATTACAAAATATTCGGAAACCCAACAAAACATCTCCCGATTCACCACTTTTGTAGCGCACAAACGCTGACATAATAAATCCATACACATAAATATTATAATAAACAACTGTAGAAGATCATCGAACGATTTTACTGTTAATTTTTCGTCATTAAATTTGAATATAAATATATGAAATATAACCAGGTATTTTTTTTAACGGAATACATTTAACTTCTACCGAGGAATGTTTTTTTATGTTCAAATTACATATATTAAATTAAATTTCTTATGTTCATTTAAATTTCATATATTTTATCTTTATCATTATCAAGGTTATCTTAACGGTATATCAAGAAAACTATTTTCAGCGACCATTTAAAGTTTTCTGCGACATTTCCATCGTGGACGGCGGTCGCGGGATCGATTCCCGGCGCGGGCAAATGAATTTTATTTGATTAATTTGTGTTATTTCACAATTAATTCGGAAGATACTTTCAGTATCGCCCTGGTGTAAGATCACCATTCAGAATTGAAATGTTGCTTGAAATGGCTTTAGCCGTGTTTGGTGACCAGAACTGAATAGCCAGCCCACCTTCCTCTCCCCCATCTCCTTCCCCTCCCCACTACCTTCATCCTCACAACAATTGGGGATGCCATAGTCTCACTGGCTCCAGACAGGAGCAGCTGGGACTCTTGTGAAGTATTCATATAAAAAATGAGCTCTGGACCTTTGTTGCATCCACAACTAAAATAAAATAATAAAAACATGACGCGATATATGTATTATTATTTTGTTTTTTTTTTCAGTTCAAATCTTGAGCAAATCCATACTAATTTTGCAATAAAAATCAAATAAGTTACAAAATGTAATCAGGTATAGACGTGGGCAAAATTGAATGACTGAATTAAATGAATAAATTCAATCTTGTAACACACTCGATCTGATTCTCATTTTCAAAAGGAATTAAATCTTTATTCCTTACCCTTGGCCTTGCATCTTACGATTTTTTAACAGCACCATATTTATTTTTATTTCGATTAATTTATTTTACAGTTAAATATTTCATGTTATATTGAGGTAAGAAAATAATAATGTACTCTATAAATATTGTAGTGTTTCGTAGGGATTAAATTAAATATTATTTTGGATATTTGTTGCGCGGATAGGTACCCCTACTACAGGCGATGCGCGCCGCGAAATTGCCTATCACGTGTGATGAGTAGTATCCCGCGCAGTAAATCTTATACCTACAAAAAACCCCGTAGGCCAGAGTCCCCGTCCCCAATCCAAATGACAAAACCGCCAACAGACAAGCGAGTCAGCCAAGATCCAAATAATTCTGAGCTCCGAGAGTCGCGTCTGTTTCACAGTTGTCCCGCCAGTCCCGTCAGTCATAGTCACGGAGGAATCGTTCCTCCGTGGTCATAGTCCTACAAGCTGTTCGGTCTGTGCGAACTCAATCCGCAACCCCAATCTCTGTTTCACTTATTCATGGAATCAAAACATTTATTTCTTATTCATTTGTGACGTCGTAGTCCCACGTGTCGAGTCGATCCGGCCGGTCCGCGGAATGCAAGTTATTCAAGTCACAGCAAGACAAAAGACACTTATTAGTCAGAAGTTCCTAATTCATTTCTTGATGCCCGCCGAGAATCGGTTCGTCGTTAGTCCCCGCGCGGCCAAGCCGTCATCTTAGGGTGAAACTTCCCGCTTCGGACCCTGAACGCTAATAAAAATCTGAAAGCGAAAGTTAATCCTATGTTTTTTCTCCCTCACACGTGCGTAAATTGTGATACAATGCTTGTAGAAACAAAACGATGTTTATCTATATTATTATTATTTTTTTATGGTATCTGTCTCTGTCTACTCTAGCCGTAAACAATACATTAGTCCGCATCAGTCGCTATCGAACCGTGATACTGATAAATGATAATCGAGCGGTTTGTTCCTTTATATTTTGGTAACAAATTATATGACGCGTGTCGCCAGGGCTTTTAATTAGATTTTATTCAGCGCGTGGTATTAACTTCACCATTGAGGTAGGTGCATTTAAAATATATATATATATTTGAGTGAAGCTTATTCCAGGTGACCGGTCCGGATATACCTATGAAAGCGCGATAATAGTATGGCTTTTATGTGAATTCCGCCCAAGTCCCGTCTGGAGCTAATGAAACTATGGAATCCCCAATTGGGATATTTTGCGAGGCTAAAGGTAGTGGGAAGTTTAGATCACGTGAAGTGAAACAATTTTAAGATTAATAAATAAATAAAAATTAGTAAAACCTTAGGGGTTAACCACAAAAACTGTTTAATTTTAAGATTTAATTGATAGCCTAATATAAACACATTTTTCTTGTCAAAAATTTGTCTTTTGGGCAAAATAATATCTAAGTACACATTGAAATATTTCATTAACCTCGTCGCGCGTCGTTTTTAGTACCTACGATTTTTCAGAACAACATAATTTACCCTAAGAAGAGTGCTTTGCGTAGTGAAAACTTCTTTATCACCGTTGTGATTTGAAACTCGATGAAACGAAAAATAACGACACTAAAAAGAGCAAACACATGCATCAGGAGAACTAAGAAATAAAGTAGTCTGCGAGAGAATGAGATAGCATTATTGTTCTCCTCTTTGGCTTCGTAGCCTCATAAAATATAAGCGAGGGTTTTTTTTTTTTTTTTTTTTTTTTTTTTTTTTTTTTTTTTTTTTTTTTTTTTTTTTTTTTTTTTTTTTTTTTTTTTTTTTTTTTTTGGAATTAAAGGAATGAATAAAATGAATCAATTCAAAAGGCCGAGGGAATCACAATGAATCGATTCACTCCTGGGAATGAGTCTGCCCATGTCTAATCAGGTAGGTACAAATAAATTGATGTCATAACGAAGTAATGTTCACATTGAAAAAGTCGACAAGTTTAAAATACTATTCAACAAGTTATTTAGGTCATTTACTGGCAGGCTGCGGCCATTGCGGGCATCGATTATTCTTTTAATCACAGTTATTTGAGAAATCGGTCAGTGTTTATAAAGACACAAGGCACCCGACAGGCAGCAACTCACTGGTACTCGTACTCATACTAATGCCCACACTACAGATTGACACATTGATTTAAATTTGCAGTTTACCAACTAACGACCTCCGTAGTCCAGTGGGTAAGACTCTTGACTCACAAACCGGAGGTCGCGGGTTCGAACCCGGCATGCGTAAATAAATTTTATTTGATTAATTTGTGTTATTTCACAATTAATTCATTTAAAATAATATATAGTATATTTGCGGCATGTTCCAGAGTGGAAGATACTATCAGTTTCGCCCTGGTGTAAGACCACCATTCAGAATTAAAACGTTGCTTGAAAATGGCTTTAGCCGTGTTTAGTGACCAGATCTGAATAGCCAGGTACTTCCCAACCTTCCTCTTCCCCACCTCCTTCCCCTCCCCACTACCTTCAGCCTCACAACATACCCCAATTGGGGATGCCATAGTCTCACTGGCTCCAGACGGGAGCAGTTGAGATTCGTGTGCGGTATTCACTGTAAAAAAAAAAAAAAAACTAAATGCTAAGACATTGGGGGATACAAATAAGAAAAAACCCGAGGACCAAGACTTTATTTGAACCACTCAATTATTAGCATTCGGAATAGTTAACAGTTTTTATTACTAAGATGAATAAATTCTTTCCTTGCTAAAATGGCCAATAGCGACCATCAAAAGTACAAAGAAAACTTTTCAAGGACAATTATTTTTTGCGAAGGTGGCGACACAACTTGAACTGGCAACTCATCCCAATATTGCATTTATAGGTACCAACCAATTAGGGGGACGCCGGGCGGCGTTTTGTCCATAAAAACGTATTTCCCAATTTCCTCTCTGGATTTTGACACTACTGCATTATTTTTTTATATGCATATTATAGATATCAACCACTATCGAGTCGGTATGTTTTGCTTTTTTGATAAGTTACTTCTTACAGGAGTTAGGACCTTCCAAAAATCATTAAAATTGTTTGGTTTAAACGCCATCAACAGACGTTCAAAACAAACAATAAAGATGGTAAAAATTGGTTGGAGGAGAAAAATGTGAAATACAAAACCTCGATTTTGATGATCAGCCTGAGGTATAGTTTTGTTCCTTTCGCTCAGTTTCGAGGGGTAAAAGCGACAGTTACAGTAACAGTTTGGAAAAAACCTATTATTCAGATTACTCGGCGACCAGGTTTCCTCCTAAGGTTTTCAAATTTCATGATGGTCAAAAATTTGATAATAATGCTTCGTGCAACACGATTCATAGATTTCCCATTAATTTCTAGGACTATTTTTTTTTATTGGCAAAGGTGTTTTGATATGAACAGGTACATAAATTTAAATTATAAGACACTAACAAAATCCAGGAACAAACAGAAAAGCGAAGCCTGTAGCGTGGGTGTATGTTAGTGTATGTTTACATAATGTTTTTTTTTTTAATTAAATTTTTTGTTATTTAAATATATAAGTAAGTAGATAGACACGGCGTTTTTGAGATGTTAGATTTTTAAATATAGATAGACGAAGTATAAATTATAGGAAAAGGCTACTCACTATCACCACAAAATATTTTTTACCCAGCTTTCAATTTTTTATAATAGTTCTATAAGAGTTTAGGTTTTGGCTAGTGACTGACCGAAGGTTCGGTTTCGGCAAAATATCTAGTTTCGGCAGTTTTTCTGCCGAAACCAAAACTTTTTTAGACATGTTAAAAATCGATAGTTTACTGTTATTTGGCTTATTTTTTACACTTATTTAGACAGTAACAGGTATTAAATTAAATAAATAAAAATGAAAACAATATTTAAAGTACGTGAAAAAATATTTTTTTTATATTACTTCTATAAAACAAACAAAATTTATAAAAAATAACAAAACATGTTAACTACTTCTTGGAACTTCTCGTACGGCTGACTTCGTGGATCATATGTCACCCGCCATCATCAGCAAAATACTCAATTAATGATGTCCTTCCTTTAAGTGTTGATTATTGACAAATGTTTGTTTCAAGAAGTATTTATCATGTTTGTTAATTTTGATTTGTTTTATAGCAGTAATATCAAAAAATATTTTTTTACGTACTTCAATTATTGTTTTTTTATTTCTTTAACACGTATAAAAAGAATTTTGTGATTGTAAACGCAATAAAAATTAAAATACTAAATTAATGAGGTCCTTCCTTTATAATGACAGTGTTGATTATGAAGAAGTAGTTGTTATGTTATGATATTTTTAATAAATTTTGTTTTGTTTTATGGAAGTAATATGAAAAAAAAATATTTTTTCGCATACCTCAAGCATTGTTTTCATTTTTATTTATTTAATTTGACACGTGTGAACTGTTTGAATAAGTTAAAAAAAAATAAGCCAAATAACAATAAACGATCGATTTTTAACATGTATAAAAAAGTTTCGGTTTCGGCCGAAACTGAGACAGACACCGAAGATTCGGTTTCGGTGGAAAGTCCTGTTTCGCTCGGACACTAGTTTTGGCACATGTTGATAGAATTGGGTAAGAAATTGAACAATTTTGGGGCAATACAAACTTTGGGCCAGCCTGGTTTTGCATCGGGACACTGTGTGGGTTTATTATTTGGACAAGTATACATAAATTTAAGACATTGCACACGGTAGATCCGCCTTAGTTTCATAATTTAACTTTCCTGAAACAATTGATAGGTGGAATAGGTCTTGGTCTATGGTACATAATCTTAACGATAGACTTCTGAGCAATTTCTATGGGTTTTACATGGTTATTGTACGTTCTTCCCTAGGCGATTATTCCACAGGAAATTAATGAAAGCACCAAAGCCTCATTAACAAGTTTCATGGTTCTTATATTAACAATATAAGCGTTTGACAACGCGACACATGCGTTTGAATATTCACACAGTTTAACAACACATGTGTTTGAATATTCACTAACTTTATTAAACTTACTAATTTCCACTGTTGGTGCATTTGTAAGTAATGTGAAATATTCCTGCGTAATGCGCAACATTTTTCAAGTTCAATGCACACTTAATTTTCAAAATTGGAACTACTTATATGAAACAAACGATAAAGGACACCAAATTATTTTATGAATAAATAACTCTTTATTCGAAATGTGAATTAGTTTTTTTTTTCAAATGCCTGAAAGATTCTTAGATGAATTAATAGAGTGAAGACACTTTACTGAGACAAAGCGCGCGGTTTCACTTAACTAGGTCCAGTGGACATACCTACTTTCGTGGCCCGTTCACATGCATACTCTTTGAATGGCTAACCTATAACGTGTATTGCATTTTTATAATGCAATTGGATGGATGTCATATTTTAGGAATTTCATTGAAAGGCAATGATCCTGAGGCAAATATTTCACAAATTAGAACAGCCGAATAACAAATAACATGGCGTCTTTAGTTCCTCTTTCAGCCGCCTGTAAAGTTAATTATGTCAAGCTGCACAAGTGCCAACCCTGACAGCAACAAACAATACTAAAAGGAATAGAGGCGAAAAGCTGCTTTTCTCAAATCCGCCGGATTTTTCGCGCTCCGTTCGCCGGATGTGACGGCAGTGTAATTTATTTATTTACGGTACAAATACCTACTTTAATAAAATGTACCTTTGCCATGTTCGTATAAATAAGCCGACGTACCTACCTACACAAAGATTTTAACTTTACATAAGTGTCCATAACATTGTTTAAAGGAAGAGACAAGTTCAAAATAGCTATACATATCACACATCACACACACTTATGTTTTATTTCTGAAAAGTAAAGTGATTGTGATTACCTACGCCCCTCGAAAACCCTATTTAAGTTAGATTACTCCATCTCCGCAAGATTACTCCAGTATCTTTTTTCGACGGGATCGCTTGTTCAACATTCCTGTTAAATTAACTTTTTTTACTTAAGACACTTTTCTACGGGATGTGCGATATATATAAATTGCATAGTATATTTCATAAAACTGATGTTCTCTGAGGCTGCGTATAGATTTACGAACCGAAACGTGAACCGAGTAACGAATAATGCGAAAGGAGCGAAGCAACTGCAAACGGCGCGAAACGCCCTTTCGGTGGCATTCTTACTTTCCCATTATTCGTGGTTCTGTTCGCGGTAATATCCATTTATAAGAAGTATTAGACAGTATTTCAATGAGACAGACAAAAATACAAGTAATAAGTAGTACGGTATAAAAATACTCTGTATAAATTGGTTGTTATGCGGCTGACTTGAGCGCCTCCCGCCACGCCAAGCGTTGGTCCTGCAGGAAGCTGAAATCTGTCATATCGTTGGGCATTTCCCGTGACAGAATGCAACTGAATTGAAAATTTCTGGTTTATTTTATGTTCAACCATTGAAAAAAATTAAGAGTCTGCAATTAACACGCGGTAGAAGTGAGATCTTCAGAAAACTAAAGTAGACAAGAGTGGGGAGGCTATGAAGCAAATAATAATAATAAAAATAACGTAATATTTATACAGAGCAGCATTGTGTGCGCTTAACTATATATAATACTTTCAATAAACCAACATGGATTTAGAAAAAATAGGAATACAGAAAACGCAATTGCCACTGTAACCGAATTTATTACGCATAACCTAGATGCTAAAAAAAAAGTCATATCAATTTATTTAGACCTATGTAAAGCTTTTGACACAATTTCTCACGAAAAACTCTTCAAAAAACTAAAAAACGTCGGTGTTGGTGGCACAGAACTAGACTTACTGAAAAGCTTCATGTCGGGTAGAATGCAACAGGTCAAAATTAACAACATGTTAAGCGAGCCACTTCTATGTAGGTATGGAATACCACAGGGAAGCGTCCTTGGTCCCCTAATGTTCATTATTTACATTAACGACCTGTGTGACATTGATATCGACGGTCAAATCGTAACATTTGCTGACGATACAGTACTTCTCTGCCAGGCAGAAACATGGAATGAGGTATATTCAAAGGCTGAAAAAAGTTTATCGGTAGTTAAAAATTGGCTAAACAATAACATTCTTACCCTAAACACTACAAAAACCAATTATATTACACACAGCATCACACAAAGAGGCCAACCTTCACCGTATACTGACCTTATATTACACAACTGCGGACAAACTTCTCCCACCTGTCAATGCGAGCGTATTGAAAGGGTTAAGCACACAAAATACCAAGGAGTTATAATAGATGCCTTCTTGCGCTGGACTGACTACATAACTTATATCACAAGCAAACTGAAACGAGTCATGCATCTCTTAAATTCAATTAAAAACATATTTCCAAGAACAATCCTCAGGACCATATTCTTTGCACTTTGTCAATCCATTATCTCATACGGCATACTGGCTTGGGGAAGTGCAACGAATGTAGCTTTAGACCCTTTAGTAAAAATTCAAAAGGCAATAATTAAACTCATCCTCCAAGTACCATTCCTTACAAACATGAATGTAATTTACGAAACACTGGACGTCATGACAATAAGACAACTCTATGCCAAATCTGTACTAATATACTTCTTCCAACATGAACTCCACATTCCAATGCAACCACAAATAGCGATTAAAACCAGGGCCTCTACAAAAAAAACCATAAATATTCCAATAACTCATACCTCACACGGGCAGAGAAACTTTAAGTACTATGCAACCAAACTTTATAACTGCATGCCCAATACACTGAAGCAATTATTAACTTCAAATACATCAACAATCCATCACAAAAAACTAATCAAAGACTGGATCAAACAACAAGGTATTCTCTTTACTCAAAAGATTATAACACCTAACCAAACATGACCCAACCCAAACTTAAAAAAAATAAAAATAAAATAAAAATTGTTTCGGGACACAAAAAGTACCACAAAAAAGTACCACAATATTATTTAATACTAGTGGCGGGAGGTCTGTAGAAAAATTATACCTAATTGTATATCAAGTAATTCTTTTATCTTATACATATTCTAGATATCCTGAAATAACCTGCAAATAGATCCTTACTAATATTTAATTTATGTATAGGATACTGCCGTCATGGATCGACCCACGGTGCCCTTCTTGACAAAATCAAGGAGGATACTGTGCTTCGACTCTTGCCGACAGAAGAGCACTTATCCTAAAAATGGGAACACCTCAGCACAGGTTCGCCTAGTGAGGTGTTCACAAAACACTACTTTTAACCAATTTACGTACAGTTACGGATCAATAACATTTTTCATATTCTTTATTATACTGAAACTTATTATTTATGTACTTAAACCAATGTAATAATCTGTTAAGTGTACGTTTGCGAATAGAAATAAATAAATAAAATAAAATAAATAAAATAAACTGTAATAAACTTAAAAGTTCTATTCTGTAGTGTTCCTTACGAGTCCTCACAAAATATTGATCAAATAATAAGAAACAGAGAATATACAGTGTATAAGCCCGTAAATTGCTAAATCTTAGGTTTTACTAGCAAATCTTAGGATTTTCCAACATTGAAAGTTGGTAAATCTTAGGATTTACTAGAAAATCTTAAGATTTACCGTAGAATGGGATTTTACAGTAACAGATACAAAGCAATGCCAAGAGAACAAAATTAACAATAACAGTGCTGTTTTGGCATAGGTGGGTGGCACAGATGATGGCAATGATTATATTTTTTATTTTGTCCTCGAATTTGTTTTTTTTTTTTTTTATGATTTTGCTTTGATTTTGTTGTGCTTATTTAGATGTTATTTGTAAAAAATAGTCTTGAAAAGTGAGCTTGAAATCAAAGCGGCCAATGCGGTAAAGATTCGTTCTATCTCATTTTCTCGTAGGCTAAATCCTATAAACGATGGTGTTTGTCTCTTTTTAGTGTCGTTTCCGTTTCATCGCGTTTTAAATCACAACGGTGCTTAAGCTTTAGTCCTTTAGGTCACTTCATAAATGGTAATGCTTGTTTTTATCATAAACGTAATGAAGGAAAAACATTGTTATTATTTACCTCCCAAGAGTCCTAACCGTCCGGATACAGTCGAATTGGCTGGCATCCCAAATTGCGATATGTTAGGCTGAAGAAGAAAGGAGACAGAAAGAATGAAACAATAAAAAAAAACCTAGTGCAATTCACACGTGGTAGAAGCGAAACTTTACCAAAACAATCTCAACCAATACTTGAAAAGTGATGTCATAATCAAAGCGACCAATGAGCGCAGACCAGCGTTATTTCCTTTTCATATCTGAACCAATAGGAGCCTTTAAAAGTGACATCATTATCAAAGCGGCCGATGAGCGCAATTGATGCGTCGCAGGTGCACTAATCGTCTTTTCCGTTTCATCCGACATCCAAATCACAGCCATGCTATAGAAGTTTCACTTAAAAAAATCAGAGTGTGCAATTCATACGCGGTAGAAATGAAACCTTCAGAAAACTAAGGTAGAAAAGAGTGGAGAGGCTACGAAGCACCGCACAAAGAGGAGACCGATAGACTACGAAGTACCGCACAAAGAGAAGACCGATTATACAATCTCATTCTCTCGCAGGCTAAATCCTATAGATGTTTGTCCGTTTTTATTGTCGCTATTTTTCCTTTCATCGAGTTTCAAATCACAACGGTGCTAAAGAAGTTTTCAATTTAAAAACGTCGAACGGTGAGCTCTAGCGCTATAAAATTATCACAGCTTTTTCCGTGCGGAATGTATAGTCCGATGAAACTATTTTTAGATCGCAACGTCACCATCACCAGCTTTTGAGATTTTGAAAATCAATCCATTATGTTGATTTATACTAAAAATTATCTCGAGATAAACACTAGTGACTCAACAGTGGAAATTGTTTTATTTATTAATCACTAGCTGTTTCCCGGCATGCGTTGCTAAGCCATTTAATAAAGAAATTGTATCTCCCTGAGTGTCCTTTCCCATTCGTCCCGTTCCCCTTCCACCTCCCCTTCTTTTCCTGCGTCCTCTTCCCCTCTCGCGTTCCTACTCCGTCACCTCCACCTTCCCTCTCCCCGCTCCACTCCCCCCCCCTCCGCCGTCCCGCGAACCCCCCTCCCGAATTCCCCTCCCCCCTCCCAGGTTCCCCTCCCCCATCTCTCCCTCCCTCCCGCTTTCCATAGCAATAGCCGCTTCCTCGCGTGCCTCCTTTTACAATTTTTATTCAAATTTCCGTTTTTCATGTATATTAAATTTGGTACCTAACATAGGTACCCATTTAAAATATCTAAAATTCTTGATTCGATTCAAACTATTAGGGGAGTACCTACTTTAAATAAATTTATCAACAATCATTGTTTTGCAAAATGTCATTCTCAATCAGGCGAACTGTCAAACGTGCGATAGTCGTTAGGTTTTCTGAAATTATCCAATTTTCTGCGCAATTTTCTTAATTTTTCTTTCCGTAAGAATCATCCTCGTACTTCGAGGAATATTCTAAAAAAAGAATTAGCGAAATCGGTTCAGCTGCTCTCGAGATTTGCGCTTAGCAACACATTCAGCGATTCATTTTTATATATAAGATTTAGCTGGATGCAAACTCTAACGGAAAGTATACAACTTTATGGTTAACAACGATATGAACCGAGAACCAATAGACTTAAGGCAAAATAAGAATTTATTTGCATAAATAATGTTTGGTATTTCAAATTGAACGATACTTTTTATCAATTACCAGTGTTTTATTCGTAACAACTTGCAATGCGAATTTTTTTAGCAAATTAAATACGTTGAACGACAGGTTAATCGTGTTCCTTCATAATGCTATTCAGATACGTGCGGTTTAATGAGCGAATATGACTGTAATAAATTATTCTGGCGTTCTCAGGTCTTATCAACGAAGGTCATTGGAGAGCGCAGAGGTCCACAGTAACTGGTTTTCGAATATGCACACAATACTTGAGTAAATAAAAACGTGAGTATTATAATCATAATGCTACAATAGAATTTGTATTGAATTGTAGATATCTGTTTTATATTTATAATATGATCACCTTTACCTTTTCCTTTAATGTTGATTTCTGCTATTTACTGTACCTACACTTTTTTTCTTTTCATTTTATTAATTTATGAAATTACGTTGATTAATTTCGTCTCTCTATTTTTTTTTTAATATTCTATTGTTCGCTATAATGTATAACATCCTTCGTAACATCGTATTGAATATCCCGTGCAATAAATCTGGGAATAAAACTATTTTTATCTAAGGGGGCATACATTAATTACATGAACTCAAAGGGGGGGGGGTCCAGCAAACTCTCCCGTTACTTGAAAAGAATATACTGTAGTGGCCCAAATTTATCTCACCAAGGGGGGGGGGTCTAGATTAGAAGAAAAACTGCTCACGTAATTAATGCCCCCTAACGTAATTGGTTTTTTGTAAAAACCAAGGGTTTAAATATATAAATAATAAGTACAGTTTGTACAATAATATATAAAGCCTTTTTTTTAAATTTTAAATGGAGTACAATTCACTTCTTTTGTGTTTCTTGTTGGTTCCCATTTCTGTTATCTGTAATTTTAAAAAATTTAAGAATCAATACTAAATATTTAGATAGTTTAGTACAGAATTTTTTCAGAATCTCAGTTTTTTCAGAATCTCATTGTTTTAGCTAATAAACTTTAATATCTTTTGATTGTGTACTATTATTACTACTCTTAATGTATAAAATAAATAAAGTTAATAAAACAACAAAAGTTACAAAAAGTATTCATTGAAAGAACTCAGAACAAGTTGTTGTCCGCCGATTCGCAAAAAATGGTAAAAGGATGTCTTTGTGCTGCTTTTTGGACAGCATCAAATACAACAAGGATCACTCTACCCACAGTCGAACCGATCACCGAACGTTGCAGAAGCACCGCCACCGGAGAGAAGGTTCCGTGGCTCTAAAATCAGTCCAAGAATGCAAAACTGACTACTAAAAGATATAAAAGAGGAACAGTACCATAATACGGGCATTTGCCTAGCTTGGTAGTCGAAATACCATGTAAAACAATCCTGTAATAAACAAAATGAATAAAGAAAATTAAAAAAAAAAAAAAAAAAAAGTAATAGCGGTATCATCTGTATCCGCGGATGTTTATGACTGAAGATCTATGGCCGATGATGCATGCCGGATGAGTTGTGTTTTGAGGCCCAATTATTTGACAATGCGCACATTATTAATATTAGTAATTGTTTTCGCTAAAATAGCTATGTCGGAAAAAAAATTGTTATCTCAACCATGCAGTCTGATAAAAAGGGGTGGCAACACAAGCGCAAATGTGAACACGACGCTCAATAGCTTATAGACGTGTGTTTCTGAACTTATATATTATCTATCAGTCGTAATTAATGGTACATACGCGTGGTGAACTTTCCTTCCAGATATGCAACTATCATATTATGATATGTTGTGAAACTACCACAGATGAAACTATCTGAACCAAGAAAACATTTCAGCTGGGGCGTTTTGAAGTGAAGCCTTAAGGCCCCGTTCTCCCCACAAAAAAAAACCATTTCGGACGAGTCGTGAAATTTACTTTTAACGCATTCGACAGGAGGTGTATCTGCAGCGCGCGGGTCAATAGGAAAGCGCGCGCTTTATTATTACAAAAAGGTCTGGTTTGGAACTTGGCTAATAATTGTCGACAAGAAGTATCATTTCAAAAAATATGCGTTCCCAGAGAAATTGATAATATTTGTAGGGCTGCCACAATTTTAAAATACACATAATATTTATGAAAATATCTGTTATTTTCTCAATGTATTACGTTAGATTACCTATAAAGTGTAATGTACACTTGAGGTGACCGTTCACAAAACAAAGCTATATTATTTATTATAACGGAACTACAATTATCATTGTTTCTCTTTAATTTCAATTTGGGAGACGGGACGGGATGGGTACCGCCGCGCCGCCCCGGAAAACATTTTTTGGATAACCAACACCCCTGCCGTAGGTCACCCAAGTGGTTTGCTATGTTTGGTGACTTAGCAGGGGTTCCCGGGTTATGGGATGAGGTATCAATTTGGAAGGCGACCATTGCCGCCCGGCAACCATTCATTGGATAACAGAGGTGTCCGGGTTCATGGGGTGAGGCTTATCTATTTATTGGGTACTACTTTTTTTTAAAGAAAAAGAGTCATAATTCGTATTCCCGGTTTACGAATAACCTGACAATTTGAAAATCTCCTACCAGCATCATAATAAGCGGAAGATGTTGCTTGTGCATTGAAAGAGGAATTGAACCCGCGACATCTTGACCCGACCCATTTTTTTATTTTCAACTAAGTAAAGTGCACATTTTAATCATATTTGTTTATAGTCCAGTCAATTTTTAATTTGGGAGGTGGGAATGGGTACCGCCGCCCCGGGAACCTTTATTGGATAACCAATACCTCTGCCATAGGTCACCTCAAGTGGTTCGCTACGTTTGGTGATTTAGCAGGGGTGCCCGGGTTCATGGGGTGAGGTTTGTCCAGGTCTTGGAGGCGGATGACCAGGACATACTGAACCCGAGATTCCTACCCACCCCTTAAACCCTCTTCCTTCCCAGAACTCTCCTCTACTTCCTTTCCTTAAAAAAACCCTCCACACAGCATCATAGGCGAGCATAAAGATGACATAGGCCCTGAGGGAAATTATGTTCCTCAGGGCCTCCTGTGTGGAGCTCATGTAAAAAAAAAATTAATGGTCCAAAAGGAGGTGTAGAGTGCACCTAAGCGATTCCTTCAGAAACTTGGTTAGGGTGCTTAGGATGCGAACATACTAAAAGTTCTGACGTCTAGGTGGTGAGCTAGGGGAGGGAGGGGGGGGGGAGAAGGTTCAAATTTTACGCTTATATCTCGGAAACGGTGCATTTCAAAGGATTTTTTTTAGAATAAGTGAAAGCTCATAAAATTATCTACAACTTTTATTCTATACGTAATTTTCGAAATCCCAGCCGTTTTTAACTTACACGCTCCACAAATGTAGATATTTTCGAATAAAATCATTTTACCTCACATTTTTCATCAAACATTCCTTCATATCGTCTAAAATATTTATCAAAGAAAGAAATTTGTTTGAAAGAAGTTGTAAAGAATTTAATTCCCTTTTAGATAATATAAATATATACATTTCCAAACTAATCTTCAACCAGTAAATATTTACAGGAATTTTAAGTTTTTTAGTAAATGTCGTCATTTTTTTTATCTTATTACTGACACACCACTTTTGTTTGTAACAGATTGTGGGACTTGGATTTCATTTATTATTTCATCATTTAGTTCCTAAAACAATTAGTTTAATGAATCTTCACCAACTTCAACAGCATCTTAGCAAGTTATTGTGGCGTCTCCGACGACTCCACTCCACAAAAATTGACATTATTTCACTGGTTTGTGGGAAGGGAGGATGTGCATCAAACCACTGACTGAGTTTGGCACAACCTGTTTTTGCCTACATGCACCTTTTCGCTCTTTATTTATATCCGGGGGTAAAGTGCACAAACTTCGGGAGGTAATTCTGCACGACAGTACACGTAAAAAAAGATACGAAACTTTTTTCAAAACGTTCTAAGGTAGTTACGGGTAAAAAAGTTTTGTTGTTTGTATGGAAAAAATAATATTCTTCTGTGGAAAAATAATTTTGTATAGGGAAAAAATTGAATTTAGAAAAAAGTTATTTGTCTTTTTTACATTCACCATCATGTACCTCCCGAAGTTTATGTAGAAATTTATGAAGTGGCAGCCCTAAAAGCTATCAGCCAACTACAGCTTTGCTAGGACTAAAGTTAACCGATGGAAACTAAATTATTAAACATTTATAAAAAGGTCAAAGTAATTACTTATAACAATGTAGTCGGTTTTAGTAAACAAGCGAAACTTTAACGCTTTTTGGTTTTATTATCCAACGAACATCTAATAATAGGTAGTAATAAAATAATACGTATGATGATAATTACATATTTCCTTGTCCGTAACAATTTGGGACGCGGGTAAGGGTACCGCCGCCCCGGAAACTATTTATTGGATAACCCCAAGTTGTTCGCTACGTTTGGTGACTTAGCAGGGGTGCCCGGATTTGGATCTTGGTGGCGGATGTGTCTGCCCACCAGCTGCGTGGTAGGCCAGATCGGGAGAGACTGGTTGAGGGAGATCTTGTGACCTCTCAGGCAGAACTCTTTTGGAACATCGCCTTGCACCGCATTGGGAGCGCATTGGGAGGGATGGATTCAAAAGTCACCCAAACCCACTGACCCTCAAATTCCTACCCACCCCTATAACCTTATCCTTTCCAGAACTTCATCTCCTTCCTTTCCATTGAAACACCCTCCACACAGCATATCCAAAGATGACATATGCTCTGAGGGAAAAAAATCCTCAGGGCCTGTGTGTAGTTACTGTAAAAAAACAAGGTAATTTTTGAAAGCAGATTTTTGTTAGCAGTTTGATCCGTAAAAATGTATTATTTATTATTATGTCCTTTAATTTTAATAAACGAGCAAAATAAAAGCTTTTGCATTCAATGGTCATTTAAAAAAAAACGTAATTTAATTAAAAAAAACTTGCCCGGGAATTTCAGTTTCCGAAGCATTAGTACGCATTCTGTAAAAAATAAAACAATAACTGTCACCTTTGTTATATAATACATAAATAAATTGAAAATTTATTTTTATAATAAATATTACATAATAGTAAATAATACGAGTATGTATTATATTAATAAAAACAAAATTTAATTTTTTTCTTCTTACCTTATACATTCCATCATACGTTCTCGATTTTGGAGATAATGTTTACGCTTAGAAGTACGACTTTTTTGTTGTTGTCTTACCATTTTCGCAAAATAATATTATTATTTACGTACGTGTATATTAAACAAATCATGAAACGTAGGACTACATGTCTGTGTGGCGAGCTGTCTGGACAGCGAATGACGAATATTTGAAAGGCACATAGGTTACACGCACGTTAGATAGAGATGGCCTGTAAATATTATCTTTAGAATTAAAAAACGTAAGCGCCTGTTGTTAAAATATTTAATTAATCACGGTTTATTGAAAAAAGAGCAAAAATCTCGCGATAATTGTCTTTAGTTTTATTTAAAGAAACGCTGTGAATTTTTTCATACATATAATTTGTAAAATAACTGAAACAAACGTGTTAATAATAATTTTTGGAGCATACTTTGTGATTTTTTTCTATCGAGGGAATTTTATATAATTTGCGTTTCGGCGCGATAAATGTCTAGATATTATCTTCAAAAATAACATATATTTTTTTAAGAGCTTAAAAACTTCAAATGTTTAAGGGAGATTTGTAAGAAATCGGTAGAAATTGGGAGAACCGAGGTTTAATAAAGTGGAGTAAGGTACAAATAATAAGACAGAGAAACACGTGATGTGTAGTTAAATTATCAAAATGTCTGGAAAATACCGAGTAATTTTCTTAACTTTATAATATTAAACAGATTGAAAAAACTATTGACGGGTGTTACTAGTTTACAACGAGCGAGTGAAAGGAAGAAGTCGGGGTGCTCCAGGAACACAGGGCGCAATCAAGGGATCAAAAGTGGTCGAAATCGAAGGGTACGTATTCGACAATGTATGAATGTAAAAGAAAATAGGAATGTATTCCAAGACAGATGTGTCATGTGTCCCAACCTCTCTCTCTATCTATCACTGCGCGGAAATGGCAGATTGTGTGTTCAATAGTTTGCGGGGAGTAAAAAGTTTCACTTCACGTAACCACTCAATAGTTTGCGGGTTATAACCACGAGTGGTAATTTTATGTTTCGAAAAAGACGATCGCCTTTTTGATGTCATGTAATTTTATTAACAACGTGGAATTGTTTGTACGTAAATTCGTCTAAAGGGGTGATTGCGTGTCTTTTGAAAATTTTGCGAATCCAATGACATCGCGCACGAACATAAAAATAATTTCACAAGCGGATAGTCATTTATGAACGCCTATTAGGCCTTTACAGGGTGTCCGGGGGTAAAGTGCATTAACTTCAGGAGGTGATTCTACATGATGGTAGGAGTAAAAAAGATTAACAACTTTTTCCGAAATTTCAACTTTTTTTTCCCATACAAAAAGACGTACCTACTAAAAATCCTTCGTGTGTGGTACTTACTTACTTGGTGAGAGCCTGCCGGGCGCCCGACTCGATTGTGATTGGCCCGTATCGTAACAGCGGAAAATAATAAATCTGGCCGCACACGCCGGACTAATTTAATCGTTTTACCTCAAAACTGCCCCTAAAAGTTGGAATTAATTAATTTTTTACTTGAATTATCATGTAGAATCACCTCCCGAAGTTAATGCACTTTACCCCCGGACACCCTGTATGTAAGTAGTTATAATAACTAATAAATAGTAATTCGTGTTTTTAATTAATCCCCACCAACTGGAAAGGCATAGACAAGCCACTGAAAACCATCGCCCGACGGACGCGACGCCTTCCGACGGATTTTGTCTTAATTGTCTCGTAACGCTGACTTGACACAAAAGATAACGCAAAAGTTACAGAATCACAATTCCGATTTGTACAAGAGAAAATACGGAAAATTGTTTACCATCCCACAAATAATGCACTTGCGTCAGCGAAGAACGAGTTATCTGAAACGGTCACTATGAAGTCTGCGCAGGTTGTCGCCGCTTCCCTTCCGTTACTCAGAGGGGAGAATGGAGGGTGGTGAGTGGTAGACGTCTTTACAATTTATTTTATTATTATGACTGTGACTTGAAAATTTATATAACAAGTATCAAAATAATAATTTATTTCACAGCAATTCAGGTTTGTATTGATAATAATGCAAATACATCTTCGTAGACAAAGCAGTATGTTTCATGTCACTCAATTATCAAATGAAGATGTTCAAAGTTTCGGTATTCTGTGGAACTTATTTAGTTACCTCCCGTGTAAAAACAAAAATTAAGGACGGGTTGTTTCACAGAATTTGAACAATTCATCAAATTTCAAAGTTAAATATAAAGTTCTGGTATTATTTCATCATGGGCCGATAGTTTGTTTCAGTTACTACTTGGATAATAACAGAACTTTCACAGAAATTATTGAATTATTCAAATTCTGTGAAACAACCGTCCTAAGTGTAGTTATACTAACAAGTAACTATTTTACTGTCCAGTTACAAACGCTGACATGATGCATTGTTAGATCTCCTCATCATTATAACAATTATGTGTTATATTATTATTCTGGAACCATTATATAATCATCGCTTATAATAAAAATGCATTGAGTAGGTATGCAAAGTGTAAACAATAAGAAAGAGTAATTTATCTCTGTTTTACGAGTGCATTTCTGATCTACAATTTATTTCATGTATTTTTGTGTAACACCTGTAAACGCTATTAGCAGTTTATTATAGTATACCAGCGCAGACCTCTGAAAAACCATGGAATATGAATACGAATGTTTACAAATATTTGTAAAAATAAAAGTTAAACATAAAATATAAAATACAAAAAAAAACAAAAAATAACTTTATAAATTTGTTAGAGTGAATCGATAAATTAATTTATATTCTAGAATTGGATAACAACAAAGAAGAGAATCCTTTTGCGATGAAAAATCAACCACGTTATGCTCGGGTAGAGATGACGATTGTTCATCAGCCGATTGAAATGGTGACCGGACAACTCAGAATGAAATCAACTCAAAACCTCATTTTAAAAGTGATGAAAAAAATGGTTAAATAGGTTACGTTAGGTGTTGTAGGCTATTTTTCAATTTTTTGTCTTAGCTTTTAATGACTTTTCAAAGAGGCGTTGAGTTGACTTGATTCTGAGTTGGCATGGAACCCATATAAATATCATTCAACGTCGAGACTCCACACAACATTGCGAAAAGCACACCGGCAAAATTGAAATAATGTAACAACATTAATTTCGGGCAAAAACACGGGAATGAAAAATTGACCGTGAACTTGGAATGGCTCGCAGAAAAAAGTATTTGTTGTAACTTCCTGAAAGCCTAATACTGCAAGATATTCAATTCACACTGTGCTTAACACTCCGAAACAATATTTATTACATTATTCTACACTGTAAAAAAGTAACATTAAAATCAATCACAATTCAAGATGCTGCGTCCGGTTAGGTCGGAATAATCAAAAGCCCACGGCGGCGGTCGCTTTGCATGCATGAGCAGTTTTCGAATGCGGTGGCGACGGTTTTACTGTGCGTCAATATTCATTGTGATAAGGGATTCGGACGGAGAACGGAGGAAACGTGTCTATTCTATTATCACATTTGACGGGAGCCATTTGAAGTGCGGATGAGTGATGTCTCGCGTTATCAGTCATGCTATGCACCGAGTCATGTGCAGTGATAACGCACTTTGCTGCCTGTGATTGGGTGGGGATCGAGATGCTCACAGAACCCATTACAACAATATTGTTTCACACTTGCATAATCAGTGGAAGGGTTAGGTTATGAATGAGAAAGAGTAAACAGTTGATGCAGAATGGATCTGATTTGAAGTATACAAGAACACAAGAGCAACTAAAAACAATGATGCTTGACCCATAAACTATGACACAAGAGATTAGGACGATGTTACTAGCTGGTTCTAAGAAAGAAATATTGTTTCGATACGTTTTAAGATTTTCACGGCCAAAAGTATTTTCGTTATTTGTTTTTGGGGTGTTATGCTGTGTTGCGCTACCTCCTTCTTTAGCCAACGTTTCGGACAGCGTTGCAGTGTCCATCATCAGCTTGTCACGGTTATTTTGTAGTGGAGCTGGCGACACGGTATCGCTTCCAAGTAAATGAGCACACATTTCACCACTAAAAATTACACATCTGCCGGATCTGCCCCGATGATGGACACTGCAACGCTGTCCGAAACGTTGGCTAAAGAAGGAGGTAGCGCAACACGACATAACGCCCCAAAAACAAATAACGAAAATATTGTTTCATTTATTTAAAATAATTTTAGTCTAAATCATCAAACAAAGCGAACTGATATTGAACTACGTTATTACCTTATCAAATGAAATACCTTATATTTTTACTGGAAATACCCTTTACTTGTGTCAACGAATGGCCAATAAATTAAAACGTATAATTAATAGATTTTTAAAGTTAATATAGTTTTTTTCAATACTGATACTGCTAGTTGCGGTTAGTTGTTAAACTCCGTATTGTTGCAGATGCTAAAACTACGACAGGAAATGAAATAGAAAGGTCATAGGGACCAGCGCACGTGAGTAGGTACTAACGCTCCATTCTACAACCAAACAATCGACCTTTGTAGAATTGGCTGGTGAAGTCACAACTACTAGTATCAAACATTTCAGAAGGATTCTTAAGAACTCTAAAATATTTACGAATATTGTAAAAGACAACGGAATATCTCCTTCTTCGAAGGTATATAAAGTTTATCGACTGTTTGCGGATTTGTGGCGGGCGGGCGGGGTGGATTTGCTTTGTATACAAATCTACGGTTCTATTCCGAGGTTGACAAAACTTGCACGCTTGGCCTTCAAAACAAGAGGAAGATCACTGTCTACGTGACATTTCGACGAACCACCCCCATACGCTTTTCCTACCCCTTAACCCTTTCTCAACCAGAGTCAATTTAAAATGACGTGAAATTTGAATTTTTTTACTAAGTAACTACTGAACCAATTTATTTGCGGTTTTTTGCAAATAATTTAGTGAATCTTTCCTAGCAACACTGATTTTTTTCATTGCGTTAGCTGCATTGCGCACACACTTCGTATCGTAAACAAGAATTGTCGATCACACCTTTTGAAAAGCTATGATCCTAACGAATTGCAGTATTAAATAGGATAAGGTATTTATGTTTTTTTCATATATTTTTCCGTTTTTATTTACAGTAAAACATACATTCTTCAATATTATAATGAAAATACAACAAAAACATTCATATAATATTTGCTTTTAGCATCCTAAAGTATCGTGTCATTTAAAAAACGACACTGGTCATTTGAGGTTATACTATTTGACTATTTTGTATGACTATTTTATCTGATAACATATATATTTATTACGTGTTATATGAGAAGAACACATCAATAATACTTTCAAGTGATAAGTAGACATGATATTGTCTTTAATTGATGTATTTTTTTAAATATTCTTTGCAGAACGTGGTTCATTTTTATAGTAATACATCATTTACCTCTCAGAACCACTGTCGTTTTAAAACAGGGTTTCCCAACCAGTGGTCCGCAAGAGGCTAGAAGGTGGTCCGCGGTCCCTAGTCGAGAAGTCTGAATTAAAAAAAAATCGGGAAAATATTCAGTTTATCATTATTCTACCTTGTGGTCAGTGGCCATTATGGTATTCCGTTTCGCCCCACCTCATACTACCCCGTTCTACCCCCTCATCCCGTTGTGGTAAATATTCTGCTAAAACCCGTCCTACCCTATCCCATTACGCCCCTCCCGTTTTGCCATCCGTCCCGGGTGCCACCCATGCTAGCCTACGCCACTGACCACAAGCAGCGTGGGTGGCACCTGGGACGGATAGGGCGGATAACGAGGTGTCCGTCCTGGGGGGGGGGGGTTAGTTAGAGAATTGTGGTCTAGGGGGTGAAACTCGGTCGGGTAGCACCCGGGGCGCCTCCACCCTCGCAACGCCACTGCTTGTGGTCCCTGTCGAAAAAATAAACGTACAAGTGGTCCTTGGTCAAGAAAAGGTTGGGAACCACCGTTTTAAAATGACTTTGAATATTTCCTAAACTATCAGTTAAAAAAACTTTAAAAAAAATCTAATATTTCAAGTACACATAATCATATGTTATTTATTTGTTTTATCTTTAGGAATTAATTTCGATGAGAAAGGGCTTAAGCGGTATTTTGATACTCTTTGATGAAACTTTGCACACTCGACGTTCAAAATAAGAGTAAAGTTAGTGCCTCCGTTCACGGAGATACTTACAAGATACTCGATCCTCGTGCGCGTATCATACGCGCCGATCGTAAGTACCCCCCATACGATTTTGCTGGTGCCCGTTCACGGCGCTAGGCGGTGGCTGTCGGTTTCCAGTCAGTATCACGATACCGACAGTGCTGATCGCGCGAGACGCTCGCATCATTTGTGTCTGATACTTATTCGTTTGACGTTTGACAGAAATGGCGTCGGAACATGAAAGTAATGTTAAATGTGTTCTGAAAGTGGAAAAAGGCATGTTTATATAACTATACGTTACCACAATACGTAAGAAAAGATTTAGTGGAGAAGGCATGGATTGATGTTGGAAAAAAGTCATATGACATCGCTTGACTGCGTGTTAACTCCACGGCTGCACGTGAAAAATGATCAAGTTCAGTATATTTCGGATAGCGCCGTGTACGGAGACTAGCATTAAAAAGTGGTATATCAGCAGGGTACTTGTGGTTTCGTCACAATTACGTAGATTGTAAGTATCTCCATGAACGGAGGGCCTTACTGTCTACATCTGATTTCGAAAAACTTTGCGTAAATCCCGGGCAACATCGGGGACTTCGGCTAAATTAATATTATTTGTCTACATAAAGGCAGCGACCGTCCTGCGTGCCCTTTAGACTCAAAAACTACTGGATCAATTTCGCTACAAATTTCAAAGTTTAACCAGCTACTGAGAAATCAAATTTCATCGGAAGTCTTGGGATCGTTGCGTTGCAACTGTACAGGGCGGTTCCGATGAGAGAGGTTAGTTATTCTCTGAACAAGCATTTTTAACCAATAACTCAATATCGATTTTATTTCATTCAAAATTTCCTTTGATAAATACCTTCATTCACGTTAACAGTGAAAATGCTCAGACGCGTGACGATAAAATTATTAATTATTATAAGCAATAATTATCAGCCGCCAACGGGACGGCAAGTATCTTTTCTTGGAAGATTTTTCAATGTTGATGAGTGTTTCAGGCTGATAATTATTGCTTATAATAATTGTTACCCGTTGTGCTATGCATAAAAATCTTGTCTAAACGTTAGTTTATAAATTAAAAATAATAATTAATATTTGACAAGTTTAAGTATTTCCTCAATAAATGTAGTCATAATTTGTCTCGACGCCACCTAGCGAGGGATTTAACACTTACAATGTCTCTCTCGCAAAAATAAAGTTGGTTGTTTTCAGGTGGAAAAAATATAATAAGCAGTAATTGTTGAATGAAACACTAGTATATATTGAATTATTTGGCGGGTATTTGATAAGCCCCCATAGCTCAGTGGTCAAGAGCAGCTGACCGGCAATCAGAAGGACACGGGTTCACGTCCCGTTGAAGGCAAGTATCTTTTCTCGGAAGATTTTTCAATGTTGATGAGTGTTTCAGGCTGATAATTATTGCTTATAATAATTGTTACCCTTTGTGCTATGCATAAAAATCTTGTCTAAACGTTAGTTTATAAATTAAAAATAATAATAAAATTATTAAAATGATGCACGTTTTGTAATTATTTTTTATCATAAGTATTTTAATAGATAAAAAAACAATCTTTCGAAATAGTTTATATTTTTTTGTGGAAAAGAGTCGAAAATTCAAGAATTTTAAAAATCACATACTTTCGGTTGTGTCTGGTTATTCCCTCTTAATTCCATGAAAGTGTAAGAGAGTGGTTTGAATGGTTGAAGAAGTCGGGGACGCCCGGGGAACACTTAACGCATTTTCTATGCACTACAATGAGATACGGTGGAGATACGGTGCAGATACAGTGGAGATACGGATTTTAGACTTCCTAAACAAATTTATCTGGAACACAAAACAATATTTACCATAAAGGTTTTAAAATGTTCAATGAACTCCCTGTAAATGTTAAAGAAGCTAATATTATTGCAATTTTTTAAGGATTATGTCTCAATGTTGTGAAGTCCAAGTTTTAGTAAGTATCTAAATATAATTTATTTTTATTAAATACTTTTTTTAAATACATATTTTTTTAATTAAAAAAAAAAGAAAGATAAATATTCACGGGTTACGAATAACCCAACAATGTTTGAAAATCTCCTACTCCATCACAGAAAGCCGAAAATGTTGCTTGGGTTGTGTTGGGGGACTTAGCCAGCCGAGGAATCGAACACGCGACGCCCGGGTGGGACCCAAGCGCGATGCCCACTCAACCACTGACCGGTCAATGATATTATAGTAGTTTTAGAAAAGAATATACTCGTATTAGATATAAAATGTAAAATTTTATACGTAAATAAAATATGTATACTTAAAAAAAAAAGTTGTCATAATATAATTTTTTAACAGTAACAACAACGTATAGGTACAGCACTGAATGGTAGAAAACGTCGTTGTTAGAAAAAATTGTGATGAAAGTAGAGAGGGATGTCAAGAGAATTATGACGTGGAAATGAATGGTAGATAAATTCACGAAGATGATACGATCGAGTGAAACGAATACTTATGTATGGTCAAAATAGACATAATGAACGAACGAGGGGGTAAAAGACATGTATAACGTGGAAGTGAATTGTAAAAGAAGTTGGGGACGGCCGAGGAAGACATGGCACGATCAAATTATTCAATTGCCTATAAGGTAAAATGTGGCGTATGTGATGAACGACGAAACGGTTGTAAGAAGAATGTATGACGTGGAAGACGTGACATGATCAAGTTTAACAAATTATTTTTCAATTCATTAAATTATATTATTTCCACCTTAAAACTGAACCCAATTTTCAGGTACTCTAGAACTTACAACCTCAAAACTTTAGGTAAACCACTCATAACCCCCTACAACTCCGGGTACACGTCAGCTAGATATCTACAGTACTTTTCTCGAAGTGCAATATTCATTGAATGATTTGTCCTTGCACCCATGCATCATCTTATAAAATAGCTTAATTAATTTGTTGCCGGACCGTATTGCATGATTAAAATAATTTCCTGATTCATTTCCTCAACTACAACCGTGCATATGGGTACCGATATAAATTGTTTTTTTTATAAAAAGATGGTTCTTTATTCACAAAAGAATTGTATCGGAGAACGTTTAGATTAGAATAAATTTCTAACATTCCATTAGTATGGAACTGTACATACTCTTGATAAAACTAATCAAATCGACAAAATTATAATAAGTATAGTTGCTGAATATTATTAAATTGAGTCTATTGTCACACGTGGTGTGTTAAAAAAGTATCGAACCTTTAATTTTGCTGCGTAAATAAATGAAGCACTGGAACTGTCCTTCGGTGGAGATGTGTAGGAGACTCGATAGTTAGGGTGCTCAATACTTTCTTAGTCATAGATCCAGACCGCCAGAGACCGTCGACTAACTCTGCGGACGACATGACGGGATAAAATTTTCACACGCGCAAGAATGAACTCTACAGCTCCACCGAAGGATAGATTCTTCCTGTGTTGCATTTGTTTACGCAGGAAGGAAAAAAGGAAAAAAATAAAGTCATTTAAGAAGAAGATACTACTAATCTAAACGAAATTTGAAACAGAACAAGATACAGAAAAATAAAAGGGTAACGGGCAGACATCGAACCCAGGATCTCTTGTCTTACCGGGATTCAGCGCCTTAAAACTAACTCGGCGCTTTTCTGTGTAAAGTTCGGTTTCATGTTAGGTTTAGAATTATTATGATGATAGAATTATTATTGATGGGATAACCTTCAAAAAGTTTTTAAAAAGTTATTCCAATAAAATGAAAAATTGTTACCTATTTTTGAACACAGTAATATAATATTAGGAAGGTAGTCAAATTTATTTTTCTGAATCTTGAAAACAGATTTCATCCCGGAGATTGAAATATATAATGACATAAACTGAAATATCGTTTTCTGGCATTAGTTGCGTACCTACTACCTACATGTAGTAACCAACGGAAGAGGAGAAAAATGGTTTTCGATGAACATTTCATCTCATTCTCAATCCCAGGATCGTTATGCTTTCGCGTCTATTCTTCCAGGAGATGAATTCTTGGTCGATTCGTACCTATTACATATTACGACTAAAATTCGCATCCGGTGGTTAACATTACCATAGCAGCATTCGCGAAACGCTAATAAATGTTGTAATAAACCGTAATAAGGAGAAGCCAGCGGAAACAAAATGGTGTAAATAAGACAGCATAAAAGATAGCAAAAACAAAATTGTGTCCCGAACTCACATAACTACTTTCCATCGATGAGTATTATCTCTACATACTCGTACTATAAATTAAAGTCCTCCGCCACGTCTCGACGTTCGCGATAAACTTAAAACTACTGAACGGATTTTCATGCGTTTTTCACTAATAGATAAGAGTGATTCATGAGGAAGGTTTAGCATATAATTTGTCAAGGTTTTGTGTAAATTGGTTGAAATATATAATATATAAAGGAGAATTTCTGTATGTGGTGGACGAGTTGACTGGCGCACGCGGGCGGCGTAGATTTGATTGGTATGCAAAGGAAGGTCACTGTCTACATTTGATTTCGAAAACTCCGTGCAAAGCCCGGCATCGCCGGGGACTTCAGCTAGTTGAAAATAATTTTAACGCGCGGTCGAAGTCTTTATTAGTCGTGTGCGCGTGTATTCAGAATACATGGCAGGCGCCGCGATGGGGTGAGGAGTTGCAAAATTATCTTTATTTTCACAAAGGAAGAGTTGATGATAGATACTTAATTGTCAAGTAAGAAAATGTCAGTTTTAAAAAATATTTTCTCGGAAGCGACAGGGAATCCATCGACTTCAAAAAATAACTACATAATATATCGACGGTCCCGAAAAACAATATCGGATCTGCTAAAAATTGAAAATCGCTTTGTTGGCTTATTTTCTGTCTGTATTTTTCGGAATTTTGAATGAAATGAAATCAAATGCAAATATAAAAACAGCACTATATTTTTTGATCTTAAAAATGGAACTTAAACAGCTCAGCTGCAAAACTACAAAATCACATTATCCGACACTATTCTTCAGAACCGTCGATATAAATGCAGCTTCAACCTAAACATTTTGTTAGGGTTTCACAAAGGTTTATATCTGATGCCCTGGCTTTTTATGCCTAGTATAACTTCGTGTGGTTTATGCTTTAAAGTATATCGCCTGTCGTGGTAGGGTAAGGTTGCAGATTTGATTCCCGTTTAATTTATTTATTTATCATTAACGCCCTTATGGGCTTTTACATATATTTACATTTTTATGTTTTAGTGCATACAGGTGTGTTTAGAATACAAAGAAAACATAAATAGATTTTACACATGGTACATAGAAATAAAGCTGGTAAGTAAAAAGTATAGCATTATACAATAAAGAGAAAAAAATCAGTTTTATATGTATATACGTATATAACAAATAATAATAATGGTGAGTTTTTAATGTGTGCAATTTATGTGTTGAATACATAGCGAAGTTGATTTTAAACAAAAATACATACTACCGACTTGCACCGCACCAAAATTAATATTCAAAACGATTCCATTTTGACCAATTACATTATCGTCAGAATTTCTGCTTAAAGAATTCAATTTCCGAAGACGAAATACTTTATACTGATACCATGGAACATTTCAGGTTTAAATAAATAATGTCAGATACTTCAGTAAACTATCACGGAGAGGGACAAATGAGTTCGATAATATAATATAACAGAGTATCTAATTACAATCAAATTAAAATGTTAATCAAAGTACAAGTCGTTAAAGTAATTTTGTTATTATTACCTATTACAACGATAAACAATAACAGTTTTTGTAAAGTTGTTTATAAATTATAAATTACTAACCTTTATATGCGGAACTTAACTATGAGGGTTTACAATAAACTGTGCACAGAAAATTTCAAATTGGGGATTTATAGTTCTATTGTAAATATTCCAATATACTGAATTTAAATTTGGTCACTGACAGATGACGATAAACATCGATTGAGTTATATTTATTCCCGAGTCGATAAAGCCTTTCGATAGGCGAGTTTTCGAAGTAATTATTAGTAGGCGCGTTAAGGCGGTACACAATCCTAATAATTTTTGTTTGCTCAAAACTCACATTTTAATCATTTCCGGCGAATTCGTAACTATGATAACTTTTTTTATTTCCATGCCGCACGAGGGATGCAAGTTATTTATATTTTAGATTAATTAACAGTACCTTACCATTAATATATTTTACGTACAACGATTTTAAAACTTTATAACCCGTTTTTCAACTATAAAGTTAGCGTTAACCACCAGATTTTATTTTTCAAGACGATGAATTAATAACTTCGGAAGGACAACATGGAGACACATTTTAAATATTTGTAACACGTTATTCAGAATTAATTAAAATGAACGCGGCGGAAAGGTGGTATTTCCAGGCCCGCTAGGGTGAATTCGATCGTACGTTCGTCCAATACGCCGTGCCGCGGCGTATATTTGTTCACACGCTTTCTTCACTTACGTCGTTAAGATTCCCACATTATTTTATCTTCTTCTTCTTTTCTTTGATACGGCAAATTCGACAGTAGGTCCGTCCAATACACGGGTCGCGAGAAGCAATTTGTATACACGGCGTCTTTACTTATGTCGTTAAGATTCTGAATATATTTTAGGATATATTGTCGTCTTAACAAAATATGGCGCATTCAATCTTGTATTACGGGTAGGTACTCGCAGTAGGATTAGTTTGGTTAAATCAGGGGCGTCCAGTCTGCCATTTGAAATATTGAAAAGACAAATTAAATCACTCATTGTTCGTCTTGAAGTTAATTCATTTAATTTTAGTAAGTCCATTAAAAATGTGTAGATAAGTTCTTCGATTGGAATTCCTAATTTATAGTTAATAAATCTCAGAAATTTATGTTGCACTCTGTCAATTTTTTGCTGGTGAATCTTATAAAAAGGAACCCAGATTGTTGAATTGTACTCTAAATGGCTTCTCACTAACCCAGTGAACAGCAATTTAAATGAATTAATTATTTTAAAATCTTTTACCGTCCTCAATATAAACCCCAAGCTTTTCATGGTCTTGTTATTTCGTTTATATGAGAAACAAAAGATAATTTATTGTCAAAAATAATACCTAGGTCCTTAATTTGTTCAACTCTTTTTAGAAAGATGTTGTTGATGCTGTATTCATATTAATAGGATTTTTAATTCGGGCAAAAGTTATTGTTTGACATTTTTCAATATTGAGGAAGAGTTCATTATGGGTGCACCACTCTTGTAGCCTCACAAGAGTTTGTAATACGCAACAATCATTGAGATTAGTAATTGTTTTGTAAATTTTAAGATCATCGGCAAATAAAAGTATAATAACTTCATCAAAGATTGTAGTTATGTCGTTGATAAACAAGGAAAACAGCACTGGTTCTAGATGTGACCCCTGGGGAACTCCGGTGAAGATTTCGAATTGATTTGAAAAGTGCGAGTTGAGTTTGACTGTAATTTTTCTATTGTATAGATAACTTTCAAACCATCTCAAAATATGCCCCGTTATTCCAAAGGATTTTAATTTGTGTAAAAGTATTTTGTGTGAGACTTTGTCGAAAGCCTTACTAAAGTCAGTGTATACTACGTCTGTTTGAAGACGGTTGTTGATAAGTATTCCCGATAGATCATCAAATTTGTAAGAGTAGACCTTTTTGCCATGAAACCGTGTTGTCGATGAGAAATTACTTTATTAATCTCAGGAGAGAGTTTAGGGAGCAGGGCAGATTCAAATATTTTCGGGATTGACGATTGGATGCGTATAGGTATATAGTTGGATATATTGGATTTATCACCCTTCTTGAAAATTGGAGACAGAAAGCTTGTTTTCCATATTAGAGGGTACACCGGAGTCATTATTGTTTTATAGATGTTTTGAGGATTGGCAAGAGCCAATTCTTCGCAGTTATCGATGCACTTTTTGTAACATAACTTTTTTTGGACATTTTTTTGGTGGTCATTCTTAGTTCACAAAATTTTTTTGGTGGTCATTCTTAGTTCACAAAATTGCGTAATCAATAGGATCATGTGATGATTTGTAAACTTTATGAGCGATTTTTTTGTCTCTAATTAATTTAATAAAATCTTTACTAAACCATTTTGGGTAATTATGCGTATAAATTTTTAAAACGGGTACAAATGAATCAATAGCATTATTTAGAATTAAGTAAAATTTGTCAACCATTTCATTGATTACAGCGCCCTTGAGGTGATTTTCCACGAAAACGGCGCTATATAAATTAGCCAATTATTATTGATGTTTTCTTCAGTGTCCAAAAATTTCCCAGTCGGTTGAAGATAAAAGCTTAATGATTTGATTATAGTCTGCTTTGAAAAAGTTCAACTTAGTTGATGCAGATGGATTTTTTTTAGTTATTGAACTGTTACATTCAATTATTAGAGGGGGGTGGTATTTGTCAACCGGGAGAATGGATTCAACAGATGCGGATACTTTTACTGATAAAGAATTGGAAAATACTAGATCAAGAATACGAGAATTGATATTCAAAACTCAGTTTAACTGTCGGAGACTAAGAAAATTTGACATTTCAATTATATCATGAGAACCGTGGTGAATGTTGTCCGTGCATGAAGTTTTGTTGTTTTCTAAGTCCCATGTAATATTAGGCAGATTGTAATCTCCTGTCAAAATTATAGTGGCGCCAGAAAATCTTCTCCGGATGGTTTCGACTTCATGGTAGTGGTCTTTGTATAGTTGAGCGTCAGAGGATGGGGGAATGTAGACGCAGCCGATAATATTTTTTTTCCTTTTTGGTGGATACCATGATGAACAGTTGCTCCAGATGCATTTAGGTTTTCTTGAATGAAGCTTGTTGTTGATGGATACAAACACTCCACCTCCCCTGGATTTATTTTTTTTTCATTTCTGTCTTTTCTGTACACTGTATGATTATAGAAACCCAGTTTTGAAGTGTTGATATTATTATTTAGCCATGTCTCGGTGAAGGCATAAGAATCGTGAGTGGGTAGGGTTGATTTTAGATCCTGAAGTTTAGTTCTAAGACCACGAACATTTTGATAAAATATTTTCAATTTCTCTTTTAGTTTTTTGGATGTATTTTCGTTATTGTAGGTCTATTGTTGATATATTTTATTGTAATATCAGTTTCGCCTGAAGCCTTCCTTTTTTCAAGTTCATTTCTTAAGTCAGTTTTGTTTCCGCTGGAGAAGCGATTGATCTTGGTAAAATCTAATGTTGTTATTAAGTACATGTTTTTTGGATATGTACAAATGAAATGAAATAAGTACAAAGACTACAAAGTAAACATGGGCGATGCCAGTTCTATTTTTTGTGAAGTTGATTGTGTTAGACCTTACAAAAATAGCTTTACAGCTGTTGTGGTGAGAAACATTAATAAATAAAGTTTTACGGAGCATTGACATGCCGGGTAAGAAGAAGATCAAGAAGTTGATTTGTCGCGATGTGCAATTAACAGTTGCAGGGAAAACCAGAACTGCTTCCAGGTTTGTACGATTAAGGCAAGCAGGTTTGCAGCGCGTATGGGGCGTGCAGCGCGTGCCGCGCACTCGGGCTATCATAGAATTGGGACGGCTGCCGACGACAGCCGACAATTTTTTTTTTTTATTATTTTCTTTGTCAAACTTGCTAACTCAAACCGTATAAATACAACCATATACATAATTGTAATAGATATGTGTAGTCACTGCCATAAAACATAAAAAAATTCAGTTCGAGGTATTTCATTAATTACTGGATGAAATATAAGTTAAATAGACACATCTATACGACGTATTATCTAATATCTAATTCAGATTTCACAATTTTTTTTATGATAATGCTTTCCGTAAAAAAATACACGGTTTTAAGTATGGTGATAGAAGAGCTGTCATGTGGACAAGGGCTGTCAATAGCAATAACGGCGATGCCGTTACAAACTTTGGTGATAACTTTAATTAAAATGCCAAAAACATTACAATTAACTGCTGGTGCGGGCCTGTATACATGCATAATTTATTATCATTATATTTCAACTTTTAACAGTTATTAGAGTCAAATCAAAATATATTGTGGAATAATAAAAAAAAATACAGTGTGCAAGTTCACTGAGAACTAAAGTGAAACCTTCAGAAAACTAAAGTAGACAAGAGTGTGGAGGCTACGAAGCACCGCACAAAGAGGTGACCGATTATGCAATCTCATTCTCTCGCAGGCTAAATCCTATAGATGTAATTATGTATGTCTCTTTTAAGTGTCGCTATTTTTGGTTTTATCGAGTTTCAAATCACAACGATGCTAAAGAAGTTTTCACTACAAAAATTTAAAATTATAAATGTAGGGACATCACAAGATTTCTAAAAAGTGCAACATATTTTTGCCAACAAAAACCTACCAGTTAAATGTAATTGATAAATATGTAATTAAATATCAAATCATTATACAGAATATAAAAATTGGTGTAGATTTATCATTTATTTCTGCGTTTCGAAAAACAAACAAAAATTACTTTTGCTTTAATACCGTGGGGAAATATTAGTTAAAAGAAATTGAGGATGAAAGAATCCTAATTAGGAGTAACTATCTAGGTACAATAAAGGGCGTGAACATAAATAAATAAAATTTCTTTCGCAAAAAAAATATAATTTGGTGAATTCCATACAGAACGCGTTGAATAGGTATAGCCTGCTCCAGAACAGGGAAAGAGAATTATCTACATTTCGCTCAGTCGTTTTATTTATTCAACCGAGTGAATTACATTCCCTCGTTAATGGCCGCCGAACCAGGTGTCCAAAAAATAAGTGGATTCCGGATAAAACACATTTGAAGAGAGCCTAGAGCGGGTATTTGTATACCGGTGGCTGCGACTGTTGCTCGGTCTTCCCGAACCGTTAATTGTTAATTTATATACCGGTGCCTGCGACTGTTTCTCGATCTTCCCGAACGATTAATTGTTATTTTATATTCCGGTGGCTACGACTGCTTCTCGATCTTTCAAACTGTCAATTGTTAGATATGATTTTAGATTTTCACGGCCAAAAGCGTTTTCGATAGTTGTTTTTGGGGTGTTATGCCGTGTTGCGCTACCTCCTTTAGCCAACGTTTCGGACAGCGTTACAGTGTCCATCATCAGGGTAGATGTAATGCTGTCGGAAACGTTGGCTAAATAAGGAGGTAGCGAAACACGGCATAACACCCCAAAAACAACTATGTTAATTGTTAATTTATATAACGGTGACTGCGTCTGGTTATCGATCTTCCAAACTGTTAATTTATATACCAGTGACTGTTACTCGGTTTCCGTAACTGTTAATTAATAATTTATATGTATACCGGTGGCTGCGACTGTTGCTCGGTCTTCCCGAACTGTTAATTGGTGGACTAATCAGCACAGCCGATGGACACGGGCTAAGTAATATAGAAAATTAAAGAGACAATTAGCAAGGTACAACGCATGGGAAGTTGTTGTTTGAGAGAATATTTTCTTTTATTTTATTATAATAATATTCAACCGCTTTAGCTGTTTTGCAAAAAAAAAGATTTAGCGAAAAACTTCAGCCTTTCTTCAAAGTTTTGAATCTGCCGCTCTAAATAATAAGATTTTTTTTTTTAAATATTCTTAAAAACAAAACTTTGTGGTTCGATAGAATGATAAAAATCGACCGAATTTATTGGTTTTGGCCTTACAGATATAAAATTTTCGCCTGCAACCCATTCTTTTTGCGTTCTTACGAAGTTTTGTTAGAAAATTACGGTTTTACAAAATATAAAAGGGGTTTCTATACAGGGTTTTAAGGGGCGTACTTGACATACTTTAACCAGTGACATTATTTGGAGTAAAAAATGTAAATAAAATGTTGGTCTCCGGTGACAATTTTGGTGTTTTTTAGAGGACCAATTTATCCATTTTCAATTACTTCGCGGGCCGCAGGCTACATACAGCTTGACATAGTGAAGTTTGCATTTATACAGGGTGTTAAGGGACGTACTTTATAACCAGTGATTCCTGACATTATTTGGAGTAAAAAATGTAAATAAAATTTTGGTCTCCGGTGACATTTTTGGTGTTTTTTTTTTCATTAAAAACATTTAAAAAATGGTAGGTGTTGGGCAGTTAGAGGCACGTTTAGGTGTTGGTCGGTTACTCGGCTGAGTGACCAGTGACGACATGCAGAAAAAAAAAAATTTTTTAAAAGTCACAGGAGACCAAAATTTCATTTACATTTTTTACTCCAAATAATGTCAGGAATCACTGGTTAAAAGTAAGTCAAGTACGTCCCTTAACACCCTGTATAAATGCAAACTTCACTATGTTAAGCTGTACGTACCCTGCGGCACGCGAAGTAATTGAAAATAGATAAATTGGTCCCCCAATTAAAAAAAAATTGTAATAGTTTTTTTAACACGGAATTAAAATAATTTTTTTAAATTAATCTAACCTATTTTATATATTACATACTAGACATATTCCAACCAGTCTGAGGAGCAGGGATGCAAATCTGCATGTATGAAATGGGGAGGCAATAAAATCTAACTTTCTTTGAATTAGGTTATGGCATTTGCCAACCTTGCTCTTGAGGTGATTTTAAAAAAAGGCGCCATATTAATTATCCAATTATTATTAAAAGACAGACACTACAAAAAAGAAGTCGAAATTTACTAGAAGGTAAACATTGCGTTAGCCGTACGGCTGCATACTTTTTTTGCAAATGCAAACGATAGAAAGGAAAAAAAAAAGAATTTAAAGAGAATTATGTTATAGGTATCTGGTGGAAATTAATGTTCCAGAAAGCCAATCTACTTACACTAAATTAAGAACTAAACAAGAATAGCAAGTAAATAAGATTATTTCATCAAGCATCAGAATGCATTCAGTTACAGCCCATGGTAGGTCTACATTCGATGCTAAACAAAGTATATTATATAAAACAGGATATTTAAAAAAGGTTAGCATCAATTGAGGAAATTCAGGAAGCAACCGATTCAAGTAAAGAGGCTTTACAACACGTATTGCTTTATAATTACGATTTTCACAAGCCCAAAGACGACCAGTTTGAGGTGTGTTGAAGTTTAAATAGCAGAAGAAAAACTATTAAAGATGCCCATGAATCATACCAGAGAAATAATGTTCAATATTCATAGCTTACGAGTATAAATGAAAAGAAAAGTTGTTAATAAGTAGATAAAGGGAATCAATACTTTTATTGGACAATATGGATACTTTTGTTGTTATCTATAACCAAAAACTCAAACAAAATATTGTAACTAACCAAAGATTCTGAGAGTGGTGGATACTTTTTTACATTAGCTCCACCACACAGGAGACCCATGAGGAAAATAATTTCCCCCAGGGCCTTAGGAGATGCTTTGTGAAGGGTTTTTTAAGGAGAGGAAGGCGGGGAAGTTCTGACAAGGAATTAGGTATGAAGAGCGGTTAGGAATCTGGGGGTCAGTGCGTTCAGGATTGACGGACGCATGAATCCATCACTCCAACTGCGGTGCAAGGCGATGGGTGGAGAATTCTGGCTGGACAGGTCAAAAGACCGCCCTCAACCAGTCTCTCTATCCGGCCTGCCACGCAATACGTGGGCAGACACATCGGCCGCCTGGATAAAGCTCACCCCATGAACCCAGGCACCCCTGCTAAATCACGAAACATAGCGAACCACGGGGATGTTCCGGAAAGGCAAATGGTATGAGGGCAGGGCAGGATTTAGATCTCAGCGTGTCCATTAGTGTCGGACGTTTGAATCCATCCCTCCCGCTGTGGCGCAAGACGTTGGGGTGAGAGAGACCAGCTGAAGAGGTCAGAGGGTCTTCCGATCCGGCCCGCCACGCAGGTGGTGGGCAGGCGCATCTGCCTCCAAAACCTGAATACACCTCATCCATGAACCCGTTTATTTGGATACATAAAACTTTTACAGTAGATATCTACAATGATGTACCGTCTTCGAAATTAGTATCTACTTGAACGTATTGGTGACTTTTAAAGAGCAAGGGCAAACCCCCACCTACAGCAAGCAGAAAACTCCATTCGAGCTTATTCGAGAATAAAATTATGACTTCGCGGGCCCTAATCTAGAAACCTTTGTCCTAAGCTAAAAATAAGAGCCGCAATATAATATTTCATACAACACTGGTATATTGAACTATTCACCCACTAAAGACATTATTACGAGCTTTATAACAAATATACCTACTAGCTGAACTTAGCTGAAGTCCCCGGCGTTGTCCGGGCTTTATACAGATTTTTTCGAAATCGGACTTAGGTAAAATACAAAATGGCATTCAAACCTTTTATAAAATTAAGGGTTTTCAAAATGATACAACAATTTTTTATTATAAACCAGTACAACAATCGATAAATGATTTATCGGTCAATAACGAAGAGAAGGTGGGGGGGGGGCTCGAAGTTCGAGAGCCTTCAACGGATTCTTTTATTATTTTAACCCTTTTTATATAACTCTCCCCCATCCCCACCCCCGACAGCGACCTTTTGTGTTTTGAAGGTCAATTGTGCAAATTTTCATCAATCTCTGAATAAAACTATAGATCTGTATAAAAAATAAAGTCACGGTGTAACTCGAGGTTTATATAATTTTCATCATACAAACATATAATCATAAACTTCGAGTACACAGAACGACGCAGTTTTTTTTACAAGCGTATTGGTTGTATCGAAGACATGTTGGTTACGTCAATTCGCCTTTCTGCCGTCGACATAGCTGACGTCCCGGCGTTGTCCGGGTTTTATGTAGAGTTTTCGAAATCAGACGTAGAGAGTAATTTTCTTATTTTTTAAACGTGAAGTTTGCAAAACTTCATCAAATAACAAACAATTTTTATTAGCTATTATAGTTATAAATGTATGGATAGCCTATTGTTTATAGCTACAGGGATACTTCCAAGCTGCACGGTTCTTAGAGGAAGTTAGTTGCGGCTAAAAATAGTAATAACAACAAAACGCTAATTTCGTGACAATAGAATTCACAATTAAACAGCACTGTTGCTGCTTCATCACAATAACACGTCATGCTTAGTTATAACGACACTGCCTGTATATATAATACATATAATTAAAGTAATTGTCCGATTCTGAAATCTGAAAAAAAACTACAGACAGTTCTTAATCGAACGCCGAAAAAAGTGAAATAATTATAATATGGAAGAAGAAAACTCCAATATATCGGTCAAGAGATGTAACAAATACAACTATTGATGATAATTCAGGGGAAGATTTATGGAAGATGTAGGAGAACTTCTACCTCACCGCGCTTGTCAACGAGTTTCATGGCTCCGGAATCTAAGTGGCTTCAACATAATTGAACAAGAGCAGTTCCGCCGAGTTGTTTAAGGCTTCAGCCTGCACTGGTAGACGCGGGCACCAGATGATAAGAATTCTTATAAAATGTGCAATGTACGTACATCAACCAATATTTGTTGGTTAGGTCTCTATTCTACCACAACTTTCCGAGTCATCCAGCCACCATGCATCGCTGTACATTTTACGGATTTATTTGATGAATTGGCAGTGTTGGCAGTTGGCAAGTAGTACTGATGTCGGCCACCAATTCGTGGCGACACCGAGCGGACGACAGGTGAGGGTGAGGGATCCTCTATAGAGCGCTACATTTGTTTTGGTGTCCCAACTGGTGGCCACCATGGTGTCCCAGAGAAAAAAAGGGCCCAATCACGGTGACAAAATCATTATGTCTGTCTGCTCGCTTCGAATAAGTAATTTATTGTAGGAGGGCTTCAAAAGCTAAGCCCTCTAATCAAGTCATGACTTAATTGGAAGTCGGGCGCTTCTATCGTAAGTGATTTGTAAGTCGAAGGACTATGGATTCAGGCCACTGTGTCAACGAAGTTAAATGTGTTATTGTGTTAATTATGAATTACTCGATGAGATTTAAAACCATTAGTTGCAAGACAGGTTAGTTCGGCATTAGTTGCCATTAGTTCGGCAATTTCCTGTGCATATGCATCTAAAATCGTGAAAAATTGAATTCTTTAATGGCCTATATTTTACATATTAAAACACAAATAAATACAGTAGCTCACTTTGTACAGATAATAGAGAACTCCAGTCCAATTTTTTTATTTTTTTTAATGAATAAAGACCTTCAAACTTAAATAACTGCATTTTTATTTTTATTTTTATAGTTAGTTTTAATAGTTAAAATAATTGTCAAAGTTTTAATTTTTAAAGACTCCCAGAAACGCACCGTATCTATGGTGGTCTTTACCCACCGTCCCCACCGTTAGTTTTTTACTTTTTAAGTTGTCATTTTGAATCAGTGATGTCATGTCGAGGGAAATTTCCCTAGATCTAGGGGAGAAAAATATTTTTTAGGGATAAGGGAAATCAGGACAAAATCTAGGGAAATTTCGAACTCTGGCAAAAATTTTGGTAAATATCGGTTCGGACTGGCCACGCTTATTACGAATAATTTTTAGAAAAAAACTTTAGATTCGCCTTAATTACTATAAAAGGAAACTTTTTGGCTTTGGGGCGGCGGAAAATAATGCATTTTAATTTTCAATTGCATAAAACCAAAATTCACTTCGCGAACCGACGCAGCGAAAATCCGCGGCCGTAGCTGTCACTTGCTGTCACTGTTATGGACTGTAGCTGACTTCGTGGGATACCTACATGAAATACCGCGAATCACAAACCATGTTACACAAACCTAGCGTAGCCGCTAAGCCACTTGAAAACTGGGATGTTTTTCTTGCCTTGACGCGAGTAGGCGTTATAAAGGGCCACTTTCTTTTGTATCACAAACCATGTTACACAAACAAGCCCGCTAGACAAATTTCATAATTACGCGCCTTATCCCACGAAGTCGGCTACAGTCGTATTAGCTCTTGTTAATTTATCAAGGATACCAACATCACAGTGACATGTACGGCCGCGGATTTTCGCTGTGTCAGTCGCGAAGCGAATTTTGGTTTTATGCAATTGAAAATTAAAATGCATTATTTTCCGCCGCCCCAAAGCCAAAAAGTTTCCTTTTATAGTAATTAAGGCGAATCTAAAGTTTTTTTCTAAAAATTATTCGTAATAAGCGTGGCCAGTCCGAACCGATATTTACCAAAATTTTATTACATATGACAGTATTAATGGTATTATTTATATATATAAGTATATATATTTTTTGGAATTCCTATGAATCTTAATTATTTTTCATGTACTTACATGCCATGTTATTTTTAACACTGACAACTCAAAATGATATTAGGGAACGTACCCATACTACGTGACACGTTCGGGGGGGGGGGGGGGTCTTCAAAATACGCTTGGTACAAATGAGCGGCGGGTTGCTTATGATTTTTATTTTGCAAAGTGTTTTTTTTTATATTTGGAATTCAGTTTCTAATTCAGTGGTGAGTGTATTCGTACTTTTAAATTATTACTTCACGTAGCAAAAAGTGTTTTATTTGGAAAATCACGGTATTATTAGTATATTTACCAAGTTCCGATATCTTTCCAATTAATTATCATATTAATTAACATATAACAGGATTAGTGTTACACAATCAGGTGGCTACGTAGGTAATTGCGTAAATGTGAAATTCTAGGGAAATTTCACTTCTAACTGTTGGCAACACTGTGAAGAATCCAGAATAATCATGGCGGATAATGACTTTTAGGTGTGAGGTGTGTTTTTTATTCAAGATTAACTGCTTTTAATATAGAAAAACATTGGTAAAATGTCCACATTTCACCGCTACTGTTATTGTATTTAATCAAAGTGCAATATAAAAACAATAAATCATCTCTTTCATTGCAAATACATGTGACATCGTGTTTTGTGTCAGGTGTTACTTTGTAGGTACATTGTTTTATGTATAATACATACAGAAACACTGGTATTTATAATACACTGATCATGACGAGTGTGTAACAACTTGTATAAAAAGCCCTATACTAAAAACAATTTGAAAATACATAAAAACAAACGTCAAAATATGACATGACTTTAACCTCAAATAGACAACATTTATTGCAGATTGTCCGCAAATATAGCCCTTTTCGTAAATTGTTGAGGGCCTAAATTATGTTTCAATAAACATAATAACTATTATTTATCTAAATCTCTATAAACAGTATGAAAATAAACCAAAAACACGAAATGTTGAATTGCATAGGTACGCGTGCACTTCAAGTCATTTCAAATGTCAATACAATACAATACACAGGTGACAGGTTAACTGTGACGTCACGGTTAACCATTTCAGTAATGCCAACTTAACGCTGTGTTTTCCGAAGAGGTTTAAAAATGCACTTTTTAATAATTTATTAAAAACTCTGCATTTAATATTATGAAATAAAACTTATATATTCAGAATCAGCGTTTCTTGGTCTATATGAACATATTTTTTTAAAGCCATAATATTTTTCACTGGAGTTCCTTATTGCCATAACTTTTTATTTAAAAAACAATTAAATGAAAACAAATCACATTGTATACACCACTTATTTAATCAAAATTATCAAAAAAATAATAAAAAAATAATTATTATCGTACAACAAAATATTATTCAATTACACTACAATTTTGTCCCAATCACAATTTTGCGTTAAGCAGGTGACTCTTCATTGATAGTTTTAAGGCATTTATAGGACAGTCACTTACATCCAAATGATTTGCAAGTTCATTTAACAGCACCACTCCCCTCGTCATGCTATGTTTTGCAAGGACGTCGGTTTTGCCGTTCGGTACTCAGAACTGAACAGGCCATGATAAGGACTCCGGCAGTAGGTATCTAGTGCAATCATATCATCATAAGAGGAATTGGATATCGATGAAATTGTTCCAAATTTTGAAAAACATAATGGCTAAACTTGTTTTTGCCTAATAATAATAATAATAACGTAGTATTTATATAGCGCAGTTTTGTGGTATTTCACTTCAAGTGCGCTAGTTTCCAGACTGGGAATCAGTTTCCTAAACTAAGTCAATATGGTGCATGAACCTTGAACAGGTTCCATGCGTCTGCATATAGACATACCTGAGGAATTTCTTCTGGATTTGCTCCAACATATTAATGTATTTCTGGTGGTATGGTGCCCAAACATCGATCGTGTACTCCAGCTTGCTTCTTAGTATGCTATGCGAGCATAGCTTCTTAGTTATGAAACTGCTTGTAAGTCCTGATGATGAATCCAAGAAGTTTGTGGCAAGACTGGGTGAGATGCGATATGTGGTCAAAGAATGGCAGTTCGGGATCAAAACATGTTTTTTTTACATGAGCTCCACACAGGGAAATTATTTTCCTCAGGGCCTATGTCATCTTTGAGGAAGGTTTTTGCTGTGTGGAAGGTTTTTTTAAGGAAAGGAGAGTTCTGGTAAGGAAAGGGGTTTAAGGGGTGGGTAGGATGGGGGTTCAGTATGTCCTGGTCATCCGCCTCCAAGACCTAGACAAACCTCACCCCATGAACCCGGGCACCCCTGCTAAATCACCAAACGTAGCGAACCACTTGGGGTGACCTATGGCAGAGGTGTCGGTTATCCAATAAAGGTTCCCGGGGCGGCGGTACCCATTCCCGCCTCCCAAATTGAGATTTATTTCGAAATCGATGATTTTTTTTTCCTCAGGATAAAACGAAATTAGTTATTAGTTTTCATTTTATCCTGACGAAAAAAGCGATTGGTTTCGAAATAAGTAGTGTATACAAATTGATTTGTTTTCATTTAATCAAAATGACGCCGCAAAATGAATTAGCGATTATTGAAGAAAAAAAATATTATTCAGTTTGGTTGGGTACGTTGGCCTCAAACAATTTTTTTTTTTTTTTACATTAACTCCACACAGGAGGCCTTGAGGAAAATAATTTCCCCCAGGGCCTATGTCATCTGGGATGCTGTGTGGAGGATCTTTTTGAGGAGAGGAAGGAATGAACATTGGTCTTGAAGAGACCTATGTTGTAGGAAGGAGGAAACACAGAGGCCGGAAAATCATTCCACAGCCGAGCTGTTGAACATAAGAACGAGTCGAAGAAACGACCCGTTCTCATGTGACAAATGTCAACCGTGTACAAATGTTGGGCACGCGTTTGGCGTGTTTCCCGACTATGCGCCGGTGCCGAAGGGATCAATGATGCTAGTTCCTCGGAGCATCTTCCATTGTAATACCGGTAGAACAAGGATAGCATTCCCACCCGACGCCTATACTCTAAAGATTGCAATCCGTCTATTAAGATGGGAGAATCTATCAAACGGACCGCCCGTTTCTGCACAGAGTCGAGGGTATTTTTCATGTATTTTGGAGCTCCAGACCAGAGGTGGCTGCCAAATTCAACCGTGGGGCGCACTTGCGATTTGTACAGGATTAGCAGTTGTGCACTATTAAAGTATCTGCGGGCCCTGTACAGTACGCCCAGTTTCTGGGAGGCTAACTTTACTCTGGCTTCGATGGAGCCCACATACCTGAGCTGGTCACTTAGGGTTACACCAAGCATATCAATTGAGGGCCTGTTCGGAAGATTGCTTCCGTTGAAAGAGACTAGATTTTCATTTCGATCCCTTTTAGACGTTATCAGACAAGATTGGGTCTTTGAAACATTAAATGCAACGAGATTATTTTTACCCCAAGAGAAAATACTCTCGAGGTAACCGTCCATTCTTTGCTTCAAAGCCCTACGAGCTGTTGGAGTTTGTGAGCCCTTTGGGGGCTTGTCAAACAAAAAGCTATCATGAACTGTACTGTCATCCGCATAACAGTGAATTGGTGCACATGACAAAAGGTCGTTGATGTGCAACAAAAACAAAGTCGGAGACAGAACCGATCCCTGCGGGACGCCAGCATTTATCGGGTGTGAGGAAGAGGTGAAACCATCGACTACCGTCTGAATCGACCTCTCCCTCAAGAAGTCGGCAATCCAAGTACACAAGGATGCGGGAAGTCCGTAAGAATACAGTTTGTTGACAAGTCCGCCAAACCCGGTCAAAGGCCTTGGAGATGTCCAGTGCAACCGTTTGGGTCTCACCGAAACGTTACAGGCATCGCCCCCAAACATGCGTCACATACGCGAGAAGATCACCACACGAGTGGTTCCGCCGGAATCCGTATTGACGGTCGTTAATAATTTTGTTCTTCTCGAGGTATGTGAGCAGTTTGTCGTTGATCACACGTTCCATCACCTTAGACAGAACTGATGTGATCGCTATGGGGCGGTAGTTGACCGGGTTGGAGCGGTCACCCTTCTTTGGAATAGAATGGATAACTGCTTTTTTCCAACCAGAGGGCACAGAGCCAGTCTTCAGGGACATTTTAAAAAGCTTCGTCAAAATTGGAGCTATTTCTCACACATCTGCAGTACCAGGGCAGGTATTCCGTCAGGCCCACTAGCTTTATTAACATCAAGCCCTCGTAAAACATGGAGTACTTCCCGATGCCGGATCCTCAGCTTTTTCAAACGAAAACCGCAGTGAGGAACCGACGGCGGGACAGCACCCTGGTCATCGAGGGTTGAGTTATCCGCAAACAATTTAACTAATAAGTTAGCCTTTTCGGTGGCGGTGTTTGCTAGTGAGCCGTCAGGTCTGGTAAGAGGCGGCAGGCTGGATTTGCAGAAATTGCGACCTATTGAGCCCGCAAGCGACCAGAATTGCCTGCTGCCATGCGGGCATGCAGTCAGATTTCTGCTGATCTGCTGGTCTGATACTATCCTCTGACTACCCAACGCTGAATTTTCTTTTAGTCTTCGGGTATTTTACCCCAAATATTCAGTTAACATTCTTTGAGGCTTCACTGAGTGGTTGGCTAAGGGACACGGAAGCTAAGTGTAGTTTATGGTCAGACCGAAAGCCATTCACACTTTTTGTTGGTACTTGCCAATTGATTTGAGATTTATTGTATTTCTTATGTTCTCTATTTTATGCAGGTGCTTATAGGTTTTTTACAGATGCAATGCCGCGTCATGGAGTCTCATGAATGAGTTTATCTTTTGCCCTGTTTAATTTATCTTTGTCTTACTAACCTATTTTTTTGCATTTTGTTTTTTCCTGTTAAGCACTTGCATACTGCTTACTAACAACGTATGCATGGACACTGGAGGTCTAGATTCGTTCAAAATAAATAAATGAAGCTTCGTTTAATCAAAAAATTAGAATCTTGCGAGAGCCTTGAAGGAGTAACCATCAGTTACTTATACCAGGGCGGGTAAGAGGTGGATTACCTCCACTGATCTGCTGGTCGTGCTCAAATTTTGATCTATTTATGATTCTCTTGGTTTATTTTGCCATTTTGTTGTAAGCTGTTCTGTCTTCGGATGTTCTAGATGTGTTGTAGGCTCGGTAAGCCGCGTTTTTTCGTCGCACTGCTTCAGCGCATTTACGACTGAACCAATAAAGAAGAATTAATAAAGAAGAATAATAATTTTTTAAAGTAAATAAAACAAAAAATCCAAAATTAAGTTTTGAATGAAAGGGGCTCTTCAATAAGGCAGAAAAGTAATTAAATTAATAAGAGTCTCAATCTGCGAACTTAGTAACTTGTAATTAGGAATTTATTGGTCAATGCAACTATTTTCAGCTAGCCAAAACATTTCCATCATGAGAAATATGGGGATTTGAAATGTCCATAACTGTAAAAAAATATGTCATTTCGCCATTTCTTTATGTTCTATATTTCTCAAAGCAAATCTCAAGTGAAACCGGGTAGTATGTAAGAAAACATAATATATGATTTTTATGTGATGACCATTCGATGTGTCTCAACTTCCTCGAGTTGGGGAAGAGGTCTGACCGTCTGGGGGAGGGAAAGAGAAAGTATAAAGATATATTATCCAGCTATTCAGATCTGGTAGCTTTCAACGAATTTTGCATTTCTGAATGTTGTACTTTCACCTGGGTAATACCTAAAAGTATTTTGCATCATTTTGTTTGATTCAAATACAAAATATGATGAAATTCAACTCTATTTCAAGATCTATTTCAGAAGTGTAAAATATAGAACCAATTTTTAGTATTGTCTTTGACAAATGAACATTGAGGAAGGGTTGTTTAAAAAAATTAGAACAATTCATCGAATATTTGAAATTAATTTCCACGTTCTGTGTAAGTTCTATTCAAGTTCTGCGATTATATCATTATAGGCCAGTTGCTTCATAAAACTGAAATAATCACATAACTTGAATAGAACTTACACAGAACGTGAAAATTAACCTCAAATATTTGATGAATTGTTAAATTTTTTTGAAACAACACATCCAATGTTCTTGATAACGTTTATAGTAAGACAACTAAAAAGTATGTTATCTAAAGTTCCCACGGTAAGAGTAAAATAAGCACAGACAGAGAGCACTTCATTTTTTTTAAAGTGAGAAGGAAAGTACCTAGTAATGTTCAATTTTTAAATAAGTGAGAGGTTTTGATCTTGAAAGAGTACATAAATTAAAGAAGGTAGAAGAAATTATGGGAATCGGTCACCTGGGATAAACTTTAGATCATTCCGCGGATAATAAGATGAAGAAAGTAATAAAAACAGAGTCATAAACAGAATATAGTCAGTATCCTGATTCTATGGGTGAATCAATCAAGAATGCCAGGCTGGACAAATGCAAGGCAAGAGTACAGCAAACCGAGGTTTCTAAGAGGAAGACTACAGGCACAGGGAAACTGAAAATTTTCACAACCGAGAATCACCAGACGAATAAGAAATCATTGATGAAATATGGCAGCTAGGTTTATTAGTTTAAGACAGGTCTGAGACTGAGATCTGCTGAAATCAATCAATCAATAAAAACGATGAAAGAAGAGTATATTTATTTTAATGATGTCTGTAAGTCATTGAAAGCTTTGCAGGATATATCGGTCCTTAGACAGTTACGGGGACAGCGGGCAGAATTTTGGGAGTATTCATGTATGGAAATGGGTGACAGCTCCTCATGGAATAAATTATAACATAGATTGTTTATCGAGGCTCTAACTGGCATTTTTAAGCTTTGAGTAATTGCTTTTAGACATTTAATAACGGCAATAATAGTGATCAGGCGATCTGATAAGGAATACAAAAAGATTTTAATTTTTTCAACAACAAACTAGTCAGGATCCATCCCAGATGTAATACTTATCATACATAGGTACATAGACACAAACGAAACTCTGAAATAATGTCAAATTATTTGCTAATTATTGTTCTTTCAGAAAACGTCAACAATAGCTGTTTTTATTTACTTTTAGAATGTCACTGAAATAGTATACCGATGAAATAAATTAATCTTCAATTACGAAAGTACATATAGCAAGAAAACAAAAGCAAGGTTCATAAGTACTTATTACATCTTTACTGTCAATTTTAAAACAAACAAAACATAACCTGAAATAAGTTACCAAGAAGACTGGCCCTAATACAGGGTACTACGAAAACAAAACCAGTAATTAAAAAAAAATGACATATACAAATGCAAAAAGCCAAAAGTATGTAACATGATATCGCCCAATAAAGATTTGTTGAGAATTTGAAATAAAGAAATTCGATGACATACCACTGTGCTCTGTGAATATATTGGATCCCAATATCCGGGGGTCTTTCGGTACCCTCGGCTTGCTTCTGTTGTTCCGAATAGATGCTCCACTCGTGACACCTCTTTCCTTTCCCTGCTGAGCACCCATCGCTAATTCAATTGCGGAACTACTAGCTTTTAACACTTCGAATCATTTATTTCATAAACACAGCTCGGCGAATAGTAAATCAACAATGAATCTCGGCTTGTTTGAAAACATATGAGGAATGCGAGTCAGCCGATGATAGACGGGCTTCATTCCGGCCGACCAGCCCGCGGTACGGGAAAGTAGTTACAACATTTGACACAAAGGTGAACTTATTTCTAATGTCATAAATTAAACAAACGTGTTAACGAATTGTGAATGCACAATTTACGTTCGCTACATTCGAAAACTTAACACGGCGACGACCCGTTTACAGAACTTGGCATAGCTGCCTGACATTTTCGACGTCGATTTTTTAGTTCTTCAAACGACCAACAGCAGCACTGCGCCGCTCAGTGCTTACACCGCAAAACGGAAAAATAATGTTGACAGCCGAAAAAAACATTTTTTCCGGTACCTACTTAAATTCCCCAGAAAAAAACTATTTATATATATATTTTTTTAAATAATAATATTTATAATTATACAGAAAGGTTAATTAAGAATTGAGAATTTATTGAGTAATTTTTCGTGACACCACACAAAAGACTCTACTTATCTGAGCCGTTGAATTATGGAATACCCAATACAGCAAGCAAAGTTGAAATACAAAATCATTTATTTATGTTTTTGTGAAAAAAACGGTGTTAATTTAACAATTTTTAATCAAATAGTAATGAGTAACAAAGTATAAATGCTAAAAATTGAAAACACGTAGCTATATACTTACAAGTTCATTACACTATAAATGCCACATTTAATATTTCTTAAATTTCCAAATTTTCTAATGATTTTTTTTTTTTTTTACATTAACTCCACACAGGAGGCCCTGAGGAAAATAATTTCCCTCAGGGCCTATGTCATCTGGGATGCTGTGTGGAGGGTCTTTTTGAGGAGAGGAAGGAATGAACATTGGTCTTGAAGAGACCCATGTTGTAGGAAGGAGGAAACACAGAGGCCGGCAAATCATTCCACAGCCGAGCTGTTGAACATAAGAACGAGTCGAAGAAACGACCCGTTCTCATGTGATTAATGTCAACTGTGTACAAATGTTGGGCACGCGTTTGGCGTGTTTCCCGACTATGCACCGGTGCCGAAGGGATCAATGATGCTAGTTCCTCGGAGCATCTTCCATTGTAATACCGGTAGAACAAGGATAGCATTCCCACCCGTCGCCTGTGCTCTAAAGATTGCAATCCGTCTTTTAAGATGGGAGAATCTATCAAACGGACCGCCCGTTTCTGCACAGAGTCGAGGGTATTTTTCAGGTATTTTGCAGCTCCAGACCAGAGGTGGCTGCCAAATTCAACCGTGGGGCGCACTTGCGATTTGTACAGGGTTAGCAGTTGTGTACTTTTAAAGTATCTGCGGGCCCTGTCCAGTACGCCCAGTTTTTGGGAGGCTAACTTTACTCTGGCTTCGATGGAGCCCCCATACCTGAGCTGGTCACTTAGGGTTACACCAAGCAAATCAATGGAGGGCCTGTTCGGAAGATTGCTTCCGTTGAAAGAGACTAGATTTTCATTGCGATCCCTTTTAGACGTAATCAGACAAGATTGGGTCTTTGAAACATTATATTCAACGATATTATTTTTACCCCAAGAGAAAACACTCTCGAGGTAACCGTCCATTCTTTGCTTCAAAGCCTTACGAGCTGTTGGAGTTTGTGAGCCCTTTGGGGGCTTGTCAAACAAAAAGCTATCATGAACTGTACTGTCATCCGCGTAGCAGTGAATTGGTGCACATGACAAAAGATCGTTGATGTGCAACAAAAACAGAGTTGGAGACAGAACCGATCCCTGCGGGACGCCAGCATTTATCGAGTGAGAGGAAGAGGTGAAACCATCGACTACCGTCTGAATCGACCTCTCTCTCAAGAAGTCGGCAATCCACGTACACAAGGATGCGGGAAGTCCGTAAGAATGCAGTTGATTGTTGTAAGCCACTGGTATTTATTTGTATGTAAATTTTCCAAACCCTTACATCAAAATAATGATTTGTTTCCAATAGATGGCAGGCTAATTCCGAATAATAATTGTCATAAATACCTGAGGTGCTTTTCGATTTCTGTTGTTAAAATTTCAGGAAGTTTTGAATGGTGAATAAAGAATTATTAAAAATCAAATGCTTTTTAATAACAGCCACCTCCTACATAATTTTTCCCATTAAAATGCCTAATTAGTTACCCACTCCCACTACTCTCCACGTTTCCAATTATTTGTAAAGGTATGTTTATGCCTACACTCCATATACTCCATATTTCTACCTTTGAAGGTATACAGCTTGTACACATGTATATCAATTTAGTGTAGTTTGTACATGTGATGATTGGTTCCAAAACATTTATTTTTATATATTTTTTATATTAACTCCACACAAGAGGCCCTGAGGAAAATTATTTCCCTCAGGGCCTATGTCATCTGATGTGCTCTGTGGATGGTCTTTTTGGGGAGAGGAAGGAATGGACATTGATCTTGCAGAGACTCTTGTTGTAGGAAGGAGGAAACACAAAGACCGGCAAATCGTTCCTCAGCCGAGCTGTTGAACACAAGGACGAGTCGAAGAAGCGACCCGTTCTCTTGTGACAAATGTCAACCGTGTACATATGTTGGGCACGCGTTTGGCGTGTTTCCCGACTATGCACCGGTGCCGAAAGTATCAATGACTCTAGTTCCTCGGAGCATCTTCCATTGAAATACCGGTAGAAAAAGGATCGCATTCCCACCTGACGCCTGTGCTCTAAAGATTGCAATCCGTTTTTTAAGATTGAAATTCAAATTCAATTATTATTTCCATCAGAACTTACATATCCCTGATGATCTCCTCACTTAGTGATATATAATTTGTGTATAAATGTAATTTATGTGCATGTGTGTATGTACATGTATGCTTGTATATGTATATATGTGTGTGTAGAGTGTGCACACGTATGCATATGGATGTGTGTACATGACACGTAGTGTGCATAAATTTATTTTCTAATATTTGATCCATCTTGATTTACGTAGTGTGCATATATTTATTTTCTAATATTTGATCCTTCTTGATTTATGCACGCACATATAATATAATTTATTTGTTCATAACTCATAAGTTACTGGTCATGCAGAAAACTTTCTGTAAAAATTTTAGATTGCATTTCAAAGCAATTTGTGGCTTCTAGTGGAGTTCCACAAGGTTCTCATTTAGGACCTATATTATTTTTAATATTTATCAATGATATTGTAAAAAAAATTAAAGGAGTAAACATACTCTTGTTTGCTGATGAACTAAAAATTTACAAAACGATTACCTCCATCAATGATTGTAATATCCTTCAAGCTAATCTTGATCGCTTACAGGATTGGTGTAATTATAATGAACTCTTTTAAATCGATAATTGATAAATGTCAATTTATATCTTTCTGAAGAAACAAAAATCCTATTATGTTCAATTATAGTATCATCAATATTTCTCTTAAAAAGATGTCTCAAAGCAAGGATCTGTGTATCGTATTTGATGAAAAATTAACATTTGTTCCACATATTAATGAAGTTACTAATAAGGCTATGAAATATTTGGGATTTATTTTAAGAACAGTAAAAGATTTTACGTCACTTCATTAATTTAAAATTCTCTTCGCTACTTTAGTAAGAAGTAATTTAGAATACAATTCCAGTATTTGGTCTCCATACTATAAAGCACATCAAAAACAAATTGAGAAAGTTCAACATAAATTTTTAAGGTTCGTTAATTTCAAACTCTCCATACCCATTGAACAAATTAAATTTGTTAACTTAATGAAAATACTTCATTTAACTGACCTATCGTGTAGAAGAACCAAGAGCGATTTGGTTCTTTTATTCAAATTGGTTGACGCATCTGACTTAACAAAACTAATAACATTCTGAATACCAAATCGTGACACGAGACTAACAGAGCTGCTCTTTGTTTATCCGTCTAAAACTAACTATTTCATTAACTCCCCATTCCAAAGACTACATAGGCTTGGAAATAAATTCAGTTCCGTTGATATTTTCATTTATTCCTTACCTAAATTTATAACAGAAATTTCGAAAATTTTGATCTAAATTTATTATAATTAATTTTATTATTATTCTTCTAATATTGTTTTTGTTGTTATTTCTTTTTAATTATGCTTCCTTTCTATTAGTGTAAAGGAAGAGAAATAATGATTGGTATTTTATTGTTTCTATTTCTATTATTACTATGTTACACGATTGATGTAAATGCTCCAAGAGCGTAAATAAATAAATAAATAATTTATCATTATGTAAACATATTAAAAATGTTGAGATGAATGGTGTGATCACCTTTAATTGGAATTGTCCCTGTAACCATATTCAATTTGTAAACTTAATACATGAATTATATGGGATGTTTGTTAACGAGCCAAAAAAAAAATATGGGAGAATCTGTCAAAGGACTGCCCTTTTGTGCATAAAGTTGAGAGTTTTTTCAAGTTTGTTATGGCTCCAGACCAAAGGTGGCTGCCAAATTCAACCGTGGGGCACACTTGTGATTTGTACAGGGTTACCAGTTGTGTACTAGTATTTGTGGGCCCTGTACAGCACGCCCAGTTTTTAGAGGCTAATTTAACTCTGGCTTCGATGGAGCCCCGATATCTGAGCTGATCACTTATAGTTACACAAAGCATATCAATGGAGGGCCTGTTCGGAAGATTGCTTTCTTTGAAGGGGACTAGATTTTCATATCGATCCTTTTTAGACGTAATCAGATATGATTGGGTCTTTAGTCATGTTGATTTGCGTCGTTAAAAAAGTATTGGTTAAAAACTAAGTCTTTCATTACCGTTTAAATAAATATAATTACCTTTCTAATTGTTGAAAAAGTAATTAATTATTATTTTTTTTATTTTGGGACCTGTGATATCCTGCCCAGGGTAAAGAATTTTAATAGTTTTAAGATTAAAAGGCATATAAGACTTTTTCAATTATTGACGTAAGTGACAAATAAAAATAAGGTAAGGGAAAAAAATAAAGAGATAAGTAACTCCATGGTGAAGACCATGAATTGAAATGTTGCTTGAAATGATTTTCGCCGTGATTAGTGACCAGATCCAATGGTCGGATATATTCATGATTCCGACCTTCCTCTACAGTATCTCTTGCGCACGACATTACAACAAACCAATTTCGGGCATGCTATATAGTCATATAATAGTGCACGTTACATAGTGTTGCCGGCTCCGGAGACCCTATGAGTACAAACACTTGCAAACATTAAGTTGCTTCTTTTGTTATGTTTGTGTACATTTTACCGTCGTAGCACCTAAAGTATATTAAATTGTATTTTAATATTATATATTTTGTAATGTACCTCTTTGCCCTCGGGAAGAGTACCTAGCTAGAGGATGGAAATGACAGATCCATGAATGGAGTATCTGAAAAGAGGGGAAAAAGAGGAAGGATTTGGCGGGCAATGTTATCGACAGGATATAAATTAAAATAAGAGGTGATGGGTTAAAAAATGGAAAAATAGGGGTTTCAGGTTGAAATCGATGACCGTCATTGCATTGCACACGCATGCGCTTCCTGGTTCACCTGGCAACAAAATATGCATAATTGATTGTGCAATCTACGATTGCGTCTATTGCAATTCTAAGATCTCATTAGTTTTCCTTTCTGAAAACAATGCAGGCTATATTGTCTCATAAGCCATGGTGTTGTTAGCTGCGAATCCAGGATTGGAACAAAAAACCCAAAATGCATTTTTTTCATGGCCACTTTTTTCAACTGTAGTTTTACATCACTATTTTGTTAAAAGTATGTATTAAAACTATAAGCGAACATTTAGTAAACTTATTCGAAATATGAAATATTTAATATTACATATTTCATGAAATATTATCTTTAGCCATTACAAATATTTATGTCTAGCCCGTAACAGGTATATATGGATAATTAATGGATGGTTATTAAATTTTGCGGGAGTTTATAAAGATATTTTATAAATACCTCGCAAGAGTTCCAACTGCTCCCCACCATTATGGAATATAGGGTATATTTTTAGGCTAAAGGAAGTGGGGAAGGAAAGAAGACGGAGAAAAGAGAAGGTTGGACAGTTGTTGGCTGTTCAGATCTGCTCAGCAAAGACGGCTAAAGCGAAGTAACCTTTTGTTTCTGAATTGTGGTCTTTCATTAGGGCGATACTAAGAGTATCTTCCACTCTATTGTAAATGACGTCAACTTCACAAAATTCAAAAGGAGTTTAAAGAGTAGATACTATCACACAACTCATGTTTCTTCAACTCACTTAAGACTTAGACTTTTTGTAATTTGATCCATAAACAGAATAATAAATCTATAGGGTCTCCTTCTCAATTTTGTTTTGTTTTTTGTTTTGCGTTTTAATATTCCCTTGTAATTGTTTAAAGGGGTTTCAATGGGAAATGCTTGTAATGACCCACGATATGATCAATGACTGTGTCATTGGCTCCTCGGTATCGGTGCTTAGCCAGGAAACTCCCAAAAGCGTGGTTAAAAATCAAACGATGCGCGGTTGACATTTTACTCACGGGAAATGGTCGTTTTTACAGCTCTTTTGAGCTTTAAAAAAAGCACAGATGCATAATGTTGATAAACGGAAATATTAAAATACATACAAAAACATATTACAATACATTCTATTATAAAACCTTCTATTTAATTTTCAGGATCAGAACTTATGGTACAGGTTCCTACTCCATTCGAAAAAGCCAAAGTTAAATATGTAGTCGGTTGCGCATCTATTGCAGGATTTTTTATCTATGCTTTGATAACATCGTCGTCTTGTCGTCTATGCATTCAGTATTTTCTCCTGTCTAGTTGATTGTCTAAAGTTTTTCTCTCAAGATGATTTCCTGCGTAGGAAAGTTCGTTTTCGGGAGAGGTTTTGAAATTAACTGAGGAAAATAGTAAATAAACAACATGGTCAAGTGGTTGTGTGTTCTTTTGCTCTCTTGCTCACGATAAAACATTTTCGCGAAGTTATTTATCTTACTTGTTAAATGTAATGTAAAGTGCCTCCAATATGTTTAAAAGAGCAGACGCGTACGTCACCCCTATTATCTTGTCTCATGTTGACAAGTATATTAAAAACTTCCAGTCTCACGCGCAATCGGTAAGTCTTCAATTTATTTTATTTTCCTATAAGTTTCTACTCGGAATATGTACTTGTTGGTCCTTCTTTTGTGAGGGGACAATTTGCTTACTTTTGACAGAAAGAAACAATGGTTTGTCAACAGTGTACCGGTGTTTTGCCTCCAGAATAATAATGTTTTTTTAAAGAAACGGTGAAGACTTCGTCGCATGTGAACGGTCATTCTGCATTCTGAAAACATTGTCGTTGCGTAAATTAATGAAGGGAATTGAGTTATTTTCAAATACGCAATCTTTGTGTCAAAAGTGCAATTTTGAAGAATTTTAGGTAGGTGTTTTTCGCGGGAACTCGTGAAATCCCTTTTCCATTTTCCAATATGGCGTTCTTTCAGCCACCTATGGCATTGTTGCAGATCCACTCCATGCATTTTATATTATTATCTGGATAACATTTTGCTCTAAAATTTGCTGTATTTCTGGTCGGAAATAACTTTTATCCACCCTCCTGTGTGGAGTTAATGTAAAAAAAAGGTAATTATCGGTTCGGACTGGCCACGCTTATTACATTACAAATAATTTTTAGAAAAAAAATTTAGATTCGCCTTAATTACTATAAAAGGAAACTTTTTGGCTTTGGGGCGGCGGAAAATAATGCATTTTAATTTTCAATTGCATAAAACCAAAACTCTCTTCGTGATCCGACACAGCGAAAATCCGCGGCCGTACCTGTCACTGTGATGTTGGTATCCTTTATAAATTAACAAGAGCTAATACGACTGTAGCCGACTTCGCGGGATACCTACATGAAATACCGCGAATCACAAACCATGTTACACAAACCTAGCGTAGCCGCTAAACCACTTGAAAACTGGGATGTTTTTCTTGCCTTGACGCGAGTAGGCGTTATAAAGGGGCACTTTCTTTTGTATCACAAACCATGTTACACAAACAAGCCCGCTAGACAAATTTCATAATTACGCGCCTTATCCCACGAAGTCGGCTACAGTCGTATTAGCTCTTGTTAATTTATCAAGGATACCAACATCACAGTGACAGGTACGGCTGCGGATTTTTGCTGTGTCGGTCGCGAAGCGAATTTTGGTTTTATGCAATTGAAAATTAAAATGCTTTATTTTCCGCCGCCCCAAAGCCAAAAAGTTTCCTTTTATAGTAATTAAGGCGAATCTAAAGTTTTTTTCTACAAATTATTCGTAATAAGCGTGGCCAGTCCGAACCGATATTTACCAAAAAAAATCCATGGGATTTTCAGGATTGGTCTATTTTTATCAATTAATTTTGGAATCTGTCATATTCTGAAACCGATAAAAAATAAAAATAAAACATTTTCACTATGGTGGAAATGGAAGAAAAATTCTCACCTTTCAGGGGGTTTCATGAGAAATTGGATACATTCCGTATGGGGAATGAAAAATATGTTTTTATAAATTTGTTGCATTTTTCAAAGACTTAATCTTTAACATTTTGTTGTCTGCCTGAAGCAAAAATATTGATGGCTTTTAAAAAATATTTTTCCATAAGCCACACATTGAGAGCAACTTCCGTATTAGAAAAATGACATTATTGTAAAACATTCTCTTTTCATGGTGAATGCCAGAGATTTTTTTTGATGGAAAATAATAGGGTTGAGATGGTTTATGGCACCGCATCCGCACTCAAAGAAGAAGAAGATGGAGAGATATGTAATTACGAATGTTAGAGGAGCGCGCTAATATTTAAAGCGATAAAATCGATGCGAAAATTGTGAAAATGTTTAATAAAACACGACTCGTTTAAAATTGAGTAAAAATCTATAAAAATCATTTAAAAGAAACATTGTGAATTTTTTCACAACTATAACTTGTAAAATATCTGAAACAAATGTGTTTATAATGATTTTCGGAGCATACTTTGCGATTTTTTTCTATCAAGGGAATTTTATATAATTTGGGTTTCGGCGTGGAACGCGTCTAGATATTATCTTAAAAAATAACATATTTTTTAAGAGCTTAAAAACTTGTTTGGGAGATATGTAAGAAACCGATAGAAATTCGGGTAGCGGGGGCTTAATTAAATCACTTGACTTAAATCAGTGATTTAAGTCAAGTGATTTAATCAAGTGATTTTTTAAAAAAAACCCTGGATTTATTATGTTTTCAATATCATAAAAGCATAATTTCAAAACATAATAAACTTTTATTATGTTTTCAATATCTTTGAAAGTGCAAACATCCGATAAAAACATAAAAATATAAATACGATAAACGAAATGTCTCGATCGAGATAGATATTGGATGAGATCTCTTGTCAGATTTGTGTAATTTTCTAAGGCTGTTAAATGAATAAATAATCATGTATTCTTGTATAAATTCGTGTTTAAAACAACTTAAATTAAAATATGTGACAGCTCACAACTGAAATTCTGACATCGCAAAAGCAAATAACAGCCAAAGAAAATCACACAAATCTGACAGGAGATCTTGCCCGAGATCTATCGAAAAGATATTTTTTTTTCAAATATTATTTTTTGGTCAATAATTGCTCATGAGCTCTGGGATATGGTGTTAATACAATGAATGCCTTAGGGTTCAAAGGTTCAAAGACATCTGAATTCTGAAAGAGTTCTCGAAATTTTTTGTTTCTTGACCCACCCCATATTCGAGCAGAAGCAGTACATCTGGCAAGGTAGAACTAGGAATCGAGTGTTCTGGAATTGTATTAGTGAAGGAGTCTAACTATTGGCTAGCTCTCAATGTGCACATTCAAGAAGTGGAGAGTGCACAATCAGGAAGTAATCACTATAACTATCTGACCATTACAACCATTACTGACCGCAGGGATAGGCAGACAGGACAAACCGCCAAACAACTCAGTCTTGACATGCACACCTTGCCTCATTCACATTCATACATCATCTCATACATACTCGTCTATTATACCCGACTTAAGTATCTGATTAACCTGATCGTGCCATGTCTTCCTCGGGCGTCCACAACTTCTTCTATCATTCACATACGTTGTGTATTCTCCTTACATTCCTTTCTTCGTTCATTCGCTCTACATGCCCAAACCTGAGCGCCCCTTTTTTTTTTTTTTTTTTTAAGTAATCGGAGACGGTTTACATATATATAGTTCCCGTGAGCACTTAGGCCATAGACCCATTGTACTATCTCCCATTTTACCTCATTCCTTTGACAGTAACCCAGTTCCTTTAATAAAGTTCATCAGGATTGTCATTGGAAATGAAGCTATATCTTCTGGTTCGACAATGTGTCTTCCCAGGTCTCATTTCCCCTCTTCACTCCTCCTTGGTTCCCTGAAGGCCTCACGACGGAAGAGGGCTTCATCTCTCCTCTCCACTCCTTAGTTCCCTGAAGGCTCCACGATGGAAAGTCCACCTCCCCTTGGTTTCCTAAAGGCCCCACAAGGGAAGAGTCCACCCCACCCTGGCTCCCCGAGGGCCCCAGGAGGGAAGAGAACTTCATCTCTCCTCCTTGGTTCCTTAAAGGCCTCACAGAGGAAGAGTTCACCAAGATGGCCTCATTTCTCCTCTTCACTCCTACATGGTTCCTCGAAGGCCCCACATGGGAAGAGGACATCATCTCTCCACTTCATTCCACCTTGGTCACACACCTTGGTTCCACAGAGACCCGCGCTGGAAGGGTACCCTTTCCCTTGGTTCCTTGAAGGCCCCACAAGGGAAGAGTTCATGGAGGTGGCCTCAGCTCACCTCTTCACGGTTTCTCCTCTTGGTTCCTCCTACGGCCCCAGGAAGGAAATCCACAGAGGTGGCCTCAGCACTCCTAGGTTCCCATAAGGCCCCTAGTTTTCAAATGGTCCAATTTTTTTGTCCCACGAGTTACCAGGGAAATAGAAGGTCCAGTCCAGCAGAGCCCTGAGTGCTGGAGTGAGGTCTAAATACTGAGCGCCCCTTAATCTTACTCATTACACTTATATCAGCCTTGCTTTCTTAGCTGATATCCACATTTCCAACATTTTATTGTTTTTTTAATTTTTCTTTTTGAAAGAAAGACAAACATTCCCGGGTTACGAATAACCTGACAATATTTGAAAATCTCCTACTACCACCACAGTAAGCCGAAAATGTTGCTTGAGTCGTGATGGAGGACTTTGCCAGCCGAGGAATCGAACACGGATCGCCTGGGTGGGACCCAAACGCGATGCTTACTCAACCTTTAAAACCATGTTCATTCCACGTGAGTGGACGCGTCAGGTTCCCATTTAGACATTGTAGGAGACCAGATCTGAGACAGGATATTCTGGTTCTATAAATGGTTTCATAGGCAGCGGTACCCGCTTCCTTCAATCAATTGTTCATGGAACATTTTGACCAAACCTCTTAGGTAGCGTTTTAATCGTAATCTGATGTTGTGGTCATAAAAGCTAAGCTGCCTTTAACTTTTATGACTTATTTTTATTTCTTATTAGCAGAATATTTAGAGATAACCAATTTTTTTAATCTTTATAACTTTAACCAAGTGCGATTTTATGTTTTAATGTTCAAGAATCTCCTAGCATGGGACCGATAGGATTAGGGCGTGACAATTTGAGGAATGCTATGTATCTTAAGGAAGATGTTAGGGAAAGGAGATGGGGAACCTGTGATCGAGAGTTTTTTTGTCCGCTATGGTGCTTATATTTCTCTAATGTACTCCTTAAATCTGATTGTGTTTTTCTTTCTGCTTGCTGAACATTTAAATCGCATCTCCCAAAATAGGTTTAATTAAGTATGCACCTGGAAACTATGTAATTGCTATAAAATTGTATTACAAAAATAAATCCTTTAAAAAAGCGTTCTCTTTGCAATTGTGCAGATGTTGAGTTACATAGTTTCCAAAAGATTAGTTCAGCTAGTGTTGCAATTTTGTTTGAAATTTGCACAGCTAATATGAATAATCGCGTTAGCAATTCACATGGGTGTATCTTTCACTAATCATCCAGGGGGAGAAAGGTTGAAAAAGACAAAATGGGAATTTTGTCTTTAGTCTTCCTCTGGTACCGCAAGTGTACTGGTAGAAATGCACAAGTTCCTCTCAAACCTTGTGCCTCCTTACGTAACCGCAGTCTGAAAATATTCCTATTAATTGCCGATTTTTTGTTTCAGCTGTCACTATGGGAAGGCGCTTTGGCCCTCCACAACTTGGAGCTGCGGACGGACATTATCCAAGAAGAGCTAAATCTGCCCTTTCATCTTTCATCCGGCACTATCCATGAGCTCATCATTCAAGTACCATGGATGAAGATTATGTCAGAACCAATTATGGTCACCATCAATACCATAGGTAATTTTCACAAATAGTACTAAATTAATATATTTAATAAAATTAAGTTTCCATTTCATTTTTGGGTTTCTATATGAAGGTGACAACCCTGCTAAGCTCTGCGGCAACCCTGCAACTGTGAATCACGTTGTCGAGTTACTAGAAGATGTGCTATCATAAAATTACCTTAGTGTACTAAGGCATGATTCCTCTTCTCTTCAAGCAACCCTACGACTACAAACTCAGTGACTTACTTATTCTCATTTATCATTGATCAACGAGATCTGCCACATTTTAAGTATTGTGTATACTATAGTTAGGTATATAATCTTACTAATATTATAAAGTAAATGTTTGTATAGATGTATGTGTGTTTGTTACTCTTTCACGCAAAAACTACTGAATGGATTCGAATGAAACTTTTCAATAATATAGCTCATACATTAGAATAACATATAGACTATGATTTATAAAGCTAGCTAGGAAGGGGACGTGGGAGGGGAATGGGGACGCATGGGAAAGGTGATTCGGAGAGAAACAATAATGAATTTCTTTGAATACGGCATTGCAACGCATGCCGGGAACTAGCTAGTATAATATAATTTAACTACGGACATAGTCATTACTGGCAGATCTAAACAGCCAGTGATCCAGCGCAGTGCTGCCTTAAAGGGAGATGCTGAAAATTTTTCACTATAAATAAACGCGTCAAAAACCATCTTGGTACCTTTATGCTAAGCATGCGTGAGCAGTAGAGAACCCGGGATATCAGGGAGGCCAGCAGATATATGAAAGGGTTGAAAATTTTACCTACAGGGAAAATAACTTATGCATTGCACACATTGGTGTGTATTTGAAAGTGTTAAAAAAATTAATTGGTAGAGCCACCAGGTTTAGCAGATAATTGGTTAAGTGGTATATCACACACCTTTATACATTGCTGAGTCAGAATGTCACTGTAGAAAGGTTATACAATCTATATTTTAATTATGAAAAGCAAAAGTTAAATGAATCTCAAACACACCGTGTCAGGTGCAGCTGAAAATTCCATCAACCGGGTAGCAGTACAAATCCCATCCTTTTGCTCGGAAGATCCTGTGATTTTTTCAGCATGGCTGAATGAAGTTCCGCAACCAAATTTGGATATATCCTTGGGGCCCTTGAACCATGCTATGCTATCAAAGTGAGAGACATCGTACTCCATCTGCCGGAAAGTCTATACGAAAAATTGAAAATCGAATTGATTAAGAGGATGAGCTTGATCCAGGAACAAAAAACTAGACGCATTCAATTTTTGAAAATTGGAGTTTGCAAGCCTTCTCAATTTCATAGGCGTCTGAGAAACCCTACGATTTCAGACGATTTTCTAAGGACCCCATGGAGGAGATGCTTACCCCACACCACACAAATAGTCCTAGTGACGCAGAAAGATACCCCACTTGATGCAGCCAACCTGGCGGACTCCACAGCAAACTCATCTACGGACCCAATTGTGAATAAGGCAATGAACGTGGAGGCGACCATCTCCACACAAATGCAACAGATGGCCCACACCACGCGCCAGGGAATTTTAATAGCGATTCAGCAAAAGATTGGCTCAATTGATGTACACCAAAGTGCATCATTCTGAGCCCCACGAAACCCCATTTCGGGTTCCAGAGCAGGCAGCACTCCTTCTCCCATCACAGAAATTCTTACGACGGATCTGGAAAATGTGGTACCATCAGCATTTCGGTAAAAATGCCAGTAAAATACAGAACTTTGCAGTAGCAAAACAGTATATGGCGGCCAATGACATCAGTCCTTCCTCTCCCTGCATGTTGGTCACTGACCAAAATTCAAAAATACAATTCCTGATTGACACCAGTGCAGACCTCTGTGGGTACCCGCATACCAAAGTATTAACACGCTCTGAAAAATATTCTTATGAACTTACAGCCCCAAATGGAACAAACATTGCAAATTATGGTATAATTACGTTAAAATGAACCTAGGACTTGGCCGACATTTCGTAATTGCTGACGTCGTTCACCCTGTCGCATAACATAATTCTAGGCATCATAAACACACAACGCCGGAACCGCAAGTGTTGGAGCGCCCAGGACGACTTGCCCCCGAACGGTACAAAGTTGCCAAGAAAGAATTTGAAATTAAATGTTTCCTGGGATTGCATGTCCTTCCAAAAACTGTTAGGCATCTCTACTTATTTCAGTTCCCAAATCTAACAAAAATGGTGACTTTGTTGAGGACTTCAGTTCTTTAAATGCCCGAACAATACCAGACCGTTATCAAGTGCGCCATATCAAGGTTTTCTCACAATTTCTCAGTGGTAAACGAATTTTTAGTACAATTGAACTAGTTTGAGCAGTTAACAGATACTTATACCAGATACCGCTGGCAAATGAAGACATCCACAAGACAGCAATCACTACGCCCTTTGGATTATTCAAATTTTCTTTTGTGTCATGTCCTCATAACGGAGCTCAAAGCTTCCAGAAATTCATTGATGAAGTACTCCAAGGACTCAATTTCTGTTATTCATACATTGATGACATCCACTTCAGGGGACCAACACATCCACATCATGGAAATTGTATTTGAGAGATTGTTGAAATTGTATTACAGCAACACAGAATAAACTCTCTCAAATGCAAATTATGTAATTAATGTGATTTAAAGTGTAATTTAAGAACTACTGTTTTATATGCCCTGACTTGAGGTATTATCAAAAGTGTCATGTTAACCCATTGGCCACAGAATTAATGAGCTAAAAAATTGGCCTTCACCAATGAATTAATTTTGTACCAAAAATTGAAAACCTGCATTGGTGTACTAAATCTATTGTGACTTTTGAACCATATATTCAAATGACTTAATTTTTCTAAATTTGTTTACATATTGGATGGTAAAGAAAAACATAAAAATAGAATTTATAAAATATTAAAATATTTGTAAATAAGGATACAAACAAAACCTTCTCTTTTTTCGTAAGTTTTTTTCCATATTTTTATTCAAAAAGTTACAAAAAAACATAATATTCACAAATCAAACAATAATAATTTTTGTTAAGATTTGTCAAAGAATTTATATATAAAAATCGGTAATTTTAAATACATGTAGGATTACAAAAGATTTTTTAAATATTTATATTGCGGGATCAGTAGGATTTATAGGTTCAATTAGGAATTCCACAGAGCCGAACCCTCTGATATGAAAATATCTGGAGTCGGTGAATTATTTTCCCATCTGATCTCTGGTAGGTTGACATGTTGTTCTTGTATTGTTTTGTAATTATAATACTTATATAGTGCAATTGCATAACGTGGATTGACCAGATGATCATTTGGGAAGTATGTGAAAGGGTTTAGTTTTTCCTGTGGGGAAAATTAAACCCGGACATTTAAATCTGGTGCGTAAAAAAAAAAAAAAAAAACATACATGTATACTAATAATTAATAAAATAATTTTGTATGATAGTCTTTTAAGCAATCAAATACGTTCGGGACACTACCATCGGCTGCCGGGGTTTGTGGTTTTTTTTTTGGGTTAAGAGAAACATTGAGAACAATAGACAAAGTGCTGACTGTCGAAATTGATGAAATGCAATAATATTTATTAAGCGATGATAAATGACAATTATGTTTTTTGCTGATATTATAATTTAATTCGAAGTTAACATTTCCAAGAAGCCGAGTACGCAAAATTGCTGACAATGATATTACTGTGGACGACAAGTAGGTAATATATAAGATGGAACAACGCTATAATTTCACAGTCTGTTTCCAACAATCATCATCATCGTGGGTTCGCAACAATCCAAAAAGGGTCACATCTATAATCAAGCGACGGACAATGCAATGATAACATGCTGTCCTTTGAGAGCTTTGATATTTTTCAGGAACATTCTGCGAAGTCACCGCGTGTGATGCGGTCTGTATAAAGGCTACGTCTGCGTTCTGCAAACCAGAGTGTACAATGTCGCGACTCTTCTCTTCAAGCAACACATCGAGTTCAAACTCAGTGACTTACTTATTTTCAATTATCATCGATCAACGAGATCTGCCACATCTTAATCATTGTAACTTGGTGAAATTAGTGAAATAAACACACAATCAATTTTCTGAAAAACTTTTATTTCTCTCTTTACCACCTTCAATTACCTATATAAACATTTAAATTTTGTTACAGAATGTGTCCTGACTTTGAAGACCGAGCCCTCCACGGAGCAAAGACCACACGTCGACAGACAAATCAAAAAGTAAGTTATTGTTCTTTTTCCTTTCTATTTTGGAAACTTATCAATTGAACCTCGTAACCACATATTGTTGCTATATGTAGAAAGGAATTTGTGTTTTAAACGTTATTATACCTTTTCGTTGTCTTTAATTCATAGGGAAGTACTGGAGGCTCCTGCCACATATGTCCAGTCATTGGTCAACCGCGTGGTCAACAACATTTCATTCCGTTGCAATAACTTGATCCTGAAATATGTAGAGGAAGACATTGTTCTGTCGGTCAACATCAAACACCTTTCTATGGATAGCGTCAATGGCAAATGGGAGCCATCCTTTTCCGGTAAGTCATATTTTGTACTATGTATAACATCAGATTTTCACTTATTTAGCTCACACGAACTTTATCAGTATGTTAGGTGGGAGTAAAATTTACATACCTATCGCATTGCTCCACTGGAAAGGAATTCAACATTTTTTATCAGGCCTTATCCCGTGCACAGCTCGACAAATCACCTCAGCTCAGTTGTATTTTTTTTTTTACATATTTCATTTAGCATTACGATTTTTCACATAACTGGGATGAAGAAAGATATTTCTTCTTAAATGATAATGAATCTACTACATATCGATCATTCGGTTGATTAGTCAGACATCGTGAAAAATCTAAATTTGAGTTAAATCTGAGTTGAGTAAGCAGTTATACATATAAGTATGCCCTCCATCTGGTATCTCTATACTCAGATTACTCATAAACACCACCCTCAAATCAATTATAATGCAGAAAAACTTTAAGTGAATGGAAGCAATTTTCCGAACAGGCTCTCCATTGATATGCTTGGTGTAACTCTAAGTGATCAGCTCAGATAAAGGGACTCCACCGAAGCCAGAGTTAAGTTAGCCTCTCAGAAACTGGGCCTGCAGATACTTTAATAGTACACAACTGCTAACCCTGTACAAATCGATATTGGTTTTATATTGATTTTACAAATATATATATATTTTTTTGGGATTGTTACGTTTCGAACCTCCATTCGCTGGATGTCTCTCTGGACACTGAGAGTCAGGTGCTTCATACCGCGGGGCTATTGGAGACCCGGGCGTATTCAAGAATTTACCGCATTATATTAGAACCGAGGACCATCAAATAAAAAATTTTTGTGTCGCATTTCCATTTCATCCGAATTTCAAATTCACTAACAGGGCTAAAGAAGTTTCACTTCAAAAATAAAACGCCCGTCCGCAACACTACGCGAAAAGCAGTAGCTCGTTGCGATGAAACGCTTTTGCATGAAAAATTTTTGCTTTACCATTCACCGACAAAATTATCAGTTTAATAATTAATTTAATAACGGTACATATTACCTTTAAAAACGCAATGATAACAATGAACTAAGAATGGAGTTACATATATTAATGCAATTAGAACATAAGGATTTGATTTTTCTAATTGATTACATTATTTTGACATTACATTATTAACAGTTTTTAGTAACCGTTTATTTTGAGATACCGAAACGTGCTGATTATTTTTTAAATTAAACTGAAACGCCCATCTCTACCAGACAATGTTGAGGGGAACAATGCGTCCTTGGATACAAGGAACTTTAAGGAAGCAGGAAGTAGTCTGTCTGAGTAAAAACATTTCCTAAAGCTGTCAGGAGTCTCCAAGTGTTGTAGTGTCAATGATAATGATACTAATGATAATATTGTTAACAATTTTTTTTAAAGATGAGTTGTGTACGTGCATGCGTTCTTTACTTTTTGGATATGGGAATGTAACCCAAATGAAAAAAAAGCTTGATGGTGCACATAATAAAATGCCATTAAAATAGTTTTGAGTGTGAGAGTGAGTTACTTTTAAATTTATCTCTTTCAGATATGACAGTGGAGGACCTTCATGTGAGGAAGAAGATTAAACTCAGCGATCTCACTATTTGTCTGGACAAGAGGAACTCATCAGGCAGAATAGACAACTTCATGAAGCCGCTGCTCTACCGATGCGAAACGGAAATAAGGTACCAAAATTATTATCGTACTACTCGTCGTACTATTTCTCCGCATTGGCAGATAGGCTGCGACTCAAATCACTTCTCGTTTGTGTAATTTAAAAATATACCATTGTCTTGTTTTCAATATTCTTTTGCCATTTTATGCTGACATTATATGTACTTGATGTTTCATGATATTAAACCTTATTTTATTTTTGTGTTTTATTTTTCAGAATGGATCGAGCTTATTATAACCTGACCAACCCCAATCCGAAATACATTCGCTGTTTCATTAGCAGTCCTCAGTAAGTTATTATATTTGATATTGTGTGAAGAACTGTTCTGTGTAGTATTCTCATTTGTTGTACTGTTGTGTGCATTGCAATTGTGCTTAGCCCTGTCATAGTTATGTAATATGTACCATTGACTCGAGAATTGAAGACCTTGGGGAGAAAATATCAAATGTCACAAAATGGATTATTTTTCAGAAGAGCATTTCAACTGAATAACCATGGTTCTACTGAGTTTTTTTTAAATTATTTATATTTAAAATATAACAGTTTTCAGTAAACCCTGAGGAAGAGAGCATCACTCTTGAAACAAGTCGGTTTTTTAGAACTACGCTAAACTTTAATTTTGTCTTTGTTTAAGGGTCGGGTATCAAACCGCGCTGACACTGCAGTTAGGTATTTCTTGTACTTGTAGACAAACACGGCCGCAGCCGGCCGCCTGCGTTTGACTAGAGGAGATGTGGGTATACTAGACACTACGGACTTAGGAAATAAAAATACACTTGCCTTATAAAATTTAGTTCCTACTATAATAATGGATACAGGTTAACATACTAAGAATCATATGGTGGAATAGCGTGGATAGCTCATAGAGACATTTGCGCCTGGGTCAAACTGCCCATTCACTGCAGTTAGGTATTTTTGGTAGTTGCAAACAAGCTCGGCCGCCGCGATCTACTGTGTATTTCGGTTAGATTCAGGCACGGCTGCTCAGCATTTTGATAAAATACGAAATAAAAATACACTTGCTTTGTATAATTTTAATTTATTTCTAACATAATTGATACAGCTTGACAGACTATAAATCATATTATGCAAGGGCAAGGATACATAGACTTTTTTTAGTCCCTGGACCTTTACAGACGTCTTAGTTTTTGACTCAATGTGACATAGAATCTAATGGTGTTTTGATGTGGAAAAAATTTCTGGTTCATATATGGTTTGTATAATGTTATTAATTTTTTTATAATTTTACCAGAAAATAATGGGTGTGAATAAGTTACGACAACCAGTTTTTACTCTGTGCCTTAGAAATTAAAAAACAGGTAGTTTTGTTTTTGAAAGTTTATTTATATGCATACAGTTTTTTTTTAATACGTAGTAAGAAAGAATATATTTTACAATTTATCTTTGATATACATAAAGTAGAACAAAGCACATTTAGAAAAAAGACAGTAAAAAATATAAAGAAGTTCAGACAAATTTTTATAAAACAACTAAATGTTTTATTTTTATTTTTATGTAACTTACAAAGTCCCAACTGCTATCAATCGCCTGGGGCCAGTGATTGGGGTATGTTGTGAGGCTGAATAAGGTGGGAGGGGAATAATATAGGGGAAGTACCTGGCTATTCAGATTTGGTCACCACACACGGCTAAAGCCATTTCAAGCAGCTTTTCAATTCTGAATAGTGGTCTTACACCAGGGCGATACATAAAGTATCTTCCACTCTGTTTTTTTATAGAAGGCTATTGACAAGTTTTTTTTTCTTTGTATAAAACACGCTGTAACTCGTGTTGTGCGTGTTACAGGTAAAATTGCAAATGTTATATGTAAGTTCAAAATAAATTAATTATTACCCACAATTATTATAGTTATTTCACAGCATTATCCAAAAATAACAAAGTTACTATTTTGTGTTCCGTATCGATGCCTGGAATCCATTATGAGAGAGCTAGCTCTTTCGCCCTTATAGTTTCAGTTTCGCGCGTGTTTATTCCCTATATTTGCCCTTTTTTTTATTCGACTTGCCACATTTTCTCTCTGCTGGCAACACTAGTGACGCGCATCTCAGATCACGTGATGTTATTGTTTGTCATATGACGCCGTTTTTTCGCGCCGAAAGCAGTTTTCGTGTTTCGCTGTACTTAAAAAACCAATTTTGAGTCGAAAATCGAAGTTTATTCCCTGCTCTTTCAGTTTAAACATTAAATATACCGTGATAGATAGTTTTCTGAGAAATTAACTAATTGTTTAGTGTGTTTTTTCGGTTGTTTACGTGTTTAAACTGTGCAACAAAATGAGTGATATCGACAACTAAGACGCTTCGCCAGTCGGAAACAATGATCAAGCACGAGTTTCTCGGAAACGCCGAATGCCGCGCGAAAGCTCTGGATCCGACACTTCGGAAGAAATGCATTACTATCGGGATCCTCGGGTAGACATCCTGATGCAACAGATGTCGGCCATGACGGACGTTTTATCTGGGAATCGGGTAGAGTTCGCGGAGAAAACGGTCTCGGACAAAGAAGACTCCGCGGGAGAGATGCGGCAAGAGGTAGAATCGGGGTTTTTAGAGATGCCCGCCAGCCTAGCCGCTCAGAAAAACGTTTTGGAGTTCTGCAATCCAAGCACATTGGTGAAGGAATCGCCGATTCCGAAGGCGGACGCAAGAAGAGTCGCAGTTATCTCGGCTCTTCAGCGTTTTGGCTCGGAGGAATGGTCGCTTGTTCGCTATGCCGAAACACAGAAAGTATACACCGCCACGCCCGCCTTCGTAGAGCTGGAGGTAAATGAAGAACTAGGAGGTTTGATAAGAACAACTCCTTCGCGCCAGCCCTGGACCGTTCCCTGGGAGCCCTCTCCAATGCAGTGCTATCCCAAACAGAGTCGGTCAGAGGAAACATGCAGGCACTGGTGAACTGGGCATCCGAACCAGGCACCTGCTTGACCCCTGCGACTCTGTTTGACAAGATTCAGGGGATGTTTGCCAAGTACAGTAAGACCACGGACGACGTCCTACAGATTTTATGCGGAAGGCGAACGGAATGCCTACAAAGTAGGCGAAAGGCCCTGCTAGAGGGAGTAAGGGACCCGTACATCAAGGAAGGCCTTGCCAGGATTCCTCCGAGCGCCAGTCACCTCTTTAATAAAGAGGAACTAGCAAGTTATATCGTGGCAAACGGGGGACGAGACAAGATATTCGGTAGTGCATCCTCGTCGTATATCCCCCGTCAACCTCAACCCTCTACCTCACAAGCAGCAAGACCGGTGATAGAGGCTCCACACTCCAGACCTAGGAAGCCCTTTCGACCTGCCCCTAGGCCAGAGAAAGACAGGACGTACAGGCAGCCCGCCAAAAAAGCCAGAGCCCTCTCGCAAGGCGGCCAGCGATCGGGGTAGAAGGCGATGGAGGTGACTGGAGGCCGGAGCCATTCTGGGGAGGACGCCTAAAGGCATATCAGGAGGTGTGGAGGGAGCTGGGAGCATCACTGCTAATCCTGAACATTCTAAAAGGAGCAAGGATACACTTCATATCAAAACCTCCTCGGGCGCTCCCATCGGCCGAGCTGAAGCAGAATTTCAGGACAAGGTTGTCTCCAGGCATGACCGCACACATCGAAACGATGAAAGCGTCAAAAATCCTGGAGGCAGCAGACGACTCCCCAAGTTTCCTGTCAGGTATGTTCCTTACCTCCAAATCAGACAACACCCTCAGGCCCATCTTCAACCTGAAGGCCTTGAACGTCTTCATAGACTCAAAGCCCTTCAGACTCTTCAGTCATTTTCGGGTCCCGGAATTCCTCCAACCCGACGACTGGCTGATAAAAGTCGACCTCTCCCAGGCTTACTTCCACGTGCCAATCGCAAGATCACACCGGAAGTTCCTGCGTCTCGTGTACAACGGAGAGCTCCTTCAGATGACGTGTCTGCCCTTCGGCCTGTCATCAGCGCCAAGGATCTTCTCGCTGCTCTCAAACTGGGTAGCAGAACTACTAAGGAAAAAGGGACTCAGGATTGTAGTCTACCTAGACGACTTCTTAGTAGCAAACCAGTCCAGAAAACTTCTCACCTCCCAAGCCGTTCCTATAGTGCACACACTTCAACAGCTAGGCTGGTGCATAAACCCGGACAAGTGTGTCCTGACACCCACGCAGAAGTTGGAGTTTCTGGGTATAACATGGGACACGAGAGCAGATCAAAAGTCTCTCTCCGACCGCAAGTGCGCTGGTCTACACCAAGCCTTGCAGGTTCCCTTGGAAGTCGGCAGTTGCTCTCCCAGGCAGGCTCTCGGTCTACTGGGAAGACTCAACTTTGCAAATTTCGTGATCCCTCGTGGTCGCTTGCATTGCCGCAGAATGCACCCGGACAAGTGTGTCCTGACATCCACGCAGAAGTTGGAGTTCCTGGGTATAACATGGGACACGAGAGCAGATCAAAAGTCTCTCTCCGACCGCAAGTGCGCTGGTCTACGCCAAGCCTTGCAGGTTCCCTTGGAAGTCGGCAGTTGCTCTCCCAGGCAGGCTCTCGGTCTACTGGGAAGACTCAACTTTGCAAATTTCGTGATCCCTCGTGGTCGCTTGCATTGCCGCAGACTGCAGAGGTTCAGCCGCCGCATACAGCACCTGAAACCATCGCGGCCCGTTGCTCTGCCCAACGCAGCACGGCAGGACATACAGTGGTGGCTAGCAGCCATTGGAAGGACAAGCCCAATGTCTTATCTTAACAAGACGAATGTCTTATTGCAGCCAGACAACAAGACAGTAGTGGCTTATGTCAACAAGGAAGGGGGTACAAAATCGTTAGCCCTTCTGGAAACAACGCGGGAGCTACTGGATTTCGTAGACCAGATGGAGATATCTCTGACAGCTCAATACATTCCAGGAAGATACAACGGAATTGCGGACCGTCTCTCTCGGGGCGCACCGCTTCCAGAGTGGCATTTACTAAGTCCGGCAACGAAGGAGATATTCAAAAAATGGGGTCGCCCTCAAATAGACCTGTTCGCTTCAGCCACTGCTCACGTGGTACCAACATACGTCTCCAGAGACTCATGCTTAGCCTGCTTTCCCAACGCGTTCAGTCAACCTTGGGACTACAATCTAGCCTGGGTATTCCCTCCGCCAAACCTCGTTCCGAGAGTGCTCACCCACCTAAATCAGGCAAAGGGCATGTTCCTTCTAGTCGTCCCAAAATGGGAGAAGACCTTCTGGAGAAGCGACCTAAAACAGCGAACAGACGAACCTCCCATACGCCTGCGCAACCTAGAGGGAGTCCTCATAGACACATCGACAGGACTACCCCCTCCCAGGATTCAGGATCTGGAACTAGAGGTCTGGAGAATTGCGGGTGGGAACAAGCCCTGACAACATGGAGTCAGGAAGAACGCCAACTCCTCAACTCATCCTGGAGAGAGTCTACACCGAAGACCTACAAACCTGCGTAGGATAGGTGACGTAAATGGGGCACTCAAAACGGTGTGGACGTCAACAATCCCCCACCAACTACGGTTGCCAGGTATCTAGCCCACCTATTTGTTCAAGGAGGCCTAGCCCCAGGGACCATTCAGGTCCACAAGTCAGCCATCGTTACCTTCTGCGGCCCAGCTCAGAATGCGAGAAAAATCAGCTCTGATTTCTTGGTAAGACACGTTCTCAAGGCAATCTCAATGGCAAGGAGGACCAAGGAGAAAGCCCCTATCTGGTATCCCAGACAAGTAATAGACTGGCTGGTCAAGAATTCCCCCGCAGAAGACTCGCTGTTTGAAGCGTCACGGAGGGCAGCAATACTCCTCGTCCTGGCGTCAGGCAGGAGAGTTCATGATTTGACACTGCTCAGAATCACCCCAGAACATTTCATCGACAAGAGGAACTCTATTACCCTGTGGCCAATTTTTGGGGCAAAAACCGACACAGCCAACCATAAACAATCAGGTTGGAAACTGACAGGCTCACAAAAAGATAACATCAACGTCCTTAAATGGTTGAGAAAAGTCGTTGCCCTCTCTACAGCCAGAAGAGGTCCACTACTAAAGAACCTATTTGTGGCCACATCAGCAGAAACAAAACCGGCAACGCAAACGATAATAGGGGGATGGATCAAATCAGTCCTCAGAGAAGCTGGAGTCCACGCAACCCCGGGAAGTGTACGCTCGGCTGTAGCCTCCTTAAACTGGTTGGAAGACTACCCCATAGAGGAGATTCTTGCTAGAGGGAATTGGAAGTCCGAGCACACCTTCCGGAAGTTCTACCAGAAGGAGATAGCGCACTCCAGAAGCGAGCACCTCCAGCACTCAATGGCTCCATTCTTTACTCCAGTGTAAATAGCATCACATATAACGCTAAGTTTTCAGATCACCAGGTGAGAGCAAACACATCTCATAATGGATTCCAGGCATCGATACGGAACACAAAATAGAATAATTTTACCTACCAATAAAATTTATATTTTGTTTCCATCGATGCCTGGAATCCAGGTAATCCCTACCTGGTGCATTACGAGTCATATGACAAACAATAACATCACGTGATCTGAGATGCGCGTCACTAGTGTTGCCAGCAGAGAGAAAATGTGGCAAGTCGAATAAAAAAAAGGGCAAATATAGGGAATAAACACGCGCGAAACTGAAACTAAAAGGGCGAAAGAGCTAGCTCTCTCATAATGGATTCCAGGCATCGATGGAAACAAAATATAAATTTTATTGGTAGGTAAAATTATTCTATTATATACTTGTTTACTATTATATAATTTTACAATTGAAAAATGTCCTCCACAACACAGGTGAATTCCTAGCGTGGAGGACATTAGACTATACATTTGTAATGTAAACTTATTAATAAAAAATACAAAACAATACAGAGTGATAAGTGTTAGCCCCTCATTTATTCACAAGACTGTCATTTTGTAATGACATCATCCTTTCTCCCGGTCTATTATCGATAATTCATACAGCGCCCTTGAGCTGATTTTTCACAAAAACGGCGCTATATAAATCATCCAAATATTATTTATTAATTCTAAACATTCACAAAAAGTGTGGTAGATCATTCATTATAGCAAAAAGTTTATATGGAAGGCCATTACTCAGGCCGCTTATGTTTATTTAAAAAACTTACATGTTAACTGATAGTTTCTGTTATAACGACGTCATTTATATTGCTTCTGCTGCTTTTCTAAAAAAACATATAAAATAAATTTATTTGTAATAATACGACCCAGAATTTACCCAACATCGAAATTCATTCGATTTATCAATGGATCTGACAGTCGTTGTTTTCAATAAAACTTAGTGACAATTTGAACGGAATCGGTAGAGAACTCAAAATGGTCGTCGAAATTATGCATTTTGAAATTAAATTTTGTTAAATTTTGTTAAATTAAATTTTGATATTAAGTTCGTTGAACCCCAAACTCCTTTAACCTGATTTTGAACCAAATCGTCAAAGTACTTAAGATATTCAAGATGGATGCCGAAATTTTGCATTTTGACATTAGATCCGAGTTCAGTGCACGTCCAAACGCCCTAATCCTGATTTTGAACCAAATCGGTAGATAACTAAAGAAATTCAAGATGGATGCCGAAATGTTGCATTTTGACATTAGATCCGATTTCAGTGCACTTCCAAACGCCCGAATGCTGATATTGAACCAAATCGGTAGAAAACTAGAGAAATTCAAGATGGATGCCGAAATGTTGCATTTTGACATTAGATCCGAGTTCAGTGCACGTCCAAACGCCCTAATCCTGATTTTGAATCAAAAAGGTAGATAACTAGAGAAATTCAAGATGGATGCCGAAATGTTGCATTTGGACATTAGATCCGAGTTCAGTGCTCGCCAATACTCCCTAATACCGATTTTGAACCAGATCGGTAGAAAACACGAGAAATTCAAGATGGATGCCGAAATTTTGCATTTTGACATTAGATCCGAGTTCAGTGCACTTCTAAACGCCCGAATTCTGATATTGAAATAAATCGGTAGATAACTACAGATAAATTCAAGATGGATGCCGAAATTTTTAGATGTCAAAAAGCAAAATGACTTCAGTCTACCTTCAAACTACCCTTGATAGAAATCAGTAAAAAAATTAAATTTTGACTTTATTACCTTATTTTCCTATTCTTCCAGTGGGAGGGTCTATTTTTTATGGCACGGTAAGCAAGAATTCCTTTATTTTTACCCATTTTGAAGGTACCTGAAGTTTAAAAAAAAAATAATAATAAAATATGTAAAACTGTAAATCAAGTTAAAAATAATTTATTAGATAATAATAAATATATTTTATTTCTACTTACCCGGTTACTGTAACACCTATCTCCTCAATGATTCCTTCAAAAATCGAATAAACAGCGAACAAAATTGCTGCGAAAAAATATGCGTGCCGTCGCCTTGACCGCTATCTCACGACTGAATGAATTCTGTGAAATTCAACCGTTATATAAGACATCGCGCGGCGTAATATTTTGCCATACATTTTTGTATGGCGGAGAATAGTTGAAAAATTCAGAAAGTTTAGGCGAATTACAATAAAAATCTAGATACACTGAAGAGCTTTTAATTTAATAGCTTGATTTAACATAATGTTTACTCTGAGATTACGGAAGGATTTTTGGTAAAAATGTTTACAACAGGTTCAGGAGAGATAATCGCGAAGGCCTTTTTCAACGTTTTAACTAAAGTTGCAGTATGTATAACTTATAGAATTTGTAAGATTACAGTAAAAAAAATTTAATCACTAGTAACTTTACACATTTTTCTAACTACCTGTATATAATTTTCTAGTATTGCTGCTACGAGACGCGGATGCTACTGCTAATGCGGAGCGATGTTTTCCAAACCCGACCCTTAAGACCTTGAAACATAAAATTTTAAAAAGAACATGAAAATAATTCACAAAAACTTATATTCTACAGCATGTTACGTGTTGCAATATCTATTGTGGTTGGTTTAATATTTGTAAAGAGTTAGTTAGTATGTTTTGTCTTTGTAGGACGGGTGTCATTTTATGACTCACGTGGCAATGTTGTTCAAACTTTTCTTCTCTTTTATAGGCAATAATATATTACAGTTATTTTCTTTATTTGCTTTACACCAAACAGAGATGCAATTTTTACTTATATATAATAAGTTGAGAGGTTTAATTCCTTTCTATTAATTTATAAATAAAACACTTGTGTTGCAAAGTTTTTTAACAAAGAAATGACATTTATGTTTATTTATATCACTTTCCTTTGAATGGTTTCTTCTAACAAAATCTCATATTTTACATCAAATCAAAGAAAAAACAAAACAAGTGACAATTGATAATTGCATTCTAACTGACACTACAGGATTCAAATTTAAATGGAATATATTTCCTTTACATCTCCCCCCCGGGAAAGAAAATCATTGCAAAAATTTTCTTTCATCTTCGATATCCTCTTCATGGTTCATCAATGCAGGTGCTGGAATTAACTTCGAGATGTGGAAAAAATTTGATTCTAATTTTTTTCGACCAGTGTTTTATCTTGTAAATTGAGTTTGATAATTTTTCTATGATTTTGTAGGGTCCGATTCTCAATTCGTCGAGCTTCTTCCTATTAAGTTTGTTTCCATTCTCTACAAAAACAGTATCACCAACTTTGAAGTTAATGTGTCTCCTGGTTTTATCGTAAATTATCTTGTTGTAATTATGTGACTTTATAGTATTTTCCAGAGCTTTTTTTTCTGTCTTGAATCAAATCGATGCCAGTCTTCTTAACTTTTAACTCATTTGGCAAAATCGTAACATCTGTGCCGTTAAGTAGGTACTGTGGCGCATATTCAGTGATGGTGTGCTCCGTTTCATTATAGTTTTTTACACAATTACGCGCTGTAGTTGTCCAAGCCACTTTTGAGTCATTTTCATTGATTTTGCATCTAATTTTATTGACCAGCGTTTGATTTAATCTTTCATTTAATCCATTTGAGAAAGGTGAGTTACTGCAGTAAAAATTATTGGAATATTTTTTTCATCCAAAATTTTTTTGAATTCTCTAGAATTAAGACCCGGGTACTGGTCTGAGAGTATCATGCCAATGTCATTAGTTTCTGTGGAGTTTAAGAGTTTGATGAAATCATTGGTATTTTGAGTTTTTGACGTCAAAATATATGCAAACCTCGTGAAATGATCTGATAGCAGGTGCAAGTATCTCTTTGTTGACCGTGAACCCCCAAAACCGCCTATTGTTTGATTTCCTTTACAATAAATTAACTCATTTATATAACTCAATATATTTCATTTATAATAAATTAACGATATCAATTTTTTTAATAATTTTTTTTACATTAGCTCAACATGAGAGACCCTGGGGAAAACAATTTCCTTCGTGGCCTGTGTCGTCTTTGGGGTGCTGTGGGGGATGTGAGGAGGGTGTTTTTAGAGAAAATAAGGAGAGGAAGTTCTGGAAAGGAAAAAGGAATGAGGGGTGTGTGGGAATCTTAGGATCAATGTGTTCAGGAGTGACGGATGAATGAATCCATTCCTCCCACTGCAGTGCAAGGCGATGGGTCGAGAGAGTCTGGCTGGAGAGTTCTAGGTTAGGTCTCCTTCAACCTTCTCTCCCGATCTGGCCCGCCAAGTAGTAGGTGGACAAACGCATTCGCCACCGAGACCTAGACAAATCTCACCCATGAACCCGGGCATCCCTTCTAAGTCACCAAACATAGCAAACCACTTGGGGTGACCTTATGGTTATGGTTATGGTTATGGTTATCCAATAAATAGTTCCCGGGGTGGCGATACCCATACCCCCTCCCAAATCCTTGTTAGTAATGCGTCAGTTTGGCATTGCCTTGTAGGATTTGTGTCATTTTGTAACTCGTGCGGCAATGTTTTCTTAACTCGTCATCTCTGTAACATGCAATAATATATCAGAGTTGATTTCATTCTTTCCATTACACCAAGCAGATACAATGAACTTAACTGTCTTTTCAATTTCTTTCCACCGTGCCATATTTTTAATTTACAAAACAGGAATAAACCAAATATGCAATCAAGAGTTATTTGTGAGTTGGCGCTTTGTTATGGTGAAAACCCTTTTATTAGTTTTATTCCAATTCAGTTTTTAAATGCTCTTTTTTTTCATTTTTACAAATTGTGCACGGCCCTTCAAAAACTCACTCTCACCACACCACTCGCCAAGCTGTTCTTCTCAACTGTGCGCTCTGACCTCCCGCTTCCCTCTTGCCCCACCCTCCACCTTGTGGAACTCTGCTATGTCCCAAACCATCGCCTTTTCCAATCTTTACTAATGTATTACACAAAATCCATACACTGTAATGCGTTAGTGACTTTGTTGTGACTCACGTGGCAATGTTGTTCAAACTTTTCATTTCTGTAATAGGTAATACTATATTATACATAGTTACTTTCATTCTTTCCATTACACCAAACAGAGATACAATCTTTACTTATGTGTTAACACAACATCCATGTGTTAGTAATGCTTTAATATATTTTTGCCTTGTAGAGCTTGTGTCACTTTGCCTTGTAGGGCTTGTGACTCACATGGCAGTGTTGTTCAAACTTGTCATTTCTGTAATAGGCAATAATATATTGTAGTTACTTTCATTCTTTCCATTACACCAAACGGAGATACAATCTTTACTTATGTGTTAACACAACATCCATGTGTTAGTAATGCTTTAGTATATTTTTGCCTTGTAGAGCTTGTGTCACTTTGCCTTGTAGGGCTTGTGACTCACATGGCAGTGTTGTTCAAACTTGTCATTTCTGTAATAGGCAATAATATATTGTAGTTACTTTCATTCTTTCCATTACACCAAACAGAGATACAATCTTTACTTATGTGTTAACACAACATCCATGTGTTAGTAATGCTTTAGTATATTTTTGCCTTGTAGAGCTTGTGTCACTTTGCCTTGTAGGGCTTGTGACTCACATGGCAGTGTTGTTCAAACTTGTCATTTCTGTAATAGGCAATAATATATTGTAGTTACTTTCATTCTTTCCATTACACCAAACGGAGATACAATCTTTACTTATGTGTTAACACAACATCCATGTGTTAGTAATGCTTTAGTATATTTTTGCCTTGTAGAGCTTGTGTCACTTTGCCTTGTAGGGCTTGTGACTCACGTGGCAGTGTTGTTCAAACTTGTCATTTCTGTAATAGGCAATAATATATTGTAGTTACTTTCATTCTTTCCATTACACCAAACGGAGATACAATCTTTACTTATGTGTTAACACAACATCCATGTGTTAGTAATGCTTCAATTTGGGAGGCGGGAATGGGTACCGCCGCCCCGGGAACCTTAATTGGATAACCAACACCTCTGCCACAGATCACCCCAAGTGGTTCACTAAGTTTGGTGATTTAGCAGGGGTGCCCGGGTTCATGGGGTGAGGTTTGTATAGGTCTTGGAGGTGGATGACTAGGACACACTGAACCCCAGATTCCTACCCACCCCTTAAACCCTTTTCCTTCCCAGAACTCTCCTCTCCTTCCTTTCCTTAAAAAACCCTCCACACAGCATCCCCAAAGATGACATAGGCCCTGAGGGAAATTATTTTCCTCAGGGCCTCCTGTCTGGAGCTCATGTAAAAAAAAAAAATGCTTTAGTATATTTTTGCCTTGTAGAGCTTGTGTCACTTTGCCTTGTAGGGCTTGTGACTCACATGGCAGTGTTGTTCAAACTTGTCATTTCTGTAATAGGCAATAATATATTGTAGTTAATTTCATTCTTTCCATTACACCAAACGGAGATACAATCTTTACTTATGTGTTAACACAACATCAATGTGTTAGTAATGCTTTAGTATATTTTTGCCTTGTAGAGCTTGTGTCACTTTGCCTTGTAGGGCTTGTGATTCACATGGCAGTGTTGTTCAAACTTGTCATTTCTGTAATAGGCAATAATATATTGTAGTTAATTTCATTCTTTCCATTACACCAAACGGAGATACAATCTTTACTTATGTGTTAACACAACATCAATGTGTTAGTAATGCTTTAGTATATTTTTGCCTTGTAGAGCTTGTGTCACTTTGCCTTGTAGGGCTTGTGACTCACATGGCAGTGTTGTTCAAACTTGTCATTTCTGTAATAGGCAATAATATATTGTAGTTACTTTCATTCTTTCCATTACACCAAACGGAGATACAATCTTTACTTATGTGTTAACACAACATCCATGTGTTAGTAATGCTTTAGTATATTTTTGCCTTGTAGAGCTTGTGTCACTTTGCCTTGTAGGGCTTGTGACTCACATGGCAGTGTTGTTCAAACTTGTCATTTCTGTAATAGGCAATAATATATTGTAGTTACTTTCATTCTTTCCATTACACCAAACGGAGAAACAATCTTTACTTATGTGTTAACACAACATCCATGTGTTAGTAATGCTTTAGTATATTTTTGCCTTGTAGAGCTTGTGTCACTTTGCCTTGTAGGGCTTGTGACTCACATGGCACTGTTGTTCAAACTTGTCATTTCTGTAATAGGCAATAATATATTGTAGTTACTTTCATTCTTTCCATTACACCAAACGGAGATACAATCTTTACTTATGTGTTAACACAACATCCATGTGTTAGTAATGCTTTAGTATATTTTTGCCTTGTAGAGCTTGTGTCACTTTGCCTTGTAGGGCTCTTGACTCACATGGCAGTGTTGTTCAAACTTGTCATTTCTGTAATAGGCAATAATATATTGTAGTTACTTTCATTCTTTCTATTACACCAAACGGAGATACAATCTTTACTTATGTGTTAACACAACATCCATGTGTTAGTAATGCTTTAGTATATTTTGGCCTTGTAGAGCTTGTGTCACTTTGCCTTGTAGGGCTTGTGACTCACATGGCAGTGTTGTTCAAACTTGTCATTTCTGTAATAGGCAATAATATATTGTAGTTACTTTCATTCTTTCCATTACACCAAACGGAGATACAATCTTTACTTATGTGTTAACATAACATCCATGTGTTAGTAATGCTTTAGTATATTTTTGCTTTGTAGAGCTTGTGTCACTTTGCCTTGTAGGGCTTGTGACTCACATGGCAGTGTTGTTCAAACTTGTCATTTCTGTAATAGGCAATAATATATTGTAGTTACTTTCATTCTTTCCATTACACCAAACGGAGATACAATCTTTACTTATGTGTTAACACAACATCAATGTGTTAGTAATGCTTTAGTATATTTTTGCCTTGTAGAGCTTGTGTCACTTTGCCTTGTAGGGCTTGTGACTCACATGGCAGTGTTGTTCAAACTTGTCATTTCTGTAATAGGCAATAATATATTGTAGTTACTTTCATTCTTTCCATTACACCAGTAGAGCTTGTATCATTTTGGCTTGTAGGGCTTGTGACTCAATAAAATAATATATTACAGTTACTTTCATTCTTTTCTTTACACCGAACAGAGATATAATCTTTACTTATATATTAACACAATACCCATATGTTAGTTTGTTTTATATTTTTGCATTGTAGGTCGTATGTCATTTTGCCTTGTAGGGCTTGTGACTCACATGGCAGTGTTGTTCAAACTTGTCATTTCTGTAATAGGCAACAATATATTATACCTACTTTCATTCTTTCCATTACACCAAACAGAGGTACCATCTTCACTTATATATGTAATAATATAATACTTATATATTTTAACCCCTCTAGAGCTTTTGCAGACATTTACATACATTTAGTATAGACATGTCTAAAGTTTATAAATATTATTATTTACCAACGTATCAATTCATATGCGTGTAATGCATACGCTACAATAAATACTTACACTACACTATAATTACACTATAATTTTACAAGCATATTACATAATCATAAGTTATATTCACAACTAATTATTTTAGCTTTGATAAAGTATGTAGATTTTTGAAAATATCGAAAAGATCTGTAAATATATTATCAGGTGAAATCGCATTACCAGTGAACGATGTGTATGGTTAGTGCTATGGTTGTTACAATGGAGAAGATGGTGGAGTCGTGTGGATTGAACTGAACATTACCAGGTCTGGGATTCCCAATTTTACCTTTGTTTTTAAACTAATAAGAATGCAGGAAGAAAGGAGTTTGGGTTGGACGAAAGAGCGTAAAGAGGAACATCTCTTATAAAACTTAACATTTGATGGCTATCTATCATTCATCCTTTCCATTACACCAAACAGTGATTCAACCATTAATTATATATTCAAATGTTAGTAATGCTTTAGTATGTTTTTGTAATAGGCAATAATGCCTTGAAGAATGTGTCATTTCATTATTTTAAACTGTCTTGTTGATTTCTTTCCATTCTGCCATATTTTTAATTTCTGAAACAGGTAGAAATTAAACATTCAATCAAGAGTATTTGTTAGACGGCGTTTTGTCATGGTGAAAACCCTCTTTAACTCAATTAGGCTTTCAAATGGTCTTATAACGCCCTTTGTTGCAATGCTGTTTTTAATTTTTTTTAATCATGGTGTGAATTATAACATGTGAATCAGAAATTTTCACAATTCATCGGTCATCTCTTTCTTCAGCTCAATTTTACGCTTCATTGTCCACTGCTTTGAATACTATTAAGTTTTGTCCACAGTCACAAATGCTTTTGTCTACAGTCACAAGGTAATGTATAAAGTTAAGAATAAGGCACGCAATGCTCCAAGTCTGTTAGTGTGTACAAGAATTAGAGATCAGCGGACGAAAGGCTACAGCAGCAGCAGGGACTGTTGTATATGCAAATAGACAGACGACTGGGAATATTGCATAGCGGAAGAGTCAGCAACGCAGTAACGGGTAAATTATATCTAAATGGAAGGCTGTTGTAAGTCATATTGAATTCTTTTCTGGATATTATTTGCAATAACTTACATAAAATTTTCTATTGAAATCATAAAAAAATACAATTCCCCAATATTTGTCCTGGATTTTTCTGACTTTTTACCATTTAACTATCACAATTATGACATATACAACTCTACAAAACTTCATCCAGCAGTTGATAGAGAATGTCTCATGATGATTATTTATTAACGAAGATTTAATGTTTTCAGGCTGGACATAGTAATATCAAGCCAGCAGATTCCAATGTTGATGCGGATAGCCAACCTATTCTGGGCTTTGAAGAAGAAACAGCTGAAGTTATCTTCAAAGGTGGACAGCGCTGCTAACCAGCACACTGCTGGTGCATCCAAGTCCTCTAAATCAAACCAAGACATTCAACCAAATGCAGGTAGTGTTAATAAACTTATTTTAAAATAAAATTTCAATTTCAGTACCGTAGCTACCCGCAGTATTGCTCCCTTGAAAGTCCACAATTCAGAAACGAAGCTTTGCTCAAAATGTCATTATCTACGTTTATTTAGCCAGATCTGTGTATTCACGCACTTCCCATTTTTATCTTTTCCATCTCCATCCCTTCCCAGTTCCTTCAGCCTCTCGCATACCCCAAATTGGATGCCATAAACCCATTAATTCTGAGTAGGTAGAACCTTTGTGTGGCAATCGTATAAAAATGAAAATACATATGTATCCATATATGTATCTGTATTTTCATGTTTTTCCCTCTTTATGTCGAAAACCGAAGCCCAACTTTATTACTTTCCCATGAAAGTATTGCCCGCAGTACGAGCTGATGTAAAACTTTTTGTCCTGGATTTACATGCAAACATTTCGAAAATTCACAGTAAAAAGTGTACCTTTGGATATTTGGAAAACCCACGATAGTTAACATTTTTAATTTACCGGAACATTTAGTAGACACTGTAAGAGACGTCTGTCCCTCACATAGATTAAAATATACGCCGTTCAGTCTTGACGTAGCCCCTACATATGAGTGCTTGTAGGGCCTGATCCTGGAGCCGCTAGATATCGATTCCTTTGCGAGATGCCAAGCTATCTTGCTGCAATGATTATTGGGTTTTGAGAGTTTGACTTTTATACACTGATAGGTCGGGTATCCAAGGGCGGGATAGGCAAAGGTCAGGGATGTCTTCTAGCTATATCTTCTGGTTCCCGACAATGTGTCTTCCCAGGTCTTATTTCCCCTCTTCACTTCTCCTTGGTTCCCTAAAGGCCCTACGAGGGAAGAGGGCTTCATTTCTCCTCTCCACTCCTTAGTTCCCCAAAGGCTCCACGATGGAGAGTCCACCTCCCCTTGATTCCCTAAAGGCCCCACAAGGGAAGAGTCCACTCCACCGTCCCCGAGGGCCCCAGGAGGGAAGAGGACTTCATCTCTCCTCTTCACTCCTCCTTAGTTCCCCTAAAGGCCCCACAAGGGAAGAGTTCACAGAGATGGCATCATTTCTCCTCTTCACTCCTACATGGTTCCCTAAAGGCCCCACATGGGAAGAGGACATCATCTTGGTTCCACAAAGGCCCCGCGCTGGAAGAGTGCCCTTCCCCTTGGTTCCCTGAAGGCCCCACAAGGGAAGAGTTCATGGAGGTGGCCTCAGCACACCTCTCTACGGTTTCTCCTCTTGGTTCCTCCTACTGGCCCCAGGAAGGAAGTCCACAGAGGTGGCCTCAGCACTCCTAGGCCTTTTGGGAAAAAGGCCCCTAGTTTTCGAATTGTCCAATTTTTTGTCCCACGAGTTACCAGGGTAATACCAGGTCCATTCCAGCAGAGCCCTGAGTGCTGGAGTAAGGTCTAAATACTCCGAAATGCGACCTTGTTTCTCGAAGGCACCGTTCGTGACACTGTTCCCCAGGACATTCAGCCTGAGCACGGTAGCTCATACCTTGGCTTGGGATGGCTATTGCAGGTTTGTGTTTCCACTCCCTGAGCGAAGGGTTTTGCAAAAATACAGGTAAAATTTGGGTCCCAGATCCGGTTATGTTCAGGGAGTCGCTAATATCGTTCTTAGCTTTAAATTTATATTATTTCCTAATTACTTATTGCGCTAGGGAGAGTTCGGCCATTTCAACTGCGTTCTTTATTTCGTGATATCTATGATTGAACTTTAAAAAAAAAAAATCTTAAGCTAAACATAACAAGATATTATTCGAATATAGCGGGGGAGAGGAATAGTGGCACAGCTTCACGGTTCACCGTAAATATTAATTCCCACCCCCCCCCGCTCCCCACATCATCCATTTCATATTGACAGCCCAAGGAACACATCGAGAGAGACATGCGCGCTTGGGAGTTATCACAACGACGTCCGGTAGAGACATGTAATGTGACTTTCTGCTCTAGGATCACCACACGAAGATTCCTGGACTGGTTGGGCCCTCTCTTTCATGATGCCGATCGTGTATTATGTCGACGATGACGCAGAACCCCGTGACCAGAAGGCAGAGCCGGTTCTGCTCTTTGGAATCAGCTTTGATAAAATAAATGTAACCTTCGAAGTAAGTTCTATTAAAAAATATTTCAAGATTTTACGATGTTAAGGAAGTCGTAATGACCGAGCAGTCAGCACAGTTGCAAGAAATCAGGCTCTATGAAAATAGCCCTCCCTTTTTGAAAAGACCATGTTTCTGAGTTTATCAAATTTACTTGGTTCAATAATGTGATCTCCGTTTTATCGTATCTCACAAAGAATGTTGGAGAAAAGTTACATCATCACCTATTAAAAATAAAATAGCCATTGTAGTTCTTCTCAGGGAGCAATTTTTGTAATCTACCTTCTGTTGTGTGAGATTCCAAATTAGTTACCTTTTTCTTGCCAGCCCGAAAGTTGTTGTAAATGTGTGTTGGTTTCTCGAAAGACAAGATTTTAATTCATGTTTTATCCTATGAATATCTAGAGAAATATAGAAACACCCCTTGTTACCCAGAAACCTTCTGTAAGGTGTCATACACCGAAAGACGATTCCGTATCCTGAAGGCAAAGCTAACGAGTCTAACAGTAGCTTGAGTGGCTTTTGCAGTTTATGCTTTAATTCCCTAATTTTATAAAACATAACACCACCATAGTTAGTAAATTACATAAGTCCATTTTAGCAGCTTCACAAGAGAAAAAAAAGTTTATTTTTTTAATCTAATATAGATTTAAAAATTTTGGGATACGCTTTTTTGTTTTTTACATTAACAACAAATAGGAGGCCCTGAGGCCGTTTTTCTAGTACATATTTAAAAAAAGTGGCATTTAAATCCCTATTTGTAAAAAAATGGACTTACGAATTAAGTTGAAGATAATGAACGACTCTATTTCCCAAACTTTTATCAATTGCAATAATTGAATTATATTAACAGTACATTTAAAAATGAATTTTTTAGGTGATTGAAAATGGAGAGAGCAGATCGATTATTGGCAACAACAGAGATAATACAAAGCATGAACTATTCTTCATTGAAATGACATCTATGCTTTACGAGTCCTCCATTCGCTCCCAGCGTTTCTGCATGCGCGTCGGCCTGGCAGGATTCAACTTAAGCCTCCACAATCCTGGCTTGTGCCAAAACCCTGCGGTAAATTTCTTAATTAAACATTTCAAATGTGCATCCTATTATTGTGTTGTGGAACTATAATGGAATTTTTATTTATTTATTGAAAGCCTGTAGGGCTTTTACGCATATAATACATACATTTTGAAAATTTACAAATATTATACATAAATAAGAAGTAGGTCCCTGAAGGTGCTCCCAAGGTATCCATTAGTTAGAAACCCGCTTATGCCGAATACTTATAGCAACAAATTATAAAAGTGATTGGAACTGGTCTAGGATTTTATAGCTTGGTCTCCCCCATATTGTTGGGCTCGAGAAAACTCTAACCCTGCAGAAAAGTTTACAACCTTTAAGCAACCCTGACTAATTTTAATATTAAAACAGAGAAAGAATGTTGTGAACCAGCTGTGATTCCAGAAATTTGGGGTTATCCTCATAAGTAGTTGCGTTGATGATACAAATCAGAACAAGACTCTTTTAAGTTGTTTGTTTTACTGTTTTCTCCAGATCTCCCACCTGATTTATGAACATTTTCAGGAGGACTGCAAAATAAAATACATTTCTTCGGTAGAGATTGTTGAGTACTCTGATCGCGATGAGGTCAGTGAGATCAATGAGGCTGATGAGCCTATTTTGCCCAACGCCCCAGCACTTTGGCCTGTGGAAGAAGACGACTTAAGTATTGTGGAGACAATGAGTGATGAAGAAATGAGCACCGTTTGCCCGACCATATCATTCAGTTACCTTTACACCATTGACTTGCCAGAAGACTATGACCACAGTGTGGAATTGAGTGCCGACCTCGAGTACAGGTACTAATTTAGTTTAAAATAAAACAATAACTTTGTAAACACCACTTTTATTTTTATACTTTATGCCGACCGGGTTTCGCTACAACCGTAGCTTCTTCAGGGCAGTATAATACTCTACTACAGTACAATACTCTACTACAGTATAATACTCTACTACAGTACTATAATACTCTACTACTCTACTATAGTACAGTAGAGTATTATACTGCCCTGAAGAAGCTACGGTTGTAGCGAAACCCGGTCGGCATAAAGTATAAAAATAAAAGTGGTGTTTACAAAGTTATTGTTTTATTTTAAATTAATAATGTCACATCACAAAGTATCCGCTTCATACGAACAAATACTAATTTAGTGTTTTTTTTTTTTGGCTGGCCTTTATTATTCTAGAGATAGAGAAGAATTTTATCGCATATCTGCTACAACAGCTATTAGTACAAGATGGTTCTGATTCAGATACATTAAAATAAATTCTTGGAAACCAAAGATGTAGCCTATTTATATTTTTAAATTAGGTACTAAAGGCATTTTTTTCCCTAAAAAAGAATTTATGTTGTCCACTAAATATTACACTTGTTTAATTAAATTGATCTGTTTTCACTGTTCAATTATTTTTGGTAATAAATTTTTAAAATGATTTTTAATTTGATTTGCTTTATTCTATTATACCAATCACAAGCATGCGGGCAAAGATTTTGAATACTGCAGTTTGCCGTTTCCATTATCTGCACTGCCTAATTAAAGATAATATTATATACTAGCTTTTTGCCCGTTGCAGGTAAATACAATATTTACTAGATACCAAGTGATTTGATGTTTGAACGCACAATTTTTTTTTAAAAATTTAAATATTTGTAAAAAAAAAGATGTTCGAATGTGGACGAATCAAGGAGTGTACGGGTGTACAAAGGGCCCGGATTGTTAACCGCTCAATTTCATATACCTATTACTGAGCCACTTCGGTCGCCGTTCAATGTGGGCCTTTTCTCGCAAAAAGGGGCCAAGGAGCTTACTGCTCAATTTTTCACTGTGCAATTTGAGTTGTGTACGTCAATACGCACAGTTTGATACCCATATCGCCTACTTTTCTATTACAAAGAAGACTCCTACCACTGAGCCCCTTTGGTCGCCGACACTCTTGACAGCCCAGGGAGCTCATCGTTCAATTCAGAACACCTGCTACTGAGCCCGTTCGGTCTCCCGGCTCAAAACGTTCATTATTTTATTTGGAAAACCAACAGAGCCTTATTTTACAAAAAGGGGCCTATGTGCCTACACCACATATTTTTTCATTATCTACACTGCCTAATTAAAGATAATATTATGTATAATATTGGAAAAAAATCGTAAGAAAAGAAGTTTTTAATTTTTTGTTCGATAGTAAAAACTTCGCACAGCATTGTGAATACGCGACTAAACACTAACGAAGGGTTGTTTCAAAAAATTTGTCAAATTCATCAAATATTTTAAGTTAATTTTCACATTGTGTTTAAGTTCTATTCGAGTTCTATTATTATATCATTATGGGCCAGTTGCTTCATAAAACTGATACAATTCCAGAACTTCAACAGAACTTACAAAGAATGTGAAAATTAACTTAAAATATTTGATGAATTTGTCAAATATTTTGAAACATCCCATCCAAACTGTGATGCGCGCCGGGATTAGCCGGGCGCGGGGAGTAGGCGGGGCGCGGGGTAGCGAGATATTTGTGTGTAGGTTTTGTAAACAAAATACTGCGCATTGTTCTAACCGGACGAATTACTCTAAAATAGGTCGCTTTAAGCAGTTGGTCGTTTAAAACGGAGATGAGGGAGCGGGCCGGATCGGCAGAGGCGGGTCGTGAAATAAAATATTTGGAGATTAAAAAATGTTATTTGTTTGAAAACAAACGTTGCTTAGGGTAGCTTAGATATATTATAACTTTGATCTTCGATTGAATATTAAATCTTATACTTCTATAAAAACTGTCCAAAATTGAATATATAACTTTTCCAACGAAATATAATTTCTATTACATTATTATACGTATGTACAATCTGACATTTAACAGTAGATAAAACAATATATAAACAAACACCTTGCGTACATAAAAATGCTTTATTAATTTTTTTTTATTTTACATTAGCTTCGCACAGGAGGTCCTGAGGAAAATAATTTCCCTCAGGGCCTGTGTCATCTTAGGGCATGCCTTGTGGAGGGATCTTTTTAAGGAAGGGAAGGATAGGAAGTTCTGGGAAGGAAAAAGCTATGAGGGGTGGGTAGAAATCTGGGGGGTCAGTGTGTCCAGGAGTGATGGACGTATGAATCCATCCCTCCAAATGCGGTGCAAGGCGCTGGGTTGAGAGAGTCCAGCTGGAAAGGTTAAACAACCTTCCTCAACCAGCCTCTCTTGATCCGGCCCTCCACGCAGCAGGTGGGCAGACGCATCCGCCGCCGGGACCTGGACAAACCTTTCCCCATGAACCCGCATAAGTCACCAAATGTATCGAACCACTTGGGGTGACCTATGGCAGAGGTGTTGGTTATCCAATAAATGGTCCCCGGGGCGGCGGTACCCATACCCGCCTCCCAAATTAAAATTATACCATTTTGTAATTTATTTGTTTCTAAAGTATTAGTAAGACCAAATTATAGATGCAATGATATTATCCAAATGCTATCGGTGTCTTGATGTGTAAGTTATCTTATATTTTGGTCACTTACTGGCTGTAAAACATATGCGATTTTCAAACACACTGCTTCTCTTCCAATAATGTTAATATAGGTATATACCTATATATAAATATAACATTATCTTCTGCCCAGCAGCGACATGCGATTTTTTTGTGTGCTAGAGTGCTAAGATGGAAAAATACTACTTTATAAATTTCCAATTATGAAGGGTTCGGTGAATGCATACGAAACTGGTAGGGGGTTCAGTACCTCCAAAAAGGTTAAGAACCACTGGTCTAGATAATGCAAATATTTTTTAAATGACATTTTTGAATTGAAATTTAAATGATTTTTTCACTTATGTGAGGGATTGCCCGTCATTGCTGAAAAATCTTTGAACAAAAATTAATACTTTTGAATTTTTTTTTAATCATTTTGGGCTGCAACATCAATATAACGTTTTTTTTTAAATTTTAGCATTTCAGATCACTCAAAAATCATGAGCCGACACTGATTTTGCCTGTTTATTTATTTTTATGCCAAAAATTTTCTACTATCTGTTTGAACTGCTTTAGAATAAAATGGTAATGTCACTTTTTGCACGAATTAAAATAGTTGTTGTTTTTGTTTTTAGTAATCTCAATGAGAGTGCTTCCATGAATATAGTATTCGGCCCCATCAATTATTTGCTATGTGCTGGCTTAATGCATAGAATTTCGATAATTACAAAAGCGGCCAACACATACGACTATGCGCCATATTTTAAGGTCAAACCATGTAAGTGCACTGATTTTCTTACTAACCGATTATTAATATTCTGAACCCAATTATTTAACCCTATTACATATATTATTATAATATACAGTAGAATCGCGATTTAACGACCCACGATGGACCGGCGCTACTTACCCGTACTCACCGGACCTGGTACCTCACAAAACGGCCGGATAATTTAAGCTTGTTTTTATTATGATACATATTAACGTTATTGTAATTATTGTTATGGAATATGTAAAAGTACAGATAGGTAAATTTCTTTTTAGGTAAATAAAACATTTAAAACAAAACATAACTTTTAATGGTAGTTAAACATTCCACATAACAAACATACATGATGTACTGTAATCCAAAAAGGTACAGTGTACCTACATTCTATGCAAGTAAATATATAGTAACTTATGTAGTCTGTAATTTGAGTTTGTTTTAGGCCAATTTTTGTTCGATAGTAAAAACTTCGCACAGCATTGTGAATACGCGACTAAACACTAACGAAGGGTTGTTTCAAAAAATTTGTCAAATTCATCAAATATTTTAAGTTAATTTTCACATTGTGTTTAAGTTCTATTCGAGTTCTATTATTATATCATTATGGGCCAGTTGCTTCATAAAACTGATACAATTCCAGAACTTCAACAGAACTTACAAAGAATGTGAAAATTAACTTAAAATATTTGATGAATTTGTCAAATATTTTGAAACATCCCATCCAAACTGTGATGCGCGCCGGGATTAGCCGGGCGCGGGGAGTAGGCGGGGCGCGGGGTAGCGAGATATTTGTGTGTAGGTTTTGTAAACAAAATACTGCGCATTGTTCTAACCGGACGAATTACTCTAAAATAGGTCGCTTTAAGCAGTTGGTCGTTTAAAACGGAGATGAGGGAGCGGGCCGGATCGGCAGAGGCGGGTCGTGAAATAAAAAGGCGTCAGTCGGTGTAGTGAGTCAGACATTATTTGTAGCTACGTAGCGAGGGTCGGTGAGCGGTAACATGATGTATGCAGAGTGCCGTAGATGTGATTGCTGCAGGCGCACGGAGGTGATGGTGTGGTGTAGGTCGTTGCGGCGGAGTAGAGTTCGAGTCTGCAGGTCACCGGCGCGTTGCTCGACACCGTGGCGGTGGAGATGACCTATCTTCCAGGCCGTTGCTCGACGCTTTGAGTCGCGGAGATGAACGGTGAGTGGCTCTGTGAGCTGAGCCACCAGCAGGAAGTCCTGGCGAGGCGGAGCGTGTTTCCATGGCAGCGAAGCACGGTGGGCTTCGGAGTGCTATGAAATGGTAAGCTGATCAGATGACACAAGCCTTGTAAGTCGTGGGATGTAGCTGATCTCAGGAGCTGAAGACACGATGGGCCTTATAGCTGAGACGTGGTGATGGACCTCGGGAAGCTGCCCTGGATGCGTTGAAATGCCATGCAGGAGCACTTGTGCGATCTGTTACATGTTGAGATGTTGACCGACTGTTGAACTGATACTCACTGGAGCGGGCGAGCGAATCTGCTGCTTATATAGCCGCGGCGAGCGGTAGAGTAATTACCCTTACGGTAGGTAATGCGTGCCACTTCGGCAGTTGACGAGAAGGTTCGGCGCCGTACAGATATTGTACGGTGCTATCTCGAGACCTTTCTAGGCGGTGGCGATATTATTAACCGGCCAGGTAGTTATTATTGTCTGTTGGTAGATAGACAGAGAGACATTCATCACTCAAGAGTGATCGCCAACATCGGGGGGACCTGATACGGCACACAAAGAAGAAGTTGGTAGATATGTGCCGGTGTCTCATTGCGCGGTGTAAGCAGGTAGGTAGATACATCCTGAATGTTCTTTGGAGTCCAGTGGCGCTGCAATGGTTTTACAAGAGCGGGTGAAGTGACCGCTACAGAGACATACTAAAAGGATACGTTTTCCTACTAAAAGCTATGAAACCTAACTTGAGTTTTCATTGTCGTCGCTAAAAACGGTGAGCCGTTATATGCGAAGTCGTTAAAACTGAATTCTACTGTATATATTTATAATTTTTCTAAATACATTTTTAGTAATTTTACCTTGATTGTAAAATTGTTTGAAATATTTTGATACTTATCTTTTTGCCATTTATCTTCATGGATTACTTTAATTCATAAGTTTTAACATAAAATTAATTTTCTTACAATTTTTCAGTGCTCCTAAAACATGAGTTACCACCAACCAAAACTGATGATTTCGATGCTATGATTTGTTTCATACCACAGACCAAGATTCGGATATATATGGAGAAACAGAAACTCAGTGTTGCATCTTGGAGCCACCTGCAAAATCCTCCACTGGAAAATACCAACCAAAATGCAGCTGGACGAAGGGTTTGTATTTAATAATATTAATACAGTATGATTAGAGAATTGAATTGCAGAATCTGCTTTCTTTTGCTATTAAAATACTCAAAATATTGGTCTCCGATATTTATGTTAATAATAGAGATGCCATGAATAGTGATTTTGCCGAATCCCCAATATTCGGCTAGGTTCTCGGCCGAAGCGCCGAATATTCGGCAACACATAGTACATTTCGCAGGTGACAGTTTCTGACCTGCATCATTGAAGTGTGTATGGTAACATATTTGTTTCATTTGCGAGTAGGTCGTCACAACACGCATTACTTGTTGATTGTTATATCAAATTGTGCTACTTATAGTGTGTATCACGTCTATTTGTCCACGAAAAGGCACCATTTAATAAAAAACCACCTATTTGGGAATATTATGAAATTTGTAGTGACGACAATAAATATTAAATTTGTACGCATTTTTTTAAGTAAAACTTCTTTAGCCCTGTTAGCGATTTGAATTTTTTTATTTATTATTTGACGGTCCTCGATTCTAACATAATGCGGTAAATTCACGACTACGCACGGGCTTTCAATAGCGCTGCGGTATGAAGCGCCCGACTCTCAGTGCCCAGAGACATCCAGCGAGGTTCAAAATCTACCAAATCCAAAAAAAAAACCATTTTTATTTTTGTAAAATCAATATCCAATCTTCAAACCACTTAACCTCTTGGGGAGTATGGCCGTAATATTACGGCCGTGTGTATAAATCGTGCCCCATGCGATTTATTAATGAAATGTGAAGTGTACTGCCACCTATGGACAGTTTCTAAGGATGTTTCGAATATTTGGAGTAGTTGACACATTTACCGACGTTGCTATTTGAAATTTAAAAAAACATGTGACGTCATCAACCGCCATTATACCTGTTTCTTCAGTTGACAACATTTGATTTGAGAGCGTGGATGTTTGCTAAGTTTTGTGTTTTTTTTTGCGGTTTTCTCGTTATTTTCGCCACAAATCGGACTATTACGTATGATTATAAGGTTTCGAGTTTTGTTTATTGTTATATTATATAATAATATCCTTCTGTTCAACAATTTATTGAGTGTTTGGTGAAATATTTATGCAAAGTTTTGTTTGACGTTTGTTTTCGCGGATTTCTTAGTTATTTTTGCTATGAATCTAACTATTACGTATTGTTGTGTGGTTTTGAGTTTCGCTTATTCTTATATTATGCAACAATACCGTTTTGTCAATAATTTTTCAAGTGTTTGACGAAATATTTTTATGTAACAGTGACACGTGTTTATTTTGTGTTTTATTTGTTGTTTCTTCTATTTGTTTATGTATTGTTTTGGTCGTTTGATAATATATGTGTTAGACATAGATAATTAATTAACTAATTCATGTGCGTTGAAAGAAACGTGGCTCTATTTATTTACCCATGTTTTGAAAACTACCATACGAAAAACTAATATTAAAAAAAAAAAAAAAAAACTAAAAAAAAGAAAAAGAAAAAACATACAATGCACCAAAGTGAAGTTTTCTCACAACGTCCTGCTATGTTGTATGGTGAGTAATATTTTGTAGTAGGTGTGTGTATATATATATTTTGTTGTCTTCATGTTATGATGATTCATCTCCAATGGTTGGCGAACCCTTCGATAGGCTAAATTAGTTTTTTCTCTAACTTGTCTAAATTAGTAATAATATTATATTTTTAAATATTTTTACATTGCTAGATTTTGGGCAAACTATTGTTTTGAATTTAATTTTGTTTTATTCATACACTTCAAAAATGCTCACTCCTGGGGCACAGTTTTGTTCGAAAAAGCTCACTCTCCGAGAGGTTAAAAATAAACAGGCAAAAGAAAAGAAAGCGACATCTAGCGACTTTCTAGTTACACTTCTGCTGCGTGTGAATTGCACACTCTGATTTTTTTAAATAATTTGGTATTCGGTATTCGGCCGAATATTGAGAACCATTCGGCCGAATAGTAAAAAAAGTAGCCAAATATTCGTGGCATCTCTAATTAATAATATTATTTATTATTGTAATTGGATAATTTGTACAGCGACGTTTTTGTGAAAAATTACCCCAAGGGCGCTTGGTAATTGTTTTTTCATCATAAGATTTACTAGTATTTTATGTATACATTATAATAATAATAATATAATAATAATAATAATATAATAATAATAATATAATATCTTTATTTTACAAAAAATTTTAAGATTTATAACAAACAAGAAAAAAGTACATCTTACAATATTTTAAAAGTAACATTAGTACAAAAGTTAATAACAAAAAACAATATACATATAAACAGTAGTTACTTAGAGAGTAGAGATTTGTAATTATAAATTTAGATTTCTCGTAACCTGCCTCACTAGGCTAGCCTGTGTTGAGGCAGTTATTTTACATCAATTTATAATGCTGTGAACATACCTACACTTATATTAGAATGTAATCACACAATAGATTGGTTGCATTAATAATAACAATAACATTGGTACAATAATAACAGCATTGGTTCATTACTAATTTCGAATTTGGGTGAGTGCACCGGTAAATGCTCTATCATTATTTTTTATCCAAATTTTTATGTTTTTTTTGAAATTTTTTTGTGAATCACATTTTTTTATACTAATTGGAAGAATGTTGTAAAGTCTTGTTGCAAGGTATCTAAAGCTTCGTTGACCAAAAGAAGTATGAGTTATGGGAATTTGTAGTAAATCTTTGTTATTGTTTCGAGTATAGCGAGAATTTAGTCTTTTTTCATAGTATTTATGTATGTTTGTGTATAAATGAGTGAGGATTGTTTTTGCATATATCTGACGAACGTCAAACACATTCATAATATTAAAGATAAAGTTCGAGTCCGTAATTAGGGGTAATCTAAGAATTATTTTTATAATCGTTTTTTGTGCCTTTATGATTGGATCTAGTGCTGATGCAGTACCGCCTCCCCATGCTATGATACCGTACTCAATAACAGATTGACAAACTGCAAAATAAATCATTTTCAAGTGTTGCAAGTCGAGAAAGTTTCGTATCTTTCTGAAAAAGTGCATGGTTTTTCTTATTTTGTTTGCAATTATTTGAGTGTGAAAATTCCATTTGAGATATGGATCAATTGTGAGGCCGAGATACTTCATCTGTGTAGTGCGCTCAATGTAGGGACACTGACAATATTCATCGCAATTCATACATGTGTGTATTCTAATAGTGGCATCATCATGAGGTTGACCTGTTATATTTATGCTTGATGTGACATATTTAGTTTTCTCGGTGTTCAATGTGAGTGTATTTGTATCTAACCACTTTTTTACAATGTTTATTTCCGTTTCTGCTTTATTGTAGACAGCTAGCCAAGTGTCAGCTTCAAACAATAAAACAGTGTCATCGGCAAAACTAACTATTTTTCCCTGAATGTTAATGTTACATAAGTCGTTGATATATAAAAGGAACAAAGACGGTCCTAATATGCTACCTTGTGGTATACCATAGTTAGTTGAGCGCTGATTGCTAAGTGTGTTCATTATTTTCACTTGTTGCTTGCGTTCATCAAGGTAGCTCTTAAAAAAGTTAAGTTCATTGCCTGTAATACCGATTGTTTGAAGTTTGTTTATTAATTTACTGTGTGATATTGTATCAAAGGCTTTAGACAGATCTAAAAAAATTGAAATACATTTTTTGCTTTTGTCAAGGTTTTTTACAATAAAGTCAGTTACGGCGGCCATAGCATCTGAGGTACTCTTGCTTTCTTGAAACCCGTATTGATTTGCTGAAAGTAGTTTATGGCTGTCTAGAAATTTTACTAACTGAGCATTTATAATTTTTTCAAATACTTTGGATAGACTGGTCAGTAGAGTTATTGGTCTGTAATTGTTTATGTCTGTCTTGTTACCTGTTTTATGTATGGGAATAACAATACCTTGTTTCAGGTTTGAGGGGAAGTGTCCTTGACTGATACTAAGGTTAATTAGGTGTTCTAGGGGCAATGTAATTTCCGTAGACAGCGTTTTCAAAATCTTGGTTGTTATTCCATCAACCCCGGCAGAAGATGTGTTTTTAAGGGAATTGATTATTTTTAGAATCTCTTCCCCTGAAACAGTTTGGAGATTGAATCTTCTATTGGGAAATTGAAGTTCTGTTTCAGCAGGTAGAGCATTTCTACAATTTGGTAGACGAGAAGCAAGATTTGAACCAATATTTATGAAGAAGTTATTGATGTAATCCGCAACGAGCTTGGGGTTTTTTGAGGTGTCAATAATTTTTCCGTCAATACAAAGTTTACTAATGTCCTGTTTGTCTTTGGTGTTTTGTGTATTTGTGGCTTCTCTTAGAATTTGCCATATTTTTTTGGGATCGTTGTTACTTTCTTGGATTTTGTCTCTGTAGTAGATTTCTTTCGCCTTCCTAATGACTTCGCCGCATGTATTTCTATATCTTTTGTAGATGTTTATTGATATTATGTCATAAGGATTTTCTTTCACTTTTTTGTGTAATGCGTTTCTTCTACGAATGCAGTTGATAATTGAGTAGTTTATCCATGATTTCAAGGGTTTAATTTTGTTAGGATTTTTTTTTGTTAAAATTGTTGTATTATTAATTAATTCATTTTTCAAAAAGTCAACAAAATAATTCCATGCATCCTCTGAGTTTTTTATTTGTAAAAGCTCTTGCCAAGATTTATTTTTAATTATATTTTTTAAATTCTCAAAATTAATATTATTGTATACGATTGACTGATCTCTTCCGTTTTTTGTGGTGTCGGATTGTAATGTGAATATTGTTGTGTAATGGTCTGTAATTGTTGATTTGTAAACAATACTTTTGTTTTGTTTATTAGTTTTGACCATTACGTGATCAATGCACGATGTTGATTCATTAGCTATTCTTGTTGGTGTATTGATAGTACTAATTAATCCATGAAACTCTAATATGTTCAGGTAGTCGTGACATTGATGGTGAGGGTTGTTTGGAAGTATGTTGATATTTAAATCTCCCATAATTATCAAGTTTTTAGTGTAGGAAAGACTAGAGAGTATGCTATTTAGACTGTTAAGAAATGGTGTTATATTGCGAATAGATGGAGAGCGGTATATTGCTAGAATACACGTATCATTATTATACATTATTTGCATACAGCTTGCGTCAATAATGTTTATTTCAGTTACAATAGAGTTTAGGTCATTTTTTGTGTATACCACAACTCCATCGTTCTGACTATCGTGTTTTGATGAGTTGTAGGAAGAGTAGTGATTTATGAATTTAGGAGTGTAAATATTTGTCAACCAACATTCTGTGAGAATAATAACATCAAAGTCTATATTTAGGTGGTTCAGCTGTATCTGGAGTTCATTAAAGTTTTTATTAATAGACCTGATATTTTGGTGCATAATAATAGTATTTTTTGAATCAGTTGTTAGGTATTTACATATTTTCGCATCTGATGTTACAAACAAATTATCTTGATCACCTAGTTCTTTGTATGTGTTATTAATGTTAATAGCCATATTATAATTTATATTACAAAAAAAAAAAGTTTAATTCCCTTAAATTATTGTTTGTTAACAGCGTAATTATCTAAGCAACATGTAAAGGGTGTTTTTTTTAAGAGGTGTGTAGAAGTTTAAAATGAAATAAAACACACCAAAATGGCAATGGCCACGGTATTGGCTTAGAAAATAATCAAAGGTGTTAAATCACACGATCTTGAAGGTTAATTCACAGTCCAGAAATTTTGTGCTCGTCGAATGTTTCCTTAAATAAATTGATTATGGTGCGTGCTTATTTGACAATTTGCGCCCTCTTGTTTGAAATAAAAGCTGTTCCAAATTAATGTAATTTAATTGGAGAAAGTTAGTAATCATGAAAACGATCCACTCTTATTAGAATTGCTTGCTCAGATGGACGGTTATGTCAACCGTAAAATGAACACAGAGCACGGTAAGTTTCACGAACTGGACCACGATTTTCAAAACAAATTTGCACATTAATTCGTGATGAAATGGCATACCAAACTGAGCACAAATCAAATATCAGCTATCAAATTGGCTGTCACTGGAAAAAGTGTTACCAATTTGAAAAAACAAACCTAAAAAAAACACCCTTTACAACATTACAAATTGTACATGTACTGATTTTGCAATCGATTGTATACCTGTGTATGTATACTTATACATATCTGCCTTTGACACAATTTGCATGTGAGAAATATGTAAAAATGGTAAGAAATTGATTTGGCCACGCATTAAATTTAATAGATGCCAAGTTTTTTACGCATAAGTTGTACTTACCGCTCCCACCCTTCATTGTGTTTTCTTAAAATATATTCATCAGTTTGCAATACCAACTCTTTAAATTTTAACCTTCAAACCGCGGGAAGCGGCTAAACTAATTTCATCACTCTTGCCTCTCACAATGCAGCTGACTTGAGTCATTTCTAGGTTTGTCGATGTATTGCGTACAAGCGTCAGAGTGCATCATATCTCTAGTGACATCTTTAGGAATATGTTCAATAAATTTAATATTAATTAATTATTTGTTTATCTTGGGAGAAGGATTTAACTCGTTCGCTGCCATCTATGATGCCACTTGATATACGATTCAAATCTCTCGGTTGATAAAATAGCCTTGTTCAGCACACAGGCGCTGTTGACGCAACTATGTATACCTATCTATATAACTTGTTCCATTTCTCTACCCATCCTTTGTTTACCACAATCACCTGTCCCTACTGACAATATTACCTACCGTACAACAATAAAATCAATATGTCAGCCAGTCTGTTAAAAGAAACTGTGCAACGAACACCATTATTCTCTCAGTTTTATATAACATCGACAAGTTTATGGAAGCTTGTGCAGTGAGTGACTTAGTGCTCCCTCAGACCCATAATATTGAGCCGAACATCAACCATAAGGGGTAAGTCAGTTTCCTTCCCCATTCATCTGTTTACCATTCCCCATAGTTGTGTCAAAGTATTCACAAGCATAACATTTTTTAAAAATATATATTGATACAGTCCACTCCACGTGTCGCATTTGCGATACCAGGCGCAACAGACGATTATTGCGATATCAGTAAAAACGTGCATTGCTTTATGATTTAGGCCATTTTCTGAAGGTTTTTTTAAATAATGAATTTAGGAATTCCATAGATAATAAGTTAATAATGTCGTAATTTCGTAATTTCGTAAGGAATAAACATAAATTTTTTGAGATTTCCATTCAGTGATATTTAGACGATTTATGTGTTGTTTACATTTATTATTGTTATTTAATATCATTTTTCAAAGGAAAAAAATTCACTCTCGAAGTTTAAAAAAAAAAAAATTGTAATAATACACATATTATAAATGCTCACTACAGACAATGAACTTTATATATTAGAATAAGAAGAAATAAGGAAATAAACGTTTACTCGTCCATTCCCGCTACAACGTCACCGAGTAATGTCGCGCGAGTTGGAATTCGTTTGATTAGTGATAATTTGATCGAGGAATTGACTAAAAACAAGCAAAGAAAACGCCGAAAACTTATGTTAAAACCCAACATGTTCACATTACGCACAAATAACCCATTAGGCCTCTATCAAATTTTGTCAGTAGATCAGAACATTTCCGCTTTACAATAAAATCTATATAAATTAAATACTTATGAACGTATCCGAAAACTAAAAACTGTTTTTGAAAAGTGTTGAAATACGCTTTCAAATTGTGTTATTAACCATGTAAATTTTAATTATAAAAAATTTGAATGTAAACTTTTAAAAAGTTTTAAAAATGCGTTTTTTCTAACTAAAATTACTGGTAATGAAAAAAAAAATACAAACGCGCACATTTTTTATTAGACACATAAATTATGAACGTTTTCACAGCCTCAAATTTTTGGCATTTCATTTAAAAGTAATTCATACACAAAGTTTCATGATGTTTTTCCAAATTGCGGTAGGAATCTTTGGTTTCATAAAAGTGTACATTTGAATTATTTTGTGGTTAATGGTTAGATTTGAATATATACAGTGTTGTTTTCTCTTTCCAATACCATTTAGATAATATCCCTCACTATAGGAAGGGAGAAACTAGGATTTTTATGAGACCTGTATGAGCAGTTCCGAAAAGCGAACAAATTAGCCGGCGTTTGACGTTTTCAGTGTGGTGTTAACACGTCCTTCCAGTATGGGACGCCATGCTGACTGAAATGACATGCTGAAAAATATGGTTCATTCCGTTGATCAGATATTTCACTTTCACATTATATGACATCATTCCGCAACATTGTCAGATTGCTTCACTCAGCAATTTTGTTTCATTTCATGTTCAGAAGTGACACTCCGAGGGAAAGAGGCGGAACGAAATACAGAAATGAACAATTCATTTATTTTTATGACATTATTTCGATTAGTGAACCATCTCACTCCACCTTGATATGAAATGAAAAAAGCGCCGCATGGAGGTGAGATCACCCGTTAACCGTATTGCCATCACCGTGCTGAAGTATTCTGTTACTTTTATTTTAATCCTAAAGCGAAGGTGGGTGATATAGTTAAAAAAGTCAGAATTCAGTCTAGGAGGAGCTTTCATCTGTGGATTAAGAATTTCACAATATCTCTCATGGTACGATCTTTTTGTATTCTTTCAGAAAGTATGAACAATATTTTTAGCATGGCTGGTCCTGAGATCCTGTGTGATGCAGTAATGGTTTTTTAAAAATAAATATCCAGGTAAATCCCTTTGTTTTTCAGGATTGCATGCGAGTGAGGAAACAGCTGTACAAATATGAATTATTTGGCGATTATTTATTTTAAAAGTTTTGTAATACAAGTACAGTGAAATTCTCTTATAAAGTTTTTGAAAATACACCGAAAAAAATATTCATATTAATTTTATCACAACATCATAAGCTTCAAATTAACCATTTTTTATTTTGAATTTTTAATGTTTTGAAAAAAATACGACTTAACATTTCAGAAATTTGGCATATTTTTCGGTTGCCCAAAAAATTTCCTGCTTTAAAATAATATTCAAATAAATGGAATGTCTCTAAACAAATAAATGGAATGTTTCTAAACATATCCGATAACTAAAAACTGTTTTTGAAACTTTGTAATTTGAAATAAACATATAATTTTTGAAATGTAAAAAAACATGCATACATAAAACATGCACATAAAAAAGTTTTAAAAATGGCTCACCTTACGTTTTTCCAACTAAAATTACTGATAATGAAAAAAAAAATAATAACACCTACATATTTTATTAGCCAAATGTATTTAAACCTGTTATTGTCACCTCACTTTTTTATCGTTCCATATGAAAATAATTAACCCTTAGCAACCTGATGTACTTTTCAGTTGACTTACCAGCCGACGTCGGTCCTGGAGACCACTTGCGTATTTTCCTTGTTTGATAATTATATGTTAAATTTTTACAGTAAATGAAAAAATTTAACATATAATTATCAAACAAGGAAAATGAAGGTCATATGGTCATAGGTCGTATTTTCATTATATTTTTATTCATAAAAAGTTATAAAAGTAAGCAAAGGTACATATTAATTTATAAAAACTCAACACTTATCTATTAATAAACTAATTTTAGGAAAAAATCTAGGAACTTTGAAAATCTGAGATCAGGGTGAGAATAATCACTATAGCTCTGTAGTTTTGCATATTTATGATAAGTTTGTTATGTAATCTAAAACATAAAACAATTTTTGGTACAAATAAGGCACGATTATTAGAAAATCACAATCCACAAACTTTTACAAGTTGCGGCGACAATCAAAGCACATTTTTTGACTGCATTCAATGCAAATCGGATTTTTACGTGCAAAAAATATGTATGCTGTTTTATGTTTCTTTTTAGGATCCCAAGTGGAACAAGTCTTATGATTTTCTAATTTTTCAGATTTTTTTTTCTCATTATGAGCCTACAAAAACAAAAAAATACACATCAACAAAAGTAACATAACTACCTGACATCGGTCACAGGGACCGCACGCAAAATATACTTACCTACAATTTATAAATGCGTGCACGTCCATAGCTGCCAACCGCAAGGCGAGTACTGGCGGGGGCGAGGGAAAAGTACATCGACTCACAGTTGCATCGCGTACCTAGCAATGGAATAATTTGAAAAACAAATCTCTGAGACCGAAGTCAGGTGGTTACGGGTTTATAAAAAATTCCCGAAGTTTCAAAATTTTTTTTCAAATTGCAATGCAAAACTTTGGTTTTATTAAGGTGTATATTTTACTTTTTTGATGGTTATTTTTTTAGATTTGAGTATAAAGCGTGTTGCTTTGCCTTTCTAATATTGTTTAGAACATATTTCTCATAGGGGATTACAGCGATTTATATGAGACCTATGTATGTGAGCTGGGACAAATATGGTCTCCTGTGATTAAACGGGTTAAGGTAGAGTTCCGATCTCAGGGTCAGTAGCGTCTCTGAAGCCCTAGTTACTTCTGAAAACTGCGACAGTCCGCCTTACTATTGCCGGCGGACTCGCTTGCCTACTGGTCTATCCTATTTTTTTTAAATCTAGTATAACTAATATTTTATTATGATTCAATATCTTATGAAAGGTATGCAATTTCACTCCAGAATCTTATTTTTTTTAATAGTTTTTTGTATTCTTTTGCACTTAAATCAAACACTAATGGATGTTGTGACACAAAGGTTATAGGAATCTCATCTCCCTCGGTAAAAACCTAAAACCCTCCATTTTTAAAAATGATTACAAGTAAAAACTATAAATTAACCACCACAGCGTACGCAAACAATGCTCTGTCGTAACCGCTCCGCATAGTGTTTAAAAAAAATATAAGTCATTGTAAATAAAGTAATTCTTTGGTAGAATTTTTTTAATAATTTTTATTTATTTCACTTGTTTTAGAAACCTGAAACAACTGTGCCATCCAATTATCAAGAATGCTGCAAAAATCGTAAAAAAGTTCCCCATGTTGTTTTTGAAGCAGAAGATGTGGAGATGACCATTGTAAAGCCCATGTATCCAAATAGGTTTGAGATTTTGTACTTTTTAACCTTTATGTGTATCTGAATGTAAAATTTACATACCTATCATCCGAAGGATTCCACTATGGTCCCCCGTATATATTTTTTATTATTGAGTTACTTCCTCCAGTGTTAACCGGAATATCCCGGGGGGCGATATTTAATATCTTAAAAAAATATTACCTGAACTTATTTTTAAAAGTAAATCGATTACCGAATGGTTTTTCTAGGATTACCTAAAATATAGAGTATGTAATGTAAAAACATTCATCTCTCTTTTGGAGGAAGTGTATTATCCCCTCTGGTGTGGAACGGATAATGGCTATTTAAGATACATTTATCATGACTAAAAAAATATTAAAATTAAGAAAATACTTTGTTGTTTACAAAACCAACATGTTTCGTGAGCAACGCTCACTTCTTCAGGGTTTTTTATTGATACTAATTATAAATAATAGACGTAGACAATGGTGTCAATTGAAAAAGAATGGACATAGACAATGGTATCAATGGAAATATGAAAGTGGGTAGAGGTGAGAGGGGCAATGGGAGACAATTTACAAAGAGAACAGGTTTAATAGATTCTAATTTTGAACATCTGGCTGTCACAGTTATTTTGTTTTCGCCTAGGAAAAAATAATCTTTTTTTATTATTTTAACTAATATTTTTATGTTTTCTGGTCAATAAAAGTGTAGTGTGTTGTTCCTTGAGGATTCTTCTCCCCTCTGATCTTCCAGGAGTCACTTTTCGTCGCTGATTTCCAGATATTTATAACCTTTTTTATTTCTGTCACTTTCCATACATTTTTTCTTTTGTAATTTTGTGAACAATGGAGGAGGACCCCCCTGGACACCCTAAAAAGCCCCCAGATCCTCCCCCTGACCCCCCAGATGGTGAAAATGTAGTAATTTCAGACAGTGAATCTGTCATTCTGACTACCACAAAAAAAAGGAAGTTTAGTCCCTCTTCCTCAATAAAACATGACTCTCCTTCTTCTTCTCAGTCTTCACCTGCTCTTCCTCAACCTCCTCCTACAAACTTTTATTCTCCTCATTCCTGTGGCCCGTTCATTGTGTACGCTCAAAAAACTGAGCAAGGTAAAACTATCCACCCTCTTGAATTTGGTAAATTTCTATCAAATAGCAAGAACCTTTCGATTAAGCCTGGAGGTGTAAAAGCTGAGGGTCGCTTCCGAATCTCTGTTGAATTCCTCTCAGGTTCAGCCGCCAACAACTTTATCAAAAACATATTTATTTCATCAAATTCTAAATTCAAGGCGTTCATCCCAACTTTCAATGTCACTCGAATGGGCCTCGTCAGAGGTATCTCGACCGATCTGTCCATTACAGAAATCCTGTCTTCACTTTCAACCCCCCAACATATCGGCAATCCCATAAAAGCCAGGAGGTTAAATTATAAGGACTCTTCTGAGGGCATCGTTTCCTGGAAGCCCTCCCAATCTGTCGTCATCACATTTGAAGGACAATCTCTTCCCTCCCATATTTATTTATTTTTCAACTCCTTACCAGTTGAAATGTATACTTATCCCACCACTCAATGTTACAATTGCTGTCGTTTTGGTCATACCAAAGCTGCATGCAGATCCCCTCCCAGATGTTTCAAATGTGGAGAAAACCACACGGCTGACCAATGTTCTTCTCTCTCTTCACCTAAATGTTTTAACTGCTCAGGTGCTCATTCCGCCATTAACTCTTCTTGTCCGGAACAATCTCGCCAAAAAAATATAAAAATTTCTATGGCCTCTGAGAACTTGTCTTTTCTGCAGGCTTCTAAACTATTCCCGCCTGTCAAAAAATCATTTGCTGAGGTTTTATCCAGTAACTCTTCATCTAACCCACCCGCCTCCTCCTCAACATCTTCTCGTTCAACTAAATTCACATACAAAAACCCTATCTCTAAACCGGCTCCTGGATACGATCAGCAACAACACAACTCACTTCTCTTAAATCCCAATGGTTCACCTCTTTCAAATGCCACAAATGGGTGCGCAAACAATTATAATTCATCCTCAACAAACCATCAAAAGCTTTCTGAACAATTCTCCCAAGATAATTCTTCATTTATTCAAACTCTTATTATGCTTCTAATTGACCTAATTTCTTCTCAAACTAATCTACCGTCCAACGCTGCTTCTATTATTTCCACATTAAAATCATTTATTCAAAATGGCTCTTCAAGATGTCAGAATTCTTCAGTGGAATAGCCGCAGTGCTATTTCTAACAAATCGAACCTTCTTAACCTATTAAATTCAAACCTTGTTTCTGTGGCTGCTATCTCGGAGACATGGTTTACTCCATCCACCCACTTTAATGTGGGCCCTCCCACATTAAAGTGGGTGGATGGTACTCCTGTCTCCGCGATGATCGCCCGGAAGGTACGGGCGGTGGTGCTGCCCTTTTTATTAAAAAATCCCTTTCGTTTTTCCCAATTAATATCAAACCCCCCAATGCTGACTTTCAAATGGTTGCAGCTAAAATAAAGGACACTTCCTTTGTTTCTATCTATCTTCCCCCAACATCGCACTTCAATAAACAAGCGTGGTTGCAAATTGTCCGTCAACTAAGCCCTCCTTTCTTTTTATTGGGTGATTTTAATGCCCATTCCCCCGTCTGGGGTTCTGCTTTCTGTGATCGAGACGGTCGAAGTATGATGGATTTCCTAGATGAATCCAACCTTTTTCTTTTGAATGACGGATCTCCTACTAGAATCTCTCGCCCCAACACAAACCCCAGTGCAGTGGATCTCTCCATATGCTCTACTAATCTGGCACCTCTCTCCTCGTGGGTGGTGTCCCCCGACCCTTGCTCCAGTGATCATTTCCCGATCACCATCACTTATCAAACTTCTTTCCATTCAGACAAGTCCCATATTTCGACAAAGATTAAAACAAAACACACCAAATGGGACGAATTTAACTCACATATGGATAAGTTTATACAAAATTTATCCTATACCGATACATTATCTGTCAAAGATGACTACGATAACTTCAAATCAATGCTCGTAACTGCAATCAATAAATCAAATCCTCCCCCTAAAACCAAATCTCTCAAAAAACTCCCTCCGACTCCCTGGTGGGATGAGGAATGTTCCAAAGTAGTGAGAATTCGGAAAGCTAAATCTCTTTCCTATCGTCACAATATGACTATGGAGAACTATCTCATATACAAAAATGCCGAAGCCAATGCCAAAAGGGTATTGAGGTCAAAAAAAAGATCCGGGTGGTACAACTTCTGCAGTTCAGTATCTCCGAACACTCCAATTTCGGAAGTTTGGTCTATGATTCGAAGATTTCGATCCTCCTTCAGTCCAACATCTCCTCGAGCTTCTCATTCTAAATGGATAGACGAGTTCTTGGACAAAATTGCCCCCCCTTCTGTACCTAACTTAGATGAAATAACTCCAATCCACAACACTCCTATGTCTGATCATTGGCTAGACTCTCCATTCACTTTAATTGAATTAAAAAATTGTTTATCAACAGTCAAGGACTCATCTCCAGGCAGAGATGGTATACCTTATAGCATTATCAAAAATAGTAATGATAATGTTCTAAATCACTTTTTATGCATCTTAAATAAAATCTTCCAGACTGGCATAATACCTGATGACTGGAGTTCTCAAATAATCATCCCAATTCTAAAATTAAACAAATCACCCAATTCTGGATCCAACTATAGGCCAATTGCTCTTTCATCCACCCTTAGTAAAATTTATGAAAAATTAATTAAAAACCGGTTAGAATTTTTTGTCGAGAGTAATCATCTTCTCTCTCCATCCCAATTTGGATTTAGGAAAAAGAAATCTACACAAGATAACCTTGCCATCATCAGCACTGATATTAATTTATCCATTTCTAACAAAGAAGTATGTCTTGCAGTCTTTATAGACATAGAAGGCGCCTTTGACAATGTTTCCATCCCAATTCTTAAAAAAAAACTTTTAGGCCTTGGCTTACCCCTCATGTTTGTCCAATCTATTATTAATCTTTTTCTCGATAGGAAAATTTTCATTGAGCTACCAGATGTTACTCCTCAGAGTAGGTCAATTTGGAAGGGTTTACCCCAAGGCGATGTATTATCCCCCTTACTGTATAATATATACACACACGATATGCATGTCACCATTCCCCCTCAAGTAAAAGTTGTTGAGTTCGCAGATGACATAGCTTTCTTCTTATCATCCAAAATCATTCCATCCGCCGTCAAATATCTTAATGAAGCCATGGATGCCCTTTGCACATGGCTCACTTTAAATGGTCTTGAACTTTCAGTACAAAAGAGTCAGTGTGTCACCTTCTCAAATCGTCATAATAACCCCCCTGTTCAAATTTTATTTAAAAACTCTCCAATCCCCAATGCTTCCGAAGTTAAATTTTTGGGAGTAACATTTGATAGGAAACTTAAATGGTCTTCCCACATTAATAATATAGTTACTAAATGTGAAAAAAATTTAAATATTATCAGATCATTGACTGGCGTTTGGTGGGGTGCACATCCTATCTGCATTAAGTTGCTCTACAATGCACTTATTCGAAGCCATCTCGACTATGCCTGCCCCCTTTTTAGTACTGCATCCAAAAATGCACTCAGTAAATTAGACAAAATTCAATCTAAGTCATTGCGAATAATAACTGGCGCGATGCAATCGTCGCCTATCAATTCCCTTCAAGTAGAATGTTCTGATCCTCCTCTTTATTTAAGGCGTCAACTATTTGCTGACAAATTTGTTCTTAAATGTTTAAATTCTAAAAGTCATCAGGTTATTCCCAGAGTCTCGTTGTTCAACGACTCAACACATTCATCTACAATCAGAGCTCGAACTAAACCTCTCCCTGCCATCTGTAAAAATTTTCGCTCTCTCTCAGAGCTTCAAATTATCAAAAATGATCTTCTTCCTTTGTACAAATTAAAATATAGTCACGTCACCCTATCCCCAACGATTTTAGAAGGGATCGGCATCCTTAAAAGTCATTCCAATCTCCCAGCCCGCACTGTCAATAATATGTTCAATGACATTATTTCTTCTAAATGGCCCAACTCTTCTCTTTTATTTACTGATGGCTCCAAATCTCCGGACTCTCCTAACTGTGGTATTGGTATTAACGTTTACCACAATAATTCTAATGAAAGAATATTTTATTCAATTTCAAACCAATTTTCAATATTTTCTGCCGAGTGCATTGCGATTATTGAATCTCTCAAATATATAATAAAAAATAATTTTGAACATTCTCTTGTTCTCTCTGACTCTCTCAGTTCCCTCCAAAAACTTAAAACCAGTCCTCTTCTTCATCCTGATGATCACTTTGTATGTCTTATTCGAGTATTGATAACCTCCATTCAAAGCTCTGGAAAAACTGTCACTCTGATTTGGATTCCTGGACATGTTGGCATAGTGGGTAACGATATTGCTGATTCCTTGGCTAAACAAGGAGCGTCTAACCCTACCGTTACCCTCGTAAACCATATTCCCCTGTCTGATATTTTTTCCATCATCAAAGATAGATCCCGCAATGTTTGGACAGAGTATTGGAACATTGCTAGTCAATCCAAGGGTGCCCGTTACGCCTCAATTCAAAGGACTATCCCATCAAAACCGTGGTTTCAAAAATTCCCCCATTTTTCCAAAAAAGAAATTTCCTTACTTATTCGTATGAGAATCGGACATTGTTCCGTTCCTTCTCACCTTTATAAAATTCATGTGCTTGACTCCCCAGACTGTACGTTCTGTGGTCTAGATGTGGGAACTTTAGATCACATATTTTTTGATTGTCCCTCTCTAAATAAATATCCTCTCTTCTATCAAGCGTTATCAAAAATTGCCTCTCCTCCATTCAACATTTCATCTCTTCTAAGTCTGAACTCTACTCCAATCTTCCATAAAATTCTGAAATTTGCTCATTTAAATAAAATTAATATATAAATTCACCTTTCCTTTCTCTGTAATTATAAATGATGGCCTAGAACACCCTTGAAGGGTGAAAGCCAGAAATAATTGAAAAAAAAAAAAAAAAAAAAAAAAAAACAGGTTTAATATTGGGTCATTTAAGAATAATTTTTGGTTATTAATAATATTCAAATTCAAAGTATTTTCTTAATTTGAATCAAAATGGTGCCACAAAATAAGTTTGCTGTGTTAGAAGAAGTAAAAAATTATTGTTAAATTATTAAGTATAAGTAAAGTACAAAAGAAGTTGTTCTTATTCACAGTCCAATTTTTTGTACATTTTGACATTGTTGATGGTATTGTTGAGTTGTTTTTTTTTTTAAATTATTTATCTCGATGGTATTTTTATGTTTATCCTAACTTTATAATTTTCTCATATTCACGTTTGCTTAATACGGCAATTGACCGTTCTCAATCGCGGTGCAAATTGGCAATATTTACGATTGTGAATTTCGAAAATAATTTTTATTTGAATATATTCAAATTACAACCAAATTACAAAATTCCATTCTGATAATAATTAGTTTTGCTAGATTCGTGCTTATCTGTTAAAGAAATGAGGTTCAAATGGTCAAAGTTTCGAAGAACCTTAAAACAGCAAAAGTCTTCTTAGAAGAAAACTTTAAAAAACTTTTTTCTTTTAACTTCTTGTTAGAAGTCGATCCCCATGAAAACTAGAAATCCCCATAAAAATTAGAGCATCTTACAATCTCAAAGAGATTGGGAACCCTTGTGTTCTGTTGTCTTAACTACAAAGAAAATCACACAGAAATATTCTTTTAACCCCCATAAAAAAGGGAAAAAATATTCCAAACAAACTAATTTTCATTAAATATCAAAAATGCACTCAAGACATAATATTTCTACAATCAGAAAAAAAAGTTGAAATCTCTGGCGATGCTGGGTAACAATGCTAGTAAATATTGAATTCATTCAAATTTGCTCTATTTTGCTATTACGTAATGTTGTAATGCTGAAGAATAAGCTACAACAAATAAAGTTTTAAAAGGCAAGTACATATTATCTTTGTTCAATGTGTCCAATGAACATTAATAATATTTAGTTAATTGAACTTATTTCAAGGCTCACATACATAGCTTGTCAGCTACCGGATCCTCCTATTTCCATGTTCGAAGCGTGCCATACGGACTACAGCATTAAGGTCTATAACCTCGAGTGCTCGCTTTATAGAGAAGGTACCAAAAAAGAGAAAAAGGAGAAACCTGATGAAGAGGAGAAGGAGGAAGTGGAGAAAAAGAGAAAGATGGTAAAATATTTATTTGAGCAATCTGTTAAACATTACATCAGACATTTAGCCCTAATTAACATTTTTTTAGACTTTTAAGGAATGCTCATGTCGGTGGACAACCAAATGATGTCAAAGTTAATTAGTAAGGATGGGTTGTTTAAAAAAAAATGAACAATTCATCAAATTTTTTAAGTTAATTATCATGTTCTGTGTAAGTTCTATTCAAGTTCTATCATTATATAATTATAAGCCAGTTACTTCATAAAACTGAAATAATTACAGAACGTGAAAATTAACTTAAAAAATTTCATGAATTCTTAAAATTTTTTGAAACAACCCATTCTTAGTTTTAACATTTTTTTATTGATTTTGTTTTGTATTGCAGACGAAAGATCCAAAAAAGAATGATGAAATCGCCGAGTTATTTTCTCCAATAATTACGGACTGTTCCTTTCAATTTAAAATGAAACATCTGATTCTACCAGAATATTGGGATAATGACTTGTCCATCATATATGACGACTTTATGCTCACCATTGGTATGTTGACGTAATAACAATTATTTTGCAGCTACATTTGCATTAAAAGCAAAAATATGCATTTGATTCATTAAGTATTATATTTATGTCATTTATTGTTTAATCTGCCTGAGTTCTAGGCATAATGCCTGTTTTATATACTTTAATAAAATAAATAAATGTATGTATGTATGTACTACGCAATTCAATTTTCAGATACGATGACTGTATGTGCTTCTATGCCCAAATTATTAACCCTTTACCACATACTCCAGAGTGCGGCCAACAAGAAGAGGAATCTCGCTCCTCTGTGTGGTACGACGCTCATTGAGGATATAGAAAACGGTATGTTTGTTATTAATTTTATATCGCTTATGTGTTGTGGATGTTTAATGGTTTTCAAACATTGCGAATGAACAGAAGAGAAGGTGTATTACCAATAAACATGTAAAATTATGTATCCACATATTAAATTATGTATCCAGTGAAACTCTATTAAGCTTTATTATGTAGGATAACAATTTTTTATTTCAGTTATCAAGAGACTGAAAAAAATGACTTCTTAAGCATGAAAACTCTTATTTGCGAATCTTATATACGTATGTGGTTTTAAGAATATTTTGTTAATTATCAGCAGCGGCTGTGCGAATTTGGTTTTTGCGAATTAATTTATTGATTTTGTGGGTTTGTTGAATTTTTTTACAGGTACTTTTTGTTTTCAGAGATGGTACATTTGGAGGTAAATTTTGAAGGCGTTCTACTTAGAAGCATCTACTTGACCGATTTAGAAACACACTGTCTTCACATAAACAGTATTAAAGCATTTGCAATAAAATTACCACAAGGTATGGAAGCATTTTATTTTAATTTGTATTCATATTGTTAACGTTGAAATAATAACATTCAAGAGTCGAATCGGTACATGGAATATCAGAGGAGGAATGGAAAGAAAGATGAAAGAATTATGTGTTACAATGGAAAGTAAATGTTTGGACGTGTTTTGTGCAACAGAGTATGAAAAAAGAGGTTCGTCATCTGGTCTGGAAGACCAGATACGGAGAGGGCTTGTCAGGGTTTTGCCGCGCTACTGTCTCTCATAATGGTTCAATGTATGTTGAGGTATGAATGTGTAAGTCCAAGAATAATGTGGATCCGATTCAAAATTGTTTTGACGAGGGTGTTTTTTATTATTTGCTATGCCCCTGTTAATTCTGAAAGCACGAAGTGAAAGATAATTTTTGGACTGGTGTGAATGACGTAATGAGATTAAAAGATTTGAATGAAAGGATTATAATGGCAGGCGATGTGAATGGGTGGGAATTAGACGTGACGGATTTGATTCAGCCTCAGGTAAGTTCGGCGATAAAAGAACGAATGACAATGGGAACAGAATACTAGAAGTATGTTTAGAGTGGAACCTGTTTGTATTGAATACTTTCTTCGATCATAAACACATCCACCAATAGACCGATACGTGGGAAAGAGGAAATGATAGATCAATAATTGATTTTGTAGTAATTACCAAGGACACAAGAGTTTTCAGAGGGGCTGAGGTTGCAACTGATCACTTTCTGGTAGTGTCGAGAGTAAACCGTTAGTGAAAACGGTATTAACTCCAACCTGAGTCAAAGTAGTAAAACTGCAAAATGCAGGAAAATGTCAGAAGTGAGTATGAGAATTGTGCAGAGATGAGATTGAATGATAAGGAAATGGACGGTTAAAGCATTGATGAAACATGGAACCACGTAAAGGAGAGTCTCTGTGAATCTACTAGAGATGTGTGTGGAATAAGTTTGCAAGGTAGGAAGAGTGGTGGCTGGTGGGATAATGTTCAGAGATCTCAGAGAAGAAGAAATCATGGTTATGCCTGATAGCTACTGGCAGTACTTCTAGCGAAGAGGGAGATTGAGCGAAAGAAGTATATAAGAGATGCAAGAAAAAAGGTAGTGTTGAAGTGAAAGAATGACTTTTCAAAGGAAGTGTTCCTTCAAGTATTGAAGTTGCATAATTCGGAGTTGTCCGGTCACCAGTACGCTTATACTCTGTATAAAAGAATTTGACTTCGATATATATAGGATAGTTGTCTGCGCATTTGAATTTCAATCTGCAGGTTTTGGGTTTGATTCCCACCGTCTGGGTGCTTTGATGTTGAATTTTTAGTTTTATGGTTAAAATTAAGTGTTATTTTGGATAAGTAATTTTGCTCTATCTTGCATGATTCTAATTAATTTTTCATGATTTTAGCTCCTCCATATGATGACGCACAAACTGTGTGGGTTTTTTCCGCATCAGAACATCCAGCAAATAATCCTGAAAATAATCCGGAGAGTAATCCAGAGAATAATTCTGAAAATAATCCGGAAAATAATCCTGGAAATAATGCTGATAAAAATCTGGATACTAACCCAGAAATTGTTCCAGAAAATGAAAGGTTTTTATTCTTCTACTGTAAAAAATATCTTTTAGTGTAATATTTTTTTCAGTAAACTTTCGATCGCACTGGCCACGCTTATTACGAATATTTTTTAGAAAAAACCTTTAGATTCGCCTTAATTACTATAAAAGAAACATTTTCGCATTCGGGGCAGCGGAAAATGATACATTTTAAATTTCAATTGCGCAAAATCAAAATTCACTTCGCGAACCGATACAGCGTCAATCCGCGTCCGTATTTAGAGTGTACCTAGTGAATTTTGTTTTCAATAAGTTTAGTTTAGGTATGTTTGAGTCTAACCCAGCGATTCTTAACCTCGGGTCGCGACCCAAATTCGGGTCGCGAGAGGTATTGGGTTGGGTCGCGGAAATCGCGTATTGATAGCTCGATCGATGTCACTAAACTAGTTTAGTCACAATTATTACTACTCACAGAACAAGGACTAAAGGCTGTGTTACTGCCATCTATTGTCCGTTACAATAGCTACATGTTAGTTCTGTTTTAATGGGCCGAAGGGCGTGGGGCGCAAAGCGGCGAGTGCGCGCCATCGCCACCCGCCGGCATCGCTCGCGTATTTCGTATTTTCTGATATTATATGTTGAGTCGGTTTTAGTTGTAGGCCGAATGCTCTTACTTGAAGGAGTAGTGTAATTGGATTGTGGTTGAGTTCTAGGAACTAGTGCTTTACATTCTTTGCGTTTCCAGTTGTCTCTGGGATTTTTGATATTTAAATTTTTTTTTCTGCGGTGCTATTAATACAGTTGTAGTGAAATGGATTTGAGCATATGCTGCATTTTGGGCTCTTGTTTGGACTAATAATGTTATCACAAATGTAGCAGTATTGAATTCGCAATATATATCCACAAGCAAATGCTTTTAATGGAGGAAAAGTAACACTGTAACATGTTCCATTTTTTAAGATAAATAAAATTATTAAAAAAAAAAAAAAAAAACAAATATCAGTTACAATTTATAACCGTGGGCTATATAAGATAGGTACCTAGTACAAAGGAATTTTTTGTGTCATTCATTCGTTGACTAATCTTAATACATTTTTCAGTCTGCCGTTCTTCAGAGGTGTCCTGCAGATGTCGGATGGCACTCTTTTCCACCCTTTCTTATGTACCGAGGTGGATCCGTTCACCTTCGTTTTAGATCCCTTATTTTGCGAATGGCTGACCTACCGATATTCTACTGAAATTCCAGACGAATTTGTTTACTCGCCAGAAGGTACTTAAATCAGAATTTCTGTACTATTTTTACAACATTTTTTACATTTCTTAAATTTAAGGATCGAGGACCCGTAGTTTCAAAAAAGGCGGTTTGGTTATGCTATCGTCTTGCCTACTCTGAGCGAGTTAAATACAGCAATGAAAATGTCTGTTGTGTTTGTGTATCAATAATATAGTCAGCCAGTAGTGCCGACAGAAAGCAATAAGTTTTTTTATTGGGGTAAATTATCAATTTTTTTAACAAAATAATCATAACTTCCAAACCTGTGATAATAGAACAATTATATATTCAGATTCATAATAATTAAAATGTTAATATTTACAGATTCGTTCCCAGCACCCATGGAAAAAACACCAAAAAGATCTCTGGAAGAAATGGTGGTAAATTAATGTTTTTTTTGTTTTTATTGCAACATTACAGTACAATATATATATATTTGTAATTCAACTTACTTTCTGTTCATGTTTTCTAGAAATTTGGAAAGTCAAGTAGTAAAGGCTCATTTCACAAACAGTCTAGTCCGCAATCACATTCCGATCGAGAGAAGGACTATGTTCACGCGGCAAGTAGTGCGCCATCTTCTTCTCGAGATGTGACAAATCTAATTCCAGCTGTCGTAAGTAATTTTGTTTATCAAAAGAACGCAAATTATAACCCAAGTATGTATAACTTAGTTGTGATTTTTATTAACAATAAAAAACTTAACATTAATAATATCCATGTTTGCACGAATTAATGGTACCTAACAATCGTGTATATCAGTAATTGAATAACCTAATTTGCCCCGTTCCTCTACCTTTGTCCATATCCCCCGCCAAAGACTAAAATCATCTGTTTTATTGTCGCCGTTACCTGCACCGAGTGGACTGTAAATTGCTCGATCTTCCCAGAGTGAATTATTGTGTATTGTTCGCCCCGCACCATGCCAATGTGAAGTGAAGTACTGTTTGTTTTTCACCGCAACTCAGTTCAATTCGTGAGTTTAGTCATTCGTTTTTGCCTTCCGATACGGTGAAACGGTGTGAACACATGTGAATTTGGAATTCCGCAAACTAAGTTTAATTGTAAGCTTATTAAATCTTTACCCGCAGAGGCTGCAGAGCAGCCGCATGTTTTTGTATTGTTTAGTTGTGAATTGATGTTTTATGAGACATTTAATGAGAAACCAGCGGCATACGATCGGCAAACTAAGACCAGGTGAGCTCTTTGGCATTCCTTCAATTCCTATCCTCATAAAGCATATTGGGCAGTTCAGTGAATTGTTGATTTTGTTAAATGATCGCAATCCACAGCGAACAATTTGTATAATTAATTTAGCGCAACCATCCAATATATTTTCCAAGTAGTTTTAAAGGTTTAATTTTGGGTTATAAAATTTATTGCAATTCTGTTATATGTACGTATGTCTGTTAATTGTATTTCCTGTATCACCTTTTTGTACAGGAAAAGAAGGAGTATGAAAGTGATTCCTGGGGTGATTATCTGGTATGCAAAATCTTCGCGTATGGACATATCCCAGTATTTTTCAATTTTGAAAATGTGTCAGTGTTCTTGCCCACGAGATCTCTATCTGCCATCAACTGCCAAACTGTTGAGGAGGCTATGGTTCGAGGCGTGAGTCGAGACACCTACTCCGGTATGGAGAGCATCTTGGTCCTGAAGTGAGTATTACAAAATTAGTTCTTCCACGCAGAGCTCTGTTGTAATCTCATTTTCTGTTATGTGCATTATTGACGAGAAAAAAGAGATTATAACAAATTCATCAGGCCTTTATTATTAGTTTGTTAACAAGCAGCCAAACTTTGTTATTACAAGCACAAGGGGGATAAATAAATTTTCTCCTTATACAATACTCGTTGGTGTCTATAGAAGAAATAAATAATAGTGCATTAGGAACATTATTCAATCAATAACTCAAATCCGCTCAAATCATCAGTTGGAACCTTGTTATTCCTTAGGGTCGATTTATTGAATGCGAGGAAGAGGTGAAACAGTCAGCAACCATCTGTGATTCGTGACTATTTAAAGATGCTTATGGATTTCGATACGAGTTATGCCCGACCACCAAACAAGATAGGTAATTCACAATTAAGTGGTACTCACTGCCGTTGTGTCATCTGGCTTGGTTTCCATTTGGTGACAGTCACAGATGTGTCCATAAGCGCTCGATAACTGGGGTTATTATAATCCACGATAGAGATCTGAGTCACGAGTCGATACACATAAGACGTTCACACAAAGGACATACGGACTGGCGATAATGCGGTACTTGACACCTTTCTACCGTAAGGTAGGCACTCTTAATGTGCGGAATTCCAAAAATCTGGATTCCTCCGATCCTGTACCCAATCGCAGCACAAAACGAATGAAATCCATCAGCGTTATAAAACAATCTGAATCGTCCTCTCCCTTAAAATGTAAAAAAATCCACTTACTCAGGAATGCGAGAAATCTGTAAGAAGGTAGTTTGTTGGAAAGTCCCCGGTGTCAAACTTGGTCATGCAAGCGTTTTTTTCATGTGTTTCGTTGTTAGCTCTGAAACTAAAAACAAGAAAGTTCTATAATTTTTGTTCGATTCGTATGAACATAACGTGGCTCTACTTTTATAATGATACATATCTACAGTTTTATTCTGAGATTGATGAAATTTTGCTCACTCGACCTTCAAAACAAGAGGAAGGTCCCTTTATACATTGATCGTCCTGTTGATTAGTCAGACATCTCGGAAAAATCGAAATTTGAGTTCAGTATGCAGTTATACGTAAAAGTGTACCCTATATCTACAATACAATACTCAGATTGCTTATAAATATCACCAAATCAATTATAATACAGAAAAACTTGTATTGAATTAACAAAATATTGTTTTATGGATCAACTAGTAGGTAGGATATTTCAAAATGCATACTAATGTACCGGACCGTTATGCCTCCTGGTTTTATTTTATGGCATATTTAATGTGTAAAACACAGACACATGTAAATAATATTAGATTTACGGCGAGCATTCGAATATTGCTTTCCTCATTATCTCAAAACTTACTTGGAGATGTTTGACTTTTCAACTGGACGATCGTCATGAGCTTTTGAAAAACCACCTCCATCTCCTTTTCCCATCCCATTAAGCAGAATTTGATGCATTTTGATGAAATTTTGCACTTTTGAGGTTAAAAGTAAAAGGAAAATAATTGTCTACATTTACAAACATGATTTTGAAAAACTCTCTGTAAATTTGGCAACAGCTAGTAGAGAATAAGAATAAAAATTAAATAAAAAAAACAGAGTGTGCAATTCACATGCGGTGGAAGTGAAACCTTCAGAAAACTAAAGTAGACAAGAGTGAGGAGGCTATGAAGCACCTCACAAAGAGGAGACCGATAGGCTACCAAGCACCGCACAAAGAGGAGACCGATTATACTATCTCATTTTCTTGCAGGCTAAATCCTATAGATGTATGTATTTGTCTCTTTTTAGTGTCGCTATTTTTCATTTCACAAAGTTTCAAATCATATCAGTGCTAAAAAAGTTTTCTCTTCAAAAACCGTTTGTGGTAGAATTATTTTTTTTAAATGCTCCTCAAATTCTAATATTATAGCTATGAAATCGCTATTACCGTAATCTTTATAACCAAGCTTGACTGAGGATGTTATTTTTCCTGATTTCCAATACGTATGTCACTTATTGTTATTTTTTGCAGCATTCCAAATATATTTTTCAAAAGTACGCTTTTGCGAAACCAAATTCTGCCTTACACCGTGCATGGGTTTCCAACTGCTATACCAGAAAAAATCTGGACCACAGGTAAGATTTACATGTATTTAGAATTTAGATGTATTGCTCCTATGTACTGTGCATTATTGTGGAGTTATTTCGTCAAAATTGAATTCTTGAACTTGCGTATCAACAAAAATGGTGCAATTATTAAAAATGAATGCTCATTTCACAGGATCACGGTCTTATCCATGGAGTTTGCAAGCAAAGGATTACAGTGTTCACACTCTCTCAAGAAATCACTTGGGTACATACGCTCATGAATGGGTGTTGAAGCCTACCTCCACCATGGTCATACTGAGCCTCATAATGAAAAAAAAGGATATAAGTGCCAGTTTGCATAATTCTTCCCGAACAGTAATATTCCAAGACGGGTCTGAAGTAGGTTTTAAATTATTGATATATATATATATATACACAATGAATCCAACAAACCCTTACATTTAAAAAAATATATGATTTTATAATCCACTTGTGAAAACCTAATGTTTATTTTATTTAATTTTAGCCACCCCCAGAAGAACCCAGAACTAAATCGCAAAAGAAGAAAGACAAGAAAAAAAAGTATTTCACTTTTATTTATTTAAGGATAGAAAATTTAATATTTTCTCTGTTTTTTTTTTCTTATCTGTACAGAAAAAAAATCATTTTTTTTCCAGTAAAGTGAAAGCACCAAACCTGCCTGATAAACCAGCTGATAAACCAGCTGATAAACCCGATGATAGCCCTATCGGGAAACCAAAGAAAGTCAAAGTAAGTACCTATAAAGCCTTCTTCATAGAATCCATCGCTCTCTATATTATTGAGATTCGTAAAGTATTATGTCCTTGGTGAAGTTAGAACTGTGAAATAGTACAACTCTATTTTATGTTGGAAATGTTGTAAGCATTACCACCCGGCTCACCATACCTACTTACTCTTTACGTATGGTTCGGCCTTCCTGCAGTCTGCTGACTGGTGACATCGTGGAGAATCTGAAATGGGTTGTTATAGTCCTTTCAAGCGGGTCGGAGAGACCAATCCACGTAGCCTCTCGTGGGCTCGTAAGAACTCAACCCTGAAGCCTCTGTTATTTAAATGGGAAGGTCTTTCCAATAACGCACATGACTAACTGTAAACAGTGTATCGAACAAGGCACATGGACATGAATATAGAGATATCCTATACTATTGAGGTGTTAGTTATCAATGCCTCAGTAATACTGATAACTCTTATAAGGTCTCCGATGCTGCACATGTAGGAATTGTTTATAGTCACTCTTGCACTGGTTAATACTGTGCAGATAACTTTTTATGAATTCCCTAAGACACCATCGCGGAACGTGGGGGAAGCGGAAGTCCTGCTGTTGCTATGGTTGAACCCACGCCAGCTTTGGGTTTTGCAGAAACTGTTGCAGAATTAATGATCCGCTATCCCTGTGGGCCAATAACGTTAATTTGTCAGCACGTGATCACGTCACACCATCCTGTCAGCCGATTGCTTCTCTTCTCCTCGCCCTGGGATGTTATATGTTATATATGAAAAGGGATGGCTTCAACCAATACAACTAACTCTTTGATCACTAAAAATAAATCTTGGTATTATCATTTTATTTTTTGCAGGTGCCAATTCGACCTCCATCTGGTATTGCTTCTCTGAATGTGTTCCTGCACACAGACACTGGAAATTTGCGAATATCACTCAACCGAAAACAAGTATGATTTTCTATTAATTATTGAATTCTTTTAAAATGAATCATACTATTAAATACTGTTATATAAATATATTTTTTTAGATTTGTACCATAATTGCAATTGGTCATGGAATTCAAGAGCTAAGCAGTGCAATTGTGGAAAATATCCAATGCATGAACATGATATCCCCAAACGGTAAATTAATCAAAGGAAAACGTCCTGTATTGATTTCACAAAGACTCAATAGAAGTGTGTCTTCACGCAGCAAGTAAGTTCACGAGATGTGATAACATAACATCCTTTATTCTAATACATTAACAACTGCTTTCTGGCCGAATGCCGAATTCCAAAATGTCTGCCTCACACCAGCAAACTGCAAGTTTCCTCTAACAGATAAGTCATCTATCTTGCAGGTCAAGCTTATCTTTTAACTTATTACACATTTCTTCTGTTTTTACTTAGGTTTGAATTCCACAAAATCAGTTTTTATTTTATTACAGTGAACTGCCTAGTTGTGACAGTGGAGTCACGGACAATTCCGAAAATGCGAAAGGTAAATATATGGTTATGTATGAAAAATAACACAATAATAAGCAGTTATTAGTCAAAAAAAATATAACATATTTATTAAGGACTGGTTGTTTCACAGAAATTGAACAATTCATCTCAAAATTCAAGTTCCATGAAGGTTCTTTTAAAGTTTTGTTATTATTTTATCACGGGCCGGGTGTTTCACAGTACTTGTACGATAACAGAACCATAATAGAACTTTTACGGAATTTGAATATTAACTTTGAAATTTGATGAATTGTTAAAATTCTGTGAAACAATCCGTCCTAACTGTTTTATTTCTTTGATTTTACAGCTGCCAATAATGATGAAATAGTATTAACAAAGTGGCTTCAGGTAACCGTGTCCAAGATAACCATCAAACTATATGCTTCAACCCATGAAGAGGAACATGATCAAACAGTAGTGTGTACAGAAGACGGCACAATAATGGAATCGGAGGAACTTAAACTGCGCGATCTGAAGCTCGTATTTGATGCTGAAGACGTAACAACAAGTATCGACGTGCATCCGGAATACTTCAAATTAAAATCAAAGATTGTGACAGCAACCATTCATCACTATATAAGGTACCCTTTCATCGATAATAATTAAGTATTTTTGTACTTCTTCCTCTGCATGCTCTATTCTTGGAGACAGTTAGCCAAACCGTGCCAAATTTCTTTTGATCCTCGGCCATCTAAAGCGTTCTTCCACACCTTGAACACTGGTTCCTCAGTCATGAAAATTTTAATATATTTAATAAAATAATTTTCAGGAGCATCGTCTCCTTGTACATTTCCTTTAGACTAGTGATGCACAACCTATTTGGCAGAATAGTCGCATTACTATTTTTCAAACCTTCGCTGGCCACATGGAGTACAATTGTGGTATATCTCATACGGTCATGGGTTGTGCACTACTGCCTTAGACCCTGATTGTTTGCTATGCTAGCTATAGTATCTTCAGCAAACTCTTTAAAAATTTAATTTAAAAATCTCCCATCTTTTACATTGAGCTTGTTTTCAATGTTCAAGCTTTCTGTGTATTGGTCTCTCCGTGGAATATGGAGTAGGACCGGTGGAAGTGTATACCGATTCACAAATACATTCAATGCTAAGCAAGTGTTGTTGATTTCAATTCTCATCAAGTTAATTATAGTATTGGATGAACTGGGTCTTTTTTGTGGGACAAAATATGTGCACTTTGGCAAAATCTTGTCTGGCTACTTCTTTTTACCTTTATCTTGCTTTCAGATTCCTGGGGAAAAAAAATATGTGCATCATGTAATTTTTTTTATTCTTTTTGTTTTTCTGCTTTAGATCGCAAATCTTTAAATAAATCATTATGTTGTTTATAATGTACATATCGTCGCAAGAAAGCAATACTGCTGTAACTGCCGCTACCTACGTAAATACTTTTGAGGTGTGTACATCAGTTAAAAAACGAATTATGACAAAACGGCTAGTTTTTCCAACGTCGTAAATTATTTATTATTTATCGTCGTAGAGTCACGGGACCCAGATAGATCCATGCAGAAAAAAAAAACCCTACAAAATGGTGTTAATAAAGTATTTTCGTAGGTATTGGCGGTTATAGCAGTATTGCTTTCTTGCGCTGATATTATGGTATTTATGATAATAATTTTTACATTTTAGGGAAAATCCTCTTGGCCGATGGAAATTGGGCAAGTTTCTTGGTATTGTCATCCAAGAAAGAGAAAAAGATATTGAAATTGTTGACACGAGAGGAATCAAGAGGTCCAAGGAGGACAATGGGTTTCTCTATATGACCCTCACCCTGGCAAGGTAATTGATCAGACTTATTGTATGTATTTAAATATTAGTTATATAAAGATGTCATATTAATGATTGTTTTTTTGTTGTTGTTGTAAAGGTGCCAAAGTGTATACAGCCGTTGGGATGATGGAATAGAAAAATCGACTAAAGCGCTCATTGTAAGTTTTATTGAATTATTTAATTCTCATTTTTCTTATATCTTTTTCGCTGGCATCCTAACGATGTGTCTAAGGCACCTTCTTTGAAATTTTTCTGTTAAAATTAGCAAGGGTTCTCTCATTTTTCATCCAGTTTTGGCATCTATTAGTAAAGGCGGGAAAATACACTAACTTGAACCCTTCCAACTTGGATTTAACACTTACGTAGTTCTGATTTCCTTTATACTGAGCTGTACAAAGAATGTCTAATTCCGCTTGCAACACCTATGCTTGATAATTTAGCTGATATGGTGGGCTATTTTTATTTAAATGATGGATTCCCTCTACACATTTGAAAAACGTTTGTTAAATTATGTATGTAATAAGGAACTCCAGTGAAAAATATTATGGCTTTAAAAAAATATGTTCATATAGACCAATAAACGCTGATTCTGAATATATAAGTTTTATTTAATACCTAATATTAAATGCAGAGTTTTTAAAAAATTATTAAAAGTCCATTTTTAATCGGGTCGTAAAAACACGCCGTCAAGTTGGCATTATTGAAATTTTAGTGGTGACGTCACTGTTCGACGTGTCGTGACGTCACCGTAAAGTCATTGTATGGGAATGTATGATATGACACAAGCCACCGTATTAATTTATTCATTTATTTACACACTGTTTGTAGAGATTTAGTTGTTGTGTTTATTGAAATATTATTTAGGCCTAATTAATTTTTAAAAAATAAAGGTATCTCTTATTAGTTTATTAATGAAAATATTCAAAAACTAGTGCAAAAAAAAATAGTAATGCTACTTCTAGGGAGAATACTTCGAACAACGGAATTCAAAATGGCGGCAGTTGATCAGCTGATTGCCCGATCCTATAGTAATTTTTCAGGAGTGATGACGTCACACGATTCACCATACATACGGTGGTTTTCGGGGATCTTGAAAAATTAAAACTTTGACAATTATTTTAACTATTAAAACTAACTTTAAAAATAAAAATGCAGTTATTTAAGTGAGAAGGTAAATAAAAAAATTGGACTGGAGTTCTCTATTAGAAAAAAAAAACCGGCTTGACTTAATTATTTTAACTATTAAAACTAACTTTAAAAATAAAAATTAAAATGCAGTTATTTAAGTAAGAAGGTAAATAAAAAAAATTGAACTGGAGTTCTCTTTTATAAAAAGGGCATAAATAAAAAAAAATATATGTATATATTTTCTGTTTGTGCAGTGCCCGAAGGACAAGTATGTGTGCGAAGCTGAGTTAAGCTTGGGTTGCCTCGATGTAGTCCTCAGTGGCCCGTGTCTGCTGCCTTTCCTCATCGCCCTTACTCCGGCATACACACCTCTTTACTGCGAAGCCTTGTCCATTGCGCACCCAAACATAATTCCAACTATATCCAAGTAAGATCAAATAATATTGATAACATTTCTTTGTAAATTATTAGTAGTGAAAACTTTAACATAATCGGCATTTGACTTCAGAGTTAATGTAAATAACGCTTTCTTCTGATTCTAGCCCCGAGTACTGGAACGTTCAAAATGTTCCTTTATTGTACTTTGAAAGCCACCAGTTGAGAATCATGTTCCCAGGAGACAGAGATAAATTGGAAGAAAGCACCTGCCAGGACACCGCTGTTATTCAGGTATATGTTATGATGGACCAACCCCACGTTAACTGTTTTTTGCTGCCATATTGCAAGAGTTGAAATAAAATCTGATTTTCTATTGTTTTTACTTCAGATCGTGTCCACTGTCTTGGCGCCAACAGCAGAAAATCCCATATCGAGGTGAATAATCATTTAAAAAGCATATATATATATATATATATATATATATATATATATATATTTTTTTTTTTTTTTCCATTAGCTCCACACAGAAGGCCCTGAGGAAATTCCCCTCGGGGGCCTATATCATCTTTGGGGATACTGTGTGTAGGGTCTTTGTAGGAATAAAAGAAGAGGAAGTTCTGGGAAGGAAAAGGATATGAGAGGTGGGTAGGAATCTGGGGGTTAGTGTGTCCAGGAGTGACAGACGTATGAATCCATCCCTCCTACTGCAGTGCTAGGCGATATTCCGAGAGAATATGGATGAAGAAGTCAAAGGGACTCCCTCAACCATTCTCTCCCAATCCGGCCTCCCATGCAGCTGGTGGGCAGATGCATCCGCCGTCAAGATCCGGACAAACCTCACCCCATGAACCTGGGCACCCCTGCTAAGTCACCAAATATAGCAAACCACTTGGGGTGACCTATAGCAGAGGTGTTAGTTATCCAATAAATGGTTCCCGGGGTGGCGGTACCCATACATGCCTCCCAAATGGAAATATGTTTCTAGATTGCGACAAGCGTAAGCAAACATAAGTTTATTATATTTTGGTAGAAAGCAGTCACTTTGTGGTTTGACTTTAATGAAATTAAACAATAACTTTGTTTATAACCATAAAATTTATTAGGACTGACCGGTTTCACTAACACAGGCATTATCAGACTACATATTAAACAAAAAAAAAAGAAATAATAAAGATTTGTGTATGGTTAAATATTTTTTTACTTCCTCTACCCCTCTACCTACCTCTCCACCAACCGGTGTCTGATGTTTTTTCTCTCTCTTATATCCTTTCTCTTTCCCTTTTTTGTTTACCTTAAAATCTTCGATGAAGGTTGAGATCAACCAAAGTGGGTCGACAATTATAAAATAAACAAAGAACGCTTTTCGTTTGTATAATGTCAATGCACAAAGTGTTTGCTTTCTTCGATAATTTTTTTATTTTTTTTATCAGATACATTGAGAGACGTGAATTGTATGAGACTGCAGCTAGAGACGGATGGCTCGGAATGCCAGGCGGACCACTGGAAGACAGACAAGCTCAGATCACCATCAGAGGTCTACATCTCTGCAGCAGCAATTGGGACGAACTCAAACTCACATTTAGGAAGGTAAACTTTAATTTTGATAATTTATTGATCACTCGAATATGTAATTGAAATGTATTTTACTAAACTTTGAACATATACCTAAATATTTGAATTGTATTAACATAATTATAACACTTTTCTTAGGATGCATATGAACTTCCAAAGCGTGAAAACCCGGCTCTGGATTGGAATAATATGGATGATGAGTTTGACGGACTCGATCCTGACTATTTAACACGGCTGATAGATCCGTATGTCATCAATTTAATATACCTTTTTATCTTTTAACTGCATTTATTAATGAAAGAATGCAATGGAAATATCTCGAGCCGTGATCGCCAAACTTTGGTGATAAATTGTCGCCGTTCAGGCAAAAGTTACCAAACCATGTATTTTTGAGATAACTGCAAATTTGAAAGTTAAAATTACGTTACATAAACTTTAAAATACGGTTTTAAGGCTATGCACAGCGGTTTGGAACATTCGGTATCTGCTAAAATCACGGTCCTTAGGTAGTTAGCTATAAGGTTGAAATTTCAGCTTATCAGCAGTCACCTGTAATGATTAATACAAAAAAAAAATTTGGCCTAAATGCATGTTTTATTTTGTGACGGTCAGTAACAAATATTAAGATGTTTTCAACCATTTTCTCATCATCATCATCGTCTTCTTCCCCTTATCCTATTCGGGTCGGGGACCCACTGCATCGACAAGGCTCCTCCATGCGTCCCTGTCTTGTGCCGGTTGTTCGGCCTCCGTCCATGGCAGTCCCATCCTCTCCTCACACAGTTTCTCAGTAATCATTCATTAATTCACAGGCAAACGCAAAACTCTGTGTTCAGTTTGATGGAAAAAATATTTACCATGACCCCCATCCCCGCTATCTTGGAGTAACTTTGGACAGGAGCTTGAATTACCGGAAACACATGGAAACAGTGGGCAAAAAAACCAGGACAAGACTAAACTTAGTCAATAAGCTGGCTGGTACTAGCTGGGGATGCGACGCCAACACGCTCAGAACGGCATCCATTGCCCTGGTTTTCTCAGCAGCTGAATACTGTGCTCCAGTATGGGCCAGAAGCGCCCACACTTCCATGGTTGACGTTCAGCTTAATGCCACAATGCGAACCATCAGCGGAACCTTAAAATCGACTCCTCTTCCTTGGCTCCCCGTACTTGCAAATATAACCCCGCCAAATATCAGGCGAGAGATTGCAACACTGAGGGAATACAAGAAGGCGCTGCAAAAAAGCGAAATACCCTTGCACGATGATGTCGTTTCTCACCCGGCATGCCGCTTAAAGTCTCGAAAACCCTTCTGGACGGAAGGAGAAAGACTCCTTCGAACACCTCTAACCCCAGAAGATAGGTGGAAGCTTGAGTGGCAATCAGCCAACGTCAAAAACGCCCATCTCGTGCAAGACCCCACTGAGAGACAGCCTGGGTTCTCATTGCCTCGCAAACTCTGGACTGCCATCAATAGGATAAGGTGCTCCCATAGCCGTTGTGCTCATATGATGCATAGATGGGGCCTTAAAGAGTCGGCGACGTGTGAATGCGGTGCGGTGCAGACCACCGAACATGTGGTCAACGAATGCCCGCTCCATTCATTCCCCGGCGGGATTGATGAGGTCCACAGGGCAACGCCTGAGGCCCTAGACTGGCTCGCAGACCTAGATGTCCCCCTCTGACCCCCCACCATACGAAAGAAGAAAAAGAAACAGTTTCTGGAGTTGCCTCGCCCAACTGTGTCTGAGGCGGCCCACTTACGTCTACCCTCTGGAATCGCACTTAGTATTTTCTTCGGAATTCGGTCATCAGACATTCTTAGTACATGCCAAAGCCACCAGTTGCGATTTTTCTATGGAGAGTAGCAGTGGTTCGATGTTTAGACCGTCTCAGATCGTCGAGTTTTTTATATGATCCCATTTCGTAACCCCTGCCACTCCTCTCAAGTACCTCATTTCGGCAGCTTGGACAGAGCGTGTTCTTTCATTTAGCATCCATATTTGGTGGCCGTAATAAGTGAGCGGCCGTAAGTCGTCAGCATACAGTTTTGAACACTGCCATCTTTATCTTGATACTGAGCTCGGCTTTCCTTATCACTGAGCTGTAGAGAGGACGCAATACACCGCTTGCCGCACTAATTCTTCGATCAATTTCTCCGTCTTGCCGTCCATCGCTGGAGAATTCAACCCCGAGGTACCATTTTCTAAAGAACTTAATTTGCCCCTACAAAACCTATCCGAAAGGAGTTCATAAGAAGGATATTTGGCACTGCTATTTTTATAGGCCTGATACTTTATTTTTTTCTGTTCTTATAAAAAGACTTTTAAAAAAATGCTAGATTATTTCAAAGGCCAAACTGTTTGCAAGTTATGCTGTATTTATTAACCTTTAAACGCCCGTGAGTTGCGTGCAATAAAGGTACTCCACTACCCAAGCACTTTGTGAAATATTATCACCATAATCCTGGTCCCATACGGGACCATTGGGGGTTCAACAACAAATCCTCGGTCCCATACGGGACGGTCTAAAGGTTAAAGCATCTATAATATGTCTAGTCAAATATTCATTATATTATTATATTAGTTCCAAAAGTTGTGCACGCGGGTTGGTGACTTTTGCCTAAACAGTGATGGAATGGCGGTTTCATTATTTGGATCGCCTATTTAACGATACATTTGTTATTCTTTGTCACTTACTATTTCTTTTATGATGTTTTGCAAATCATAAAAATATAATTATTATAAGCAATAATTGTCAGCCTGAATCCTAATAGTGTTAGCGAGGGATTTAACACTAACAATGTCTCTCTCGCAAAAATAAAGTTGGTTGTTTTCAGGTGGAAAAAATATAATAAGCAGTAATTGTTGAATGAAACACTAGTATATATTGAATTATTTGGCGGGTATTTGATAAGCCGCCATAGCTCTGTGGTCAGAGCATCCGACCGGCAATCAGAAGGACACGGGTTCAAGTCCCGTTGGCGGCAAGTATCTGTTCTCGGAAGATTTTTCAATGTAAATGAGTGTTTCAGGCTGACAATTATTGCTTATAAAAATTGTTACCCTATGTGCTGTGTATAAAAATCTTGTCTAAACGTTAGTTTATAAATTAAAAAATAATAATTCATAAAAATATACTTTTAAAAATATTAATATTAGGCAGCAGGGGTCTTTGGAGTGTTCATTTAATATTCTTTTTATAATTTTTTTTTTTTTTCAGTATTGACATTGTAATTGTATTGGCCCCGGCAATGTTCTACAGAACAACTTTTGTTACCGGCCCAGCTGTTGACATGAACATATTAAACGACATTGGTATTCATATATCTACATCTCAATTGAAGTTATTAACATCACTTTATAAAGAGTTTTCAGTGTTGTCACAGACAATAAAGGAGGAAATGGAATTCAGGTAAACCTTGAATGGTTCAATGGCCATAAAAAATGTATTATAATGTTTCTAGTGTATTGGACATAATTTATTCTTCCTAAAATAAACATATTTTACTAATAATTATCATGAAAAAAATATTAGATTACTATGTATTAAAGTGCATTGCTTAATTGTGTTTATTTATTTTTTCAGAAAAGAGATTGAAGATCTTATTGAAAAAGTGTTGTGTGAAACCCATGGGTGTCCGTACTACGAATACATAAAAAGATATATTTCCAAAGGTAAGTACAACAAACACTAGTAAATATTTGTTCAATTCTTATTTCACCCATACCAACACATTGAACCCTTCCACAGGCGTAATTGCCTACACTTTTGACTTTGTGTCAAGAGGTTGCGAGCTTGATTCATTACTGAAGTTCATAAGTGGTGCCCAAATTGTTGCGAAACTGCGACTCCGTAGGTTGGCGGTTAAGTGCTGCTGAGCAAAGCCCTATGCAACCCCCTATGCAGTCCCGAAACTACGTGATCGCTAAGTTATACGGGACGATTAAATATGCATACACTCGCAAAACCTGATGGATAGTCCGTCGATGGTTCAGATCTGGGCTTTTGGAAAATAAGATAAGCCCAGATTGGAAAAAGGAAAATAGAACTCGCCGTTGCAGATGGGCCTCACTGGTCTCCAGGTTGTGGTGTACACTTCACAATGTTATATTTAAATTTCGAAGTCGTAATATCTTTACATATTATAAAGTAAAGTCCCCCGCGCCGTCTGTCTGTCTGTCTGTTCGCGATAAACTCGAAAACTACTTAACAGATTTTCATGCGGTTTTCACCAATAGATAGAGTGTTTCGTGAGGAAGGTTTAGGTATGTAATTTGTCAAGGATTTATGTAAATTGGTTGAAACATAACGATAATTGTTAGAAGTGTCGGAAAAGGGCAAGCAGCCTGGTAGCTTTCATCGAAAACGCTGCCTAATTCTTTTGGTATATAACAAAACAATATATAACGACTTTTATAGATCTACAAAAAAGTCCGCGAAGGCATAAATCTATCTTTTACGGATAGCTTACTATATCCATTCTATCTTCTATCTTATTATTCTTATCAATTGCTGTTCGTTTGTCTCGCTAAAACTCGAGAACGGCTGGGTCGATTTAGGTGATTTTGGTTTTGAAATGTTTGTCGTAGTCTAGGGAAGGTATAAACGGTGAGATGATATGGAAAAATTGTGAGGAAGATAGTAAGAACAACAATTTCATTTTCTCATATAAACAGTTCTACTGTTCTACCTACTTTCAGAAGCACAACGTAATTTAGAATTGGAATGCAAAAAAAAAAAGAATTCTGATCGTCATATTTCAGTCTTCTGTCGAACGTTACCTGTCATTCTGTTACCATTTAAAATCTTCATCATCAGTTTGTCAGAGCGTGAGAACTTTATTTACTGTTTTAATATGCCAAGGAAAAGATGAGCTGACATAGGTCGTCGAAGTCAATCAAATGGGCGACGAGCTACCTCACGTGCAAACCGCACTGATGACCAGCGAGAGACAGATAATGATAACATTCGTATTGGTATGGCAGATTTGCGTTCTACAGTGAATAATAATGAAGTAGACAGGCTTAGAATGGAACGAGTTCGGGCAATGAAATCGAGCGATACCGCAGAAGAAGTGCTCCTGTGAACCTGGAACGAGTAGCATTCCACTACGATCCGGAAGTAGATTATTGTGCCGACAATTCCGTGATAATCGAGGAAATGACAATCATTTGTCAATGTTGTAAAGCGTTAAAATACAACGGCGAATCACCTGGATTATGTTGTGCTGGTGGTAAAGTAAAATTGCCACAATTGGTCCCACCGCCAGATCCATTGCGCTCATTAGTTAACGGATTTTCATGCGGTTTTCACCAATAGATAGAGTGTTTCGTGAAGAAGGTTAGGTATGTAATTTGTCAAGGATTTGTGTAAATTGGTTGAAACATAACGATAATTGTTAGAAGTGTCGGAAAAAGTCAAGCCGCCTGGGAGATTTCATCAAAAACACTACCTAATCCATTTGAGATATAACAAAACAATGCATGGTGGGATATTCCTCTTTTATAGATCTACAAAAAAGTCCGCGATGGCATACATCAATATTTTACGGATAGCTTACTATACCCATTTTTCTAAAAAAAATGGTCACGTACAATGGGATAATTGGAAAGTTATTTAGACGAATACAGTATTAATCCTTATTAACTTAAATACGTTAGTTACCCTTAGCATTTCATTCACATTATTATAATCTTTCACACCATCTCTACGTATTATAAATTAAAGTCCTCCGCGGCATCTGTCTATCTCTTCGCGATAAACTCAAAGACGGCGGTGGTTACAAAGGTTGGATTTTGCAAAGTGTTTTATTAGCCACAGCAACTCGTGGCCGGGTCAGCTAGTTCTTATAGAAAGAAGTTATGATACATGCGCCCTGACTGAGATGTTAATTTACACTGAACTGCAAAGCACACTGTCACCTCTCCAAAGTTGAGTACTTTTTCTTGCAACAATTACCTTTTTTTCATGGTGACATTTAGGATGGGAATATTAGGTAGCTAGGTAGGTGGGATAATTTCAGTATTTTAACATTTGCTACCCACCAAGTGTGCATAATACCTAACCAATCCCAATATATATAATGTGCGAACAATAATCAATAAGTGTTTTAAAAATTTTGCTTTCTTGCTTCTCGATTTCCTCCTCAAAAAAATCAACGTGTTATAACTATCATCATCACTTTGTTCGATGCTTCCAAGAAAAATATCGCTAAATTGACAATCATAATATTATCACTAGGTTGTAGGTATTATACCACTTGTAAAATCTTAGTCATAAATCACTAGTTTGCGGGGTTGTTATTGGTTTTCAGCTGTACAATTTTTACTTGTAACAAACCAGTGATGCACAGCCCGCGGTCCAATAAGGAACTCCAGTGAAAAATATTATGGCTTTAAAAAAATATGTTCATATAGACCAATAAACGTTGATTCTGAATATATAAGTTTTACTTCATAATATTAAACGCTGAGTTTTTAAAAAATTATTAAAAAGTGCATTTTTAAACCTCTCCTCAAAACACAGCGTTAAGTTGGCATTACTGAAATGGTGAATGGTGACGTCACTGTTAACCTGTCACCTGGTGATAGCGTGTTGAATGTTGTATTGACATTTGAAATCCCGACTGAAATGACTTGAAGTGCACACGTACGAAATTCAACATTTAGTGTTTTTGATTTATTTTCACACTGTTTATAGAGATTTAGATAAATAATAGTTGGAAAAGGGCTATATTTGCGGACAATCTGCAATAAATTTTGCCTATTTGAGGTTAAAGTCGTGTCATATTTGACATTTGGTTTATGTATGTTCAAATTGTTTTTAGTATAGGGCTTTTTATACAAGTTATTACACAATCGTCATGATCAGTGTATTATAAATACCAGTATTTCTGTATGTGTTATACATAATAGAATGTACAAAATCACGCCTGAACACATAATTAGATGGCTTAAGATGTCATTTGTATTTGCGATGAAAAAGATGATTTATTGTTTTTATATTGCACTTTGGTACAATACAATAACAGTAGCGATGAAATGTGGACATTTTATCAATGTTTTTCTATATTAAAAGCAGTTAATCTTGAATAAAAAACGATTTCTCACACCTAAAAGTCTCATACTAGTCATCCGCCATCATTCCGCCATATTGTCCATTTAAAACAGGGATGTTCTGCCCAAAAAAATTATTTCCCTAGATTTCGAAGTGAAATTTCCCTAGAATTTCACATTTACGCAATTACCTACGTAGCCACCTGATTGTGTAACACTAATCCTGTTATATGTTAATTAATATGATTAATTAATTGGAAAGATATCGGAACTTGGTAGATATACTAATAATACTGTGCTTTTCCAAATAAAACACTTTTTGCTACGTGAAGTAATAATTTAAAAGTACGAATACACTCACCACTGAATTAGAAACTGAATTCCAAATAAAAAAAAAACACTTTGCAAAATAAAAATCAACCGCAATCACCGAAAAAACGGAACTTAAAACATAATTTTTTTTTTCAGAGGTCCCATTTATCTTTTTAGATACATAGGGAACGTACCCATATTACGTGACCAACTTTTTGCACTTTTTAACCCTCCCCCCCGCACCGTGACCAAAAACCTAAGCAACCCGCCGCTCATTTGTACCAAGCGTGGTATTTTGAACACCCCCCCCCCCGAACGTGTCACGTAGTATGGGTACGTTCCCTAATATCATTTTGAGTTGTCAGTATTAAAAATAACATTGCATGTAAGTACATGAACAATACTTAAGATTCATAGGAATTCCAAAAAATATATATACGTATATATATAAATAATACCAGTAATATTGTCATACGTAATAAAAATTTTGCCAGAGTTCGAAATTTCCCTATATTTTGTCCTGATTTCCCTTTTCCCTAAAAAATATTTTTCTCCCCTAGATCTAGGGAAATTTCCCTAGACATAACATCACTGATTCAAAATGACAACTTGAAAGTAAATAAACTATGGTGAAGACGTCACACAATCCACCATAGATACGATGCTTTTCGGGGGGTCTTGAAAAATTAAAACTTTGACAATTATTTTAACTAAAACTAACTATAAAAATAAAAATAAAAATGCAGTTATTTAAGTTTGAAGGTCTTTATTCATAAAAAAAAATAAAAAAATTGGACTGGAGTTCTCTATTCTTGCAGCCTGCATGTCAATTTCGTACGGTCTGCTTGGCTGTAGAGAAAAATCAGAATGTTTGCAGTAATTCTTAAAAACCCTGGCTGAGAACATTTTTTTATGGACGTTTTTTAAAATTTACACTGCAAAATGGTACTAAATTTGAAGAACCGGTTTGCACAACATGAAATTAAAAAAAAAATCCCCAGAAACGTGAAATCTTTAAATACTATATACCGCTGTCAATCGTATGTCAATATCCCCTCAATGAAAACAAAAAATCTGTTTGCAGGTCGTGGGCTGTTTGATAAATAGGTAAAGCGGCCCCTTGTTAAAAAGGTTTTGCATAACATTCATACATTTACCCCTTATTTACATTTATTCTTTCACGGAAATAACTTTGAAACATTGAAAAAAATATAAATATTAAAATATACGCAATCTTATTCTCGTTCAAAGACTGCCTGCTTGCTACACTTGTTTCGAGAGGTCTCCAAATTTTCATTTATTCTTTAAAAAATTAACCATTTCGACTTGTAAATCGACTATGGTTCACGATTTGTTAAAAACTTATAAGAGAATAACCAGAGAAAACCGGAAATACGTCATTTTTAAATCAAATTTTAGACTTATTTACTTACTTTTCCACAAAAAATTATAAATTGATTTCGAAAGATTGTTCTTTTATCTAGTAAAGGTATGTTTTAAATTGTGAGAAAAAATGTTTATCTTTAGTATAATAAGGTTATATATTTAATTATTATATTAGGGAACGTACCCATACTACGTGACATGTTCGGGGGGGGGGGGGGGGGTCTTTAAAATACCACGCTTGGTACAAATGAGCGGCGGGTTGCTTAGGTTTTTGTTCAGGGGGGGGGGGGGGGGGGGGTTAAAAAGTGCAAAAAGTTGGTCACGTAGTGTGGGTACGTTCCCTTAGGTCCTTACATATGAACATATGAAATTGGCGTTTTGTATGGGAGGAACATAAAGTCGATTTTTTAAAAATATAATATATTTATTTAATCAAAGTATGTACCATTGCTATCTATGCACTTTTGTCATCTCATAGGTAGTTCATCGATCCCTTTACTAAAAAAACAATTCGGACGGGAATCAATAAAATCTTTGAAGGCGGTTTGGACTGCCCCATCAGAGTTGAATTTTTTCCCTTGCAAGAAGTTATCCAAATTTCGAAAAAAATGGTAATCTGTTGGGGCAAGGTCCGGAGAGTACGGTGGGTGTCCAATTGAAGCTCCTCTAATTTGGTAGCCGTCTGTTGTGCGGTGTGTGGTCTAGCGTTGTCATGAAGCAGCAGTGGCCTAAAGCGATTAACCAGCCTCGGTTGTTCAGCAGCTAGCTTTTCCATCATGGTTTGCAGTTGCTAACAATAGAAAGCTGTAGTGGACGACACAAACAAAAAAAAAAAACAAAAAAACACAACCATGTTTTCTGACATATATAGCATTAATCCTTCGAGCCGTTTCTGCAGCACTGGTGCCACGGTGGAACTCGTACTCGTAATGCGATATTTCAAGTTTTCCATTTTGTAAACTAAGTGACGCAAAGAAAATAACAATTAAGGAAAAAACAAATGAATTATAATTTTCGAAACACAAATACATAAGTAAATAGCTGTATAAATTTGAATTTGGAATTCCTAACCAAAGAGAAGATATTTGAGATCAAAGTTGCCAGTATGGCAAAACGCCAATTTCATATGTAAAGACCTAATATTTAAGATTTTTTTTACATTCTTATTTTGCTTAGACATTATTGAAAAATTATAAATACTTATGATAAAAAAATAATTACAAAAAGTAGGTACATAATTTTAATAGTTTTATCATCACGCCTTTCAGCATTTTTGGATACGGATATAAATTAAAGCAAATTTTTAATGAAATAAAATCGATATTGAATTTAAAAAAGCTGGTACGGAGAATAATTAATCTTACGATCCGCCCTATACATCGTAAGAACATCTTTCGACGAAATTTGGATTCTCGGCTACTGGCTGGTTAAAGGCCCTTACCCTTCTGAAGTTTCCCAATATCAACTTATCAATAATTTTTTAATTTATAGATGAAAGTGGGATCAGTGTGGATAGCCTAACTACCGTGGCAACTTGCAGCAGTAACCCAACAGTATGGAATACGAGGACTAATTCGCTCAGCGACACTGGGATTGCAAGCGATCGAACTGCTTCCCCAATAACGAGGCAGACCACCCCTCTAGAGCCCGCCGATACACCAGCAAGGTACGTGTATATCGTCATCGTTCAGGCAAAAGTCACCAAAGCACAACACACATTTTTGAGATACTGCAAATTTGAAAGATAAAATATTTTACACAAATTTTAAAATACAGTTTTGAAGTATAATATGTACGAATAATCGCGGATCTGCCAACTGAAAGAAATACTGTATTGTTTGACTATTTTGTAAACCATTAAATTTTAAAACTTATTTCATTCTGTCAAATTATTTTTAACATTAGTTTAAAAGTATTAACATAATTTATTAAATAGCGAACCAATGCAAACACAAAGCATTCAGCAAGGTAAAATGCATTAATCCAATATGTCTATTGCGATGAGGTGGGTAATATCTAATAAATAACATTACTCACACCTTACATTACTTGCACTCCAAGATATACATAGCACATATTTAATTTCAACTGCATTCAAAAACTTATTACCCTTATCTTTTAACACATATTAAGCAATGTTAAGTGGCATTTAACAGACATTTATTTTTTAAATTTCATTAAGAAAGGAACCCTCAGATGGTTTGGGCATGTAAAGCGAATGAACAAAGAAAGTAGTGTAAAAAGAATATAAGACGCAAATGTGAATGGTAGAAGAAGTCGGGGACGTCCGAGGATGACATATCACGATCAAGTGAATCAGACACTTGAGACGGGCCATGTCAAAAGTCAGAATAATAGAAGAGTATGTATGAGACGAATGTGAGTGAGGCAAAGAGTGTGTGCCAAGACCGAGTTGTTTGGCGGTCCGTCCTCTCTGCCTACCCCTGTGGCGAAACGGCGTGATAAGTTAGTTAAATTTAATTATTTTTTATTATTGTTATTATTTTTTCAAACTGTATTATGTATAAATTATTATATTATAAAATGGGGGCCTCAGCACGGGTAAACAACCCAGTGAGGCCAACATTACTGGATTGGAAAATAATGTAAAATAATGTATCAACAATAAAAAAAAAAATAGTACAATTTAACCGCAATTGTTCATATATAAGTCAATATTACAAACAATTTACAATTTCTCTATACAAGTATTTAGGCATTTGACTCTTCAAAAATAGTGTTATGGCATTTAGAGAACAGTCACCCACATTGAAATGGTTTGAGATTTTATTTTAACAGGCAGGACGTCGGTTCTGCCATTCGGGTCATGGTTTCAACTCCAGCGGTAGTGGTCTGGTACAAATAAATCATAGAATCCCTAGATCATTGCAACCATGTATGATCGTGTGAGAAATGTGGAGATCCGCAAAGAATGCAAGGCTGATGTAAGCGTAATGAGTAAGATTAAGAAAGAGACTCTCAGATGGTTTGAGCCTGTAGAGTGAATAAACAAAGAAAGGAGAATATATGACGCAAATGTGAATGGTAGAAGAAGTCAGGGACGCCTGAAAAAAACATTGGCACGACAAGTTAAGTTAAGTTCTGCAAGATGCTTGAGTCGGGCCATGTCAAGAGTCAGAATAATGGAAGAGTATGATGCACAAACATCGCTCACGTATTCCAGCTTGCTTCTCATGCTGTTGAAATGCGAGCATTGCTTCTTGGTTAAGAAACTGCTTTCATGTCTTGGTGATAAACCCAAAAAGTTTGTAGCATGACTGAATGAGCTGCGATGTGTGGTCAGAGAATATCGGTTCAGGATCAAAGATGGCACCAAGATCCTTCATGGTATTTACATGTGATAGCATTAATGACAAAGTATAATTGTTGAACTCCATCAAAAAACATTTTAGAGAAATCACCAACGGGAAAATTGCTGCTTCCCTCATCACCACATGAATGTCACACTAAAAATTATACCTATTTTACTTATTACTGAATACATGTGGATGATTTTATCTTTTAGTTAAAGGATCTTGATTACGATATGATTAAAATGTGTTTTAACGGTGTATGTGTATTAACTGTGGATCTGTGCATATATTATGTGAAACACCTGACTGTATAAATTGTAAATATTTAAAATGTATCCACAAGCTCCTCCATCCACAAGCAAATGCTTTTAATGGAGGAAAAGTAACACTGTAACATGTTCCATTTTTTAAGATAAATAAAATTATAAAAAAAATAAATTATAACATTTCACCCTTATCTTATAATCGTAAATTATAGTATTTAGAGAAAGAGTGAAGGACATAGTGACACATTTTTTATTATTGAAATCTAATCTGTTTACCAACGACCTTTCAGATAGTGTATCCAGATCAGCTTGCATTTTAAGACAATCTTGTTGGGAGCTTATTTATATCAGAATTTTAAGATCATCTGCAAATAGTAGACATTTTCTGGTCCTAACACAGTTTTGGATGTCATCTTTTACTATTAGAAACAAAGGAGGTCCGAGGTCTGACCCTTGGGGTATATCAGTTTGCGCTGAGATTTTTTTTAAATTATGGCTATCAATCAAATTGGTTTCTGGATTTTAAGTGAAAAAATTTCAGTGTTGGTAGATCGAAATTTGGTTTAAATATTTTCCTCAGTGGGATGTCATGGTTCGGCAAAGTCATTGTAAACTAAGACTGTTTTGTAGCTTCCAACCGCGAGAAAGTAAGCAGATTTGTGATTGTTCATTTCTTTGAAAGTAAACCATGTTGGCTTCAATCTTGTGACTTAACTTATAAATAGTTTTGGCAGCACTGATAATACAACACTGATAATACATTGACAATACACTGACAACACTGATAATACGGTTACCGGTTCGAGTTCTTGACGTCTGTCTTGTCTCCAGTATTGAAAATAGGACTGACTCAAGTCAGTTTCCATATCTGGGGAAACGTAGAAGTCAAAATATTATTGAATTATAATATACACGGTGTCCGGAAACTCGTAGTACAAGCGGAAAACTGGTGAACCTACATCACATAGACAACCCAAATAAACATAAAGATTTTCAATTTAAGCATTTTCAAATTTAAAATTAAAAAAAAAATATATTTAAAAAAAAATTCGGCTTATTTAGGGTTAAAATTTTAAAAAGGCGGAAATGTCATGATGACAGATGGAAGATGTTCCACCTCACGGATAATACGGAACGTTCAACGTTGCACGGATAATACGGAATGTTCCTTTTTTAACTAATAGACAATCAAATATGACGTTTGTCGGAAGTACCTACCAATCTTATAAAATAAATTATCTAAAATAAACTCGCATTTCATCATCATTTTAAAAAACATCCCAGGTTTTTGAATGGTTTGTTGGCAAAGCAGTATTTGTCTAGCGGGTTTGTGTAATTATTCTAATAAATTTCTTTCCATGTTCTACTGTTATAAATACAGGTACAAACTTGTCAATAATGCATTCACTTTGTTATACGCAAAAATATTTTTTCTATGATTGGCAGCATTGATGAAATGTTAAAATAAAAAACGATGAAACATGGCATTTCCGCGCGAGTGGATTAATTTTAACAAAATTAAAATGTTAAATCCATATTTTTGGCATGTTTTTTGTTCTCCCCCGACATAAATACTCACTTTTCGTAATAAAGTAATAATAAAGCTTAATCTAACTGTTTGGATAAAAATTATTCCGTATTAACGAGTAAGCGGTTTAATGCATAAAAAATAATATTTATTCTCCCACCTCTTCTCTTCTAAACAATATGGTTAATTAGCGTACCTGTTTATTTTGTTATGTAGATAGTAGCCCCGAGCGGAGCATGTGAGCGTCCAACAGCATTGGTATTATTCCATCGTAATGCACAATAATTAATCATGTTTAAATATGAAAATAACACACACTTTGTTTTAGAGTTTGTTATGATGAAATGGTGTTTGATTGATCTCGCACAAGTATTATTAATCACGTTTAGATATGAAAATAACACACAAGTAACACAAACTTTGTTTTAATGTTTGTTAAATGAAAGGGTATTTAATTTTTGTTATTACTTTTTGGGATATTATGCCGTGTTGCGTTACCTCCTTCTTTAGCCAACGTTTCGGACAGCGTTACAGTGTCCGAAACATTGGCTAAAGAAGGGGGTAGCGCAACACGGCATAATATCCCAAAAACGAATAACAAAAATACTTTTGGCCGTGAAAACTAAAATCGTATCTGGGGTATCTAATTAATCACATTTAAATATGAAAATAACACACAGTTTATTTTAAACCTTGTTAAATGAAGGGTTTGTACGCCGTTCAATAAGAAAAGATATCAATCGACCGCAATCTTCATCATACGTCAACGACCGCAATCAACAAGAGACAAAACAAACTGACGAAAAATAAAAAAATAAATTTGTGTCGAAGACAAATATCCGGTCAGTCCTATTAAATTATCGCTGAACACTGGGAATATTATTTAATTTATTTTAGCAGCATAGGTATGATTTTTGCAGAGTTAATTATTGCGGACATCAAACAAAAATAGGTATACCTATCAAGGGTATGAGGGATGGGTAGGAATCTGAGAGTCAGTGTATCCAGGAGTGACGGACGCATGAATTCATTCCTCCCATGGCTGTGGAATATGATTTTAATAGTCCAGTCAGCCTAAGTCGTAGAACACCAATTGAAACACCATCGATTACTACCATTTAGACAAGTGTTTAGCCAAAAGTCCCCGCTCCTACGCCCCTTGCTTCCCCGCCTGTGCCCGCCCAAACATAAAAAGTGTAAGGGTTTTGTAAATCACGTCTATCTCGATTACTAAACAACATATCGGGTTGAATTTTTTTTTATTCTCTTTGCTGTAACATTGTCTACAATTAATATTCAGTTAACTTTCGTCGTAACTTTTACCGTTTGTTTGTAATTCGTATGAAAAGGTAAAAATTTGTATATTTTTTGGCATGTAATTTTACATTTTGTCACAGAACTTTTCAGGCCGACATTTTATGAAAAAATGTTTCCTACAAAGATTGTAGCCCTTTCTATGAGCTGTAAAGTTATATATTTTAATGTGTACTTTATGGCTAGAAAACATCAGATATCAACCGTGAATGCTTGGTGCACCATCTCTGCGTCGCTCCGCGGCAGCCGATTTACCGCACTATTCATGTATGATGTTTATACTCATTAATTGTATTTTTTGTCAATTGTTTTAAATTTTGGTTATACTGAAGAAGTGAAATTATGCTTACTGGTATCAGTTCAAGTTTCAGCAACTAAAAATGCCAGAGTATTTCAGTTTAAAATCTATAACTTTATTTATTGAATGGAAGTATAAACTAGCTCGGGTTTCGAGAGAGTACGGCCTCAACCACTCTCACGATCTCCTGCCATGCAGCTGGTAGGCAGACAAATAAAAGCCGCCAAGACTCGGACAAACCTCACCTCATGAACTCGGGGACCCCTGCTAAGTCACCACTACTTGAGGTGATCTACGACGAAGGCGTCCACTAATATCTACAGGAATTCCAAAAATTGAAAAAATCTAACTAATATCTATGAGAACCAAAGTGCGTACGAATATCTACAGCTCAATTGCTGACTAATATCTATGAGAACCAAAGTTGACGAATATCTACGGCACTGGCATAGGTTGGATTTGCAATTATGTATACCATATTGGAAAACGTAATAATGCAGTTTAAAAAAAACTTTATTTATGTATGTATGTAAAAACCCCTAATATCGACCTATTGGACACATTTAGCTGATTTGAAGGATTTGGATTTTGTTTTAACAGCTTTCTTTATTTCGAGTGCTTCTAAATTATGTAGTCTGTTACCATAACTATTTCTATGTGAGTTAGGTTAGGTTAGTTTAGGTTGAGGTGCCGTGTATTTCGAAATAAATAAATAAATAAATATCTTTGTATTATGACCAATAAATTATGTTCAATAAATTATTGTCCTCGTAAACAGCAAAATACGTAATATTATGCAAAAACTTCATGTACTTTAAACAATTAAGCCTTTACGTAATTAGTAATTACGTAATTGAAGTAATTTAAGCTTCTCCGTACAACCTCTTGCTCAGCTGCCCTCTGTAGATATTAGTCCAACCTACGCTCTGTAGATATTAGTCAACACTAGGACCGTCATAGATATTCGTCCGATCTTAGCTCTGTAGATATTAGTCAACACTCTGAAGTTCGTAGATATTAGTCCAACATATGAGCTGTTGATATTCGTCCGACATACAGGCTGTAGATATTAGTACCTGGAGTCACCTACGGCAGAGGTGTTGGTTATCCAATAAATGGTTCCCGCGGTGGCGGTACCCATACCCGCCTTCTACATTGATAAATTTTATTACATTATAAAAAAATAATAAAAAAACCTTGTTCAAATTGGTTCGAACACGACTGTAGTCAAATGGCGGCCATGTTTGTTGCGTTGTGTGCCACTAAGCAACCATTTTTATTTCCGTTCCCGAGGATAAAACGGTCCAAGTACGAAATTTGAAGAAATGAGTTTTTGATGTAGACTTGAAGTAAATTATCATGTTTATCAGTGGCAGAAAAATGGAAGTCCCATTATGAAGAAAAAATACGATTTTCAAAATTGCATGTGGATGCAAGTACCATGATGCAACAACTATCATAGAAGCAGAAGGGTGTACCATGGACTTTATTCCTTTTATAATACACCACATGTCATAACAAAATAGTCCACTTCATTTAGAGGCAGTAGGACTCAAGTCCATGTTTTTGTTTTTTTTTTACATGAGCTCCACACAGGAGGCCCTGAGGAAAATAATTTCCCTCGGGGCCTATTTCATCTTTGGGGATGCTGTGTGGAGGGGCTTTTTAAAGGAAGGGGAGGAGAGGAGAGTTCTGGGAAGGAAAAGGGTTTAAGGGGTGGGTAGGAATCTAGGGTTCAGCATGTCCTGGTCATCCGCCTGCAAGACCTAGACAAACCTCACCCCATGAACCCGGCACCCCTGCTAAATCACCAAACGTAGCGAACCACTTGGGGTGACCTATGGCAGAGGTGTTGGTTATCCAATAAAGGTTCCCGGGGCGGCGGTACCCATTCCCGCCTCCCAAATTGAAAAGTTGACTCAAGTCAGCGTTTTTTTTTAAACAATTATTTTTAAAGGCTAGTTTAATTTGCTCCTTTTTAAAACAAAACTAACTGATTTAATAATTAGTTTTTTTCTTATCTATCATACAACATCTCCTGAACATTTACCTTTTTGGACTTGCTTCCGTATGTTTCGGGTACAGAATTTGGTTCGCAAGTTCACAGTTCAAGGCCAAGCCATTCGGATTAGTAGCTTACCCCTTCTATTGTGTTGATAGAACCGAGCGCAGAAAGGGACAGCAAATTTCGCATTGCACTTTGACTTGAAAGCGCGAAAATAATGAACAGCTGTTTTTAACCGTGAAACGACCGTACTACACGGAATAAAATTATGGATAATTTCAAAATAATGCTTTAAATCCGGATTTCTTTGTTTGTTTTCTTTTAATTAGTTTTTATTAGTTAGGTACTATGAACGTCAGTAATAATTTATAAGAATTTGACCAAAAAAAAAATCAACTTCTGACTCGATTTACTCGAAAACGAAAGCTCAAATCAAAAAAAATTATACCACAAAATCGACTCCAAATGTGATGAGGATTCCCCAGTTTCCCGCTTGTACTACGAGTTTTCGGACACCTTGTATAACATATATTTTAATTCAGTCAAATTATTACTGGCGCAACAACGATACAAACTTCTATGTGTTAAAAATTTGTTCTTTTTACAGAAAAGCCTTAATCCAATATTATGATGCTTGTATTACAATGGGGAAAATTTCTTTCATTCTGTATGACGACATCAGTATCCAGTCACCAAAGAAAGATACGATGAAGGTTGGAATATATTTTTCGTTGTATTTCTCCTTTTCTGGCAATTACTAAACTTCAAAGCATGCTCGATATTACATGAATGCATATAAATCTGTTTTTATTTGTAATTTTCTTTCTCTTACAGAGTTCTGCCAAGAATCAAGCCAAAAATATGATTCTTACCAACGGACTAGTTTACGCAGTTGTACATCAGCCAAACATTGCGATTTCAAACCACAACAGCATAAATCACATTCAGGTACCTGTTTTCTTAGCTTATATAATACTACATATATCTCAAACATAATACTATGTACCAAAATAAGCCTCAACTATTCATTTGATTAACCATAATACACTTTTTTTATGAATGTACATGTAAATAAAGAAGAGTGAATGATAACATGTTTCGAGTAAGTAAAATTGTAATTTTTTTTTAAAATTTCCTATGTATTAATATTATATGAAGGTATCTGTAATTTAAATGTGATGTTCATTTTCCAGTCATCCATCTACTCCGCCAATATTGTGTTGGGTGGAGACACTCCTTTGCCGAGATTACCGGAACCATCAGATTTTCAGTATCACATCATGGAGACAAGGCCTGGCTTGCCCAATATCTTCACTGGTGTTCCCCCGGCACTATTTACTGCAAAGTATTTTTCCTGTAAGACCAAAACAAAAAGCTTTTTAATATTTTTTTCGAGAATAAGTTTTCAGGGGTCTCTTGTAAGTTTATTGGCATTTGTCCTTGGTATTATCCTGCTTAAATATCTTACTGCCTAAAACTCCTAAGAACCTCCTGAAAATACACACGAAGCTTCCATAAAACTTCCATAAATGCTCCCAGGCGAATTTTATTCTCATTATGAGAATTCTGATATTGTTATTCCGTATATTTAATTGTTTAATAGCAAGTACATATTACAGGTTCTAGAACTTTAAGCACTCTCAAAATAAATCTGGACTGCCCCATCAAGTACACAGTTACCAACAACCGAGTTAACAAATTACTCGAAATTCACAGAATAGTAAGTATATAAAATTTCTAATTAAAGTGTATTTATTGGAAGTGACCTGCCAGGTAAGTATGTTTCTGTATCCATTTGTAAATAGTAAAATTAGTTAGAACCTAAGCTTTCCTAATAAATTGTAGAGCGCCCTTGAGGTGATTTTTCACAAAAACGGCGCTTTATAAATTATCCAATTATTTACGCACCAGATTTAAATGTCCGGGTTTAATTTTCCCCACAGGAAAAACTAAACCCTTTCACACACTTCCCAAATGATCATCTGGTCAATCCACGTTATGCAATTGCACTATATAAGTATTATAATTACAAAACAATACAAGAACAACATGTCAACCTACCAAAGACCAGATGGGAAAATAATTCACCGACTCTAGATATTTTCATATCAGAGGGTTCGGCTCTGTGGAATTCCTAATTGAACCTATAAATCCTACTGATCCCTCAATATAAATATTTAAAAAATCTTTTGTAATCCTACATGTATTTAAAATTACCGACTATTATTATTATTATAAGTATTTATACCAAAATCTTGACACATGCATTAAATAACTGTATGATACATACTAATCCTTGCAACATCTTTTAGTTGACGTCTGCAACAAATCATCAGTCCTCAACAACTATCGAAATGTTTGAAACACCAGATGATACATCCAACGAAATGTATCAGTCGCTGGATCCTAATGCAACAGTTGAGGAAGTTGAACATCAGTTAAACCCTCTCTGTAAATGGTTTGGTAAGATTAAATATGATTAATAAAGAAAACAAATTACATACAGACATATTTATCTTTTTATAATCATATTTAATGATATCTTTTTTAGGAACAATAGCTGTGGTTGAATTAACAGTTGATCAGACTATTATTTCAGTTAAAACACTTGACGAATCAGTTGCCGAAGTGTTGCTATGTTTTACTTCTTTTGTAAATACAATTGAAAACAAACCCAGGATAGACAAAGTGACAATGTTCGGATTAGTCAGTTCCATGATTTTATCTGTGGCCCAAGAGAACAATGACCGTTCAATGGTGGTGAATCCGTGGTCCGTCGGGTAAGCACTTCAAATCAATAAATGTGTAGAATGTAGCCTAAAATAATGTTGACTCATATAAATGTATGTTTGCTCTTACAGCTTTGATGTGACAGCATCTCGTGAGATTTGGAGAATAGGCGAGCGTCCTGGAAATATGCCATCAATTCAATGCTTATTTGAGACAGATCCACTGGTGTGTCAGTTCGGATTGCAACAAATGAGTGCATTGATGGGCATTGTTACATTCTGGAGGGATAGGTTTGCAGTAAGGATTTAAAATCTTGTATTTGCTTCCATCAGAATTCTTTTCATTTGTACGCATATTTCAACAAAAGCTTTATAAATTATTGTAAATTTAAATTGATTCTCTATTTTAGGATATTTCTGCCACATTCCTAGGTGAAAATGCTGACTGTCCCGAAGAGGTTGATCCTGATGCTTCAATTTATTTTGGAAGAAATTCTCCCTCTCCTTACGAGCAACATTACAAAGATGATCTGAGGTAACTTTTTAATTTGGCCAGTGAAAAAATTGATATTTAATATATTTGTTATATATTTGCTTTAATATTTTTGCTATGTTATATTTGCAATGTATTTGATATCTTTTTTAATTGTATTGCTATTTGACCCACCACAACAGGAATATTGCCTGCATCATATGGAAATCTGAATTAAGGGTATCATCAGACACTAGAGTGGAATTTGGCATCTTCCACTAATATTTTCCAACAACTCTAATCCCCCACAATTCGACTCCAGTCTTCAGGATTTCCCATCATCTTACAATCTTCCTTTCCGCAGTAGTCAGTCCATATCTTCTTTAGTTTGCCTATAGTCCTTTTCATATTGTCATAGTGTTCAGAATGTTAAGGACCTGTATAATTTCATAAATAGATACTCATAACAGAATGGGTTTATTTTACAGAGCTGGTGCCTTCACATACATAGAGAGTTCACTGAGCACAGGATGTCAACTTGACCCATATCAAGTTTTGTTAAAGGACCGCTACTTTGTGTTGTGTTACCCGTGTCCTCGTACAATTACCCAAATAAGCACGGATGATATAATTGAGGTATGTTCTCTAGTATGTTCACTAGAGCGATAGCTACCCAAATTAATGTGAATAATTTTAAAAATTAAATTTTAATAATTGCTTTTACTCATCATGTTAATCCTTGTTCCAGTTGGATGAAAAATGCAAAGATGATATACTATGTTCAGTGGAGTACTATTCCGAGCTGGACTATGATTTCATAACTTACTATAAGTTCAAATTAATGGATGGTAAACTGGTCAATGAAAACATCCCTTACTATGACCAAAGTAAGTTTTTACAAATCAAAAATACAATCCATTTCCTTTGATAATAAATACATACTGAATGTCTTTTTTCTTCATACTTACGTACACATTTTATTTATTGTAACATTATTTCTAGACACTGTTATGTCCACGGCGTGGCGAGTAGTAATGTATACCCCGGCTGAAGAACAAACCAGATTCCGAGAAAGGGAGCCTAAACCCCGTTTATTCGATAGAAACAAATATCTCTGCCCCCCTCGATTATACCCGGTGAGTTTGCGAGTGCTTTATATCACTGTTAATGTCCACTATGAAAAGGCAGAACTCACCATTTCCGATTTTTTAAGACATGTAAAAATTATATTAAATCATGTAATTTTTGTTAATATTAAAAATAATAACCATTCCTGTTTTTTTACAATGTATTCTAGCGTGAAACTCCGTCAGCGTATCCCAATTTTGAAATTATTGGATATACTGTCCAAGAGCTAGTTCATACACTGAGGATTGATTCTTACACCTCCCCAGACATGCTGCCACTTGTGCAGTTCCTTGTAAAGATAGGAAACGCAGAAGTGAACATGTATAACAATTCGGAAAAGCTGTAAGTGAATAAATTGTTTTACCTCCTCAAACACAGCAATCTTGTTTTGTGGCACCATTTTAACCCCTCCGAATTTTCGAGAATATTAGCTTAAACGAAATGACATTTTACGAAAACTTTTAGTTATAACCGCTTCACAATTAAAGCTCTATAAATGAAACATTTCTGAACGTAGCCGAATAGTAAAAACTGTTTTAGAAAGGTTACAAATTAGGCTTTCAAATTATTATATTACAGCATTTGTAAATATTAAAATTTAGAACGCAAACATTAAAAATAGGTAAAAATGACTCACATGATGTTTTTATGTGAAAACGGTACTAAAATCACAGATTATGCAAACACCAATACTTATTCTATTGTATATATGTGTAATAAACACTTTTGTCACCTCACTTTTTTATCATTTCATATAAAAATATTTAATAAAAATTTAAAATGTGGAGCGCGGTGGAGCTGGCGGTAGCAAATTTGCGCAGGTAAATATTTTTGTCAACTACACGATTGACAGCTGATTCCTGTTATGTATTTCCATAGACAACCTGATAGAAATGTGCAGCTTGATCTACTATCGACCATTGACTTTTTGTTTTAGGGATGTAACTAAAACAATAACGGAGTTAGAACGATTTCCATGGAAACACACGCGCTGACGTATAAACACGCTTATTGTACTTGACTGCTGTCCTATTTTTAACGCTTATATCTGCTTACGTTGCGGAGGGGTTAAATCAAAATGAATAGATTACTTAGTTTTAACCAAACCGACGTGTTTCGTGAGCGATGCTCACTTCCTCTGGTATTTATTCAAGCAATGTTTTTACTTGCAGAAAAAGAGCTTCAGCCAACCAAGAATTTGAAGACAGGGATAAAAGATTCCTGCTGGATGGTAATCTTCCACCGACACATTCTTCCCTGAAACTTTCTTATTACTTTACTAGAATACGAGCTAGAATGTGGCAAAAAAATGTTGGAACCTTCAGAATCGATTCTAATATATCGTAAGTTTATTCAAATAGTTTTAAACTACGATTTGGTTGTTATAATGCTCAATTTTCATATTTTCCTCGAGAAGAACAAAATTATTAACGACCGTCAATACAGATTCTGGCGGAACCGCTCGTATGTGACACATGTTTGGGATCGGTTCTGTCTCCGACTTTGTTTTTGTTGCACATCAACGACCTAAGTGACCAGCTCAGATATGGGGGCTCCATCGAAGCCAGAGTAAAGTTAGCCTCTCAAAAACTGGGCGTTCTGTACAGGGCCGGCAGATACTTTAATAGTGCACAACTGCTAACCATGTACAAATCACAAGTGCGTACCATGGTTGAATTTGGCAGCCACCTCTCTAAAATACTTGAAAAATACCCTCGAATCTGTGCAGAAACGGGCGGTCCATTTGATAGATTCTCCCATCTTAACAGACGGATAGCAATCTTTAGAGCACAGGCGTCTGGTGGGAATGCTATCCTTGTTCTACCGGTGTTACAATGGAAGATGCTCCGAGGAATTAACTTCATTGATCCCTTCGTCACCGGTGCATAGTTGGGAAACACGCCAAATGCGTGCCCAACATTTGTACATGGTTGATATTTGTCACATGAGAACGGGTCGCTTCTTCGACTCGTTCTTGTGTTCAACAGCTCGGCTGTGGAATGATTTGCCGGCCTCTGTGTTTCCTCCTACCTACAACATGGGTCTCTTCAAGACCAATGTTCATTCCTTCCTCTCCTCAAAAAGATCCTCCACACAGCATCCCAGATGTCATAGGCCCTGAGGGAAATTATTTTCTTCAAGGCCTCATGTGTGGAGTTAATGTAAAAAAAAAAAATTTAAGTCAACTTTATTTTTTTCCTAATTGGTTGAATTATTTCCCCAGATTGGACACGTTGGACAGCAAAGACCTCAGTCTTTATAGAACCGTGTTAAGCACTGGTATTCGGGTGGAAAATTGGTGGGGGGGATATATCCCACGTTTATCACACATGAGTGATACTACCAAATCTGGAGTGAAGGTTAGAGTGGGAGAACTTATGGTGCGACTGAGTCCAGACGCATTGAAAACACTGGCCATTGCTGTGAATCAGGTATACACACTGTTTTATCTCTTAGGAATAAAACCTTATCCAAGAGTTAAATTCATTTTTATTCTTTGAATTGAAATTAATGATTCCCGAGTGAACATTTTATTGATAGATATACCTACATAGAATATGATTTTTCTTCTTCACCAGGCTTTTAGAGTTTAGCTTTGAAATTAAGTCTCCCCTCAAATGTCTCCAGTTTTTGGCCGCTCTCAAATCTAAAGCCTGTCTGATGGGTGATTTTTCCGAAGGGCCTGCTCTAGTACAATGTAATATGCATACACAAATGTTCCCATAACCATATTGACATTTATTTATAATTTATTACTTATGTTTAGCAGTGGGCTGCCATTATTGAGTTTTCATAGCTGTTTCAAAACAACAAATAATTCTCTAACTCCTTTTCAGAGCGACGATACACCAGATCCTAATCACTGTGAAGAATGCTCTAGCTCATTCACCCCACAGACGATGTACCACAAGTATATGTTGAGGAATGATACAAGTGTTGCACTGCTGCTGAGGCAGGAAGGCTCCAAACAAGAGATATTGATACAGCCCCTGTCTGCCACTCTCTACGCCTGGCACCATGCTAAAAAATTCCCTCAACGCCTTTCTGTTACCATACAGGAGGGCAACTGGAGATCGGAAAAAGGTAACAAATTTAATTTGAGGCTGAAATTTGAGTTGTTAGGTTGACCACGGTGTCGAGTTCAGTTCCTCTGCCCTGGATATTGAAAAAAGGGTCGGCTCTTCTCAACACTTATGCTGTTACATTTTGTATTTTCTTTAGGTTTCCAGATCGATGAACCCGGTTTGGAAAGTGCTAAGTGTATCAGTGATGCCAACCCGGTGGTGCTTTCTGTATTTGTGTCAGTGGAGGCTACAAGTCCCTTTCACCGTATTGCTACCTTTATGGGACGCCTGACTGTGTTCAACCTCATTCAACACAACCTCGAAATCAAGGTACCATATAAGTATTTTTATATAATGCTCTAATAAGTGGTTCTCAACCTGTGGTACGCTTACCCCTGGGGGTACGCGAAGCCAAATTGGGGGTACGCAATAACATGGCACGCATGTAAAATCACTGGTTAAAATGCCTGAAGTCTTGTTACACTCTGTATAAAGTTGCATTACTTAATTGTATTTTTGTGACTTGATTGTTAAATTCATGTAATAATTAGAGTATTAAAAATTACAAATGAAACGTGTATTTCATTACACACCTAAAAAGATAGATAGAGGGTATGGGGAACATCAAAATTGTAGGGAGAGACAAGGGGTACGCCGGCTCAAAAAGATTGAAGACTACTGCTCTAATACATATACACCTTTTGAATATGTACCATGTTATTGCATAAAATGTTGTCTTTATGTACCTTCTGACAAACTACATAAGTAGTTAAGAGGTTTGAGTGTTAATAATAAAAAAAAATATATATATATTTACATATTAATAGTTTTATAATGAACTAGCGAGTTCCCGGCATGCGTTGCTATGTCACTTAATAAAGAAATTGTTTCTCCCTGTGTGTCCTTTCTCATTAGTCCCGTTCCGCTTCCCCTTCCTCTCCCGCTTCCCCTTCCCCTTACGCGTTCCCACTCCACTCTCCCGCTTCCCCCGTCCCACGAACTCCCCTCCCGAGTTCCCCTTTACCCTCCCGCATTCCATACATTCAGTCCCGGTACATTTAGTTTTCAAAGAGCTTGTGTGCCACCACTAAAACAATTTTTTATACAAATTTCATAATGCCAGAGCTCACCAGTATATATAGAAACGTTCGCGGGCGTGCTCACAACAACTCACCAAAGTTTCATTGCAATCGGATGAACAGTTTAGCAATGCATAATTTCATGACGCCAGAGCTCACTATTACATACAGAAAACATCGCGGACATGCACACATCAAATTCCCACAGTTTCATCGCAATCACTATATATATATATACACAGTGTCCGGAAACTCGTAGTACAAGCGGGAAACTGGTAAATCTACATCACATTCGGAGTCGATTTGTGATATAACTTTTTAGATTTGAACTTTCGTTTTCGAGTAAATCGGGTCCGAAGTTGGAATTTTTTTGGTTAAATTTGAAAAAATTGTTTACTAGGGGGTTGATTTCAGCTGTGTAATGTCTTATAAAATGCATCGGAGGGTAAACCGGGCTCAAAAGTTTTTGAACCCTTTAGTTGCCGAAAAAATGGAAAAATAGAAAAAAATTATATTAAAATCGAAATGCTGAGATCGAAAAAAACAAGTTTTTTGGGATCTCTACGTGATGTAGATTCACCAGTTTCCCGCTTGTACTACGAGTTTCCGGACACATTGTAAATGTATATTTTGCCCCCGGCTTCACTTGCATAGTATTTGGGGGTTTCCCACTCCGCCTCCTCCCCCCCCACTCCACCCCTGCTGCTGACCTTTAACTCTGAATCGTTGTCTAAATATGCCCTCAAAGTTTTGGATATGGAAATGGACATCCGGAAAGAAAATAAAGTGTTAAAGCCAAGTACCAAACAAAAGTAAAAAAACTAATTTTAATTAATTATTTTGATTACAGCTGCATCAAAAAACGCCTGGTGGTTTAATTAGAGTGAGTCCAATATTCACTGTTAAAGGGAACACTCAACTGGCTTCGCTCTTCCTCGACGATACTTGTGATGCTGTTTTTAGGTAAGATATAAATATTTATTTTTATTTTAACTTATGAGTAAAACCTCAAATTGTAATATTTAATTAATGAAGACAATATTAGCGACTCTCAATCGAAAATTTGCAGAGAAGTCAAAAGATGTTGCATATTAAATAAAAAATTATATTTTTTTGTATTTCTTGGGCATTAACTATCTAACAATTTTAAAGATTAAAACTCTTCAAAATTAAAAAAAAATTAAAACATTGAAAATTAAAATTCTTCAAAACAAAAAATTTATAAATTTATCCAAGACAATCTTGCAATCTTAGGCTGCCTTTTCACACATTGGTTTTTTCCTGTGAGTCGCTCACGTAAGCGACTTATGTCCAAATTAACTATGTAAACGACCTTATTTAAAGCAAGTTACAGAAGTTTTTTTTTTTTTTTTACATAAGCTCCACACAGGAGGCCCTGAGGCAAATAATTTCCCTGAGGGCCTATGTCATCTTTAGGGATGCTGTGTGGAGGGTCTTTTAGGGAAAGGAAGGAGAGGAGGGTTCTGGGAAGGAAAAGGGTTTAAGGGGTGGGTAGGAATCTGGGGTTCAGTGTGTCCTGGTCATCAGACCTAAACACACCTCATCCCATGAACCCGGGCACCTCTGCTAAATCACCAAACGTAGCGAACCACTTGGGGTGACCTATGGCAGAGGTGTTGGTTATCCAATAAAGGTTCCCGGGGCGGCGGTACCCATTCCCGCCTCCCAAATATTTGTTGTTCTTAGGTAAGGTTTTTGACAGGCTTAATAGCGTCTGTGCTTCCAGCTAGAATTTCCAGCTTCCAATAGAACTTCTGCCTTCTCACAGCTTATGAAATCAGTTTGATAAGTGTAGATGTTTACCGTAAGTAATAGTACCAAAATGCGCCGACGCGAGATGTCAAAAATTTAAATAAAATCAGATTAGTTAAGTGGATACTTGATTCGAATTATGACTGCTGAATATATGCTGTCATCATTTGTTTTGTTTGGTTCCTTCTAAAAATAATACTTTTTATTATTAACCAATATTTTTATGTTTTATGGCCAAAAAAGTGTAGTGTGTTGTGCCTTATTAACGTTTATCACAATAATTCTAATGATAGAATATTTTATTCAATTTCAAACCAATTTTCAATATTTTCTGCCGAGTGCATTGCAATAATTGAATCTCTCAAATATATAATAACAAATAATTTTGAACATTCTATTTGTTTTCTCACCGATCACCTTGTATGTCTTATTAGAGTGCTGATAAACCTCCATTTAAAGCTCTGGAAAAACCGTAACTCTGATTCGGATTCCTGGACATGTTGGCATAGTGGGTAACGATATTGTGGATTCCTTGTCAAAACAAGGAGCGTCCAACCCTACTGTTACCCCTCGTAAACCATATTCCCCTAATAGTTTTTCCATCATCAAAGATAGATCCCGCATTTTGGACAGAGAATTGGAACATTGCTAGTCAATCTAAGGGAGCCGCATCGCCTCAACACAAAGGACTATCCCATCAAAACCGTGGTTTCAAAAATTCCCCCATTTTTCCTAAAAAGAAATTACCCCACCCATTCGAATGAGAATCGGACATTTTTCCATTCCTTCTCATCTTTTTAAAATTCACGTCCTTGACTCCCCAGATTGTACATTCTGTGATCTAGATGTGGGAACTTTAGTTGCCCCTCTCTAAATAAATATCCTCTCTTCTATCATGCATTATCTAAAATTGCCTACCCTCCATTCAACATCTCATCTCTTCTAAGTCTGAACTTGACTCCGATCTTCCATATAATTCTGAAATTTGCACATTTAAATAAAATGAATATATAATTCACCTTTCCTTTCTCTGTAATTTTAAATAATGGCCTAAAACACCCTTGAAGGGTGTTCATTCCAGAATGCAATATGATCCATTTGCCATAGTAAAATAATTATTCATATCAATCATGTTATTTTTTAGTAATTTAGTTATGCGTAGATTCTCCTTTTAAATATGCAAATAAAATTCTCCTACGGTTTGAACACTAACTACGACCCTTGAATTAATGTTTATGGCTGGTATTATATGGAGACATTCCTTTACAAATATTTGGAAGAAAATATTTATTATTTTAAAGTGTTTTAGGTTTAGTCGGTAATTTTAATAGGACCCTCAAATAAAACCTATAAATATTTATGGCAGCCCCCAAAATGGAAAGTGTTTGCTATCGGCCTTTTATGGCACAACCTGAGATGAACTCCTATAATCATAATATTCGCAATATTTGTTAATTTCTAATGTTTAAGATGTAACTTTATTAGTGTGCTCTTTTGACCGAATTTTAAAGTAATTTTATTATTTTCTGTATGTTAGATTTTAAAATTGTGGGAACTGCTTAAATCTCAATTCTCACCATTTCTCCACGTACCAATGAAATTTTATTTGAATATTTTACTTAAATATGATGTCGCTTTTAACAGAGAGTTAGTATTGTTGTTACAGTGGAACTGGAAGGTACTTGAGGTGTGCCTTCAGTTGAGTGTGGAAAAACTGACGAGAGAAATATCGAGGGGAAGTAGATCTTCGATATTTGTCAGTGTGGTGTGATCTTGGAGGTCACTCGAGCAGAGGGAAAATAGGCCCTTTGCGTGAGTTATCTAGTTGAACTTAAGCTGAGAGGTAGATAGATAGATACCTGCAGTGAGTTTGTAATTGAACTGAAGCTGGGAGGTACATGTTGTACCTACGATAAATGTAAAATTGTAAAGAACTGACGGTAGAGATATCGGAGGTATCTTTGTATTTGTAATTTATTGCATTTGTAGTTTGGTGATTTAGCAGGGGTGCCCAGGTTCATGGGGTGAGGTTTGTCTAGGTCTTGGAGGCGGATGACCAAGACACACTGAACCCCAGATTCCCACCCACCCCTTAAACCCTTTTCCTTCCCAGAACTCTCCTCTCCTTCCTTTTCCTAAAAAAAACACTCCACACAGCATCCCCAAAGATGACATAGGCCCTGAGGAAAATTATTTTCCTCAGCGCCTCCTGTGTGGAGCTCATGTAAAAAAAAAAAAAAAAATTAAATAAATTGTGCTAAGGAAGAGGAAGAAGTGTTTTCTTGCAAACTCCATTCTGAACGATAGTAAGAAACAAAGGGTGAAAGCCGGAAATATTTAAAAAAAAGTGGATAATTACCTAACTTATTATCTCCCGAAAACATTATGAAAATAACGCTAGATAAAACTCAATAAGCACTTCCCACGGAAACAAATAAAACAGAAAGAATCTTGATTTTAGATTTTCACACCCAAAAGTATTTTTGTTATTTATTTTTGGGGTGTTATGCCGTGTTATGCTACCTCCTCCTTTAGCCAACGTTTCGGACAGCGTTATAGTGTCCATCATCAGTCCGCACATCTGCCCTGATGATGGACACTGTAACGCTGTCCGAAACGTTGGCTAAAGGAGGAGGTAGCGTAACACGGCATAACAACCCAAAAATAAATAACAAGAAAGAATCTTCTTCGATTCCAAAAACCAAGAGATGTAATTTATTTTTCAGTTGGAAAAAAGCTTTCTGAAAATGAGCTTAATTACATATTGATCCAATCCTTTCTAATCTCGATATTTCTGTTTATAAGATTACGTATTTGAATTCGATGTCGGTAGCTGTCATTCGGATATAATTAAAGAACTCCATTAATTTCCGCCGTTAACGGAAGAAAAGTGCATGGAAAAAGGCCCAATTCCAATTGTTTCCAATACTTCATTTGGGCCCTTTTGTATTTATTGACAAAATCGCATAAATTTGACAGCAGCAAATCGTTGACAGGATGCCATCTTACTGATAATAAAATTACACATAAATTACGTATGTAGTGGTCGCCGTGAGAATTTACATAAGTTAAACTTCCGAACAAGTTCCGTGATATTAATTACCATAAGTTGAATGCATATGTAAGCACCCCTGTCAGTAACTTATCAAAATCTTACGTAAGCCGTAAATTTTATTTATGAGTGTAAAGTTAGCCATACAATAAAGATATCAGCCAATAAAAATATGAATTGAGAAAATGCAGATAATGTTGGAAGTTCTTAGTCCAAAAATGTTGCAATTAAATATGACAGAAGCGGATAGGGTCCCATTAGCTCAGTGGTAGAACACTGCCCTGGCTAAGGACCTGGGTTCGAATTCTAGATGTGACTGTATCTTTTTCTGATTTTTCTGTTTCAAATTTTCGATTGAGAATCGCTAATATTGTCTTAATTAATTAAATAAGATATGGATAATTATTGCAGTCCGTCATTATTAATCATGTTTTGTAATATAATTACGTTATTTTTTTTTAATCATGTTATGTAATATAATTATATATATTTCAAAGGGCTTCTATAATTGTATAGCCTTCATTAAGATACATGCCTCTTGCGTGACTATTTCTATGGTGTTTTTATTTTTATTTTTTATTTTGGCACTTTTCTGATATAAAAAAAATAAGTATTTTGTAACTTGAAAATTTAATTTTTATAGGATGCATGTAGCGCATTCCAATGCTGGTTGGACTGGAGATATTCCCTTGAAACAGTGCAGCAAAAGTAATGTACCTTGGCTCGTCAAAGGTATGTATACATTATTTCAAGATCTATATTCTCCTTCCACTCGCCCTTACGTACCATTTGATTGTATAGTTGGTATAAATGTATATACAGGGGAAACAGTACATACCCAAAGGATTTTAACCAGCGATTCTAATAATTAGGTTTTACTCTAGGGGCTACTTGCCTATTTACTTATAAAATCTTGTATATATTTTATTCTTAACACCTGTAGTACAACCACAAAATAATAATAATAAATAAATAATTTTGTAGGTTTTGTAAGTAGTAAATTTTGCTTAAATGGTTTGATAACATTTCATCGAAGTGGACCTATTGTATACGGGGTGTAACGGCACGTACTAGATGGATTTAACCAGCGATTCCTGGGAATATTTGGAGTAAAAAATGTAGATGTCGTTTTGCTGTTCGATGATATTTTTTTTCTATTAAATACAATAAAAGTATTTTTTCATCACACCACTCAACTGAGTAGTACGATATAGCATAGTGGCGGGTCACATAATAAGCACTCCGTCTCATTCCTGCAGCACGGTAATACACGAAACAGCGCTTGATCGCGACGGTACCTAGTAGTAGTAAAAATACTTTTGTTGTTATTGTTTATAATAGAAAGAAAATATCACCAGAGAGCCAAATGACATGTATATTTTTTACTCCAAAAAGCAATTGGATAAAATCTTTCAGTTTACACCCTGATAAATAAATTTGAAATAACACAAATTAATCAAATTAAATTTACTTGTGCACCACTGGGAATTGAACCCGTGACCTCGGGATACCTTGCCAAAGATCGTAACCGCTCAACCATAAATTATTATTATCGCATTAATGTTTTGAGATTGTATAATTTATACTTTTGAATGTAGCTATTTGTATTTTTATTTTCTGTACAAAGAACGTTTAAGGTGTCTTAATAATAATAATTTTTCTGAGTTTGCTAACCATATCATTGAAAATAACCATAGTTTTGAAAAAAATACGGGGATAAATATTCTTCATATTAATCATTAAGGAAAACTTTTAGATAACTTAGAAGCCTTGGAAATAAAAAAAATCCCTTAAAAATAATGAATCTATTATCAACAAACAAAAAATATTGTCTTATAGCCCAATCATGGATATGTTCCCCTACCCACCCACTCTACACTAATACCTAGCAACAGCTTCACCCCTACCATAATAATACATTGTTCCCATCCATATTTCAAAACTGTCAAATCAGTATACATTTGCCCTGAAGAAGGAACGTTCGTTCTGAAACCGGTTGGATTTACTCAAATATAAAAGTGGTTCAAACAAAGTTAAATTGTTTCATTTATCTTGTATAATTTAAATTTCTTTCAGTTCCTATGGTGCATAAAGCTGATGATATATCAGTATGGTGTCGCGTGACTGTTGATCCTAAAAGTGGGCAGATATTGGTGACTGTTTCTCCTATCTACTCTATCAGATCACACTTCCCCATGCCTATTGAGGTAATTATTATTGTGGTCTAGATGTTTATATGTAATTATTATTAAGGTACTTTTGTTGAGAGTTATTTGATCCATGTAGAGTTTATTGTAATAAACCAATTTTATCTTTATTTTGCAGTTTTCCGTCAAATCTCCTCACACCAAATGCATCATTGAATCTTGCGTACTCGGTAAAGGATCGACACAAGTTTTGAATATTGCTGGGTCCACAGAAGTAGAGCATGTAATAACTTTCTCTGGCGGGTAAAGAACACTTTTTGTTACTGCACTAAAAAATACATGATTTAATTATTTAAAATTCACCATATGTATTGTATAAATATAATGTCTACTTTCTTATAACTTCACAGCTTACATTGAACCGTTTGATTCAATCGTTTTGGGCCAAGTCCTGCTAGTAATCATTATTTACCGACATTTCGGTAGATCTCCTCCAACACTTTTGCATTTTTTACATTCGTCGTGTCATCTTCCACAAGAATATATTGTGAAAGATGTATTTAGTACAATTAGAGGATTGTTGTTGGTAGTTGGATGTTTTTCCTGTCTTGGAATGTGGGGACTGTTGTCTGGGGAAGATTGTACATTTTGCACAGCTCAAGGGCTGCTCTTTCTGTATCGATTACCAAAGGAATGGTTTCTATATCTTTGAGTTTGGCGTCTATTTTCAATGATTTAGACTCTGCCTTTAGATGAACTTTAATCTTCTTATTTGTTTACCGAGTTACAGTGGGTTTACATATGTTCAAACTTACATTGTGATGAGTTAGACTGAAAATTTTATTCAACTTCCTTTGACTGAATGTCCGGCTTCTTCCCCTTGGAAGATGTTTGAGACAAACCGGACTGGATTTTTGTTCAATTTCCGTTAGCTGACCCTCCAGCTTTTCCGGAAAGCATGTTATCCAGTAATGTTATTTTGTGACAAACCAAACTGAATAGTTAGATAATCAGCCACTTTTTGGTTCATCTGCTTTTAATTTTGACGTTTTGTCTTCCTGGTTTTGCCTCCAATTGTATCTTGGGGCTCACTACCCTTGACACTAAGTTGCTTTCGGTTCCGCACTGTCTTTGTGCAGGTAGAAGAAGTTTATTAGCAACTTTGACTTCCTGCATACTTTTTCTTAATTGGCACAGTATCTTTTGGGATACAAAACTAAAGATTAAACTCACCGCTCCGCAGTGGTCTACATAAGTTGAGTGGACATTCTCTTTTTCTATATTCTTTAGAGGAAGAGGTTGAACGCCATTATTTTGATGACAAATAAATTATTATCTAGATCTTTGTTGTAGTATAATATTGTTGCTTTACTTTAACATGTTTTTATTTTGGTTTTAGGGAAGACGCCAAGCAATTAAGCACAAAGCATTTTACAATTTTCTGCAACAAAGAGCAACTGCTAAAGCAGCAGCATGCGAATAATCTGGACTTGGCAACTACTACTGCAAATATTAGAGAATGGTAAAAAGAAACATTAATAATTTGTGTTGTAATCAATAATGTTGCAATATCTGTGTCTTAGTAGTTTTCCGTATCTGAAATTATACAATAAATTCTGAGTTAATCAATTTCTTTCAGGCAAGGTGAGGGAGACAAATGGCCATACACTACTTTGGAAGATGGAGACTATAAATGGATTCCTCTCCACCACAGGTATCCCGAAGAAGTTATTGTAAGTGCACAATTTTTTTTTACATATTTTTATATGCCTACTCGATACCAATGCAATTACACATGTGAGCAGGGACAGTGGTCATAATATCTACTATCTCCTGTAGTTAAAAGCAAAACAAATTCTATAATGTTGGTAGTTTAATTATGAAATCATTTAACAGGTCGTTATTTTTTTTTTTTTATCAGTGTTTCCGGAAGCCCGCTAAATTCAATTCAATTGCTTTATTATTTTTAAAACATTACAGAATTCTAAAAGTAAAACTGTATTGTAGTATTATGATTAAAAATGATTTATTAATGCATTTGTTTCAGGTGAGGCTGAACTATGACATCCCATCGGTGGACTCGGTGGTGGTGGAGATCTCCCCCTGGACTATGTTCTGCAACTGTTCTGGCCTATGCCTGTCGCTCATGGGTGAGGACCATCAGGAGATGTGCTCTCTGGACCATATGGCCGTTGCCACCCCACCAATGCCAAATCTCATTGTGAGTCCGATGTCATATGTTATCTGATGGTATTTTTCCTTTAATTTCTGCCGTAATCACTCGCTCCGCTTGCCAACAGAGATGGAGCCATCTACAATTTTACTATTGAAGTTTTCATGAAATATTATATTATGTGGGATGCTGGATGCATGTTCAATGTGGGAATGGTTTTCGTCTTTGATATTTTCTGATTATTTTTGATTTGGTACAAAATTCACTGATCCCTTCGGCACCAGCACATCGTTCGGAAATAAGCCAAACGTGCTCCCAACATTCGTACTTGGTTGACATGAGAATGGGTAATTTCTACAACTCGTTCTTGAGTTCTAAAGGAAAGATTTTAGTATTTTCTTCCTCCTACTTACTTCATGGGACTCTTCACGACACAACCTCCTCTTCTCAAAGAGACCCTCAAAAATAGCATTCCCAAAAATAACATAGGCCCTTAGGGAAATTATTTTCTTCAGGGCCTCTTGTGTGGAGTTAATGTTAAAAAAATATTTGTATCTTTCTGTAAAATTATGTTGTATTACAGTAGGTAAATAAATAAACCGTATTATTCCACATAGCTGTAATGAAAAGAGTTTGGGCTATTTTGATTTGGGGAGGGGAAGGAGATGGTGAAGTGGAAGATGGGGAAGTAAATGGCTATTCAAATATGGTCACCAATTTCGGCTAAAGCCATTTCAAGCATTTCATTTTCGATTCTGAATGGTGGCCTTTACCACAGCGAGACCCTTTGCATGATTAAAATTATTCTCAACACTTCCCTTGTCATTCCATCAAAATTGGCTTTAAATGAGACTTGAAAATTTATAATTTTTTGACATCAAATACACAATCAATGTATGCTATTAACTTCAACATCGAAGTAACAATGCAGGCTAATAATATTCCTGACATTTTTTCCTTTCATTCCGAACACTTGTGTTAGTAAATAATAATTTTTATAATTTTAGTAATAAATTAGTATGGACTTTGAGCTACATCACGACTTTCTAGTCAGTCACCGTACTTTTCAGCCACCCCCTCAATGAGCGAACTTTACATATTATGGGAACCTTGAATTGCATTAATGAATTTTTAATAATGATTGTCTTTTCTTCTAGCCGGTGTTCTACTTCGGAGTCACCATCTATGACAACAGCGTACAAATCTCTCCGCCCCTCAGTATAAAGACTGAACACAGTGAAGAAGATGATGGGAGCAGTGTTGTCATCAATATGGTGAAATCACTTGTTATTCCAAGCACCAAAACTGTGAGTTTGAATTAATATTATTATTATTACGAGATAAGGCTCTGTTGGTTTTCTGATTAAATTTAATAAAATACTGTGCGCCTTGGATTGGCTCCGTAGTAGATGTACGAAATTGAGCGGTAAGCTCCCTGGACGGTTTTCAGAGCGTCTGCGACCAAAGTGGCTCAGTAGTAAGAATCTTGGTCTGGAAAGTAGGCGATATGGGTATCAAACTATGCATATCAACCTACACAATCCTAAATTGAAAAAGAAAAGATTGAGCAGTAAGCTGCTTGGCCCTTCTTTGCGAGAAATGGCCCATACTGAAAAACTTGACGCCTGCGACTGAGTGGCTCATTATCAGATGCACAAAATTGAGTGGTGAACTCCCCGGGCCTTTTGTGTAGGTATACACTCCTTGCTTCATCCACATTCAAACATTTTTTTTCTTCTTAAAATATATGTATTTTTTTATTGTAGGCACACACTCCTTGCTTTATCCACGTTCAAACATCAGATCGCTTTGTACGTTTACCAATTAGTTGCCTTCAACGAACAAAAGCTATTATTGTAGTCAAATAAATTTTGTTTTGATGGAGTAGAACTCGATAGTGGTAATTCGGCTTTATACATAAGTAAAAGCCCAAAATTTTCAAAAAAATTGCGATATTATTTATGTACCTGTACTAGAATTATACATTCTGTAAAATTAATTAGTTCTTTATTATTTTCAGGTTACCATACTGAGCATGGCACATGAAATAAGGAATAACGTCAATGTTTTCCGCTTTTCAAGCAACTACGTAATTGTCAACCAGACAGCCCTGGATTTAATTGTAAGATTTACAAGTTTGAATGCTAAAGCTTGTTTTCTTCTTTAGCAAGCAAAAATAAAATAAAATATATGTTTTATTTTGTGTTCCGTATCGATGCCTGGAATCCATTATGAGAGAGAGCTAGCTCTTTCGCCCTTATAGTTTCAGTTTCGCGCGTGTTTATTCCCTATATTTGCCCTTTTTTTATTCGACTTGCCACATTTTCTCTCTGCTGGCAACACTAGTGACGCGCATCTCAGATCACGTGATGTTATTGTTTGTCATATGACGCCGTTTTTTTCGCGCCGAAAGCAGTTTTCGTGTTTCGCTGTACTTAAAAAACCAATTTTGAGTCGAAAATCGAAGTTTATTCCCTGCTCTTTCAGTTTAAACATTAAATATACCGTGATAGATAGTTTTCTGAGAAATTGACTAATTGTTTAGCGTGTTTTTTTCGGTTGTTTACGTGTTAAACTGTGCAACAAAATGAGTGATATCGACAACAAAGACGCTTCGCCGGTTGGAAACAATGATCAAGCACGAGTTTCTCGGAAACGCCGTATGCCGCGCGAAAGTTCTGGATCCGACACTTCGGAAGAAATGCATTACTATCGGGATCCGCGGGTAGACATCCTGATGCAACAGATGTCGGCCATGACGGACGTTTTATCCGGGAATCGGTTAGAGTTCGCGGAGAAAACGGTCTCGGACAAAGAAGACTCCGCGGGAGAGATGCGGCAAGAGGTAGAATCGGGGTTTTTAGAGATGCCCGCCAGCCTAGCCGCTCAGAAAAACGTTTTGGAGTTCTGCAATCCAAGCACATTGGTGAAAGAATCGCCGATTCCGAAGGCGGACGCAAGAAGAGTCGCAGTTATCTCGGCTCTTCAGCGTTTTGGTTCGGAGGAATGGTCGCGTGTTCGCTATGCCGAAACTCAGAAAGTATACACTGCCACGCCCGCCTTCGTAGAGCTGGAGGTAAACGAAGAACTGAGGAGGTTTGATAAGAACAACTCCTTCGCGGCCCTGGACCGTTCTCTGGGAGCCCTCTCCAATGCAGTGCTATCCCAGACAGAGTCGGTCAGAGGAAACATGCAGGCACTGGTGAACTGGGCATCCGAACCAGGCACCTGCTTGACCCCTGCGACGCTGTTTGACAAGATTCAGGGTATGTTTGCCAAGGAGTCAACATACAATAAGACCACGGACGACGTCCTACAGATTTTATGCGGAAAGCGAACTGAATGCCTACAAAGTAGGCGAAAGGCCCTGCTAGAGGGAGTAAGGGACCCGTACATCAAGGAAGGCCTTGCCAGGATTCCTCCGAGCGCCAGTCACCTCTTTAATAAAGAGGAACTAGCAAGCTATATCGTGGCAAACGGGGGACGAGACAAGATATTCGGTAGTGCATCCTCGTCGTATATCCCCCGTCAACCTCAACCCTCTACCTCACAAGCAGCAAGACCGGTGATAGAGGCTCCACCCTCCCGACCTAGGAAGCCCTTTCGATCTGCCCCTAGGCCGGAGAAAGACAGGACGTACAGGCAGCCCGCCAAAAAGCCAGAGCCCTCTCGCAAGGCGGCCAGCGATCGGGGTAGGAGGCGATGGAGGTGACTGGAGGCCGGAGCCATTCTGGGGAGGACGCCTAAAGGCGTATCAGGAGGTGTGGAGGGAGCTGGGAGCATCACCGCTAATCCTGAACATTCTAAAAGGAGCAAGGATACACTTCATATCAAAACCTCCTCTGGCGCTCCCATCGGCCGAGCTGAAGCAGAATTTCAAGACAAGGTTGTCTCCAGGCATGACCGCACACATCGAAACGATGAAAGCGTCAAAAATCCTGGAGGCAGCAGACGACTCCCCAAGCTTCCTGTCAGGTATGTTCCTTACCTCCAAATCAGACCACACCCTCAGGCCCATCTTCAACCTGAAGGCCTTGAACGTCTTCATAGACTCAAAGCCCTTCAGACTCTTCAGTCATTTTCGGGTCCCGGAATTCCTCCAACCCGACGACTGGCTGATAAAAGTCGACCTCTCCCAGGCTTACTTCCACGTGCCGATCGCAAGATCACACCGGAAGTTCCTGCGCCTCGTGTACAACGGAGAGCTCCTTCAGATGACGTGTCTGCCCTTCGGCCTGTCATCAGCGCCAAGGATCTTCTCGCTGCTCTCAAACTGGGTAGCGGAACTACTAAGGAAAAAGGGACTCAGGATTGTAGTCTACCTAGACGACTTCTTAGTAGCAAACCAGTCCAGAAAACTTCTCACCTCCCAAGCCGTTGCTATAGTGCACACACTTCAACAGCTAGGCTGGTGCATAAACCCGGACAAGTGTGTCCTGACACCCACGCAGAAGTTGGAGTTCCTGGGTATAACATGGGACACGAGAGCAGATCAAAAGTCTCTCTCCGACCGCAAGTGCGCTGGTCTTCGCCAAGTCTTGCAGGTTCCCTTGGAAGTCGGCAGTTGCTCTCCCAGGCAGGCTCTCGGTCTACTGGGAAGACTCAACTTTGCAAATTTCTTGATCCCTCGTGGTCGCTTGCATTGCCGCATACTGCAGAGGTTCAGCCGCCGCATACAGCACCTGAAACCATCGCGGCCCGTTGCTCTGCCCAACGCAGCACGGCGGGACATACAGTGGTGGCTAGCAGCCATTGGAAGGACAAGCCCCATTCAACCTCTCCCTTTCCATCACTTCCTGACAACAGACGCAGCGGACACAGGATGGGGTGGACAACTAGACGACACCACAGTTGCGGGCCAATGGACAGGGGAACAGGCACTATGGCACTCAAACCGGAAGGAAGCATACGCCGTGTTAGAGGTCATCAAAGATCAAGCTCATGCCCTGGCAGGGACGAATGTCTTATTGCAGACAGACAACAAGACAGTAGTGGCTTATGTCAACAAGGAAGGGGGTACAAAATCGTTAGCCCTTCTGGAAACAACGCGGGAGCTACTGGATTTCGTAGACCAGATGGAGATATCTCTGACAGCCCAATACATTCCAGGAAGATACAACGGAATTGCGGACCGTCTCTCTCGGGGCGCACCGGTCCCAGAGTGGCATCTACTAAGTCCGGCAACGAAGGAGATATTCAAAAAATGGGGTCGCCCTCAAATAGACCTGTTCGCTTCAGCCACTGCTCACGTGGTACCAACATACGTCTCCAGAGACTCAAGCGACTGCTTAGCCTGCTTTCCCAACGCGTTCAGTCAACCTTGGGACTACAATCTAGCTTGGGTATTCCCTCCGCCAAACCTTGTTCCGAGAGTGCTCACCCACCTAAATCAGGCAAAGGGCATGTTCCTTCTAGTCGTCCCAAAATGGGAGAAGACTTTCTGGAGAAGCGACCTAAAACAGCGAACAGACGAACCTCCCATACGCCTGCGCAACCTAGAGGGAGTCCTCATAGACACATCGACAGGACTACCCCCTCCCAGGATTCAGGATCTGGAACTAGAGGTCTGGAGAATTGCGGGTGGGAACAAGCCCTGACAACATGGAGTCAAGAAGAACGCCAACTCCTCAAGTCATCCTGGAGAGAGTCTACACTGAAGACCTACAAACCTGCGTGGGATAAGTGGCGTAAATGGGGCACTCAAAACGGTGTGGACGTCAACAATCCCCCACCAACTACGGTTGCCAGGTATCTAGCCCACCTATTTGTTCAAGGAGGCCTAGCCCCAGGGACCATTCAGGTCCACAAGTCAGCCATTGTTACCTTCTGCGGTCCAGCTCAGAATGCGAGAAAAATCAGCTCTGATTTCTTGGTAAGACACGTTCTCAAGGCAATCTCAATGGCAAGGAGGACCAAGGAGAAAGCCCCTATCTGGGATCCCAGACAAGTAATAGACTGGCTGGTCAAGAATTCCCCCACAGAAGACTCGCTGTTTGAAGCGTCACGGAGGGCAGCAATACTCCTCGTCCTGGCGTCAGGCAGGAGAGTTCATGATTTGACACTGCTCAGAATCACCCCAGAACATTTCATCGACAAGAGGAACTCTATTACCCTGTGGCCAATTTTTGGGGCAAAAACCGACACAGCCAACCATAAACAATCAGGTTGGAAACTGACGGGCTCACAAAAAGATAACATCAACCTCCTTAAATGGTTGAGAAAAGTCGTTGCCCTCTCTACAGCCAGAAGAGGTCCACTACTAAAGAACCTATTTGTGACCACATCAGGAGAAACAAAACCGGCAACGCAAACAATAATAGGGGGATGGATCAAATCAGTCCTCAGAGAAGCTGGAGTCCATGCAACCCCGGGAAGTGTACGCTCGGCTGTAGCCTCCTTAAACTGGTTGGAAGACTACCCCATAGAGGAGATTCTTGCTAGAGGGAATTGGAAGTCCGAGCACACCTCCCGGAAGTTCTACCAGAAGGAGATAGCGCACTCCAGAAGCGAGCACCTTCAGCACTCAATGGCTCCATTCTTTACTCCAGTGTAAATAGCATCACATATAACGCTAAGTTTTCAGATCACCAGGTGAGAGCAAACACATCTCATAATGGATTCCAGGCATCGATACGGAACACAAAATAGAATAATTTTACCTACCAATAAAATTTATATTTTGTTTCCATCGATGCCTGGAATCCAGGTAATCCCTACCTGGTGCATTACGAGTCATATGACAAACAATAACATCACGTGATCTGAGATGCGCGTCACTAGTGTTGCCAGCAGAGAGAAAATGTGGCAAGTCGAATAAAAAAAGGGCAAATATAGGGAATAAACACGCGCGAAACTGAAACTATAAGGGCGAAAGAGCTAGCTCTCTCTCATAATGGATTCCAGGCATCGATGGAAACAAAATATAAATTTTATTGGTAGGTAAAATTATTCTATTATATATTAGGTGTTTTTAAAATTGTTGATTTTAACTGACTTTTACCTTCATTTTAGGCAATGCCAATTGCAATACTGGTGGAAAACTCAACAAAAGTACAATATCCGTCTAGCGGACTCGGCTCCTACCTATTGCTAAAAAACGAAGACTGGTCAGTACCATTTAATATTATTATCTACACAGGAATTTATTTTATACTACTGTAACCACCAATGTCGACAATTATTTTTTTTACAATTAATTTTTATTGTATTATTTAAAATAATTATTTTTAATAATAATTTGCATCCACAAAATTATTTTATTTATTTTTATTTAGCTCTGGTTTTAGAAAGTTTTTTTTTTTTACATGAATACCTCACAAGAGTCTCAGCTGCTCCCGTCTGGAGCCAGTGAGACTTTGGCATCCCCAATTGGGGTATGTTGTGAGGCTGAAGGTAGTGGGGAGAGGAAGGAGGTGGGTAAGAGGAGGGTGAGAAAGTACCTGGCTATTCAGATCTGGTCACCAAACACGGCTAAAGCCATTTCAAGCAATGTTTCAATTCTGAATGGTGTTCTTACACCAGGGCGATACTGAGAGTATCTTCCACTCTGGAGAACGTGCCGCAAATAGGCTTTATATTATTTTAAATGAATTAATTGTGAAATAACACAAATTAATCAAATAAAATTTATTTGCCCACGCTGGGATTCGATTCCGCGTCCCTCGGATTGCAAGTCAAGAGTCTTAATTTTTATTTCTTTTATATATTCAAAATATTATTATTTAATTAATAAAAACAGTTTATTTTCAATAAGTTCTTGCTGCTTTGTAATTATTATTACGTGTGGCAGCTGTTTCGGTAATAAACTGATTTTATAAATTAGATAACAATATTATTGAATATATATGTACACCAATGATTACTGCAAGTTTGCAGTTTTAATGATTCGGCTACCTTCATTTCAATCCACACTTACAAAAGACCTACCAGCTCTTGTTCTCCGTCCTGTCTTTTGTCTCACTCAAGGAAATTCATATTCAAATAAACATTCATCTACAATCAGAGCTCGAACTAAACCTCTTCCCGCCACCTGTAAAATTTTTCGCTCTCTCTCAGAGCTTCAAATTATGCCCGCTACGCCTCAATACAAAAGACTATTCCATCAAAACCGTGGTTTCAAAAATTCCCCCATTTTTCCAAGAAAGAAATTTCCTCACTTATTCGAATGAGAATAAGGAACTCCAGTGAAAAATATTATGGCTTTAAAAAAATATGTTCATATAGACCAAGAAACGCTGATTCTGAATATATAAGTTTTATTTCATAATATTAAATGCAGAGTTTTTAATAAATTATTAAAAAGTGCATTTTTAAACCTCTTCCCAAAACACAGCGTTAAGTTGGCATTACTGAAATGGTTAACTGTGACGTCACAGTTAACCTGTCACCTGTGTATTGTATTGTATTGACATTTGAAATGACTTGAAGTGCACACGTACCTATGCAATTCAACATTTCGTGTTTTTGGTTTATTTCCATACTGTTTATAGAGATTTAGATAAATAATAGTTATTGTGTTTATTGAAACATAATTTAGGCCCTCAACAATTTATGAAAAGGGCTATATTTGCGGACAATCTGCAATAAATTTTGTCTATTTGAGGTTAAAGTCATGTCATGTTTTGACATTTAGTTATGTATTTTCAAATTGTTTTTAGTGTAGGGGTTTTTATACAAGTTGTTACACACTCGTCATGATCAGTGTATTATAAATACCAGTGTTTCTGTATGTATTATACATAAAACAATGCATCTACAAAGTAACGCCTGACACAAAACACGACGTCACATGTATTTGCAATGAAAGAGATGATTTATTGTTTTTATATTGCACTTTGATTAAATACAATAACAGTAGCGGTGAAATGTGGACATTTTACCAATGTTTTTCTATATTAAAAGCAGTTAATCTTGAATAAAAAACACACCTCACACCTAAAAATCATTACAAAGCATTCCGCCATGATTATTCTGGGTTCTTCACAGTGTTGCCAACAGTTAGAAGTGAAATTTCCCTAGAATTTCACATTTACGCAATTACCTACGTAGCCACCTGATTGTGTAACACTAATCCTGTTATATGTTAATTAATATGATAATTAATTGGAAAGATATCGGAACTTGGTAAATATACTAATAATACCGTGATTTTCCAAATAAAACACTTTTTGCTACGTGAAGTAATAATTTAAAAGTACGAATACACTCACCAGTGAATTAGAAACTGAATTCCAAATTAAAAAAAAAACACTTTGCAAAATAAAAATCATAAGCAACCCGCCGCTCATTTGTACCAAGCGTGGTATTTTGAAGACCCCCCCCCCCCGAACGTGTCACGTAGTATGGGTACGTTCCCTAATATCAATAAAATAACATGGCATGTAAGTACATGAAAAATAATTAAGATTCATAGGAATTCCAAAAAATATATATACGTATATATATAAATAATACCAGTAATACTGTCATATGTAATAAAATTTTGGTAAATATCGGTTCGGACTGGCCACGCTTATTACGAATAATTTTTAGAAAAAAACTTTAGATTCGCCTTAATTACTATAAAAGGAAACTTTTTGGCTTTGGGGCGGCGGAAAATAATGCATTTTAATTTTCAATTGCATAAAACCAAAATTCGCTTCGCGACTGACACAGCGAAAATCCGCGGCCGTACATGTCGCTGTGATGTTGGTATCCTTGATAAATTAACAAGAGCTAATACGACTGTAGCCGACTTCGTGGGATAAGGCGCGTAATTATGAAATTTGTCTAGCGGGCTTGTTTGTGTAACATGGTTTGTGATACAAAAGAAAGTGCCCCTTTATAACGCCTACTCGCGTCAAGGCAAGAAAAACATCCCAGTTTTCAAGTGGCTTAGCGGCTACGCTAGGTTTGTGTAACATGGTTTGTGATTCGCGGTATTTCATGTAGGTATCCCACGAAGTCAGCTGCAGTCCATAACAGTGACAGCAAGTGACAGCTACGGCCGCGGATTTTCGCTGCGTCGGTTCGCGAAGTGAATTTTGGTTTTATGCAATTGAAAATTAAAATGCATTATTTTCCGCCGCCCCAAAGCCAAAAAGTTTCCTTTTATAGTAATTAAGGCGAATCTAAAGTTTTTTTCTAAAAATTATTCGTAATAAGCGTGGCCAGTCCGAACCGATAATTACCAAATTTTTTGCCAGAGTTCGAAATTTCCCTAGATTTTGTCCTGATTTCCCTTATCCCTAAAAAATATTTTTCTCCCCTAGATCTAGGGAAATTTCCCTCGACATGACATCACTGATTCAAAATGACAACTTAAAAAGTAAAAAACTAACGGTGGGGACGGTGGGTGAAGACCACCATAGATACGGTGCGTTTCTGGGAGTCTTTAAAAATTAAAACTTTGACAATTATTTTAACTATTAAAACTAACTATAAAAATAAAAATAAAAATGCAGTTATTTAAGTTTGAAGGTCTTTATTCATTAAAAAAAATAAAAAAATTGGACTGGAGTTCTGTATTGGACATTGTTCTGTTCCTTCTCACCTTTTTAAAATTCACGTCCTTGACTCTCCAGATTGTACATTCTGTGGTCTAGATGTGGGAACTTTAGATCACATATTTTTTGGTTGTCCCTCTCTAAATAAATATCCTCTCTTCTATCAAGCGTTATCCAAAATTGCCTCCCCTCCATTCAACATTTCATCTCTTCTAAGTCTGAACTCGACTCCAATCTTCCATAAAATTCTGAAATTTGCACATTTAAATAAAATTAATATATAAATTCACCTTTCCTTTAATTATAAACTATGGCCTAGAACACCCTTGAAGGGTGAAAGCCAGAAATAATTGAAAAAAAAGTTTATGTATAAAAGAAATAAAAATTAAAATCACAGCCCACTCAATTTTTGCTTACTATTAAATGTCAGCCTGTACTTTCCTGCGACATTTATTAGAAAATAATAATAAGTAGGTAATAACAGGTGGAATTGACACTTCTTATTTTAGTTTGTAATATTTCAAGATTAAATTTATTTATTATATATTTTTTTTAATAATTATTCTTCATTTTGCATACAGTCCACTTGGAATTCCTATCACACAATTCTGCTTGCCTGTTGAGCAAGAAGTTGTAACATCAAAGGATGGTGAGATACTTACAGAGAAGGATTATGCTTTCTTCGTCTGTTTGGGTTCTTCCATGAGTCAATTGTCCCTAACCTGTCCTCTGAGGGTGGATAAATATGCTAATCGCAGAAGTTTGTCTTTCACGATTGAGGATGTATCGGTAAGAATTGCCATATTTATTTGAATATATTTTATTTTCAGAATGTGGGTATGTATTTAAATAAATGTTATAATCAAAAAATTTTAGGTTCCGATAGTGGTGACATGCACTCGTGAAAAAGATCAAACTTATATTGCCGTCCACAGAGATATCGCACCTCAACTATTGATACAAAATTTGTCAGATGTGCCTATTGCTGTTGGACAAGCCATTCAATCGAACTTGCTTCCACCCACAACAAATGATTATGTCAAAAAGGTATGTATGTTTTTGTTTTATGTATTTCTATCACACATCCATTTTTAAAGTGAGTGTAGATTTTTGTCATTTTTCTTTTCTAAGACTAGCTTTACACTCGTAAGTAAAATTTTCGCCTTTCGTAAGATTTTGATTACTTACTCACAGGAGCGTTTACATATGCATCCAACTCATCACAGCGCTCTTGAGGCGATTTTTCGCAAAAACAGCGCTATATAAGTTGTCCAAATTTATTATTATTATAACTTATGGTATAATACTCGGTCCGGAAGTTTAACTTACGTAAATTCTCACTGCAACTGTTACTTGCTAATTTGACAATTTTTATTTATTTAAAACAAATAATTTGGTATTGTCACAGAGCTAGTCGTGAATCTACTTTGGGAGGTGAATCTACAAAAAAGATTGTTTAGTAGGAGTAAAAAAGTTAAATAACTCTTTTCAAAGTTGTGGCATTATCCATCAACTTTCTACGGATGTCGAAAGTGAAAAAAAAAATCGATATATCGATATTTATTAAAATATAAATATCGACGTCGATATATCGTGGAAAAAATATCGATATATCGGTCAAATTTTCAAGAGATTTTGCGTTTTAAAATAATAGTGTATTCAGCTCAATATTATCAATAATAATTTTTGTACACAATTTGCTTTTTTTAATGTACAAAAATCTCAATAAAAATGAAAGTATTTTCATCACTTTTTTATTTTTATTACGTAATAATTACAAAAATATCAAAAACTAAAAAGCTGTCTTCTAACTTATATGTAAACTGAGACGCATAAAAAGTTTGTATGCGTCTCAGTAACATTCTATTGGCGTATTAATCTGTCAAAAAGGACTTCGTGTTTGGAACAAGGTATAGTCAATAATCATAGACAATTGGGATCCAACACATAGGAGTGGCTTAGAAAAAAATGGTGAAAAATAGCATACATTTCTATGTATGTACCTACACACATGAGTTAGTATTGGTGATCACAAATACTAATGCAAAGACAATAGATTTGTAAGCTATTAATAGTTAAAATTTCAACCCTCCAGATGTCATGACCCAATACAGTTACTTTTTTCCGTTCATTCCTATACGGTTTTGGATTCTAGTGACTTTAAATACATAAATATAAAAAAATATCGTTTTTGATACAATTTTCGATATTAGATATTTTGTATCGATACATCGATATATCGGATCATAATATATCGGCTAAAAATATCGATATATTGAATTAAAAATATCGATACATCGATATATCGATACTTTTTCAACAAGCCTACAACTTTCAAACAATTAGAATTTTTGAATTGAAGTTTTTTATGGGAATAATATATATTTGTAATATATTGCAGGTTATTCAAGAGTGTGAATACAGTGATTGGGTGTGTCAAGTGAAACCGGGGGAAAAGAAGTACTATTCCATGCCTACGCATTCCCTGCACTTTCCCGACATTAGTTCGGAATCTGCTTACGCTGCCAGAGAACCAACATCTCAAGTCTTATTCGCCCACTACGGTAGCAGTAAGTATAACTATCCAATTAATCAATTTATAATTTTTAAATTATTATTATTATCCAATCCTATTTTCTCATTCATAATTCATAACCGAACAGAATAGTGTAAAAAAAAATTGTATTTACAATTTTTTCCTCTGAATTGTATTTAAATTATCAGTAAAGTACAATAACTTGCAACATTATCGAAATTCATGATTGAATGTCCTTACAACGTACATAGTTCAGTTTATAATTACAATTTTCAGGCAAAGATATGCCTAAATGGTCCAGTCCTGTGAACGTGGACTGTGACAGCATAGATCAGTTGGTCAATCTGCCAGGATTTACGAAAGGCATCAAGGTCAGGGTAGAAAATCACCCTCATTCAACAGTAGTCACCATTGAAGACATTACCCAGGTATGTGCGCAACTCTACTTTTGTCTGGGCATCTATGCTTTTCTCTAAAGACCCTTTCAAAATGGTGGCTTTGCTTTAAATGACATTTGTTTTTATTAACCCAATAGCTGCCCAAACAATATACTCTGTCAACTATCACAAGCCAAGCTATTTCAGCCTTTTTTAAGTTCTCAATTAAATTCATCTTTACGGCATTCCCTTTGCCATTGAGGGCTTTGTTTATATTAGATCCTCATTACTGATATCTTTAGTACATACTTGATAAGATATTTGAATCCTCGAGTGTGTCCCGTAATGTATTTTCGACATAAATAATAAACACCAACAGAATAATTGAGTGCTGCAAACCGGCCATAGTGCTGACTCACTAACACAAATAAACAATGAGATATAAGATAAACACTCACATGTCATTATGGATTCTATCGAGTTCGGCAACGATTCTCCAACTTTTTTCACATTTTATATTTGATATTGCACTAGATTGTATTACATTTTATTTACACAATGTTTTAAAGATTCAAAATTAATATTCTTTTTTTTCGTGGAATATTGTTGAGCATGGCCAAACACATAACGGTACGTTACATTCGCCACACATGTACTTCGTCGCTTTTCTTGTTTTTGGTCTAAGTTTAGTGTTTGAGCAAACATAACAGTTTTTATAAGGTTTTTGGGTTTTTTCCTTTACGGGTATAGGTATCGGCATATGTTTTACTAGCATTTTGGCAGATAACCGTAATGGCACATCTTGTGACGTACATGAACCAACTTCAGGGTGCGATGTAGTATGATATTTTTCTAGTAATTGTCTTATCACATATAATTGGAAATCAGGAAAAGTAATGTTTTTGGAACTAACGGTTTTTTGCATAATGTACGAATTCAGTAAATATAAATCGATTAAATGAAAGAAAACTTTTTTATACCACTTAATTGATTTTCTAAGGGAATTTACACTAGTTATCATCACATCCGCTTTATCTACTAAGCCCATGTTTTTATTATAATCTTGAATACAATTTGGCTTCGAAACTACTTCTCCAGTTCTAAAATTTATTTTCCCAGTTGGAGAAACTTTATCATCATGAAGCGTCGTTAACATGTGAATTTCTCTTTTGTCGTGCCATTTTAATGCCATCAGTGAATCGGAATACTGAGAAGTAATTTCCCCTTTCTTCAATTTATTGAATTTCGGCATGTTTTTACGGTTTTTTCGCACCGTTCCACATGCGTTAGTTTGGTGGTCATGCAAAAATTTAAATAATATTGGACTAGTGTACCAATTATCTACATATAATTTGTGGCCTTTACCGAGGTAGCCATTTAACATAGTGGTGACAACAGCTCCTGAAGCCCCGAGACATTGTTCGTCAGTGACATCCGTCCCATCTCCACAATAAATAATTATATCTAAAACATAACCTGTCTTCGAGTCGCACAAAACAAACATTTTTGTTCCAAACTGATGGCGTTTGGATGGAATATATTGTTTAAACTTTAAACGTCCTTTGAACTCTATGATGCTCTCGTCAATGCATAGATTTTCGTATGGCACCATTGTTTCCTTGAACATTTTTCGAGTGTGATTGACCAGAAGCTTAATTTTATTTAATTTGTCACCAGCAATTTGAGAATCAGGGTCTGACACATGCAGCATACTCAGCAATATCTGGTAACGATTTCTTGCCATCGTCTTGTCAAATATATTACTTGCCAGAAGGGGATCTTTCGACCAGTGCTCTTCTATCGTGTGGTGCTTATTTCTGGCCATTAGCATTGTCACTGCAATAAATATGTAGAGTTCATTAACTGATGTATCTTTCCACCTTCGAAGCCGTGAATGTTCAGAAATAACTTTATTTCTTATAGTCGCTTGATACTATTTGTTTGTCTCCTTGACAATTCGGCCATTATATTTGTATTTAGAAAGTGTTAAAAAAAAAAAATTTCCAGGGAATTTTCTGATAATAATGGGGTCGCGATTATTCCAGATGGAAAATCATTAAATTGATGGATGATTGGTTTAAAATTTCCGGAATTCACAGTCCAATTTCCTGACGAAGTTCTTTGGGTAACTTCAGTCTCCATAGGCTCATCTTCATTGTCACTAGGTTGCGTTATAAAATCCGAGTCATCATCACTTTCCTCAATTTCAGAGTCAACATCGAGGACGAATTCTCTTATCTCTTCTTTACTGAGATCGCGTCTTGACATATTTAGGGATATTAAAATTAAAGTTTCAAAAATGATTGTATAAAAGTACACACGAAATGAAATATCAAACTAAATTTAAAAAAAAAAACACAAACTAAATTCTCAATTCGGGAATAAAAACTCAAGTCCACTTTTCCGCCGAATATCAAAAAAACTTTTAGAACCACACCACGGAGAACGTAATAAGAACCACGTGACATCCACACACACAACGCTGCGATGGCGGGAGAATCAAACGACTGCGCCAAGAAATCTGTTGACCTTTTTTGGATGCTGCTTTTCGTAGTATAAACAATTTAAATTATCATATTTTACAAGAGATGTCGCTAAGAAACAGTTCATAATATATTACAAAATAATATTTAGCCCCATCTACCATTAGAACTTAGAAATATCATCCTCGAAACACTCATACTGGCGATTTACGTGATACGGCGTAAATGGCAGTTGTGGCACGGATCGTTCGTACGCCGATCCGCGTAAATGGCAGCGATCGGGTTAAGTCACCAATTTCTTCCTTTAATCTTCCTTTTTTCAATATTCTTTAAAATTACGGGTGCAAGGTTTTACTAGTGGAACTGGCCATCTTTAGACTCTTAATTAATATTGTTATGCACATTGAATGGCAATTTTATACATTTTTTTCAGTTGGACATATCGGCTAAAGAGATAAGAGCTCGCCTTGATGGAAACACTTCTCGTGGATTATATGTAAGTTTTGGATTTACATTTTATTAATGTTCATGAACAAATTATGTATATAATTATGTGTACCTACTTATATGTTATATAAATAACAGTAAACCATCTTAGACGTCAAATTTCCAAAACTGCGGACCTGAACTAATTACTCAAATATGTATTTTAAGTTTATTACACAATAAGTTTCTTCCGCTGGAGAAACTGAAAAAAAACAGTTCTCAACGAAACTGCAATCAACCTCCTTCACAAAATCGATATTTTTCTGATCTGACATGTCAACACTAGACAGTTCGTGACAATCTGTCAACAATGCAACTGAAAAACCAGCACTGCTGATCGCCACTTTCAGTTGTGTTGTTGACAGATTGTCATCGTAGCGGCTCACCAACTGCCACGTTTTGACACGTCAGATCAGAAAAATATCGATTTTGTTAAGGGGTAATTTACCAAAACCGAAATAATATTTCGGTGTGGGGAAGTATGAAGTATGCTCGAACGGGGAACCGCTGCGCGCTACCGACGAAGTCAGAGCAGCGAAGAATCTAGACTAGATGGTACACTTGAGTAAGATTTGAACATGAAACGTTAAATATTGGGCATCTTTCAAATTATGTTTATTAAATTGAATGCGCATGTTTTAGGTAAATTTAGATAGAAACATTACCTATTGCAGGAGGAGCTCATGATTTTATGACTCTTTATCAGATTTTGATCAAACTTGTTTGATAAATTATTCGATACAACCAACTACACTGCTGGATGGTAGGCATTAGTTCTTCATTGACAGATGTCAAAACAATATGGTATTCAATTTCGCATTATTTTCGTAATATGTGATCATAATTATATCTGAATATATTGGAAAGATAAATAAAATATCGGTCATTTTCAATATTTATTATTATTGTTTACAAAAAGTTATATATATAAAAATTATATATTTATATAAAAGTTATATTTTGATAGTGTCCCGCACTCGTGGCTAATCAAAATATATAAAGTTAAACCAATTATAATTAGATTTTTGAAAAATATTATGTCCTTTTGGAGTACAGATTTACTAGTAAATTTAAAAGGTAAGAAAATAGTAGTACCGGGCATTTCAATAAAAAGAGGGATTTTTCAAGGAGACTCATTGAGTCCTCTTTGATTTTGCTTAGCATTGAATCCTCTGTCTAAAATGTTAATTAAAAGCAAGTTTGGAATAAAAATTAACGGTAATACAAGAGAGAGTAGTATAGTTTCACATCTATTATATATGGATGATATAAAATTATTTTCAAATTCTGAATCAAATTTAGAGAAAATGATTAAGGTAGTTAAAATTTTTCAGATGATATTAAAATGACTTTTGGTTTAGATAAATGTAAAACGATCCATATAGAGAAAGGCAAAATTGTAGATGGAGATGAGGGTATATTTAGAAATTTCAAAATTAAAAGTATGAAAGGGGGTGAGGTTTATAAATATTTAGGATACCCGCAATCGAATAGATTAGATCACACTAGTATTAAAAATGATATTAGGATTAAATTTCAAACTAGGATCAGACATTTTTTAAAATGCAATCTATCTGCTAAAAATTTTGTAAAAGCAATAAATACTTGGGCAATACCTCTACTAACGTACTCATTTAGCATAATTAAATGGTCCAATACAGATTTAGATAGTTTAGAACGATTAATTAGAACAACGTTAACAAATTTTAATTGCCATCATCCAAATTCAGCTATAGAACGAATTAATTTACCTAGAAATTTAGGAGGTAGAGGTGTAATCAAAATAACATCTTTGAAACACAATCAGGTAGAAATGCTTAGAAATTTTTTCCATAGGAAAGCCAATAGCTCAGAAATGCACAAAATAATTTGCAAGGCAGATATAAACATTACACCTTTAAATTTATATGACGAGAATGCCAAAATTCTTATAAATACTAACCAGGAATTATTAGATTCCTGGTCAAATAAAATTATTCATGCAAAACACTTCAATTATCTCAACCAAACGTATGTTGACAAACTTTCGTCAAACAAATGGTTGAGTATTGGAGAGTTGAGCGCAGAAATAGAAGGATTTATGCTTGCCATTCAAGATAGAGTCATTAATACAAAAATTATAGGAAGCATATAATCAAAGATATAAATCAAATTGATGATTTATGTAGAAAATGTTTGGCTTTTCCGGAAACTTTAGAACATATTATATCGGGATGTTCTATATTAGCGCCGTCCGAGTATACATTTAGGCACAATCAGGTTTTAAAAATAATCCACCAAAGTTTGGTAATTAAACATAACTTGATTGACTTCCGTAATACTTGACCGTACGATTGACTACCATATTATGAATATGAACCAAATTCATTTTAGAAAATGAATTTTATAAAATATATTATGATAAAACTATACTAACAGACAGAACAATTAGTCATAATAGACCTGATATGGTTTTACATGACAAAATTAAAAAAAAATAACTTATATCATTGATGTAGCTATTCCAAATTCCTGTAATATTAAAAAAAACAGTTTCTGAAAAATTAGAAAATACATAGATTTAGGAAATGAGATTAAAAGAATTTGGCACTCTCAGACTATAAAAATATTACCATTTGTTATTTCGGCTACTGGCATTATACCTAGGTCTCTGAAAATATTCATATTATATTCCATAGTTCTCATTAAAAACTTGCGGCAGGAATGTGAACTAACATTTTTCAATATGAAATAGCACAATTTGTTGGTTTGTTAAATTCGTACTGGGAGATATATATGGTGAGGATCGTTTCGTGTTATTATGAAACGCTTTCCCTACTATTCTCAATTATTATCTTTTGTTCACTAAAAAATACTAATAATATGTCTGCAAAGTGAACAATACTATATATATCTTTATCTTTACCTAATTTATGTAAAAGCACAGCAGGACGTAAATAAATAAAGCTAGGAATACGAAAATACGGGTAAAGGGGCACTCTAAACCATTCTATGCCGCTGGTTGCAAACAGGCGGCCGCGAAATGGAAGTTCTAGTAAAAAAGTCAACTTGGTTCTGAAATAAAACACAATAACATAACGACTAACCTTTAGTGTGACCCCTTTTCTTATGTGCCTACACATTTACGTATTTATTTTTTGTAAAATTTGACGTGCTTTCACTCTGAAATCATCTCGCATACTGACTGGAAATAACTCGTGTCTTGGTTTATATAATGGCGTGAGACAAAATAACAATATCGTGATATTGAGAAACTGTTTTTATTTATTTAAGCATTGTTTTAATGCTTTTTAAAATAATTTTTTTATTCAGTCGTTTAGACAACACTGATGTGGTGATAATGTATATTTTTTATAATTCTCCTGTATTTAGAATTAAAAGATATACTCAAACTTTAAGCTATTTTTAGAGGTTTTGTAAATATTTTTCCACGCAATTGTTTTAAACATTTTAACACGTTTTTTAACGCACCATTTAGAAGAATAGTTTATTTTTTCAAAACATAATATTTTTTCTAATAAACAATATAGAAATGTTCTTAAAACTGCATCAAAAATCCCTAAATATGCTGCGCTTGCGGTAATATACCCTTAAGAAGGTTGATTGCAGTTGCGTTGAGAACTGTTTTTTTTTTCAGTTTCTCTATGAGCGGAGGCCCTTACTCTTAGGAATTCAATGCATATTGTTATGTTATTAGGGATGTGATTTTTACATAAATAATCGATTATTGAATAATCGATTCTTTTTCATAGCATGAAAAATCGATTTATAAATAATCGATTTTTCATAATCGATTTTGAATAATTGACTCTTTTTCTTAGCATGAAAAATAATCAATTAATATTCGTTTTTTCCCCAAATGTGACAAATTAAAATAAACGCTTAAAATATCCTTAATCATTTTTATTAATTAAAAAATATTCAACAGAAACTCTTTTTAAAATAATCAAAAGAAATTAAAAGTTTTTTAAAAAACAATCAACACAAATTAGAAATCCGTGGGCAATGGCTCAGGAATAAGAGTTTAGGTAAGCGTTTGGACAATATACGGTTCCTGGACTTAGTTAACACGGCGCCAGCTTTTGAAAACAATCTCTCTGCTGGGCCCCGGGGAAACTTCAATTAAACTGCTTTTAACACACAAAAGAAATGTCATTGTTGACTCACAGATGGCGTCAATATCATGTTTTTTTATTAACGTCATAGAGGTTTGCCCTCCGGATTCCGGACTAATACGTAGCAGGGCTGCGAAGGAAAAAATCAGCAGTGTAAAAAAAAATAGATTGCTAATTAATCGATTTTTTAGAAAATTAAAATCTAGGGATGGGACTTTTACATAAACAATCGATTATTGAATAATCGGTTCTTTTTCTTAGCATGAAAAATCGACTTTTTAGAAAATTAAAATCGCTTAATAAAATCGATTTTTGTTGGAGAAAAATCGATTTTTAATAATTTTTTTTTCATAATTGACTATTTTTCACATCCCTATATGTATTGTATACTATTAAATAAAAATTATAAAATTTAAGCCCTTTCTACTGCATTTCTAAACTCAATCTATTACCTTAAATTACTGAAGTAACAATTAACTGTATTTCATAAACCACAGACCTAAGAACCGGGTACCTCAGAAAAGTCACATTTGTTCCAAATATTGTAAAAAAAATACTTGAAATAATAAATAATTAACATACTACAAATTATACACTACACTAGCACCCTTGAGGTGATTTTTCACAAAAAACGGCGCTATACAAGTCATCCAAATATTATTTTTATTATTATACACACTTTGATGCTAATGTAAAAAAACTGGATTTTTATAAATATTATTAATATTACATTTTGGGTTTCAGAATGAAGAAGATATAAGGAAAATGTACGAAGTCACCGGCCAGAGGGGTATGTTAAGTCTTGTGAACATTAAGGACGAGTTATTTCACAAAATTTGAACAATTCATCAAATTTCAAAGTTAACTAACTAAACAGCCAAACAACTAGTAGGTCTTGGCACACACTCTTTGCCTCATTAAATTCATACATCGTCTCATACATACTGTTCTATTATTCTGACTCTTGACATGGCACGACTCAGGTATCCGATTCACTTGATCGTGTCATGTCTTTCTCGGGCGTTCCCGACTTCTTCTACCATTCACATTTGCGTCTGGTGTTCTCCTTATAATCCCTTCATTCGCTCCACACGCCCTGATCATCTGAGGGTCCCTGTCTTAATTTTACTCATTACGCTTACATCAGCCTTGCATTCTTTGCTGATCTCCACATTTCCAATATGTCCATACATAGTACACACATACGCCTCAGGGATCTCATTTCTACATTCAATCTACTTTCATCCTTCCTCTGCCAATTCCATGCTTTACTACCATGTATCAGGATAGGTACTAGCACTCCATTGTGGGCTGCTAGCTTCACTTCTTTGTTAGTCTCAACGCCATCAGTCCTTTATTAATTTTTTCTTCCCATTTCTCGAAAACATACTTCCCAGACACCCAAACTCATCCACCTGCTCCAAAAATTCATCATTCTCAACTATATTTTAGTTTTCATAAATCTCTTTCAAACACCATGACTTGGTGTATGTATAAGAATGAGTTAATGACGAATGTAAGGAAGTCTAATGATTTTTTCTTATTTACATTTATCATTAACTCATTCTTCAAACATACTTCTTTCATCCTGAGATTGTAAATCTTTCATAAATCAGCACCGCATCATTATTTCAAAATTAATATTCAAGTTCTGTGAAAGTCCTATTCAAGTTCTGTTATTATCCAAGTATTGTGAATCAACCGTCCCATTATTAAATAATAACAGAACTTGAATTTTAACTTCGAAATTTGATGAATAGTTAAATTTCCGTGAAGCAACCCGCCCTAAATAGTTTTCAGAAATTTTATAATATAACTAGCTGAGGTCTCCGTTGTTTCTTGGGCTTTACACAGGGTTTTTAGAAATCTAATAGACAGTGACCCTCCTCTTGTTTGGAAGGACAAGTGTGCAAAACTACATCAGTTTCTGAATAAAACTGTAGATTTGTATACAAATCAAATCTACGCCGCCCACCCTGTCTGCCCGCCTGTCACAGATAGATAATGGAATTCGAAAAATCTTGTTCCAATAGGACATTTAATGGTGATTTAGTGAACCAATTAACCGATTTAGCTTGATTGAATCACTCGTTTTTAAATGCAAATTAATATTATTGAGCCAAGCCTTCCAAAATTTTGATCAAGTTGTTTTGTCACCCCAAGGCCGGCCTCAATTGTATTTTATTACCCATTTCTAATTTTAGTTATTTGATAAATAACTATTATGATTTATTTCTATTGTAATAAAATTTTCCTTTTTTTTTAGATGCCGAATACGTAAAAAATGCAAAATTGAACAGTTTAAGTCTTAATGCTCGCCCTCAGAAGAATCCCCTTGTTCCAGGTAAGTAATATCCATTTGCTTAAATCACCTTCTTAGGCCCGGTGTATCAGTTGCTCTTTATACTCGCTAAGTATGCAAATCTTCGCTCAAATTTAAGTGGGCTGTATTGGCCGCATAATCCTTGATAATTTGCAAAAAAAATAATATTATAAAAATGATATTAAAATAATATTTGAAAATTTACTAAAACTTTACTTTACTTAATATAAATATAAAACGTAATCAGATTGTATTGTTGGGCTTTAATTTTCAGATGGTGTGGATATTCCCTCAAAAGTACCCCCCTTCCTCGTGGAATTTTTAAAAGAGTCCTCGGCTGTATTGACACTGGGGAAAATTAATTTAGTCCTCATAACCAAATGTGGTGAAACTCTGCAACTAAGTCCGTCTGGAGATATTGCCTCAATATCTTTCTATGACACAGAAATAAAAACGCAAGTGGATCACTACGATAATAGGGTATGTAATTTGATTTAATATTCATGCAGTTCACTTCCTAATACAGTCAAATCTCTATTTAACATTTTTATAAAGAAATATGTAAAACCAAGGGAAGTGAGGAAATAAATGCATAATATAAACATGCATAATATAACCAAATACAAAAATGCATAATATAACCAAATACAAATATTTAAAAAAAACTACAGGCCACCTCAGAACAGGAAATCCTAGTGAGGAGGTCTGTGAAAAAAAAAAAAGAATCTATACTTATACTATACATTATACATACATGTACAAACCTTGCTATTGAAACTAATAATAAATAAATAAATAAATAAACATAAACAAAAAAAAGTGGCTGGTGATCAAACTATATACATATGCGAGGGTGGTCCGATAAGTACTTAGCCTACAAAAGAAACATGAAAATTTTGGAAAAGTGGCGATTTATTTCTCAACGTAATCTCCTTTTAGCTTGACACTTGACCCAACGATGCTCCAATTTCTTTAACCTGTCTGAAAAATACGTTTTCTCGAGGTCTGCAAAGTAGGCCTCTGTGGTGGCGATGACCTCCTCATTCGACTCAAATTTCTGCCCGGCGAGTGACTTTTTCAAGTGTGGAAACAAAAATAAGTCACATGGGGCCAAATCTGGAGAATACGGTGGATGGGGCAGCAGTTTGTAACCAAATTAGACCAATTTGTCCATGGCGAGGGCGGAGGTGTAAGCCGGTGCGTTGTCATGGTGGTAGAGCAGGAGTGAGCAAATGCGGCACCCATCACGCTGACAGCTTTCTCATGCCCAAAATTTCATGCAGGATATGACCCATGCGGTCTTTTGAAATGCCTACTGTCTCAGCTATCTCGCGCACCTTCAATCGGCGGTCTGCCAATACGAGATCGTGGATTTTTGTTACGTTATCCTCCGGGGCACCTGGGTGTGGCTCATCAAAAACCGATGTGCGACTACATTGAAACTCGTTAAACCAATTTTTGACGGTCGCCATTGAAGGAGAAGAGTCACCGTACACAGCATCCAAGCACTCTTTGATTTCACTGCGCGATTTCCCTTCCAAAAACAAGAATCGAATCACAGACCGATATTGCTCTTTTTCCATTTTTATGAAATTTGCGGACACGCCCTCTTCCACACGCGGTCAAAACAAAACTACGAGACTGATTCGGCTGAAATTTCGACAGTAGCCGTCTTCGAGAATGTACTACACGTAGTGGCGCCATCGGGCGGTGAGGCTAAGTACTATCGGATCGCCCTTGTATATATACGAGAGGGTATATCCAAAAGTATCGAGGCTCAGGCGGTAGGGGGGAGAAGCGAAGGGGTAACGGGTTTGTGTGGTCGGCTCGTGTATGGAAACTCTTCCTTAGTCGTGTAGTTTAATTTTAACCGGTCAGCAACGTAAGCAGATATATGCGTTAAAAATACGACAGCAGTCAAGTACAATAAGCGTGTTTACACGTCAGCGCGTGTGTCTCCATAGAAACCGTTATAACTCCGTTATTGTTTTAGTTACTTCCGTAAAATAAAAAGTGAAAGGTCGATAGTGAATCATGCTGTCAAGTCTCTATTCAAGTTGTCCATAGAAATACATAAAAAGAACATTCTGTCAGACGCGCAGTCTGACACATAATTTATACCGCCGAATTTCCTACGGGCGCCCGACATTGTTAATTTCTATTAAATATTTTTATATGAAATGATAAAAAAGTGAGGTGACAAAAGTGTTTATTACACATTTATACAATAGAATACGTATTGTTGTTTACATAATCTGTGATTTTAGTACCGTTTTCACATAAAAACATCACGTGAGTCATTTTCACATTTTTTTAATGTTTACATTCTAAATTTTAATATTTACAAATGTTAATATTTATTTGTAATATAATAATTCGAAAGCTTATTTTGGAACCTGTCTAAAACAGTTTTTACTATTCGGCTACGTTCAGCAATGTTTCATTTATAGTACTTTAATTGTGAAGCGGTTATAACTAAAAGTTTTCGTAAAATGTCATTTCGTTTAAGACACCAAAAGCTAATATTCTCGAAAATTCGGAGGGGTTAAGTAAATCAAAATTTATTCTTTCGGCGAAAATGCTGAATGGCAGACGCGCCTGTGAACTACGTGTGGCGGTAAAATTTTGTTTTCTGTTGGGAAAAATGGCTGCAGAAACTCTTGCAATGCTCCAAACAGCTTACAAGAATGAAGCAATGAGTAAAGCTTGGGTTTAGGGGCCATCCATAAATTACGTCACACCTTAAGAGGGGGGGGGGAGGGGGAGTAGAGAAGTGTGACCAGGGGTATGGGGGGTCATCAGCTCAGTGACGGCACATATAAAAATCTAAATTATTAAAACGCAAAACTAAAAATTGGAAAATATGTGACGTCACACTAGGGGAGAGGGGGTCTCACAAATGTGACGATGTGTGACAGGGACAGGGGGAGGGGTAAAAAAATCATGAAATTCGTGTGACGTAATTAATGGATGGCCCCTATACAACTGGTTTTTGCATTTTAAAAGTGGGGAAACGATGATTGAAGACCAACCTCATTCTAGGAGCCCTTTAACCTCAAGGACCGATGAATAAAAAAAAGTTGATAAAATCTACACTTTTGTTCATGAAGGTAGTCGCCGAACAATTGATCAGCCTTCAGACATGACTGGAATTCTGTCATTGGATTTGCACTTAATTTGCACAGAGTTGCGGCCAAACTTGTGCCTCATCTCCTCTCTGAGGATCAAAGATAGTCTAAAAGACTAAATCTAATCTAAAACTAAAATAAAAAAAAATAGTAAAAAAAAATAAAAACAGTAAAAACAAAATAAAACTAGTCATGGTGTTATGGGTACAATCTCGAAACCAAGCAATAGTCAAGCCAATGGAAGAGTGCTCTCTCTCCTCACCTGAAAAAAGAGCGTCAGTGAAATCGAACATCAAGAAGGCGATTCAATTAAAAAATTTATATACTAGAAAATATACACTCATCTACTGCATCACCGCTGCTCGCTGCTCAGAGGCAAAACAGTGAACTAAAGTAATACATTTCAGTTCATTTTGGCACCAAAACTGTGTCTGGCTTATTTTCGTTTTTAGACTGTATGGTAGTACAGGAGTGGGGAAAACTTGAAATTACATGTGTTCAATCTTGTGTCCATATACTGGCGCAGAATGACTGTCGAATGCAGGATTGAATGAAAGTGACTTATTAGAAGATGCCACAATGAAAGTGGGATGTACATATGATAATTTTTCCCATCAGGGAAGCTACCTATGGCAATCTGAATGTGACCATTTTACCTTAATTTATCTGAAATCCTGTTCAATCTGAACAAAATTTTGAATCACTGCTGATGAGAAAAAACTTTTTTCAGAAGTCTGAAATTAAACTAACTACAAGAAGAATACAAATGGACAATGCCATGTTCTACACAAAAAAATTCGATTTCCCAGTAATGATGATTGGTTCATCGCAACCAGTGAACGACAACAGAGAGGAACCCACCGCAGATGACGGGCTTATTCTGTCTTGCGATTTAGGATTAGATATTTGGCCAGCGAATGGCACTGACAGAATAGAATGGGGTAAGTGTGGCTTTATTAATATTTAAATGCTTCAAAAATTTATTGTGATATTCTTCGAGTAGTGAAAGCTGTTTCCATTGTATGTTATAAAAACTCTTTTGTGTTTTCAGCTTTTACAAATTTGAACGTAACTACAGGACCCATGTCTCTATACCTCGAGGATAAGTACTTATCTGTCTTGATTAATTACTTGTCGGAATTTGGACCCGTGACGAACCCGCATAAGTGCAATGTACCAGGGTCTTTACATGCCATCCATCCAAGCATCACTGTCAATGTGACCCAAGCAATAATGGCTGAAATGGATGCAATGGCTTATCCTATCTGGTTTTCTGGCAGTCTTTCAATCAAACCACTGAATTTATTGCTCAGCCTCCACTCAAACGTAAGTTCTTTCTGTATTGTAATGCGTACTTTGTGCCTAATTTAACTTATTGATATGTAGAACAGTTAATTGTGCTATCCGCATAAAACAGCAAGATGGGATTTGGTCTCCTCCACAGGTGTTTTTTAGTGGCTCCAATGCATCATCATTTGCTTCTAGTCCTAAGTCCTTTTCATTTGCCCCAATCTTCTTCCAGTCACTCAGTCTACCTCTTCTTCGGTCTGCCTTCTGGTCGCTCCCACTGGGGCAACCGTTTGACCATAATTTGTATTGTTCTGTCATCTGACATTCTTTCCACACAACCAGCCCATTGCAGTTTTTGGGACCTACAGAATCTTACAATGGTTGCACGTTCAATTAGATTCTAAAGCTTGTGGTTATTTTTAATGATGTAATCTATTTTCACTGCTAATTGAAGGTGAAAAAATCATTACATATTAATTATTGTGTTTTATTACTTACAGATTCATGTTTACATAGCATTGGACCATAGCCCATTGGAGTTGTCATCCTTTTTACGCCAAAACTTTATGACAACAAGTTTCCGACTAGGACATGCTCTTACCATGCATTATCTCTCAGAAGCTATATACCGTGCTGGTAATTATTTTCATATATTATATGATTTATTATCCAATTATCTTAATACAGACTTATGGACACCAAAGCTTTTTCTTAAAACTGTGTAGTGTCATAATAGGTATATATGTTTTATTTTCACGCATTTTTGGTTGTATACTCTCGGTTGTATTGTCATATTTATCCCCTTGAATTTGTGTGCATATCCTCATAGATGTAACACCTAAAAGTAGAGAAATGTTTGTAAGGTTTGTTCATAAATTGTATAATATTTATTGTTTACAGGCTGGGTGGTTGGCTCCCTAGAGATTCTGGGTTGCCCCGGTGGTTTGGCTCGACGTGTTGGAGCGGGCTTACGAGCACTTGTAGAGGAACCATGTCGTGGGCTCATTGGCAACGGCCCGTGGGGACTGCTGGTTGGAGTCACTTCAGGATCTGCCACTTTACTGAGGAACTTAACTCATGGTTAGTCGTATTAATTTCTCATAAATGTATATCACTAGGTATCTGTGACAAACAGGGATTTCATCAATTTTTTTATCGTTACATTCTTTTCTTCAACATCTCCGTACCTGCTTTTTGCTTCATTATGAATTTGTATTCTGAAATATACTTGTCTATTTTACAAATCACTCTTGACACAACCAATTGATCGCATTTCATCCTGTTATTGTCTTTCAGGAGCATCGTCAACTCTTGTCATAGTTGTAGTGCATAAACATGATGTTTAGTTTTACTGGAAATACTATGATTGCTTTTGCAATAATGATCTGTGTAATATTGCAGGCACGGTAGAATCGGTGGGCATGATGATGGGCTCGGTGGCCCGCAATCTGGACCGCCTGTCCCTGGATGAGGAGCACATCCGGCTCAATGAAGAGGCGCGCCGCTCCCTGCCACCCGGGCTGCCCGAGGGTCTGTACCGCGGCCTCAGGGGTCTGGCCCGTAGCATCATGGGCGGGGCCACTGGGCTGGTGAGCGGGCCCATTTCTGGGCCCACCATGCTGGGCCGGGTGCTGCTAGCTGCACTGACCATGCCCATCAGCGCTACTGCAGACCTGCTTGCTTTTACATCTCAGGGGCTGCTGGGACAGGTTGGCTGGGCTCCGCAGCCTAAGGTACTATATTATCATAATTTTTTTTATCTTCAGTAATATGTCTTGTTGAACACAAATATTGATTGGTATCATTTTTCTATACAGGGTGTTAACACATTGATTGCCGATCAAGCATATACGAGTGATCGGCAATCAACTAGTATGGCTGATCACGCTTTACCGCGTTTTTCTTCCTGATAGATAAGCTTTGGAATAACGGCTACAGCGCAAAGGCACGTGGAATTTATTTCGGCCACTATGGAAGGAACTTAAAGAGTAGTGGGCATGGCCTGCGGATGCGCCATATAGTTTTTGTCACACAGTTCACGCAGCGCCGGCGTGAGTGGGAATGTTTTTGTTGATGTAATTGTTTTTTTTTTTTTTTGCGATTTTTAACTTTATTTTCAATTTTCGCTTAATTTACGTACACCCTTTTCTTTTTAATAATGAGTGACAAACCAGGACCCTAAAAAAAACCACTACCAAGCCAAATCGGGAAAAAAAAGACTTAGAAATGCTGAATTGGAAGATTCGGAAAATGGAAAAGGTGTTTCTCCAGTATAGCTGAACATATGAATTTATAAATACCACTTTGTAAAACATGAAAAGTTGTAGTCGGAACATGAAAAAGGTTTTTCTCCACCATGGGTAAACAGGTGATTTTTTTAGATGTTCCTTCCGAGAATGCGAATAGTTGCAGTCGGAACATGAGAAAGATTTTTCTACACTGTGGGTAAACATATGAATTTTAATATTACTTTTTGTAGAATAGAGAACACGAATAGTTGCAGTCGGGACATGAAAAAGGTTTTTCTCCACTGTGAGTAAACGCGTTAGTTTTTTAATTTTTCGTTCGTAGAACATGAACAACATTCGATTTTAGGTTTTCACAGCCAAAAATTATTTTGTTATTAGTTTTCAAAAGGATATCGGAACACTTTCGAGCATGTAAACTTGGCCACCCTGACAAATCGGCAATAGCCGAGCATTTAATTGAAACCGGCCATTACTTTGGATTTGTTCCTGAAGTCCTGGGAAGACCGAAAACTCATAGAGCACGCCTGATTACGGAGGCAATTGAAATTCACAAAAATCCTATAAATATTAATAGAGACGACGGAGCTAAACTCAATAGTTCTTGGTATCCGGTAATTGACGGTTACATCAAGGCTAAACGCAAAAAACATGTTGAATGATATTGTAGCGCTAGCTCGTAGAGGAGTGGAGCTGGCGACACGGTATCGCTCCTAAGTAGATAAGTACTAACATCACCCCTAATTATTACACATCTGCCCTGATGATGGACACTGCAACGCTGTCCGAAACGTTGGCTAAAGAAGGAGGTAGCGCAACACGGCATAATACCCCAAAAACTAATAACAAAATATGAACAACATTGTTCACGCGAAATTGCGTTATAGGCCATTTGGGCAATAATTGTGTTATGGATGGCTGATCATGCGATACCGCGTTAAATATTTACATTATGTAAAACCTACTTAGATAATATAAAAACTAAAGATACACTATACAACATTATTTAAGCACAATACGTGTAACAAAATTTAAAGAAAAATAATAGTTTGGCCATCTCATGAAATCCAGCTTTTCAGGTCGGCAATCAACGTGTTAAGGGACGTACTTGACTTACTTTAACCAGTGATTCCTGACATTTTTTGGAGTAAAAAAATGTACCTAAATGAAATTTTGGTTTTCGATGATTTAGATGATTTTTTTTAAAATTTTTTCTTCCACATGTCGTCACTGGTCACTCAGCCGAGTAACCACCCAACCTCTTACTCGTGACCAAAATTTCATTTACAATTTTTACTTTAAATAATTTCTTGCACCGCAATTGGAGGGATGAATTCATACGTCTGTCACTCCTGTCTGACATACTGATCCCCAGATTCCTACCCACCCCTCATACCTTTTTCCTTCCCAGAACTTCCTATCCTTCCCTTCCTTAAAAAGGGAAATTATTTTCCTCTGGGCCTCCTGTGTGAAACTAATGTAAAAAAAGTCATATTAGAGTCTCTTCTTCCTCTTCACATTTCCTGCATCTGTTGGTGTTTTCCTCTCCCAATGACTGCTTGTGTCTCCTGAGATGGCAGTGTCCTGTTAGTGGTCCTACCAGTTCCCTCAATGAGTTTCTGCCCATATGGAGTAGTTGCTTTGTTCATCGGGGTCCGTTTATGAGTACTTTGTCTCTTCCATTCCTTCCAGTACTGGGATTTGCCACCTCTCAATATGTAATTCGGCCGGCTCGGATCGCGCTAAGATAACACCCCTTTCCTCGCTAGTTCGTCAGCCCGCTTGTTGCTCTCAATACCTTTATGTCCTCGAAATATTTTAAAAGTAGTATAAAGGTCTTAATTTATTTGAAAACCCCCTTTAGTAATTGTTTTTCGTCTAGTGTTTGTATTCAGGTTTGTGTAGAAATATAAAGGCATTTTCAAATATTTGTTTAAATATATTTTTTTAACAGTTGTCCCTCAAATGAGAAATTTTTGAAGTGAAAACTTCTTTAGCACCGTTGAGATTTGAAACTCGATGAAATGAAAAATAGTTACACTAAAAAGAGACAAATACATATGTGCACATCTATAGGATTTAGCCTGCAAGAGAATGAGATAGTATAATCGGTCTCCTCTTTGTGCAGTGCTTCGTAGTCTCCCCGTTCTTGTCTACTTTAGTTTTCTGAAGTTTTCACTTCTACCGCGTGTGAATTGCACAATCTTTTTTTTTTTTTTTTTACAGTTGTCTCCCAAATGGAAGATTTTTTTATGGGTGTTGTTAAATATTCTGCGGAAACGTCTTACAATATAAATATGAAATATATGTGATTAATTTGATTATGATATATTTTTACATCATTTGTCAATAGAATCAATTAAAATATTAAATATAGTATATTTTTTTTAAACAAAAAACAATAGCAAAAAAATCTGAACTCATCAAGATAATTTTTGCAATGTTCTGCAAATTTTCATCAGAGAGATGGGGGTATTTTGACAAGTTTTCTACACTGTTGCTCAAGATGTTAAATGAGAAATATCAAAACTCTTGTTACTTATGTTTATAATTTTTTCAGAAAAATAATTTTGTACACTTGTAAAAAAAATTCTACAGTTGAAGCCGAACCACATTATTTATAAGAATGTGTTAAAAAAAGCTTATTCTTTTTAGTGGCTAATTCAAAACTTTGAAGAATGAGGGTTTTTGCTAAATCATTTTATAAAACAGTACAGAAACCTTTGAATATTTTTTTTATTTTTTGATATTTAATTTAGATAAGTGGATCATGTTGTGGTGTGGTGGTTTAGATATGTAACCTAATTTGAACATTAAATTCAATCCAAAATTTTTGTCATCCTTCTAACTTAATCTTCTAAAAAAGTATTGCCAAGGTCATGTCTTATTAAACACTTTGGTATTCCAGCCCTTTGATATGCCCTTGAGGCATTTGCTGGAAGATGTGGAGGCAGAGAGCCAGGCCTGGCGGCTGCGCATGGGCAAGGGGCCTGACAAGCTGCTGTTCACCTGCCAAGGTTTTGCCACTGACAATGACTCCGTCGTGGGACTAGTCCTCACCACCCAGGTAACCAGCTCATCTAATCAAACTTACTTGGCTCACTACTCATCACCCCGTCCTTTTGGAAAACCGTTTTGATTTTTAGTTCATTGTTATTTTAATGTAATTGTATATTAGTTTCGTCTTAAATGGGTATTTAAATGTTCTTTGATGTTTTCAGTGGTTGGTGATTGTAGATATCGATCTGGACAGGATCCTGTACGTGTGGGAAGTCGGTGGCTGCAGAGTTGTGCACGAAGGAGAAGTTCTAAACATCGGTTTTCTGCCAATGCATGACCGAGCCGAAGCACAGGTTTGAATTATTTCAACATCAATTTTGAGTAACTACCGATAATCCAAATTAATTTTCAATACTAAAAAATAGACCCAATTTGTGAGTGTTAATATCAGAAAATGTCGATCCTTGGGGAGATTATTACAAAGTATCATCAGACCGGTAGTTTGAACTTAATTATGTAAAATCGGATTAAATCATTAGATTTAAGTAATGCCAACACCATGTATCAGTGGAAGTTCCTCTATTCCTGAAAGTGTAGTTGCTCTTCAAGAATCGCTGATATTAAACTGGCCTTCTATCATTTCTTCCTATTTGAAAGAAGTAGGGTAGCTTGGTAAGTTTGGTAAGGTTTTGAGGACTCAACTAACTAAGTATTTTGTCTGTGTTCATTCCAGACTGCCAACCTGTGGAAGTCGCGCATGGAGGTGTATGTGCACGACGAGCAGACTCCCGAGGGCCTGACGCAGGGAGAACGGCTGATGCGCATCCGCCTCACCCCCCCCGTGTCATCACACTTCGTGTCCATTCTCAACATCGCCCGCAACTTACAGCTGGACTATGGCTTCTCGGTTATTTGATATTCACCCAACATTGCTCATTATTATCCGGGGCAATATTTGCAACTGAAAACTTTCATTAACCACTTTTATCACAACTAAAAAGATTTAAAAAAAAATTAAATTTGCCCACTATTTTACCTGTGGTAATATAACTTGAAATATATAAATATTTTTCTTTCAAATAAATTATTTGAAAATGTACCATTGCCCTCTACTTTTTAAGGCAATAATAATATATGCGTATAGTAGAACCCCGTTAACCCCTCCGAATTTTCGAGAATATTAGCTTTTGGTGTCTTAAACGAAATGAAATTTTACGAAAACTTTGTATTATTACCGCTTTACAATTAAAGCTCTATAAATGAAACATTTCTGAACGTAGCCGAATAGTAAAAACTGTTTTAGACAGGTTACAAAATAAGCTTTCGAATTATTATATTACAAATAAATATTAACATTTGTAAATATTAAAATTTAGAATGCAAACATTAAAAAAATGTGAAAATGACTCACGTGATGTTTTTATGTGAAAACGGTACTAAAATCACAGATTATGTTAACAACAATACTTATTCTATTGTATAAATGTGTAATAAACACTTTTGTCACCTCACTTTTTTATCATTTCATATAAAAATATTTAATAGAAATTAACAATGTCGGCCGCCCGTAGGAAATTTGGCGGCATAAATTATGTGTCAGACTGCGCGTCTGACAGAATGTTCTTTTTATGTATTTCTATGGACAACTTGAATAGAGATGTGCAGCATGATTCACTATCGACCTTTCACTTTTTATTTTACGGATGTAACTAAAACAATAACGGAATTATAACGGTTTCTATGGAGACACACGTGCTGACGTGTAAACACGCTTATTGTACTTGACTGCTGTCGTATTTTTAACGCATATATCTGCTTACGTTGCGGAGGGGTTAATTCAAAATCCACGGGACATTAAAAATAAAATTTCATTATACACGGGACATCAAAAAAAAAAATCACCGAAAATTGAGTTTCTCGGCTGCAACTTCAAATTCGAGTAGGTTGTTCAGAATAAATTCGTAATACAACTAACTCCCGAATTTTTGCAGTCGTTTACCGCCGCAGTTGGTTCTATATTCAAAGTAAATTCATAAAAATACAATATTTTCTGAGTAAATCAAATTTTCGCGGCCGACAGCCGTTGCGGCCATCCTTTTAAACTTATAAAACTGAATATTACCTCGAACAAAAAAATTAAAACAAATTTTCGCAGCCTATTTCCGACGCAGCCGGCCCTTTCAATTCAGATACTCGAAGTAAATTTGTAAAAATACGATTTATTTAGTGTAAATCGAAATTTCGCAGCCGATTTCTGTCGCAGCCGGCCATTCCAATTTCCCCATAAATCGAAATTTCGGCTGAAACCCGTCGTGGCAGACTCTCTGAATTCAGATACCTATTCTAAATAAATTCATAAAAATACTGCATAATTTTGCACAAATCAAATTTTCGCAGCTTATTACCGCCGCGGCCGGCTCTTCAAATTTACTTTGAAGTAAATTAGTAAAAATATGATATATACGAATTAGGACGATGTTAACCGCGTAAATCAACTGTTTACGACGTTTTACCACTATGACTGTCTGTCAGATTCAGATTTACGAAATTATTATTTTTTTTTTGCAAAAATCAATGTTTTTTCGAATTAGACGAATGAATTTTCGTGTGGGTAAAATAAATAAATTTCGAATCACGAATTAATGAATTTCGAATCAAAAAATCATTTTATATGAAAAAATGTTCTGGGTACTTTTTTTGGCAAAAATTTTGAATTACCCGTTTTTGAATTATCGGGGTTGGAATTAACGGGGTTCTACTGTATTCAGTTACTTGAAAATGTATCGATTCCCGATTGTATTAATACGTGATACATTTCAATTGTAATTTATCAAAGCCTTATTTCATCAGTGGCATGCATAGGTACTTATTTTTGCACAAATTCAATCAGTATCAGTTATGTATGTGCAAAGTATTTGTATTGAAATGTACCAATGCCCAATATAATCTGTGGCAATTGCTAACCAACCATTTAATTTTCAATAATTTGTATTGAATTTTACCAATGCCTAATTCAAACTGTTTATTTTAAATTAAGTTGTATCAACACCCAATTCCATCAGTGGCAATGTTTTTCAATAAAATTGATTGAAATGTACCAATATCCAATTCTATCCAGGGGACTGTTATAAATTACTACGCATTTATGGACATAATATTAAACCACTATTTGGTTAATTAAATTTATTGAAAAGTCACAAAGCCATCATTGTATGAATGTGCACAATACATTTATTTAAAACCCCTCCGCAACGTAAGCAGATATAAACGTTAAAAATAGGACAGCAGTCAAGTACAATAAGCGTGTTTATACGTCAGCGCGTGTGTTTCCATAGAAATCGTTATAACTCCGTTATTGTTTTAGTTACATCCCTAAAACAAAAAGTCAAAGGTCGATAGTAGATCAAGCTGCACATTTCTATCAAGTTGTCTATGGAAATACATAACAGGAATCAGCTGTCAATCGTGTAGTTGACAAAAATATTTACCCGCGCAAATTTGCTACCGACAGCTCCACCGCGCTCCACATTTTAAATTTTTATTAAATATTTTTATATGAAATGATAAAAAAGTGAGGTGACAAAAGTGTTTATTACACATATATACAATAGAATAAGTATTGTTGTTTGCATAATCTGTGATTTTAGTACCGTTTTCACATAAAAACATCACATGAGTCATTTTTACCTATTTTCAATGTTTGCGTTCTAAATTTTAATATTTACAAATGCTAATATTTATTTGTAATATAATAATTTGAAAGCCTATTTTGTAACCTTTCTAAAACAGTTTTTACTATTCGGCTACGTTCAGAAATGTTTCATTTATAGAGCTTTAATTGTGAAGCGGTTATAACTAAAAGTTTTCGTAAAATGTCATTTCGTTTGACACCAAAAGCTAATATTCTCGAAAATTCGTAGGGGTTAACATCTTTTTCAATAATATTTTGTACTCGGCCATCTTTTTTACATTCATGTAAATTATGATTATTTCTATAACAATTTAATCCCCCTAAAGAATTACTATTTAATTTATACATCATGTACATACCAGTATTTTTTCCCTTATCAATTTTGTCAAAATTGACATTGATAATAATTGAGGTGGTAGTGTGGGCAGGCTACAATGCCAGTCCAAATAAAAGAGTTTATAAATTATATTTTTATAAGAATTGAATTGAATTGAATTTATTTTTTAAAACTTTAAAGACAATTTATTATTTATTATAATTTGTATTTATAAACCTCTTACAATTTCTGGCTTCTTTTTGGTATTTTGTGAATTACATTGGGAATTGCTTACCGCCTCATTTTATAGTTTTTTTTTAGATGGCCAAAAATTTGATTACAGATCTTAATTTTTCAATCAAATTATTATATGTATTCAGATTTTTGAAAATATAACATTGTCTAAAGATTTTAGTATTATAGAAACACAATCCCTTTCTCCGTGTGATTTATGTACATATTTGAATAATATTTTGGTTATCTTAATTGAGTGTTGAATTATATTGCAATGTAGTTTTAGTCCCATCGAGCTTAATGTGATTGATGTATTACATTCCATTCTAGTGATTAATCTATTTGATATTTATGATACACTAAGGCGTAGGCGTTGATTTGGTCCTTGAATAAGTAAATATGTTATATTCAGTCGATTTCTCTCTGTGCCACAATTCTAAGTGTTTTTTCTTGATTTTTCGAACTTTATTTTATTTGAAATTATAGAATTTATTTTATAACACTGTTTTGATCAAATTGAAAACCTAAAACTAAGTTTTTGATAAATAGTACATTCATTTTTCTTTATAAAAACAAAGGTTAAAAATTTACATTGGTATTATACTAACAAAAACCACCGATATGTTCTCAAATATTGTCATATTTATTACTTTTTTAATGCTTTATTCTATAAAGCTGTAAGTGTATTATTGGTCGCAGGCAGAGATCAAGTTTTTTAAAACATTCAAAATAAATTAATCAGTTTCATAAAATTCATGAATTCTTATATAAATGATTTATTGATAATTAATACTCAGCTAAATTCATAAAATTTCCTTTATCACATGTTTTTCACCTGCTTGGCAACCAATGATCAATTAATGTAACACAAGACTTATAATTCTTCTTTGCATTTAATTTAAGTGTACAGCTATGTTATTCCCATGTGCAAATTTTATTTATTTGTTAAATTTATTCCAAATAATCTGCTGTAGATGTTTAAGTTAAGAATTTCGTATTAGTAGCTACGCCAATTTATGCTTGCTTACAGACCCAAAGCCTTTCACTAGCCATTATTAAACTTAACTTAGGTTGGGCCTAGGATTAGTCCTAAAATATGTAAAAAGTCAGTTTCCATCTGAAAAAACCTTCCTTTAAATGTTTAGTTAGCTTCCTTAATTTACATTTACAAAGTTTAACGCACCATCACAAAATGTGTCAATATTTATTTGAATCTGAATTAGAAAAGAACTTGCCCTCTTAAATTTATGAAAAAAAAAATTAGGGGCTTGTGGGAGTAAGAAATTATGCAAGCTATTATTTTGTATGTTCGTTGATAATGGTAGTTGCTTTCCTATTATGATACATTTTGAAAAGGTGAACAGAAAATATTTAAAGAAAAATGTGCATGCTAAAAGCCACACGGCATCAATAGGCCACTTGCATGGATTTCATTCACTTGGAAAAAATCGTGTGTATAGATTTTTTATTTATTTTTAAATAAATAAATCCATTATTTGGGCCCGTGACGTCACTATATAAAAATGTCTCGTCTCTGAAAATGTTCCTATTAATTTTGTAAAATTCCACACTGATTTATTTTTTTTATATGGCAACACTTTGATTTCAGGCAAATTTTTGAATTTGACATTTAACGTTCACTAGATTTATTGTTTGTTCTCTGCGAACTTATCATTTGGTTTGACTTTCTGACAGTTGTTATGAAGAGAACCCCGTACATTTTACGCTGTCTGTACATTTTTTAGAGGTATAATGGAAGTAGTGCTGATTTTAACAAAATCAAATTTTATAATATTCTTATTATTATTATAATTTACAAGTAAAAGTATATTACATTGGATTTAGTAATATAGACGTTAAGCATTATAACGATTTATGATCAAGAAGATGGATCAAGGAAAAAAATATTTATGAGATGTAATATTTTTGGTATGCCTCGATATTCTCCTGTGCCCTTTCTTGTGGAAAATGTTATTTTTTTAAAAATGATTTTCGGCTATGTAATTATCGTTTTTTCGCACCCATAAAATTATGTCCTGTCTTTCCGGTTTAAAAAAAATGGTCTGATTTTTTGGATTGAAATTTTCAAAAAATCTCCAGGGTTTTAAAATTACGATTAAAAAAAAAACAGAATGTCTTAGAATATTTGCCTAAACCGGAATTTTTTTTTTTAAAATGTGATGCAAGTTGCCTATTGGATATTTTTTTTTTACAATAACTCCACACAGGAGGCACTGAGGAAAATAATTATAATAATTATATAATCCATACCTAACGATCGATGACCCACTTTACTTTAAAAAAAGAACCATCAATCAATAGGCCACTTGCATGAACTTCATAACGACTTGGAAAAAATCATGTGGATAGATGTTTTTACTAAGATTACGAAAATGTTAGTAAAATTTTTTAGAAATGTACAGTTTATTTTACTTTTAAATAAATAAATCCATTATTTGGGCTCGTGACGTCACTACATGAAAATGTCCCGTCTCTGAAAATGTTCCTATTAATTTTATAAAACTCCACACTGATTTATTTTTTTTATATGGCATCACTTTGATTTTAGGTGAATTTTTGAATTTGACATTTAACGTTCACTAGATTTATTGTTTGTTCTCTGCGAACGTATCATTTGGTTTGATTTTTTGACAGATGTAATGAAGAGAACCCCGTACATTTTACAAATCGGTATGTGTTTTAGAGGTATAATGATAATGGTGCGGATTTTAACAAAATCAAATTTTATAATATTCTTATTATTATTATAATTTACAAGTACAAGTATATTACATTTGATTTAGTAAAATAGACGTTGAACATTATAATGATTTATGATCAATAAGATGGATCAAGGAAAAAAATATTTACGAGATTTAATATTTTTGGTATGCCTCGTTATTCTCCTGTGTCATTCGTGTGGAAAACATTCTTTTTTTTAAAAATGATTTTCGGCTATGTAATTATGGTTTTTTCGCACCTGTAAAATTATGTCCCGTCTTTCCGGTTTATAAAAAATGTTCTGATTTTTCGGATTGAAATTTTCAAAAAATCGCCAGGGTTTCAAAAATACGATTAAAAAAAAAAAAAACATACAGAATGTCTTAGAATATTTGCCTAAACCGGAATCAAAAAAAAAAAAGTGATGCAAGTGGCCTATTTTTACAATAAAAGAAACATTGCATTATAAACACTGCTTTTGTGATAGTTATAAAAAAAACACGCCTAAATTTCAAAATATTATTCTTTTTCATCACACTTTCAGCGGGAAGGGTAGTTTTACCTTTTACCCCAGTCCTTCTTTAATGCCTGGAAAGGCATTGCTGTCAAATATTTTTATATGAGTATAGTAAGGGTCACAATATGTATGTATATGTACGTGTAGCTAGGACTTTTGCATATATAAATATATATGCATATGTGGTACACAAGTCTTCCCCATCTTCTTATCACCTTGTCTTTTGTGTGAAAGAATATTTTATCAAAAGGAAACTTGCACTTTGGCACTCGAGATGCACAAATTGTATTTTTGTTTTGGTGGTTTGTACCAAAGTGAAAACCATTTTGTAGTGCAATAAAATACATACATTTTTAATACATAAAACATCACTAAAAGGCTCAACACTGACTTTAACTTCTGTTTATGGAGTCCTATTACAAAGTAGGCTATAATTTGGACAATACTTTTGTAGTTGGGGTGTGGTGAGTACTATATAAAAAAATTACATACAGTGAAACCCTCTTAAGAAGTTTTCCAAGGGACCGAAAAAAACAAACTTCTTAAGCAGGAAAACCTTATATGTGGGATAAATTGGACCAATTTTAGGTCAAGGGACCGAAAAAACTGAACTTCTTAAGCCACGAAACTTCTTAAGAGAGAACTTCTTAAGAGGGTTTCACTGTATTATTTTCAAAGAAATTAAAATTAGTTTTACAACAAATTCCATTTTCTCGAACGGGTTCCTTGTTTTTGCCTGCCTGTGTTAAGACACCGATGTAAAAAAAGAGCTTGACCACAAACAAAGATCCTAACCTATTTAAAAAAGTAGGTATATTATTATAGCCACAAAAATCTCCACATTTTAAATTTCATTTACAAACATAAATACATAAAATGTTGAAATTTGGGGTGAGACCACTCTTACGCTGGTGACCTCACGTGTATCCACATATTAGATCATTTCCTCTTATATTTATGTTTTAGTTCCTGATCACCTTTCCTTAGTGGTATTAGCTACATATGATTATTATTGTGGCCATTTGGTTTATTGAATTATTTATAAGTTTTTAGTTTTTGGCATTATTGTATTACTATTAAACCATCTAAGTCTTATATTATATTGATTAACTTATATATAGTATATATTGTATGGTATATGTAGTGCAAAATCTACTCGTACTTATTTAAGTATTCACCACCATCCTGGCCTGCAAAACCCTTCTTTTCTTTTTGTTACTTTTTTTTTCATTTACATAAAATAAATATATTTACGTTTGAAACCAAGAGACTGATTTTTTTTGTAACAATAATTGACATTTGCAGTTATTTAATATAAAGTTGGTTAGGTGTAAATTATTCTTGTCTTTTGGCAACCTTTTTTTATAATTTTTGTGTTTATGAACACACACTTTTCTTTTTATTATTTTGTATTCATCAATGTTTCTTACAAGAGCTGTAAAGTCATTTGTGTAAGATGCATCAATAATTATCACCATCAACACAACTTCCTAACTCCCGGACCGATTAGTGTCCATGTATTAAAAATATTAATATTTATAAGTCAGGTACACCCCCATACATCGTACATATGCCTGGTAATGTTATATTAACGTGAAAACAAGTTTATGGGTCCGAGTGGTTAATGGTTTTAATAATATACCTAATATATATTATTAGGTATATTATTAAAACCATTAACCACTCGGACCCATATGTATATGTAGTATTATTATGTCCATGAACATACCACATCCCAAATAAAAATTAAATGCGCAAATCGGTATGCTATGGCAGTCATCATATACATTACACAGATATTCTAAGCTTTTCCTTTGACCTGATAACATAAAACTTAATTTTGTAAAATGTTCTTATTTAGTAACATCTTTTTGGTTAGGCCAAGATTGGTAGGTACTTTTCTTATGGTGCACTTTAAAATTAAAGTTTGAAATGTTTACTTGTGATTTTCATAATAATATAAATATATGTATATACATGTAATATAAAAGTGTAATTATCATGATTATTAAAAAAAATTATATTTGATTCTATTTGAGGAAGGTAACTTATAAAACAAAAATAAAAATATTCTTGGAAACAAATTTCTTACTCACAGAACTACTGTTACTATTATTTGCTTATTTTAAATCTATACCTACCTACTATGTAAACTACTCTAATTCCTCATCTCATTCTTTCGCCTTTCTCCCTCCCATATTCTGCCCGTAGACAGAAACTGCTTTAATCAAAAATTTGTAAATTAATAAAAATATTATAAGAGATCTACTTCAGTAAAATATGTATATAGTTTTGAATTTGTTTAATTAAAAAATGCTCAGTGTTTATCCGAATAACAAGTCATTTTGAAGCATTTTGTCAAGTCATTTTGAAGTCAGTGTTTATCAAGGCTCGTCTCTTGCGAGCTCCGCCATTAACGTTTGCCGTGACAATCCCGTTAACATGATAAACATTGACAATTTTTGTTGTGTTTCGAGCTTCCCATGAGCGACGGAAAACAACCCATCCCGGGTGAAGCGGGAGTGCAGGCGGGGGCCGGCGGGGGGGGGAATAATTCATTTTTTCGCAAGAGCCGCGCGATGCGGCGTTTATAGAGAATATACCAAACGACTTTTTGAGACTTTTTCGCAATGAGCGAGCATAATCATGAGTTTAAAATATTATTATACCTAAATATAATATATTATAATATATATAATTAAAATATAATATAATATAAAATATTAATATAATTATTCTGTTTTTGATGCCTACGTAAATATTTACGCACTGGAATTTTTTAAAAGGCAGCTTTAGGTCCTGCAATAAACGATATTAGTCAGAAATCTTTCCTGATAAATAAATATCCGTGTTTTCTTCCTGATGTAGCATCTTTTCTTCATCAGAATGCATTTTAACATTTATGTAAACGACAAACGTTGAGTTTTTGGTGTTATGTCAACTGCGCAGACCTAATAATTATGTTTAAATAAATGAAGACAATATAAGCGAAACTCAATCGAAAATCTGGAAACAGAAAAATCAGAAAAACATATTGACACCTCTGGGACTCGAACCCAGGACCTCTTGATAATTATGATTTTAAATTGTAAATAAATACTGTCATAATCGATGATTATTTCTTTCTTGAACTGACTTGTAAATAAAGTCTATTAATTTATAAATCGGTTTTAGAGACAAGGGAGAAATTGAAAAATTCAAATCAGAAATCTATTTTTGATGCTACGTAATTATTTAAGCACTCTAAATTCAATAGTAACTTTAGGTCGTGCAATAATCGATATTAATCGGAAATCTTTCCTTATAAATAAATATCTATTAAAATATCTGTGTTTTCTCCATGATGCATCTCTTTTTCATCAGAACGCATTTTAACATTGATATAAACGCCAAAAAAGGTCAAACGTCAAGTGTTCATTGCATACGCGTGGACAGGTCCTTACCACGAAGCACTAGCCGAATTGTGTGACCGCACGAACTTCACACCAATCTTTCAACCGTGTTTCAACAACAAACAGAGGAGACGGAAAACAAAAAATGTTGATACTGATTTTTGAGGGATTTTCACGGCAAACGAATGGCGGAGGTCGCAAGAGACCCGTATTTAGAGTTGCTAAAAATTGTTAATATTTTTGGAATCTAGAAATAATGAAAAAAAACTTATATTTCTTAAAATTTAATAATCCTTCATGTTTTTTTTAAATATTAGGTAAATGATGTATTATACTTTAAAAAAAGTTTAATTTTACTGATAAGAATAATAATTATTGGGCCCTAAACAAAAAATATAATAAATGATAAAACAGATTAGGTGCCTGTATATTAGTGTTGTGCATTTTTGATTAAGAGAGGATTATGATTGGAAGTGATGCTCTTTAATGGGTATAAATTAAAAGTTATGTTTGCTTGCCTTACTACAAGACTTTTCATCTCATATGTAACGTCATCTTTCTAGTATCTTCTGTCTTTTTCATTTAAAAAAAAGAGGCGTGAGAAACAAGTGGATGAATGTCAATTACATCCGTATGAGCTCTCACAGGGACTAGTTTATGAAATTTTTTAAACCTTGTGAAAATAATATGAAATAATGTACTAAATGAGTCATCGACTTGCAAAACACACTCTAGATTTTTTCTGAAATCTTTAGATATTGCGAAAAACTATTTGAAAAACTTTGTATATAAAAAGAATATACCTTTTATTTCAAATATCATCGAACAGTATTAATACGGTAACATCTGCGTGGTTGAAGTTCAGAAACCAACTTCGAGTGCATGTCTGATGCCACGCCATATGCGCTGCGCCAAAAATAACATCTGTGTATGTGAAATTTCACACAAAGCTACTGTTATAATTCGGTTTTGAATTCAAGAATTTGTCACAAGATGTCGCTACTTCAGTCAGCAGGTCGGATGGGGACGTCTCTCCCCTAGGTATATCTGCTACGAATTTGTGAATATGTATGTAGTACCTCTCCGGATATGGAAAGATTGACGGTAATACATGTTGTATCAAGCGGCTATATAATACATATGACATCATTGCCTGTCTCGGTTACTTTGTCCCGGTAACTAGCTACACTGGATGACAGTGCATCCGAGGAACGGGCTATTTTTGGAACCAGTTCCTATTGTATTTATAAAATGGTCACCAACACTAACTGGGCGAAGGCGAAGCAAAAGCCGCCCGCAGTTATAACTATTATGCATTATTCTTTTGATTTTTAGCGAAAAATATGAATAATTCAATTTACTTCAAGCACTTTTTGAATGAACTTTGTGAATGTATCAGAACCAGCAGAAATATCCAGAGCGGGTTTCGTAAGTCGACGATTTAATTGACATTCTATTTTACTCACATTATCTTTTTCTCTGTCAATTTTTTTTATTGAGCAGTTTTCCATCAGCTCTAAGTGTGATTGTTAACATTCATAGTTAGTTGTTTGAATAAAAATGTGCAGTTATATAGCAAACTTCCATTATTAATTTACCACTTTTCAATAATCAACTTCAGCGCGCATATCCGTTGAGGACGCATCACATCATGGCACTTAGCATCATGTGCTTACGTCAACCATTGTATGTTCATTGCACAACTTTCAGGCAGTAAAAAACACTGAGTACGTTCTGGCCGATAACGCATCTCTAATTAATAAACGCCGACGTATTAAAACAAACATTTTTGTGTATTCAGCAATACTGTATTTAATCTTATATTCTGTGTGTAAGAATGTTCTATTTGGGAGGTTTCTGAGAAGATTGAAGTATACTTTATGTGTTGTTGGTTATGATGAGATCAAGTCCAAACATTTACTAGACATACAAAACCAGCATTATCCCCCCATCCCAGTCAATATTGTAATAATAATATTATTTATGTGTCTATAGATTTATCTTAATAAATGGTTCCAAATAAATTATGTAGCAGTTTTTATTCATGAATAAGTTCTTTTCTTTCGAAATAGTTTAAAACATGAAATAACATAATGAATAATGGTGTTATAAAATACATGACCTAGTGACTCATTTAAAATGCTGCCAAAAGATCATACACTGTCAAAAAATGTTATATTCAAATTAATTTCATTTGTGGGTAGTAAAAAATGTTATATTCAAATTAAGTTCATTTGTAATTCCCACGTCAGTAGGCAGGTACCTACTGACGTGGGAATGTTATTATTCAAATATTGTGAATTTAATAAAATGGATAAAACTGTTTAAATAGGTTAAGCCGGGTACAGACAGAAATGTAACATGCATTATAACACGCAATGAAAGAATTTGCCGTCCACATTGTCGCAATGTATCATGCAATGTAACAGAATTCCCATAGTGTGGACGCCTTGCGTGCACGAACCGTGCACACTATGCGCACGAACAGAGCATTTCAACTCGTGTGCGCCGCAATCCGCCAAGTGTCGGTTTTTCACCAAACACAAATGGGCGCGCAGTGTGCATTGAGCGTCAGTATGAACGGGTTGTTTGTGTCTATACTGCAGAATGCGCGCGAACAATGGAGGACAGGTTTTTCAGAAAGTTGCATTTTTTTTTAGAAAAATGTGTAGGTACCTACTTCAATATTGTATATGAATTGTGTATTCTGTAAATTTATAACGAAATTAAACAAACTTATTATTTTTTCCTCATTTATGATAATTTGTATAGCGCCAGTTCTGCAAAAAATCACCTTAAGGGCGCTCTGTGCACTATACTAGGAGCAAAGAAAAAAGGAGCAGTCAAAATATTACCAAATGTATTGAATTAAATTAAATAAATTCAAATTACTAACTTTTATGTTGGTTCCATGCCAACTCAGAATCAAGTCAACTCAAAATCTCTTTGAAAAGTCATTAAAAGCTATGAAAAAAAACAATTTTAAAATAGCCCATAACCCTAACCTAATGTAACCTATACCAATTTTTTATATTTTTTTTCTTCACTTTTAATTTTTTTAAGAATGTTTTGACTTTTCATGGAGGTTCTGAGTTGATTTCATTCTGAGTTGTCCGGTCACCATTATTAGTGCCTGTTCAGATATTGTGCATCAGAATAGATTGATGTACTCGGTGGGTGGGTACTGAAAGAAGGAACTATTTTTCTATACACATTTAATAAATAATTAATAGAACCTTACAGTACTCAAGATGGATATCAAATTAGGCGTCTACAAACCCAACCGTTACAAACCGAAAAGGTTCTGTTGGTTTTCCAAATAAAATTAAATAAAATACTGAAAGCCTTGAGCCGGGCGACCGAAGTGGCTCAGTAGCAGGTGTTCAAAATTGAGTGATTAACTACCTGTGCCCTTTGTGTAGGCGCTTATTCCTTGATTCGTCGGCATTCAAACATGGTTTTTTTTTTCAACAAAAAAAATTGTTCTTCTCCTACTTCTTGCTTCATCCACTTTCAAACATTAAATCGCTTGGTATTTTTATCAATTAGTTGCCTGCAATGGGCAAAAAGCTAGTTAAAATTTTATTAATATTAAAAATATTATTCTTTTAAATAAATACTTTTTGTAATTTTTAACCAATAATGCTTTTTTTCTTGTAGCTAAATACATCATTTTTCATTTACGAGTATATGATGGAATATCTGAAATTGCGCCCGTAATAAAATGCAATGATGTTACTTTATTTATACAATTTATTCTGCAAAAAACAATATTTTGGACCCAGTGTGACAGTGCAACAACGATATTAATCTTGTTTTAATAAAAAAATAGTGAGGAAATCTAAACATGCTAATATTTTGTTTTTTTGAAGAGTTTTATTAAATGTACATTTGTTACTTAAATTAAATTTTTCCGCGACCGGTTTCGATACAACCGTATCATTCACAAGCAGAATTAAAACTAACTTAAAAAATAAATGCAAGTACCAAAGATTAATTAGGTGGGAGTAGTGGGAGGGATGATTTTGGGGGGAGGGGGAAAGCGGTGGGACGAGTCAATATTATACGGAAACATGGTTAGTAAAGGAGATTTGCAAGGCGCTATTATTTTATTCACTAAATTAATTTTAGATTTAATTTTTTTGTTTATTTCGAGCGTTTCTAAAGCGCAAATATTAAAGTATGAATTTATATTGCAATGTTTAAATTTTGTTTTTTCTTTATTGAAGCTATGGCCTGACTCTATTAAATGATTCGCAAATTCGGAATAATTATTATTTCTTAAACAAAGTTCATGTTCCCTGATTCTAGTTTTGAAATTTCTAGTTGTCATACCTGCATACTGTGCGTCACAATCGTTACATTCTAAAGTGTATATCCCGTTTTTTTCAAATTTATTAGAAACATCCTTATTATTTATCAAATTTTTTATTTTAGAATTAGTATAGAAAGCTGGAGAAATATGATCTGGTAATAAACGGGATATTTTTAAGGATAAATCGCCTGTAAAAAGGAGTTTTTTATATATTGGGTAGTTACCAGGTTTGCTCATATTAATACCACTGTAAATGTACTTTTTTGTTAAGAAATTTGCTTGTTTCTTATTAACTAAGCGGTCAATTATTTCAGATACAGATTTCAGAACAAATGTACATTTAATAAAACTCTTCAAAAAAACAAAATGTCTAACAAATGTACATTTAATAAAACTCTTCAAATAAACAAAATGTCTAGAAATTGTTACATAGTTAATGCCCAAGAAATACAAAAAATGATAATATTTATTTATTTTCCGTAATACTTCAATATTTTACATGGTTGATAGTTTATCCCAAATTTTGATTCTTTCCACAAAAGGATTTGGAATGAGTTTGAGGTCTTGAACGAAGTCCATGGTTATAAGGTCAGTTGGAGAAGCAGGCTCCTAAATTAATGGGATAGTGGACGCAGTGGCGCACACAGAAAAAAAAATCAGGTGGGGTTTTTACAAAACATAAAATGCATGCTGTATCCATTCTATTCAAACGTTTATATACTAATGTACAGTGTATATCAGAGGTTCCTAGCCTTATCTGGCCCACTGCGCACTATCCAAGTATAGTATTCTCTTCAACGCCCCTCCCCCCTTCATTAAGGAATTAGTGACAATATGCATAGAAAAAGTGCCGCAGGTGAAATTTTTTTGAATGTGAAAGTTACATAACATTTGCAAGGGGAAGCTCATCAACGCCCCAGTCAGTGGTGCGGTATCGCCCCACTTGGGAATCACTTGTGTAAATAAATAAAACACTCCATTAAATAAAATTTTAAATGACAAGAAATTTTTTTTTTTAAGTAGGCACGAGTACATTTCTTCGCACGGTGCGAAATTATTTAACTCTGAATAAGCCACGACAGTTTATATCAAAATTAATATAATTATAAAATTATGTAATATAAAAAAAGAAGCTCCGATAACAATTAAAAAATTATCTGGCAAACAAATAACTGTGAAATAGAAAATAATAAACAAAATAAACCACCAAAAGAAATTGAAGACGAAAATAAAGTAAAAAAATGCTAATGGAAATCCAAAAATGGGCTAATGTATTCAACTCCTTCTTGGCATATCCCGAATATTTAAATTGGTTTAAATACCTTCATTTTTAATCAACAACTCTTCTTCCGGTACGGAATTTAATTTTGTCTTTTTCGAGAAAAAGTCTGGCATTTTCTTTATAAATATAAATATATATATATATAATTTATAAATAACTAGCTGGTTCCCGACATGAATCCCGTTCCCCTCACACGTCCCCTTCCTCTCCCGCGTTCCCCTTCCACCTTCCCCGCGTTCCCTCTTCCCTTTCCGCTCCCTAGTCCTGCCAACCCTCCTCCCGCGTTCCATATATTCAATCCCAGTACATTCGGTTTTAAAACAGCCCGCCTGCGACCTTTTACAATTTTTACGGATAGATAGAGTGTTTCGTGAGGAAGGTTTAGGTATGTAATTTGTCAAGGATTTGTGTAAATTGAAACATAATGATAATAGAGAACTCCAGTCCAATTTTTTTATTTTTTTTAATGAATAAAGACCTTCAAACTTAAATAACTGCATTTTTATTTTTATTTTTATAGTTAGTTTTAATAGTTAAAATAATTGTCAAAGTTTTAATTTTTAAAGACTCCCAGAAACGCACCGTATCTATGGTGGTCTTCACCCACCGTCCCCACCGTTAGTTTTTTACTTTTTAAGTTGTCATTTTGAATCAGTGATGTCATGTCGAGGGAAATTTCCCTAGATCTAGGGGAGAAAAATATTTTTTAGGGATAAGGGAAATCGGGACAAAATCTAGGGAAATTTCGAACTCTGGCAAAAATTTTGGTAATTATCGGTTCGGACTGTCCACGCTTATTACGAATAATTTTTAGAAAAAAACTTTAGATTCGCCTTAATTACTATAAAAGGAAACTTTTTGGCTTTGGGGCGGCGGAAAATAATGCATTTTAATTTTCAATTGCATAAAACCAAAATTCACTTCGCGAACCGACGCAGCGAAAATCCGCGGCCGTAGCTGTCACTTGCTGTCACTGTTATGGACTGTAGCTGACTTCGTGGGATACCTACATGAAATACCGCGAATCACAAACCATGTTACACAAACCTAGCGTAGCCGCTAAGCCACTTGAAAACTGGGATGTTTTTCTTGCCTTGACGCGAGTAGGCGTTATAAAGGGGCACTTTCTTTTGTACCACAAATCATGTTACACAAACAAGCCCGCTAGACAAATTTCATAATTACGCGCCTTATCCCACGAAGTCGGCTACAGTCGTATTAGCTCTTGTTAATTTATCAAGGATACCAACATCACAGTGACATGTACGGCCGCGGATTTTCGCTGTGTCAGTCGCGAAGCGAATTTTGGTTTTATGCAATTGAAAATTAAAATGCATTATTTTCCGCCGCCCCAAAGCCAAAAAGTTTCCTTTTATGGTAATTAAGGCGAATCTAAAGTTTTTTTCTAAAAATTATTCGTAATAAGCGTGGCCAGTCCGAACCGATATTTACCAAAATTTTATTACATATGACAGTATTACTGGTATTATTTATATATATACGTATATATATATTTTGGAATTCCTATGAATCTTAATTATTTTTCATGTACTTACATGCCATGTTATTTTTAACACTGACAACTCAAAATGATATTAGGGAACGTACCCATACTACGTGACACGTTCGGGGGGGGGGGGGGGGGGGGTCTTCAAAATACCACGCTTGGTACAAATGAGCGGCGGGTTGCTTATGATTTTTATTTTTCAAAGTGTTTTTTTTAAATTTGGAATTCAGTTTCTAATTCACTGGTGAGTGTATTCGTACTTTTAAATTATTACTTCACGTAGCAAAAAGTGTTTTATTTGGAAAATCACGGTATTATTAGTATATTTACCAAGTTCCGATATCTTTCCAATTAATTATCATATTAATTAACATATAACAGGATTAGTGTTACACAATCAGGTGGCTACGTAGGTAATTGCGTAAATGTGAAATTCTGTGAAGAACCCAGAATAATCATGGCGGAATGCTTTGTAATGATTTTTAGGTGTGAGGTGTGTTTTTTATTCAAGATTGACTGCTTTTAATATAGAAAAACATTGGTAAAATGTCCACATTTCACCGCTACTGTTATTGTATTTAATCAAAGTGCAATATAAAAACAATAAATCATCTCTTTCATTGCAAATACATGTGACGTCGTGTTTTGTGTCAGGCGTTACTTTGTAGATGCATTGTTTTATGTATAATACATACAGAAACACTGGTATTTATAATACACTGATCATGACGAGTGTGTAACAACTTGTATAAAAAGCCCTACACTAAAAACAATTTGAAAATACATAACTAAATGTCAAAACATGACATGACTTTAACCTCAAATAGACAAAATTTATTGCAGATTGTCCGCAAATATAGCCCTTTTCATAAATTGTTGAGGGCCTAAATTATGTTTCAATAAACACAATAACTATTATTTATCTAAATCTCTATAAACAGTATGGAAATAAACCAAAAACACGAAATGTTGAATTGCATAGGTACGTGTGCACTTCAAGTCATTTCAAATGTCAATACAATACAATACACAGGTGACAGGTTAACTGTGACGTCACAGTTAACCATTTCAGTAATGCCAACTTAACGCTGTGTTTTGGGAAGAGGTTTAAAAATGCACTTTTTAATAATTTATTAAAAACTCTGCATTTAATATTATGAAATAAAACTTATATATTCAGAATCAGCGTTTCTTGGTCTATATGAACATATTTTTTTAAAGCCATAATATTTTTCACTGGAGTTCCTTATTGTTAGAAGTGTCGGAAAAAGTCAAGCCGCCTGGTAGCTTTTATCGAAAACGCTGCCTAATCCTTTTGGGATATAACAAAACAATGTATGGTGGGATATTCCTCTTTTATAGATCTACAAAAAAGTCCGCGAAGGCATATATCTATCTTATCTATAGCTTACTATACCCATTCTATCTTTTAAAAAAATGGTCACGTACATTGCGGTAGTTAAAAAGTTATTTAGACAGATACAGTATTAGTCCTTATTAACTTAAATACGTTAGTTACCCCAAGTATTTCATGCACATTATTATAATCTTTCACACCATCTCTACGTATTATAAATTAAAGTCAAAAGTATAAATAAGAATAAAGACAGTAGATGACATTGTGTTTTATTAGCCACAGCAATGCGTGGCCGTGTCAGCTAGTATTAAATAAAATAGTTCAATATTTCTTTGAATATTAGGATTTTTTTTAAGTAGGTACCTACACACGATTCTTCAAGAACTTCAGTTTTATGAAATAATAATATTGTTAAACACAAATAATAATAAAGTTTTTTCAAATCCATGAGATGAGGGAAAAAAAATCCTCCATTATTCAAATAATTTATTTTTTATACATTTATCGTAGTTAGTCTAAGGTCTAGATAAACTTTTATTGTTTTCTAATATAATAGATACTATTTGTTGACAAGCATAATAATTTGATAAGCGGCCTTGTGAACCCATAACCGTGCTGAAGTTCAGAGTTTAAGGACTATATTCCTGAATTCATCATTTTCCCCTACACGACCCATGCTAAAAAAACGTATCCGGAAAACTGCCTTGGTGATCGGTAAAAAAAAGCAGGTTTTATTAGAAATGTTTAATTTTATATACCATGGATGTATAAATTAAACAAAAAACAATGCATCTGGCAGCACTAGCTGTGCACGGTTTTGGAGAGAGGTGCGGCGGGCGGGAGGGCAGAGCGGGAGGGGACATCCGGTCATATTGTAAACTTTTGCATTTCGCACAACGCACCGTGCGGCGATCGCGAGTGATACTGGTAGCCGGCCAGCTGTAGCACCGCGAGCACCGGAGTTCTTCCCTAAGAAATTTTGCGTACAGATTTATCTAAATGTTTCTTATTTTGCTTTTGATTGGCAAAATAATATATGCTTGTCGTTGAAATTCGGGGGGGGTTTAAACCCCAAACCCACCTCGTGTGTGCGCCAATGAGTGGACGTTGTTGTCGATGTTGGTGTTGGATTCCTATAAAAATGTTAAGATTTGAGTTTTCTGTAAAAATCAATATACATTATGCATGCCACTAACTCATTTTTTATAAATTTAGCTAGCCAAGGAAGCTAGCAGCCCCCAACGTAGCATTTGTACCAGCACTGATGTATTTTGATGGTTTACTGAACCATGATAGTTTGAGCAAACGGAGCGGATGAACAGAGAAAGTGCCAGGAGTCAGAATAACGGAAGAGTTAGATTGATACGATGCATGAATGTGAATTAAGATACTGAGAGTATACACCGAGACAGAGTTGACTCTCTGCCCGCCCCCAGAGAAACAGTGTTGTGGTTAGTCAGTCATTTTTGAAATGGCGCTTACTAATAGGAAAGATCGGTACTTACCCAAATTTAGCGAAATTGGTCCACATCTGTAGCAGTCTATCTGAGACCAATTCATCTGAAGAAGTTTGGGGAATGTCGCAGATTCCCATAAAATCAGGATAGAACAAGTAGGCCAATTCATCGGCATGAGCTGTTCCAGAATAATCTAATTCAGGAGCCAAAGAGTGAAAGAGATTTTTCGAACCGGTGTAAGAGAATCTATAAAAGAATGTGGGAGGAGAATACTTTGCAAACTGCCTCGCTGATGATAAAATTTCTTTCACGAAGAAAAAGTCAGAAAGCCAGTGTTACGCCATCCGATATGGTTTCCGTTGCTGGGAAGTAATAGTGTGAGAGCTTTGCTTCAATTTCATCAGTGGCTTCTCCATATTTAGTTCTAAGTTCATTTGGCACAAATTGGCTTAAATTCGGAACACGATTTTCTCTTAATGCATCATTAATTGTATCTATACTAAAACATTTGCTTCTGAAAACCCAACCTTCCTCCATAGTTAAGCCTGACTTAAAGGAACCTTGTGAAAATCTCCAGAGTTCATAATGTCATCAGGAGAACGATTAATAAATGCATCGGTTCCTGGAATATCGTTTTCAACTGACAGAACAAATGAAATTGTACCAATGAGGGTGTTACAAATCCTTTTACTAATTCTGTTATCGGTATTGTTCTCAAGAAGCCCCAATATCCTTAATATCTGTTCCGCTTCTCAAAATCTCAGCCAATTCGTGAGCTAAACGTTATGGATGTTTTTGCAGAGCCCATGGATTATTAGACGATCCTGATTGCATGATGGCTCCATGGAATAATTCCTTAGACACCTAATATTATGTGGTATTGGACAGATGCTCCCCCTGCGCTTCCTCCAAAAATTGTGACCATCTCAGGATCTCCACCAAAATAATGAATATTACTCTGGACCCACTTTAGAGCAAGTGTTTGGTCTTTAAGTCCAGCATTGCCAGGTATATCTTCTTTACCAAGGGACAGAAATCCTAAAGCACCAAGTCTGTAATTCATTGATTCTCTGATAACACTCTTTGCGACCAAGTCACCTGGGCCGAAGAGCATGGGACTTCCATCTCCAACATTAAAACCTCCCCCGTGAATCAACGCCATAACCGCCAAAGGTTTGATATCAGTTTTGGGTACATAGACATTAAGGAAAAGGCAATCTTCAGATCCAAACACTTGTTGAGTAAACACAGGCTCAAATTGAGCGCATAGACTTTCGGGTGTGGTCGCGTTGAGAACACCATTCCAATTGTCTGCCGGTTGAGGATCCTTGAATAAAAGTGTACAAATGTTGGGCACGCGTTTGACGTGTTTCCCAACTATGCACCGATGCCGAAAGGATCAATGATGCTAGTTCCTCGGAGCATCTTCCAATGTAATACCGGTAGAACAAGGATAGCATTCCCACCCGACGCCTGTGATCTAAAGATTGCAATCCGTCTGTTAAGATGGGAGAATCTATTAAACGGACCGCCCGTTTCTGCACAGAGTCGAGGGTGTTTTTCAGGTATTTTGGAGCTCCAGACCAGAGGTGGCTGCCAAATTCAACCGTGGGGCGCACTTGTGATTTGTACAGGGTTAGCAGTTGTGTACTATTAAAGTATCTGTGGGCCCTGTACAGTACGCCTAGTTTTTGGGAGGCTAACTTTACTCTGGCTTCGATGGAGCCCCCATACCTGAGCTGGTCATTTAGGGTTACACCAAGCATATCAATGGAGGGCCTGTTCGGAAGATTGCTTCCGTTGAAGGATACTAGATATTCATTTCGATCCCTTTTAGACGTAATCAGACAAGATTGGGTCTTTGAAACATTAAAACGGTTCGGGAAAGTGGTGGGTGCCCTCGACTTGAACCTAGGGATGTCGAAAGGGAAAAAAAAATCGATTTATCGATATTTATTAAAATATCAATATCGACGTCGATATATCGAGGAAAAAATATCGATATATCGGTCAAATTTTTTAAGAGATTTTGCGTTTTTAAAATAATAGTGTATTCAGCTCAATATTATCAATTGTAATTTTTGTACACAATTTGCCCCTTTTTAATGTACAAAAATCTCAATAAAAATGAAGGTATTTTTATCACTATTCATTTTTATTACGTAATAATTACAAAAATATCTATAACTAAAAAGCTGTCTTCTAACTTATATGTAAACTGAGATGCATACAAAGTTTGTATGCGTCTCAGTAACATTCTATTGGCGCTATCGGCGTATTAATCTGTCAAAAAGGAATTCGTGTTTGGAACAAGGTATATTGTTACTCTGAGGGTATAGTCAATAATCATAGACAATTGGGAACCAACACATTGGAGTGGCTCAGAAAAAAATGGCGAAAAATAGCATACATTTCTATGTATGTACCTACACACATGAGATAGTATTGGTAATCACAAATACTAATGCAAAGAAAATGTAAGCTATTAATAGTTAAAATTTCAACCGCCAGATGTCATGACCCAATACAGTTACTTTTTCCGTTCGTTCCTATACGGTTTTGGATTCTAGTGACTTTAAATACATACATTAAAAAAGTATCGTTTTTGATAAAATTTTCGATATTGGATATTTTGCATTGATATATCGGATCAAAATATATCGACTAAAAATATCGATATTTTGAATTAAAAATATCGATATTTCGATATATCGATATTTTTTCAACAAGCCTACTTGACCCTGGCAGGGACGTATTGTCCATAACGCAGTATAGGTTACTGCCTAGGGGCCACGCATCTGCTAGGGGCCCCTATGGTAAAGTGCATTGCCTAGGAGCCCCGAAATGTTTAATCCGGCCCTGAATATGACACCACGTAGGGATTGTTTTATAAAGGGCCCCTTCTATTTTTTTTTATGAACGATGAAAATTTTCCATAAAAAATCTAAAATAAAATTCGGTGGTCCACACTTTTTTCTTTATTTTTTAGACATCGAAATTCCCATAAATGGTGCTGTAGACACTGAATTTTCGAATGCTTTAGGAATTGGTGCATGCAAATTGGATGTATAGTTTGTTAAATATTTTGTCAACCAGGTTGAAAACGTGTTAAAAAAGTTTCGAGAAAAACGTAATCAAAGTTTTATTCAACACTAGCTGACCCGGCCACGCGTTGCTGTGGCAAATAAAACACAACGTCATCTACTGGATGGTTATCCAACCTTTATAACCACCGCCGTCTTTGAGTTTATCGTGAAGAGACAGACAGAAGATGTCGCGGAGGACTTTAATTTATAATACGTAGAGATGGTATGAAAGATTATAATAATGTGCATGAAATGATTGGGGTAACTAACGTATTTAAGTTAATAAGGATTAATAGTGTATACCAATATATAAATAACTTTTCAATTACCGCAATGTTTGTTACCATTTTTTTAGAAGATAGAATGGGTATAGTAAGCTATCCGTAAAAGATAGATATATGCCTTCGCGGACTTTTTTGTAGATCTATAAAAGAGGAATATCCCACCATGCATTGTTTTGTTATATCTCAAAAAGATTAGGCAGCGTTTTCGATGAAAGCTACCAGGCGGCTCGACTTTTTCCGACACTTCTAACAATTATCGTTATGTTTCAACTAATTTACACAAATCCTTGACAAATTACATACCTAAACCTTCCTCACGAAACACTCTATCTATTGGTTAAAACCGCATGAAAATCCGTTCAGTAGTTTTTGAGTTTATCGCGAACAGACAGACAGACGACGCGGTGGACTTTAATTTATAATATGTAGAGATAGAGATTTCAACCAATTTACTCAAATCCTTGACAAATTACATATTTAAACCTTCCTCACGAAACACTATCTATTGGTGAAAATCGCATGAAAATCAGACAGACAGTCGACGCGGTGGCCTTTAATTTATAATATGTAGAGAAGTAGAGATTTAATTTATAATATGTAGAGATTCAAACTGTTTCACACGGTTTCGTATAAAAAGTTTCTCCGTCAATTTTTCGAATTCCCTTAAAACATTTGGGGAGAGCATTCTTAACAAGTGCATCTTTCAAAAAATTAAATAAAAAATTACATTTTTTTACAGTGTCCTGGTGCCTTAGTCTACGAACAGAAACAAAGCGGGTTTCGGTTTTCTGATTAGTCGGCGCATGGGCGGCCGACTGGCGCAGGCGTGCCGACAAGAATGTTTGTATGTCAACGTATCAGGCCGAACATAGTGAAGGCAGGTTCAGATTTATGTCCGCGCGAGGCGGCGCCGATAAGCTTTACCAGAATGAATTCTTAATTCCTGCTCGCCGGTGACGCCGTCCAGTAAAACTCAATGTTGCCGTGTGCTTGGCTTTTGCCATGTTTTCATGGATTTTGGATCCTTTCATGATTTGGTGTCCTCTATGGTCACCTACATGGTTATTTCAAAAAACCATGTCAAACATGTCATTAATTAACAAAAGTGTATACTTTTTAGTGGGATACGATTTTTAGCACGAATCACACGGAAAAATCCTGATATCAGGAATTTACTACAAACTTCAGTTTAGAATTTATTTACCCTTGAAACATTTTCATTTTTGGGACATGGCAATACTGGTGAAGCTTGTTTTGAAGGGAATGTGATATCAAAATGAGCGACCTATTAATTGCCACTGTTTTCAACAAATCGCGAATCTGGGATAAAATAAATACATTACATAGCAACCGAAATGTTGTTGACAAGTGCTAGAAAGAAATCAACGTTATAACATTTTAAAATAACCTCAAATGTCACAAGCGAATTTCTTTCAGACATGTACATAACATATTATCATGTCCTTCTGAGTTTTTTTTTCATATTTAAAGATACCAATCACCAAGTACCAATTGTTTTATTCCTTAATTTCAAGAAAGGATTCTCCAAGAGTAAAAAATCGTCATCTGTCGTACTCGACATTTCATAAAAATTGACAGCTGCTGTCAGGTTACCGAACAGGTAGCGCAGGTTTTATCTGCGTTCTGTTTGTCCACATCTCGGCGTCGACTGCCACCGGTGGAACTGGGCACTGAGCACCGCTAATCTGAAAACCGAAACCCGCTTTGTTTTTGTTCGTACACTTTAGCCTTGTTTAGGATTTGATCAGGGGAACATGGAGGCGTTTAGGGGCCCCCCAGATCCAGAGGCTCGGGGAGGGCCGCCCCCCCCCCCCCTTAGTCCGCCACTGTACCTATCACCTGTTAGTTATATGATCATAAAAATGCCTTGTCATGAGTGCAATATATAAATAACATGAATTTTTTAAAAGTATTTGAAAAAAAAACATGTAGATTGAATTACAAACAGAAAATAAAAAAATCAAAGTGTGCAATTTACACGCGGTAGAAGCGAAACCTTTAGAAAACGAAATAAGACAGAAGTGGAAGGGCTTCGCTAGGTGTTCGCGCTCCTACGTAGGCTACCAGAATGTGAATAAATAGTTACATCCATAAACAAACTCAATTGTATCGGTGATTCAATCCAATATTGTATTTGTTAGTCTTTCTTGAAAGATTTGTGTTAGTTTATGGACAAAAAAAGATTACTTTCCTGGGTTACGAATGACCTGACGATATTTAAAAAAAATCTCCTACTACCACCACGCAGTAAGCAGAAAATGTTGCTTGTGTCGCGATGGAGGATGAGGACTTAGCCAGCCGAGGAACCCAAAGTGGGTGGGACCCAAACACATTTTGAAAGGCGTGTATTAGTACCGCCGCCCGGGGAACCGTTTATTGGATAACCAACACCTCTGCCATAGGTCACCCCAAGAGGTTCGTGACTTAGCAGGGGTACCCGAATTCATGGGGTGAGGTTTTTTCAAGTCTTGGCGGCCGGTGCGTCCGCCCACCTGGTGGCGAGCCCCGACCGAGAGAGACTGGATGAGGGAGGTGACCCCTCCTCCAGAGTCCCTCGATCCTTCGCCTTGCACCGCAGTTGGAGGGATGGATGTATGCGTCCGTCACTCCCAGACACACTGACCCCACATTCCTACCCACCCCTCATACCTATTTCCTTAACTAACTCCTCTTCCTTTCTTAAAAAAAACTCTCCACACAGTATCCCCTAAGGCCCTGAGGGAAATTATTTTCCTCAGGGCCTCTTGTGTGGAGCTAATGTAATAAAATACACCGCGATTCCCACTCAGCCACTGATCGGTCGGTCGTTTGTTCATATTGTTTACGTACTGGCTTAAATAATTAATTCTATTTTTTTCCCCAAAAAACATATAAAAAATAATATCTATGAAAGAGCAGATTTATAATTATTTTTCGTATCGTCTTATTATTAAATTACTTATATTGTTCAGTAGTTCTTAGGTTAGGCTGATAACAGATATCTACAGTTGGCAGGAGAAAAGGGTTTTGGAAAAAAAAAATAGGTGATTTTATTACTGTTAATAAATTGTTTTTACTGTTTTTTTGATTTATTAATAAAGTGAGAAAAGCTATTTAAAAAAAAACTTACATTTTATTTTTGCCGAAAACTTACAGACTGATTTATTTTACCTCTAAAAACCTAGAAAAAATTATCTTGAAATAAATGTGTGTATTTTTACTTATTTCCCAATATTTTTTATACCTCAGATACTGTAATTTTTTGTGACTATGCTTACTATTTATAAGCAGTATGTTGTACCTTTATTTTTTCTAAATATGTATGTATTAGTAAATGAACTAGCTCCCCAGCTAGACTCAAGATTATTTCTGGGTAATTAAAATGGTTATTGAATGTTATGTAACATATAATTTTTCTGCATCATTTGTTTTTCTTTACATCGTCATCGATCGCCAAACGATAGTGTACTTACTAACTCACTTTGAAATTTCTGAGTTAGAGATTGAAATGAGGGCTCCAAATCATTATTTACATCTGCCAAAGAGAACCACTCAGAGAAATACTGTCCATGATTGGTCAAGACACTATTTTTCTGATTGATTCTCTTTGGCAGAGCTAAATTATTTTTGAAGAAACTTCAAAAAGTCAATCTAATCTATAATATAAAAATGAATCGCTGAATGTGTTGCTAAGCGACTGCACCAAATTGGATAATTCTTTTTTTTGTGTGTTCGTTGTCAGAACAAGGTTTTTATAAAACTTGCGGTGAGCTCTGTCATGAAATTATGAAAATTATTATGAAATTTGTAATTAAAAAATTCTATCGGTGGCACGCAAGGAAGCGGCTATTGCTATGGAAAACGGGAGGGAGGGAGAGGGGGAGGGGAACCTGGGAGGGGGGAGGGGGACCTGGGAGGGGGGAGGGGAACTCGGGAGGGGGGTTCGCGGGACGGGGGAAGGAGGGGGGGAGGGAGTAGAGTGGGGAGAGGGAAGGTGGTGAAGGTGAAGGTGGTGGAGGTGACGGAGTGGGAACGCGAGAGGGGAAGAGGACGCAGGAGAAGAAGGGGAGGCGGAAGGGGAACGGGACGAATGGGAAAGGAGACTCAGGGAGAAACAATTTCTTTATTAAATGACATAGCAACGCATGCCGGGACCAGCTAGTTTGCAATAAATAAAAAAACAATATCACGGCTCTACAAATCATCCAAATACTATTATTATTCTGCAAAACAACACAAAATTGAAGCTACACTTTTTGGAAGATACCTTTTTGGCGCCTGAAAAATATATTTCCGTAATCTATCAACACCAAAGCCAAGCAATCTATTCATCTAAATTCTAAATAATTGTTGAATGGATAGCTAAGTAATATTTTTCAGGCGCCAAATAAGCGCCTAGAAAACGGATTTTAAACAATCTGCGTGGCTTTGATGCTGAGTGGTTGCGGAAATATATTTTCAGGTGCCAAAAAAAAAATCTTCCAAATGGTTTTTAATTACGTAGCTTCGATTTGATGTAGATTGCGGAGTATTATGTATAGAGCCGTGAAATTGTGTAATTATTCTAAGCCATGCGATTGATTGTCCATTTTTATTTGCATTGATAAGCATTCGGATTTCATTACGTTATACTTGAAGTCTAAATATATAAAAGCCCGTAGCCTAAGAGAGCCTCAATATGTTAATAAACATTAAAATTACCAGGATTGCTTTTAATGCTCATTAAAAATATAATTATCAAATTTGCACATCATGTAACCTACACAAATTGCTTCTAATCCTTTTACTGCGCTTCTAAAACGCAAGAGGTCAGTTTTTATTATTTATTTATTGCTACATACCAATCCCCATAAGTTAGAAAACTAATTTTGGGATGGGAAACAAAACAGAAAAGGGAGGTAATAAAATTCTGCATATTTTAAGGGGTATAAAAATTATTAATTTCATTGCACACCTATTTTTTTTACTCTAGCAGCCAAGGATTAACTAAAGATTAAAGTACGTAACGTAAAATGCATTTTTTTAAATATATAATAGGCCACTTGCATGGACTTCATAACGACTTATAGATAGATTTTTTTTAACTAAGATTAATGTAAGTAAAATTTTTTAGAAACTAACAGTTTTATTTTTATTTTTAAATAAATAAATCCATTATTTTGGCTCGTGACCTCACTACATGAAAATGTCCCGTCTCCGAAAATGTTCCTATTAATTTTATAAAATTCCACACTTATTTATTTTTTTATAGGGCATCACTTTGATTTCAGGCGAATTTTGAATTTGACATTTAACGTTCACTAGATTTATTGTTTGTTCTCTGCGAACGTATCATTTGGTTTGATTTTTTGACAGATGTTATGAAGAGAACCCAATACATTTTACGTTGTCCGTACGTGTTTTAGAGGTATAATGATAATGGTTCGGATTTTAACAAAATCAAATTTTATAATATTCTTATTATTATTATAATTTACAAGTACAAGTATATATCATTTGATTTACTAATATAGACGTTGAACATTATAATGATTTATGATCAATAAGATGGATCAAGGAAAAAATATTTATGAGATTCAATATTTTGATATGCCTCGTTATTCTCCTGTGCCATTCGTGTGGAAAACGTTCTTTTTTTAAAAATGATTTTCGGCTATGTAATTATCGTTTTTTCGCACCTATAAAAAATGGTCTGATTTTTCGGATTGAAATTTTCAAAAAATCCAGGGTTTCAAAAATACGATTAAAAAAAATACAGAATGTCTTAGAATATTTGCCTAAACCGGATTTAAAAAAAAAGTGATGCATGTGGTCTATTTCGGATGTCGATTCTACACGATGGTCGAACTTCCATTGTTTTTTTTTGCCATACAAAAATATTTTTCCATGGAAGGAAACTTATTTTTCCATTCAAACAATTCTATTTATTTTTAAACTGAAAACTATATTCTAACAAATAAAAGTAGAAAATATTAAAAATGGAACTACGAAATGTGTAGGCTGGTAACACCAATTTAACTGTCAAATATTATTTTTAAATGCAATGACACAGAATGTATAGAACACAATAAACCACACTTAAAAAACTTTTTTTTGAATGACATAGGTAGGTACATAAATTTGATTATGTAAATGGAGTTGTACAGAGTGATTTGCTTTCAATTAATTTAACATAAATTTGAATTTAACAGAAGAAATAATCACTAATTGAGAGTTTAGTTACACTACTTTTAGATCTGAATGACTTAAATATATTCAGTCTAAAATTAGAGACATGATCTAACAACCGGGCAACGCTGGGTACTTATAGTTTTAAATAAATGTGAGCAATTTCTAAACTGTGCTTTATATTTAACACAAAATTTGAATTGAGTGGGTGTGTATATTGCAATGAAAAAATATTTATTTCACTTTTATGCCTTTTTAATTTTTTATAAAAATGTGGGTTACATAGCCTTACATTAACACCATGAGTTATATGATTAGTATTGCAATTTGAACAACAGTGGCGTCCTCCAATGTTTTCTACTCTTATTTGACAAACTGTATCTTAAAACACAGAAATTTCGAAAAACGATTTCTTATTACGACAAAATAAACATTAGTCATTGTTTTAGGGAATGACCTTGAAAGGGATGTCAAACGGTGTCACATTATATCTACCTATCTGTTTTAAATTCCTATTCTTATTTTTCTCGTAATTTAAAATATTATGACATTACTGTGTCCTGTAGGCGTGCCTGTGAGAGGTCAGGTCAATTTTATGTTACTTTGTGTAATATTGTTCATTTTTTTTAAATGCACCGAAATTATTTCTTGAACAAATTATCAATTGTATTGGTATGTCGAGTCGAAAGATCATATGCAAATTGGCGTCTTTCGTTTTATTTCAATTCAGTAGATATTAATAGATTAAACCTCTTTGATTTTCTTTTCAGTGATAGGTACTCGTAAGTAGGTATTTGCCAACTTTGTATTAGATGCATTTGTATGTTTGTAGTGCTTTATAAATAATACAACATTTTAATAACACATTAATAGTTAATATAAAAGAATTGTGGCAAAACAATTTAAATTATATTTCTCAATAAAAAAAAACCAAACCACAACATGGACTCTAATATCATAAATAAAATAATAATCAATATATATTATAAACGAAAGTCCAAAAAAACGTGCGGAACGCAAAAACTCAGCGAGTGCCGGTACGATCAAGAGAGTTATGTGGTATGGTTGATCTCTATCCCCCCTAAGGAATAAGGGTATTCATTTTTACCTAAAGGGCTAGCTTTTAAAGATATAAGGGCTAAAAGTTCCAAGAAGACTCTAGAAATTTCAAGAAGAGTCTAGAGTCTAGAAGATTCCGGAAACTACTAGAAAATTCGATAAAACTCTGGAATGTTCTGGAAGAAGTGGAGGAGTATGTCAGCGAGTCTAGAAGGTTCCGGAAAGTTCAAGAAGGTTCGATAAAGCTGTAGAAAGTTCTGGAAGGTGTGGCGGAGTATGTCGGTGAGTCTGGAAGGTTCTGATGGTTCACGAATGCTTTAGAAAATTGTGGAAGGAGAAAGTTCTAGAAGCTTTCAGAAATAATAGGCGATGAGTCTAGAAGATTCCGGAAGTTCTAGAAGTTTTGATAAAGCTGTTCAAAGTTCTGGAAGGAGTGGCGGAGTAAGTCGGTGAGTCTAGAAGGTTATGGAAAGTTCTAGAAGGTTTGATAAAGCTGTAGAAAGTTCTAGAAGGTTCCATAAGGCTGTAGAAAGTTTTGAAAGGAGTGGAGGAGTGTGTCGGTGTGTCTAGAAGGTTCCGGAAAATTCTAGAAGATTCCACAAAGCTGTAAGAAGTTCTAGAAGGTTCGTCAGCTTTGCAAAGTTCTGGAAGGAGTGGCGGAGTAAGTCGGTGAGTCTAGAAGGATCCGATGGTTCTCAAATGCTTAGAAAATTATGAATGGAGAAAGTTCTAGAACCTTTCAGAAATAATTGGCGGTGAGTCTAGAAGATTCCGAAAGTTCTAGAAGGTTTGATAGAGCTATACAAAGTTCTGAAAGGAGTGGAGGAGTGTGTCGGTGTGTCTAGAAAGTTCCAGAAAATTCTAGAAGGTTCCATAAAGCTGTGGAAGTTCTAGAACGTTCGATAGGGCTGTACAAAGTTCTGGATAGTGGCGGAGTATGTCGGTGAGTCTAGATGGTTCCGGAAAATTCTAGAAGGTTTGATAAAGCTGTAGAAAGTTTTAGAAGGTTCCATAAGGCTGTAAAAAGTTCTGAAAGATGTGGAGGAGTGTGTCGGTGTGTCTAGAAGGTTCCGGAAAATTCTAGAAGATTCTACAAAGCTGTAAGAAGTTCAAGAAGGTCCGATAAAGTGTACAAAGTTCTGGAAGAAGTGGCGGAGTATGACGGTGAATCTAGAAAGGGGATGCTCAAACTTGAACTGCTGGCGATCTACCTCAATATTATTAGACTACGATCGATCGACTTAACCGCAGATCTTTCAAGCCCTGGGGGGGGAGTGCGTAGATATCCATTTTTATTTTATTTTATTTGATTCTGGCTGCACATACACAGTCTGCAACCAGAATTTTATAACTGTACTTCGAATATAAGAACTGGAATTTTACATTCTGAACACGAAACTGGTTTAAATTAAATCTGTGTGCGGCGAATTTAAACTACACTCAGAACATGAAAATGGTTTTTCTTTGATTCTGGCAGCACATACAAAGTGTATGTAAAAAATGGTGTATGTAAGGAACTTTCTTAGAAGGTAGGAAATAAGGAAGCGTAAAACTCACTGGTTGATGCAGCAGGCTGGATTGATGACGTCCACATAAGATTCACATTACACATAAAAATGTTTCAACTGTGCACAGATTGAAATAGGTAACCGACAGTATAATTTTGATGATTTTCTGATGAACTTCTTTTGTACATGCATTCGAGAATACAACGTAGACACTTAGTCATGGAAAACAATGTTCGCGTGTCCAAAACGTAGGTACGACAAAAATACGAATTGAAATGGTTTAAAATTTTACAAAATATTATTATTATTTATTGTGAAATATTGTACAATTATTCCTTCTAATAGTTAATAAAATGAAACGTTTTACTTCTCTTCACCGCATTTTGTATTATTTATTAATAAACTTCGTCTCGCCTTCAGTTACAACTCGGACTGACTGACTCGTAAATAAACCAAACCACACACTAGAAACTAGATCGATAACTTCGGGCTTTTAAGGGGGCAATTTTCGACACTATTTTACCATGAATATGCAATAATTAGTCGATTTTATCCAATGCGGACTTTTGAAGTCACACACCATAGATGAGGATAGAGTGAACAACAAAAAAAGGCGCAACCATTGACAAATATAAGATACAAATAAATAATAAACAAAAAGGCATGATGTAGTCTTATTGAGGCCTTATTGGGGATCAACTGAAGCAAAAACTGTGAATAGATCTATTTACATCGGCAATTTTTTCTCGAGATCGACTCAAAAAGCACTGAGCACCCCTGGTCTAGAAGGTTCGATAAAACTGTACAAAATTTTGGAAGGAGTGGCGGAGTAAGTCGGTGAGTCTAGAAGGTTCTGGAAAGTTCTGGAAGGAGTGATGGAATGTGTCAGTGAGTCTAGAAGATTCTAGAACATTCTGGAAGGTTCCCCAATGTTCTAGGAAGTTATGGAAGATGAAAGTTCTAGAAGTTTTCAGAAATGAGTGGCGGAGTATGTCTGGAAAATTCTAGAAGTTTGGATAATCTTAATCTTCAATATACATTATAAAAAAAAGTGTACAATGTGCGTGCCGCTAAAACTCAGAGACAAATCCCGGTACTATCATGGGAGTTATATTTGTGGTAGCAAATCTATCCCCCATCCTTGAAGAAGGTTCCCGTTTTTACCTGAAGGGCGTACTTTTGAAGATATAAGGGCTGGGAATTTCGCTACCTTAAAATTTTCAGAACAGTCCAGAACATTCGAGAGTATTTTTGAGCATTCCACAACATTCCATAACAGTCCGGAACATTCTGGAATATTCCGGGAATAGGGATAGAAATAGGCTGGAACATTCCGGAATATCCCGGAACATCCCAGATCAGTGTGGAACTTTCCAGAACAGTCCCGAATGTTGTGGAATATTGTGGAACATTATTTTAGAGCATTTGAGGCCTTTTTTGTATGGGTAGGGCTACCCATTGGTAGGGGAATATTAAGCAAGATCCGTCGTAGGTTCGAACGTCAGTTCAATCTTACATCAACTCCCTGAGCGAAGCCGGGCACCCCATCCAGAGTATTTGAGAGCATTCCACAACATTCCAGAACAAAATTGAAAATTGTGGAATGTTCGGGAATTGGGAATCGGGAACATCAATGTGGAACATTCCAGAACACTAGAATGTGGTCCTGAGCGTAGCCGGGTAACCCAGCTAGTATTCTAATATTTTAAACTCAGGGTCGTGTTTAGCCTAAAAGAAACTAAATGGTTTAAATTATTTGAAGCCGATTAAATCTATCAATAGCTTGTAGCGTTTAAAAAAGAATAAAATGTTATTAAAAATGTTCAAGGCGCCAGTTCAAATTGAACAGAATATTAAATGGTAAATCAATATTAATATATTAAACTCAAAACTAAACGAAGAATACTTCGTACAGCTCGCAGGTCGATGGAGATCCACCGAAGTACGTGTCTCGTCAAAACAAACGTCCAGACTCTCTGACTTTCTATTCTGATCTCTTTGAAAAATTAGCTTGCCGATAGTATGTTTTATGCAATAGAAGAATACAGGATTCCATTTGTTCTAATTTTGTCTTTCCAATTAGGAATTAAAAATCATTTCCAATTAATTTGTAGCAACCGTCTTAATGATTGGGTGCTTACTTAGCATTATAATTTCAAACTGTTAGATGTTACCTATTTTGAAATGTAATTATTAAGTAAACTGTGTCAATATTACGTTGGCTCCTAACTCCTAACCACGAATACTGAGTGCCGGTATATCAGTTGTTGCTCAAAGCTCGCTAATAGAGAAATATTTAGTTCGTTACGTTGATCTATGCTAGAAACACTGGCTATGAGAAAGATGAGGCTAGTGGTACCATTACTAAAGATTACAAATATGTCGGACCAGCCAGCCCATTGTTCTCATATTTAATTCTACATCTATGTGCTTAGTTTTTCATTAAAAATAACTGATTATGGTAAAAATAAAATGCTTTATGTCCTGCGATATATGTAACTAGATAAATTTTACTTGATTTGTTATTCTATTTAATAATTCTTAAAAATAAAACACATACCAGCATACATGGTCGTCATATAAAATGAAATAATTAAAAAAACTAACAACGAATTTGAGTTTTTCACTTTCGAAATAATTATTGTAAAATAATCTTCGGAAAATTAACTATTCAAAAAATATCTACCCATTCAGATCTCTGGAAGTGGTACAACGTATTTGATGATCGAACTATTAGAAAATTCTGGAATTATTTGAAAAAGTTTAGAATTATTTTGTAGAGTTTTGAAGAATTGTTGTTTTTTTCAATACTTTGTATGTTCTTGATACGATCATTTGAAAGAACATTAGGCTTCTAAGTTCTAAGGGGGCTTTTCATTTGAAACTAAAATCATACACTGAACACAAAATTATAAAATTCTACTAAATAAAAAAAAAAAGTAAAATTTAACGTATATGTACGTAACTTAAATTAATCTTTAAAACAAGAGGAAGGTTACTGTCTACAAGAGCTTTTGAAAACCGACCCCATCCCATTTTCCCACCCCTTCAAGCTTTCTTTTTACTTGCTTACTTTTTATACTTTTTTAATTAAATTTTGCTTCCTTGACGTTTAAAATAAGAGGAAAAATACTGTCAACATTTTATTTCGAAAAACTTTGCGCTAAGAGCGGGCAACGCCGGCGACTTCAACTATATAATGTAATGTAAGTAGAAATAGAAAAGTTCCGATGTGGTTTTGTTTCTTATAATTATCTACATTTTTCCCTACTTCAAACGTTCAGACACAGCAAACTTATTTTGTGGCACCATTTTAATTTAAATTAATAAATTACATTAATTTTGACTACATTAATTATTAGTAAGCAAATCTTGCATTATTTTATTAACATTTACTTTATTTTATTTTAAAATAACTCTGATGAAGTAAGCTATTAATTTGGAATTTATTTATTTATTCCGAGATAGTTAAAATTTTGCGCACATGACCTTCAATGTAAGAGGAAGGTTATGTTTACATTAGATTTCGAAAAAAACGATCCTATCCTCTTTTCCCACCCCTCAAAGCAGTATTTGATACTTTTTGATAAAATGTTGAGCAGTTGAATGTGACAAATATACCTATTATTCAAAGAAAAGTGTACTCGTGCGGCAGCGTGGCTTTGTTTTTTTTTTAAATAAAAATCTACAGGTTTTTCAGAGATTATTGCATACTTGACCTTCAGAACCAGAGACTTCAACTAGTACTTAAATAGTAATAACATCATTGAAGAAGAAGATAAATAAATAAATAAATCTTGTTCTCTTTAATATTTTCATAGTTAAGATAGTAATAAATGAAAATATGAAAGAGAACAAGACACAGAAAAACAGACAAAGATAATGGTCGCTGGGACTCGAACCCAGAACCTCTCGTCTATCCGGGACGTGCGTTTACCAATTCCGCCATTGCGCCCTACTGTCAAACCGTCATAATAGCCAATCTCATATTTCAAATTTTAGAATTAACAATATTATCTTCAACTAATTTATTTTCCATATAATAGGCAACTACCCTTTTTATTGGAAACAATCATTCTAAGAATTGGTTTGTAATCTGGATAGCGTTCATATTTTCGTTTATATTATTATTATTATCTTCATCTTTAATATTATATTTATTTATTTATTAATTTACGGACAATAGTCCATTAAAAAATAATAATAACACGAATAAAAAAAAACAGAGATGACTGTGAAGGGAGAGCACATATAAATTAATAGCAATGACAATATAAAATGTTAAAAGTACATTTAGAAGACACTACAAGTCAAAAATTAAAAATAATAATAATAATTTTAATATTACATTGAAGGGAATTCAAAACTTATAAAAAGAGAGTTTTTCTTATAAAAATTAAAAATAACATCATTTATAGCACAATTCAATTTGGGAGGCGGGTGTTCGAACTTTCGTACTGCCGCGGCCGTCCCGGAAACTATTGGATAACCAACATCTCAGCCTTAAGTCACTCCAAGAAGTGCCCGGGTTCGTGTAAGGTTTGTCCAGGTCTTGGCGGCAACACCCTTCGACCTCTCCAGCTAGACTCATCGACGTGGTCTGCATGCGAGGTATAAATTCATACATCCGTCACTGCTGGACGGCTGGACCCACTGACCCCAGATTCCTACCTACCCATCGTACATTTTCCTTTCCAGAACTTTCCCTCTTTCCGTTACTTAAAGACCCTCCAAAAAGCATTCCCAAAGGTGATACGGGCCCTGTTTGGATTACGTTTTGAAAAAAGGAAAATGCCAAATTTGGTGCTTACAATCCTATACTTAGGTAAGTACCTGAAAATAATTCCAACTGAAACATATTTTGAATAATAAATTTTAATACTTCAGCCGTATCTATCTATTTTGGTGCTTATAATTTCGAATTGTTTCGAAATATTATTTAGGTTAGTCGTTTATTTTTAGCATGATAATCTCGTTTAGGTCCATCGGAAGTAGGCGATTTGAATATTTTATGTGAAAATAAAATAGAAACTTTTTAAACAGTCTTTTATTATTTGATAAACCTTCAAAGAACGTTCATAAATAAATGAAGAAAGGAAATTTAGAATTGAATATAAAGGGAACAATTTTTATCATTGTATTTGAAAATAGTATTTAATGCTTTTCAGTTGAACGGCTGCCAAGTGAAATAAAATAAAAGAGAACGTAAAACCATAAAAAATAATTAATAAAAATAAACACGACAAGCTTCGGTAGGCGGTATTCCTAAAGCACTCACTTAGTCTAATTGGCATCTAAACATTTACATATTTGCAAAATACAACATTTTGTGAATTGATCAACGAGTTTGTTATCCGTGATTTATTTCGTGCGTCGGCAATTTTTATATCGCATTTGCAAAGCGTTATAAATCAAGCGAAGGATTTTTGATATATTGACTCATCTCGATCATCTTACAATAATCAAAACACATTGGCAATTATAAAAAATAATATTCAGGTACAGATCATCACAGTTTATTTCCTTCTGCAAGGAAATTTGAAGTTTATCGAAGCAAAAGAAAATTATTACCTAACCACGATTTTGATACTAACTGAAACTAATGAAAATGTATTTAAAAAAAAAACGGGTTTTCATCTAACAAATTATAATTATTAATACTAGCTACGAGTTTGTAAGCGTACATGTTCAATGACTTTCCGAAGTAAAATTCAAGTTTCATTAACTTTACTGCTATACCAGAACTCCCTTTTCATTATCAGTTTAAAAAAACTAAGATAAACGTAGAATTGTTGGTGAATAAAGTACCTGTGTGCACTTTTTTTAAATCGAGACCAAATTCAATAATGCATATTATTATTTATGAATTACGTACGAAAATATAATTGTTGTGCATAATTATTCTAAAAGCAAGTGCACGAAAGATATTTCTCAACTTGGTTTCGGAGTTTTCAGTAAATTGTGCAGCGGCTTGATGTCTTACAAAAGTAAAACTTCATTTCGGTCGCGTGTTTGAAGAAACGAGGAGCTTCCCGGAGCTTTTGTCTTGTGTGTGGTGAAAAAGCAACTGCTGAGAACGCGCTGGCCTCGCGCGAACCGAGTTTGGAGTATTCGACATTGCCTCATTGCCTGCCGGCAAGTTCTGCCGGCTGGTTGTGTTTCGTGGTAAAGTTACGTCGCTTTCAGTCCTCACGAGAGTCCGCGCGCGTTATTTTACACTAAACTTATAAATAACTTTTCTAATCCTTTATCCGACACATGGCTCGCGCGCACTGATACACCGCGCGAAACGCATCTTGGTTTTGTCTTAATTTTGTCGCTTGTTTAACGATAACTTAGTTTGGTCACCCCGTGGACTCTGTTCCGATCCAGAGTTCCGACTGTGTTGGATAACATCGATGAATGTATTGAATATCAATATTGTTGGTGTGAAGTTTGTGGCAATCGTTGAAACTCTAAGGATCAACGTGTGGTTCCAGAAAAGTTTCCCGTTTATAACTTTGTGCTTTACTAAAATAAGTTTATCGGCCTTCGATTTTCCAATATAAACAATTTCACTTTTCATCGGCGGCTCCGTGTTATATTTGGGTGAGTACAAAATTAACGTGTTGCCCTTGAAGTTTTATAATAAAATTATTGAACATCATTCTTTAAAAATATGTTTACCTATCAGTTCTGTCAGATGTACAAGAGAGAATTCTCACAGCAGCCCTCCTCGATATTTTTCTATTTAGACAAGTTCACAAAGATCGTAATATTATAATTATATGCCCTTACTACAATAAGTAGGCACAATCATGTAGATAATATGTAGAAGAAGCGAAAGACATACTGATAATCAAGAAGTTAAGAGACTAAAATAATTTAACAAATTATTTCAATTTCATCTTCCGATTCTTGAAATTATTCTGGTGTAAATTTGAGAATTAAAAATGATAAAGGTGAGTGAGGAAACATGAAACACTGCAAGACTCAATCGTTCCAGAGCAGAGAGCGTAAGGAGCACGAGGAAAACAGTCCTAACTGAGAGTAAAATATGCTTTTAAGCTCAGGTTACTTGAGAACAAAGAAACATTAAAATTGCTCAGTTGTGCGAGATGAACTTGAGTCATGCGTTGAAAAGTTGTTAGCATATTTTCTTTATTGAAAGTTCACTGTAACTTATTCATTTTAGTGTAAAGGGTCAATTCGGTAACATGTTTATTTTATCAACAAAAATAATATCCGATGTGTACGTTCATAATTGCAGCGAAAATTTCTTTAGCGCCGTTGTGATTTGAAACTCGATGAAATGAAAAACAGCGACACTAAAAAGAGACAAACACCTTTAGGATTTAGCATGCGAGAGAATGAGATAATCGATATAATATAATAGAATAATCGGTCTCGTCTTTGTGCAGTACTTCGTAGCCTCCCCACTCTTGTTTACTTTAGTTTTCTGAAGGTTTCACTTCTACCGCTTGTGAATTTCACACTCTGTTCTGTTTATTTACTGAGCAACAGAATTAATCACCAATTTAGAGTTCTAATTAAAAAAATTAGGTTATTTAAATTGTTATTTAAAAAAATTAGGTTATTTAAATTGCACCATTCCGCTCGTCATGCTAAGATGTGCTAGAACATCGGTTCGGCCGTATGGTATCTTGAAAGAAAAAAAGTGGTAACAACTACGGCGGAAGTTTTCAGGACTTACAAGTAAAAGCATTCCAAGAGGAATGGGCTATCTAGAGAGTTATGGACTGAATTAAACCAAGGTATTATAATACAATGAGTGTGAATGCTTAAAATGAATTCATCGTATGAGCTTATTTCCACCCTGAGGATTTAGAAAGTGCCCACTGAGTACCTTGAGATGTGAAGGTAGCCTAGGTACATCACTTATCCGAACCCATTTCAGCTGTCGATGCTGGGATTCGAGTCCGACCCTGGCAACCTGGCAACACGCAGCACGCATTACGCAGCACGCTACACACGCGGTATACGAGTAAAGCCTAAGTACCTAGGATATGTACCTACATGCAAATCTATCTTTTAACACCCAAAAGATTCGAAAGACCAATCATAGTTTACAAACCGAGTTTTAAGGTATTTACAAAAACTTAAATTCTTCATAATCTTAGAAAAAATGTAAAAAAGGTTTTCAAAGTGAGTAATTTATTTTTGTTTCAGTTTTCAATTATGTCGGATAATCTAGTTTTTAGAGTCTAGCTATTATTGAAGTGAAACTTCTTTAGCACCGCTGTGATTTGAAACTCGATGAAACGAAACGTCACTAAAAAGAGACAAACACATGCACCTACAGCCAGCCTGCGAGAGAATGAGATAGAATGAAACCCTATTGACCGCTTTGATTATGAGCTCACTTTTCAAGGATCCCTTTGGATGAGATTGTGTGGTGAAGATTTTACTTCTACCGTGTGTGAACTAGTATTTTTTTTAAATATTTGTTACGAGGAATTTGAACAATAGGTATTTTACCTAATAATACCTAAATAAAATCATCAAAATTGAGGTTTTGTATTTCCCACTTTTCTCCTCTAAAACTTGACCCATTTTAAAGATTTTTTTTGAAGTGAAAATTGTTTAGCGCCGTTAGTGACATTCGGGTGAAACGGAAATGCGTCACAACTCAGTTCTACACAAATACTCGGTTAAAATATAATGCGGTAAATTTGCACCTCGGCGCGTGCCTTCCATAAGAATTTATTTCGTAGTGGGCAAGGTGCCTGACAAGTCTCAGCGGCCAGGGAGACAGACATAAAGCTAACGGGAGTTCGAATTCTACGAAATCCAAAAAAAAAATTATTTTGTGAAATCAATATCCAATTTTTAAACCATTTTAAAAAACAAGCAAAAGAAAATAAAGCGACTTTCTAGTTTCACTTCTAGCGCGTGTGAATTACACACTCTGATTTTTTAATAATTGATGTATTAGAAGAAAATAATCGTCTAGTTTGTTTACTGAACGTCTGTTGTTTGCCTTCAAACCTGGCATTTTTAACGATTTTCCAATCTAACTCCCATAATTTATCAAAAAACCCAAAACGTACTGACATGCTAGTAGTCGATATCTATATTGTATTAAAAAATGTTTGCACTAGTGTCAAAATCCAGACAGACATTGGGGAATACGTTTGTATGGACAAATTCCTCTTAATAAGCTTTCTCACGTCCGTTGTTTTGGTACCTATTCACGTTTTAGCATAAAATTAAGAAAGTGGCTGGACAAAAATCAGAAAAAGGGTTTTTACTTTACGGAACATGAGAAGCACGTTTATGTAGGTGATACACACACACACTATAAAAGATGTGGCTTGGCCTATTGCAGCTTATCGCTCGCCATATATTCCCATTTGGAATGTATGTAGTGTGGCACAGGTCGTTATAAAGTACTTTATCATAAATGCAAAATAAAGAGATGCAACCAATCAATAAGTTTTTCTCATAAAAAATTTGCAGGTTGGGAAGCGATTACTAACACTTCTGTCATAGGTCACCTCAAGTGATTTGCTATGTTTGGTGACTTAGCATAGGTGCCAGGGTTCACGGGGTGATGTTTGTTCGGATTTTTTGCTGCAGATGCGTCTACCCACCAAATGCGCGGCAGGCCGGATCGGAAGAGAATGGTTCAGGGATACCTTTGACTTCTCCGGCAGGACTCTCTCGGAACATCGTCTTGCACCGCAGTGGGAGGGATAGATTCATACGTCCCAACTCCTGGACCCACTGACCTCCAGATTCCAACCAACCCCTCAAACCCTTTTCCTTCTTTGAACTTCCTCTCCTTTCTTTCCTAAAAAGACCCTCCTTTAGATTATTTCCTTATTATTTACTTCCTGTGAGAAGCTAATATAAAAAAACGAGTGTGCTTTAGACCACACGACTGAAGTAAAACTTCACTAACTTATATCTCCCTCTCAACTTCCGTTCACACTTTTCATTCACGTAACGCATTCACCAGCTTACTCCCCAAGTCAAGCGTGCGTAAAGGCCCGACCGTTCGCCTCGCCCGATCACACTTTTCGTAAAGCTCTCGTCAAGCACTCACCAGCTTACTCCCCAAGAAGTTTTACTTTAGAAAAAAGAGATAACCACGGACCTCTCTCAATCGGAAAGACCGTACTTCGTGTTACATTGTAAACCTATTGAATACTTCAATAAAAACAGTCAAATGTAAAAGTACTGGGTGCCATGCGCTTGTGTGTTGTTAAAAGCAAACCTCTGTTATCTCTGTTGATACCTCTCCCCTCTCCTAATTAACTATGAATGTAAGAGAAAGAGAAGTTGCAGTCGGGCTCTCGGCGGCAGGACCAGAGACCCGCGTGGGCGAGCGCCATTGTGAGGCTAGTTTAGTAGGTAGCTGGTGCTAGGTAGGTACTGCGTGCCCCTTTCGGTTCTGGTCCCCTAGGCACTCAGGGCTCGTGTCCGTGTATCTCTCCCACAATCTATCTGGGTGGCAAGCAAGCTAGCACTTTACTTCTGGTTATGAGGTAAGATGAGAACATAATATAAAATAAGATAGATAACTTGCATTTGGGCCTGCCACTGAGAGCCCCGTTGTTACCTGTTACCCTTTCTCGTATAATACGAAGGTATGAGATAAAATGTGAACTTTCAATATAATAACATTATATTCCATAGAAAGGTTGTGCCGCTCAGTGCTACGTTGCAACCTCTCACACGCACGGTGAGATATGCCACATCGGGGCTCTTAGCGGCAGGTTGTAAGTTGTAACTTGTAACCTGTCCAGCGTTTTGAAGTGAAAACTTCTTTAGCACCGTTATGATTTGAAACTCGATGAAATGGAAGCGAGCGACACTAAAAAGAGACAAACACACACATCTATAGGATTTAGCCTGTGAGAGAATGAAATGGCAATAAAATATTTATTTATTTCACGGGTACCTACTCGGTTTCATCAAATACGATAAACCCACGGTCCCACGTAAGTCTCTTTTGATCTAGTGAATAGGCCTTGGTCTTGCCTATAAAGCGCCTGACGAACCTTAGGGGCCAGACATTCATCGAAATCCGATCGTCTAACCACTCCAAAATAAACAAACAAATAAAAGCACAAAAGAAAGCGACATCTAGCGATGAAGAAAACACAAATATGTAGATACTATTAAGATGACCAAATGTATAGGAAAAAGTGCACTGGAATTCGACGACAAAAATATGGAAAAAATCACATTGATAAAAAAAGTGCTTCGTGGTCTCTCCACTCTTGTCTACTTAAGTTTTCTGAAGGTTTCACTTCTACCGCGTGTGAATTGCACAAGATTGCAATTAATAACAAGACAGAAATCAAATACCAGTTCTGTTTTTCTATTGCTTTTTATAGCCAAAAGTTAGATATTATCTCTTGTAAGATATTATATTATGATGCACGCATTAGTGGAATCCTCTTTCTTAATATTAATTACTAAACAAAAAAATCACACGCAGTAGAAGTGAAACTAGAAAGTCACTAGATGTCGCTTTAATTTCTTTTGCCTGTTTATTTTAAAATGATTTGGAGATTGGATATTGATTTCACAAAAAGCAAAAATGTTTTTTTTTTTTATTTCGTAGGATTCGAACCTCCGTTCGCTTGATGTCTGTCTCTCTGGCCGCTGAGACTTTTTAAATCAACTTGCTCACTGCGCTATCGAAGGCTCGCGCCGAAGCTCGAATTTACCGCATTATAATTATTAAAACTGAGGACCCGCCAAATAATAAATTTGTGATGCATTTCCGTTTCATCCGAATTTCAAATCACTGACGGCGCTAAAGAAGTTTAAAAAATCGGAGTGTGCGATTCACACGAAAATTAAAGTAGACAAAAAATTTTCAATTCGTGGGGAGGCTACGAAGCACCGCACAAAAAGGAAACCGATTACAATATCTAATTCTCTCGCAGACTTAAATCCTGTAGATGTATTTGTTTGCCTCTTTTTAGTGTCGCTATTTTTCGTTTCATCAAGTTTCAAATCACAACGGTGCTAAAGAAGTTTCCACTTCAAAAACTATGAAAAACTGTTAACATTTAAAAATGACGCTCTCTAGTTTACGCAAATGGATACGAGTACCTTTACGCAGAACTATTGGTATAGTAATATATTACGACGTTTTCTACCCTCTTTGGAACAGTTGTTACGCGTTTCGATAATAAATTAATATTATCTACCGCAACACATCTGCTACTATTAGCTGTGTTTAACCAAATTTATGGCTTGGTTTATGCCGTGGAATTAATGATGGATTCTAAAGAGAATCACATTAGCTGCCGGTTAGGAAAACGATCAAACACAGTAAAGTTTGTAGCATAAAATAACGAAAAATCATTAAAATCTATTTTGTAAGTTATGGCTGGTCGTTAGTGATATTCAAAACTTTACTTTAATAAAAAAAAATTAATCAAAAAAAGATGTGAAAATGACGAATTCGACAAATAGTTTCAAATTGGCAGTTAGTCGGAAAGCTATCGAACACAATAACGTTTATAACTAACTAGCGAGTTACCGTTGCTATGCCACTTAATAAAGAAATTGTTTCTCCTTGCGTGTCCTTTCCCATTCGTCCCGTTCCCCTTCCGCCTCCCCTTCCTCTCCCGCGTCCCCTTCCTACGCGTTGCCACCATTCATTAATTAAGTCTCGGTACATTCAGTTTTCAAATAGCTCGCGTGCCACCTGTTTCAATTTTTTAATACAAATTTTGATGCCAGAACTTACTATTATGTATAAAAACCATCGCGGGCATGCACACATCAAATCCCCAAAGTTTCATCGCACTTCGATGAATGGTTAGCAACTCATAATTTCATGATGCCAGAACTCACTATTGTATACAGTATGTATAAACCATCGCCGGCATGCGCACATCAAATCCCCTAAGTATCATCGCAATCCAATGAATGGTTAGCAACGCATAATTTCATGATGCTAGAACTCACTATTGTATACAGTATGTATAAACCATCGCGGGCAAGCGCACATCAAATCCCCAAAGTATCATCGCAATCCGATGAATCTCATAAACATAATCATAAGCATATTTTGATTTTTATACAAGTAGGTATATACAGAAAAAATAAAACTATTTTGGTATTCTATGTTGTCAGTTGTGGCAAGTGAGTAGACTTTCGTCAACAAACATTGTTTGTACCACGGAATTAGTGTAGAATTCTTCTAATAGATTCATATTAGATGCCAGTTAGCAGAAAGTCATTGAATGGAATGACTAAAAAAAATAGACAAATTAATCTATGTTTTGAGTTGTGGCAAGTCATAAGTCACAGGTTGATGTTGACTTAGGTAATTATCTTATAATATTACTCGACCAGAAACTACATACAAAGAGAGCTTAATGTCAGCAGTGGATACGTTTTTCTTTTTTAATTTTAATATAAGAAATCATGTGGTGACGTAATCTTACTTTAAGTAGTTGTAATATTCAATGAACCCTCGACAAGATGACGCATTGTTTTTAACATACTTTTCATTAGTTCAATAAGAAAACAGATTTCGCTCTTTGTACATTTTGTCTGTCTCCGCCCGGCGACCTTAAAAATTGATCATTATGACTCGGGCGTAGTCCAAAATTAAATAACCCAAAAATTAACAGCCATTTTGTTGATATCGAGATATACAAAAAAGGTGGCTGCAAGATAGTTTTCTTTCGGTTCCTCACGATATTCCCGATTTACACAACTGTCACTTAACGTTTCAAGGATTTGCTCATTTACAAAGTTTTTGCTGTCAAATTAAATTTAGATACATTTGTTATTCAAAAAGCATCACAGAGCGATATTCCCACAAAAAAAAACTAAATTTAAGTATACGTTGATCGTTCAAATGAAACTTAGATGTAGAAGTGACAGCAAAAATGTAAATTTGTTAACGGTTGACAAAAACGTTTGAAGAACACCTTAAATAAGGATAGATGAAATAGGTATTCAAGATGGCATTCTTATTTTTCAAGATTTTTAAGCAATACAATGGTTAAAATATTGTAGTAATATTTTCACCTTAGAACATCCTTAGTATAGCACCTGCTGGCCACCGTTGCTGCGAATCGCTGGAGAATATACTTAATTTTTACATCGTCCAAGGGTCAGTCCTCTCAATGAGTAAAGGCAGGCGAAATGATTTACATAGGTACGGGGTTATCCCTTAAACATCCTATAACAAATCAATTTTAATTTTTTTTTAAGTGCAAATGTGTATCTAAAGCCACATAAGACTTAGATTTTTTAAATAATAATAATTACCTAGCAAGTGCTGGTGTTAAGTACCTTATACAATACAACATAAGGATTTGAAAATATCCACACGAGGCGGGAATGGGTACCGCCGCCCCGGGAACCTTTATTGGATAACCAACACCTCTGCCATAGGTCACCCCGTTCGCGTGGTTCGCTACGTTTGGGGATTTAGCAGGGATGTCCAGGTTGATGGGGTGAGGTTTGTCTAGGTCTTGGAGGCGGATGACCAGGACACACTGAACCCCAAATTCCTACCCACTCCTAAAACCCCTTTCCTCCCCAGAACTCTCCTCTCCTTCCTTCCTTTAAAAACATAGGCCCTGAGGAAAATAATGTGTGGAGCTCATGTAAAAAAAAAAAAAAAACGAGGCTGGAGAGGGAGGAAGAGGGACAGGTGAACTTTACTATTCAAATCTTGTCACTAAACATAGCTAAAGACATTTCAAACCAGAGCATTTCAATTTAGAATGGTAATTTTACATCATCCATCGTTGAACGAGGTGCGATGCAGAATGATAATGATAAGTCCGGTCAGTGGCTAAATTGGCATCGCGTTTGGGTCCCACCCAGATGATTCCGTGTTTTCCCTATTAGTTTCGATTCCGCAGCTGGCTAAATTCTCCATCACGACAAAAGCAACATTTTCCGCTTACTGTGGTGGTAGTAGGAGATTTTCAAATATTGTCAGGTTATTCGTAACCCGGGAATGTACGTCTTTCTTGAGAAAAATCCAGTGCAATTCTCACGCGGTAGAAGTAAAACCTTCACCCACACAATCTAACCAATAGAAGCGTCGAAAAGTGACATTATCATTCATAGGTACTGGACGTAGGTAAGGTTTCATTCTATTTCATTCTCTCGCAGGCTGAATCCTTTAAATGTATGTGTTTGTCTCTTTTTACTGTCACTCGTTTCCATTTCATCTAGTTTTATAATAATAATAATAATAATATCTTTATTCGTAGTTTACAAATAGATTACATCAGTACAAAAAGATTAACAAATAGAAAGTAATGTAAGAACGATTACACAGAAGTAGCATAATTTTTTAGTTCATAGCCTGCCTCACTAGGTGAATCTGTATTGAGTCAGAATTTTTTGTAAATTGTTTCTCGCATTTTTATCTACGGTTTTTTATAATTGTATAATATAGGTTTCTGTACAGCAAAAACTTTATTTTGTGTGCATATACACAATACAAAGACTGCAAGATTATTAATACAATAACAAACTGTCAATGACATGGCGTTTGGGTGTTTCAAATCACAACGGTGCCAAAAAAGTTTCAAAGGTACCCACAAAATTAAAACATATTTATTAGCTAAGTATCTTCTTTAGAGTTCGTTATTGTGAAACGATAATTAGAAGTAAAGAATAATATTACGTATGTACAACGTACATATATTCCAAAGAGATTCAATCACCCGAAATAGTGGGTAGGTATTATGGTATTGTAATAATTCGCCCCTACCTACCTGCCTTCGATAATCACGTTTAATCTTACCCGAGGAAGCCAGAAAACTTCAATAAGGCAGGTTTTATTAGTTCGAAACCTTAAATATGGATATACAGGTTTCAGAACAATCATGGGACCCATCCTCGCGTACCAAGAATTGATCACGACGTGTTTTCGTAGTCTCGTAGGAGCTACATAATAATATATACAAACTATGTAACTATGTTCCCCGAAGAGTGGGTTGGTCGCCGCGCCGTGGCTTTTGTCAGATTTAAGATAAATTTAGAATTAAAACATAAACATTTTTTATTCAAGATTTATTTTCATTCTTTTCTGATTCGGAGTCGAAATAAGTGTCTACGTGTAACTCGGGTTCAACGAACGAATTATTTCTGATTTAAAAAATTGGAACTGATTGTGGGAACGATTCAGAAAAGTGGTAAAGTAGGTACCATAATGATTAAATGAAGTAAAAAAAATTGTGTGCAGGTCACCTGCAGTAGAAGTGAAACCATCAGAAAACTAAAGTAGACAAGAGTGGGGAGGCTACGAAGCACCGCACAAAGAGGAGATTATACTATCTCATTCTATCGTAGGCTAAATTCTATAGATCTATGTGTTTGTCTCTTTTTAGTGTCTTTCATTTCCGTTTCATCGAATTTTAAATCACAATGGTGCTAAAGAAGTTTTCACTTCAAAAATTCAACATTTGAAATGTGTTGGTTTTTCATTTGTGTAAATTTTTGACAAAATCCTAATTTTTCAAGTTTGAGTTAAATATATTTTTTAAATACTTTCAGATCAAACCATAATAAAAAATCCGCGATTTTTCAAGGATCGGCTGTCCTGATCACATAGATCCATGCACATACCAGTGTGGAGTTCCAAACATGACTTTCCATCTATCTAGTAAATAGTTGCAGTCCACAAAAATCGTTTTAATTTTTGAGTTAAATACTTATTTGGAACAAAGAATAAAAATATAAAACTTGTGTTAGGAAAATACATAATATTGTGTTGATTTGCGAGTAACTACCTAACACCATAAACAACCGAATACAAATATTTTCCACTTCGAATTATAAGTAACTAGCTGACCCAGACACGCGTTGCTGTGGCTAATAAAACACAACGTCATCCATCTACTGGATGGTTATCCAACCTTTATAACCACCGCCGTATTTGAGTTTATCGCGAAGAGACAGACAGATGCCGTGGAGGACTATAATTTATAATACGTAGAGATGGTGTGAAAGATTATAATAATGTGCATGAAATGCTTGGGGTAACTAACGTATTTAAGTTAATAAGGATTAATACTGTATCCGTCTAAATAACTTTTCAATTACCGCAATGTCCGTGACTATTTTTTTAGAAGATAGAATGGGTATAGTAAGCTATCCGTAAAAGATAGATATATACCTTCGCGGATTTTTTTGTAGATCTATAAAAGAGGAATATCCCATCATGCATTGTTTTGTTATATCCCAAAAGGATTAGGCAGCGTTTTCGATGAAAGCTACCAGGCGGCTTGACTTTTTCCGACACTTCTAACAATTATCGTTATGTTTCAATCAATTTACACAAATCCTTGAAAAATTACGTGCCTAAACCTTCCTCACGAAACACTCTATCTATTAGTGAAAACCGCATGAAAATCCGTTCAGTCGTTTTCGAGTTTATCGCGAACAGACAGACAGACAGACGACGCGGAGGACTGTAATTTATAATATGTAGAGATAGAGATTATTACATGAGTTGAAATACAGACTTAGTCCGATTGTTAAACAAAAATGACGAAGCACAGAAAGAAATTCAGCCGTCATCAAGAAGGATCGAAAATAAAAGATTTTTTCTATCAAGAACCAAAACCGGTTTCGGTTGTTCCCCGCGCCGAGAGTAGGTGCCGCCAGCGGCCCAAGGTTGCCGTGGCCGATCCAGCTAACCAACCGGAGTGTACCTGCCATACCTAGTACATATTATGCTATTTTTTGGAATATTTCAATGTTATCATCTTGTGTTATTGAAATGTCTTGGAGATTAGACGTTACCGCTAGCTTAGAGAGATGACACTCGTAATCCTGGAAAATACATATATATTATGTAACAAATTGTTTACCTGCATTAGGTAGAATATACTTTTAAAATATGTGTAACCCTTCTGGCCTCGAGCCTATTTGTCTAATAAAATCCAAATAAATGGAAAATTTTTGAACGCATCAAAAATTAACAAAATGTTTTTGAAAGGTGATGAAATTAGCTAATTTCAAATTTTTATAAATCGAAATTTATAATTCATTTTTTTTATGTGAAATTTTTTTAATGCAAATATAAAAAAAGTTTTAAAAACAACTAGCCTTACTTTTTTCCAACTAAATTGATTTGAATATAAAGCGTGGTGTTTTCTCTTTCTAGATCATATTTCTAACCATGATAGTATGAGAGACACAATGATGTCTAAGAGAGTTGTTCGGAATACCGAACAAATTATCCTGAGGGGTTAAATGATAATATAATTAGGTACCTACATTAAAAAGAAACTCCAAACCACGTGGATTTCCATGTGGCAAAAGCTGAATTGGTAAAAGCGTACGTCCCGGTTAGACGAGAGGTTGTGGGTTCGAGTCCCAGTTGCAACCATTATCTTTTTCTGTGTCTTGTTCTCTTTCATATTTTCGTTTAGATTATTAGTATTATCTTGTTCTTCAATGAACTAGGAAAATGTATATTACCGAAACTAAAAAAAGTTTTATTTTTTCAAAGCCCTCCAAAATGCACGAAAATATGGCGTGTCACGTGTGACGTTATATCGAATGTATTTTGTGGTTTTACAAGTCAGTACCTACTTAGTCAGTTTATTGATGGATTTTTATGGGAAAATCCAAATGTTTTTTATTAGTAAATTTAACCGTTTTTAATTGAAGACAACGGTGTAAAATGACGGGGTCTCATCACTATTGTTTGTGCAGTATAGGTACCTAGATGTTGAAATACAACCATTACCGCACTTGATTAAAATTTTCCGTAATTGGACGTCCTGATTCGTGTTTTTGAGGTTATGATTTAAAATGACCAATATTTTTTTTTGCTTTACGGCACCTAATTTTATATCGCATTTATACTAAGTCCCCTTCGTTGCCCGAGTTTTACAAAGAGTTTTAGGAAATTTCATGTACACGGTGTCCCTCCTCTTGTTTTGAAGGTCAAGCATGCAATTTTTTTTATTTTTTTACTAATAAAGAAAGACAAATATTCCCGGGTTACGAATAACCCAACAATGTTTGAAAATCTCCTACTACCACCACAGAAAGCCGAAAATGTTGCTTGTGTTGTGATGGAGGATTTAGCCAGCCGAGGAATCGAACACGCGAAGCTCGGGTGGGACCCAAGCGCTATGCCCACTCAACCACTAATCAGTCATGATCATGGCAATATATCACTAACCTCGAATAAAACTATAGATTTGTATTAAAAAAAACAAGTGTGCTTTAGACCACACGACTGAAGTAAAACTTCACTAACTTATATCTCCCTCTCAACCGTTCGCCTCGCCCGATCACACTTTTCATAACGCTCTCGTCACGCATTCACCAGCTTACTCCCCAAGTCAAGCGTGCGTAAAGGTCCGACCGTTCGCCTCGCCCGATCACACTTTTCGTAACGCTCTCGTCACGCATTCACCAGCTTACTCCCCAAGTCAAGCGTGCGTAAAGGTCTGACCGTTCGCCTCGCCCGATCACACTTTTCGTAACGCTCTCGTCACACATTCACCAGCTTACTCCCCAAGTCAAGCGTGCGTAAAGAAGTTTTGATTCATAAAAATCGCCTGCTCGGTGTCCGCTAAGCAGCCACCCGGCCGCCCGCCCCAGACTCTCGTGTATATATATATTGATAGTCAAACGATAAGTGATAAAATTATATATCCACGTATTTAGCAACTATAATTCATAGAATAATAAGAATATGTGTTTATAATACACCCATAATTTCGGTGGTTTTGTTTCATCAAAACTAAAAAGATATATTTACCTATTATGAAAACAAAATTGACTTTCTGTACGAATCAATATTTAAAACCAAAATGAATCATGAACAAACGAACTTTTGATGTGATAGTGACGATCCTCTCTGAAATAACAATTAATTTATTATATATAGACACCTACCTACAATTATATTGGAATAATTAAACTGTATTCAAAATCAGCCGTTGTTGATCCACATACATATGTGGATCAACAACGGACGATTTTTATTCACATGCAGCATTAATAAAGTTTTGTTATTTTATAATTTTTAATGAACTGAAAAGTGTAACTCTAAATATTATGAAAAACCGGTTGAAAAGATATCTAATTTATTTTATTATAACATCTCATTCCAATGTGAGATTCGATTTTCAGTTTTTACAAGCACGCCACTAGGAGCCTGTTTGGAGGTAGTAGAATTAGTGAGTTATGCGGTGCGGTGTGTTATTATGCCTAGACTAGGCAAGACGATGATGAGATTGTGAGATATTTCTAAGTTGGCCTTCGTTGGCCAGTGGTGAAGCTCTCGGGATATCTTCAAGACGCGGCTCGAATGCGAGGATGATTTGATGTATTAGGTAGGTAAGCATTTATGTATAAACAGTGATCTTCTAAGCAATCTAGAGTTGCTGCTAAACACGTGCGTTCCATGTTTTTTAGATCTTCAAAATTTCAATAAAATCTTTGAATATGGCACACAACATGGTTAGGGATACTAATGTTGATGTGTGTATTTATAACAAGCTTTTTAAAATATTATTACATAATAACAAAGGCTTTAACAACAGGTATTGCGATACAGACTGATCCTCGTGGGAAGCGGTTCGGTTTGTTTAACCTACAATCTCTTAACTTCTTTACTAGTTAGTTGCTATAACTTCTCTCAACAACATTTAACATATTATTAATCATCTATATATCATATACAATAATCTTCGTGGGAAGAGAAGCGGTTCGGGTCCTTTTACCTACAATCTCTTTGCTACTTGCTAGTTAGTTGCTACAACTTCTCTCAACAACATTTAAGAAATTTGTACATTATTTGAATTTATGCAGGAATGATTTTTGAGTAACTCAAATATTTACTTATTATCTTATATTAGGTTCATTGACACAACACTTGGTGTTAATTTCTTTCCATTTCATCAGGCAGTGTTTGGTTGCAGTCTGCACGTTTTTGGTGTAAGTTTCGTTTTTTAATTTCTCTCGACACGAGAGGTTTACTAATCTACACCTGAATATAGAAGGCTTATTTCATTTTCTTCGGGTGGCAATCATAGGCAATGCGACGGACTCAGGCTTTTATTATAAAACAACTTATTTGCGGGCAATTCTAGTGCATCTTGTGTTGCAGTGCGCTGACACTATTTTATTTATATGGTACTTTAAGGTAACCTCACGATTAACCTTCCGCCGGACGGCGCAAACGGTACACATATTACACTTTACTGATTCATAACATAGGTACCTATTTTGAGCGATATCTTAGACGAAGCTGGTACCACTTCGCCTAAGACTTTTCTTATTGTAAATTTCTAAACTCAAAAGACTGTTTAGTAATCTTTAGTAATCATCATAAATTTCCCAGAGTTTTAATCCTGAAATTTCTACTGTCCGTGTACAGCCATTTTGCCACGTTGACAACGGTATCATGAGACATACACAATATTATTAAAAAAAATAATTTAATGTTGTTAGCCTTGTTTGGTAACAGTAGGAAACGTAAAGAAATTTGATTGTGATCTCTTTTTAAATATTTGCACTATTTACAATGCAAGTCCTTTCTGCGCTGCTGCCGATAATCCTGCAGTTCGTTCAAATGTTTCCCATCATAATTCAACTCACGTCCCATCTCCATCCATATTGATGTAAAATTATAGTTATTTCCCTCATCTCCCATCCACACCTACGCTGCTGCATTAAACGGATCTATACCCGCAGCAGTGTTGCTTGCACTCGTGCACCTATACTTGAGTGCATTTCTAGAAGGTATATTTTGTAATTTTACAACTACTGGCTGTAGCCGTAATCTTATGTAGGTAGCCGCCTGAAACCAGTTTCCTACGCAGTTTCTGTGACTGCACTCCCAGATAGTTGTGAATACCGAGTGAAAGTTAAAAGGTGGCCTCACTTTACCATGATGACTCCAATTTCCAGTGCATACGAAAATTGTCAACAGTTTTCCCCATTAGATGAATTCCACATTCAGCAAAATGCACGGCTTATATTATTATCCCCGACGGGCTCGCCAATAAGATGAAATTACACATTCCGATGTCTCCATTACGTCAGAAATCACAGAAATGATCGCGTTAATTCGTCACTGCTAACGGGCAAGAACCGCAAGTTTTTTTCTTTATTAGACATCATGACAAATTACTATTCTACGAATTGTCTCGAATCGAATATCATTATCAGAGGTTCCCAATCTGAAGTCGTAATGAAATTTTTAATTGTGATAATTATGGCTCCGAGGCCACCAATATTTTCTTACTTTTACGAAAGAACAAAAGCAGTTAAAACACTGCAATTAAGTAAAAGTGTATCCACGTTAATTATTATATACGTTTGCAACGCTTGAACCGATAATACGGGTATTTTCATTCTTCGAGATAAAAGATGACTTGTGACTTTCATTGTATTAGAGCGGTGAAATAAATATTAAAAAAATCTTTTTTTAATTCACAAAAAATTTATCGTATCAAGTTCTCTGGTAAACACAGGAGAACTCCGCGTTCATTTTCCAATTAGCAGAAAAAAACATTCTAGGCTGCAACAATGTAAATAATTACTTAAATATAACAGGCCGCCAATGTTTTAAAAAAAAACACAGTAAAACCAAAATGATTGCGCGTGTGGCGAAAGCGGAAACAATAAGGGGGCCGTCACATACAGCTATAAAAGATAAAAAGATCATTTGGCTTGGCCTATTCCTTTTGGGAATGTACGGCGAGCAATATGCCGAAATACGCCAAACCAAATGATCTTTTATAGCTAAGTCTGTTGGCCCCATAACGCTTGCACTACACGACACATCAGTATATGGTTGTCGGGATGAATTTCAGCCTTAGGGGACAATAATGCTAGCATAAGGGTATGTTTATATCTATGTACATCTGTTCTATCCGAGTTGCGGTAGGTGATGGAACGTGTGATCTAAGAAGAAAATTATAAACGACCATCAATTCATATTCCGGCGGAAACGCTCGTGCGGTGATCTTCTCGCGTATGTGATGCGTGTTTGGGGGCAGTGCCTCGAACCTTTCGGTGAGACTCAAACGATTGCACTAGACATTTCCAAGGCCTTTGACCGAGTTTGGCACCGACGGCTTGTCACACACTGCCTTCTCGATTGCCGATTTTTAAGGGACAGTTCAATTCAGAAATTTCCTCTTCTCCACATTCAATAAATGCTCTCAATAAATGATCCCACAGGGATCGGCTATGTTTTCGTTTCATATATCCGACTTAGTTTTTGTTGCACATCAATGACATTTTGTAATGTGCACCAATTAATTATTACATGGATGACAGTATAGCTTTTTGTTTGACAAGCCCACAAAGAGTGCACAAACTCGGACGGATACCTCGACGGAGTTTCCTCTTGGGTTAAGAATAACCTAGTCGAATTTAACATTTCAAAGACCCAATCATGTGTGATTACTTCTAAAAGGGATCTAAATGACATTCTAGTCTCCTTTGACATCCGAGGCTCACTTGACTCGGGCTCCATCGAAGCCAGAGTCAAATTAGCCTCTCAGAAGCTGAGCCTAACTGTACAGAGCCCGCAGATACTTTAATAGTACACAACTGCTGATGATTTTCAAAACGCAGTGCGTTCCTCTGTTGAATTTGGCAGCCACCTCTGGTCTGGAGCCTCAAAATTCCTGAAAAAAAATCCTTGACTCTGTGCAGAAACGGGCGACCCGTTTGATAGAATCGCCTATCGAAATTAATTCAGTTGCTGTAGTCAGTTTCAGTCAATATCGGACGGGATGGGTTAACAAGCGGATTGCTATCTTTAGAGCACAGGCCTCAGGTAGGCATGCTGTCCTTGTTCTACCGGCAGTACAATAGAAGATGCTCCTAGGAACTAGCATCATTGATCCCTTCGGCACCGGTGCCATAATCGGGAAACACGCCAAATGCGCGCGAACATTGTCACAGAGAACGGGTCGCTTCTTTGACTCGTCGGTGCATACTGCACACAAAACACTGGACGCAGTAGGCTATACACGACGAAGCCCCATTGCTCGGTGTTTACTTCAACTGACCGCTAACTAGTACTTCTTTAGTTGAATCTCAGGTTGTTGAGAAATACTCCTTTACCTTTTAGCGGGTACCCATTAGACATTCAAAGCAGGCTTCTCTCAAATAGCGTGGATTTGCAGCCGGCTAGAGATAAGCTTATGCAACCACTCACGACGTGACCCGCGACGTTCCCGCTGCAAAATAATGCACTTCGACGCCAATTCATACGATTAGCATATTCATTGATGAGGCATTACAACGTTTATAAAAAAAAGCTGTACTAAAAATGGGAATAGTTTGAGTACAACTGAGAAAGCTATACACTCGTATATCCAAAGATTTCAGAAGGAAAGAAAACCTAAAAGGTTTTAATTAGCGTACCTGAAAATAATTGAATAATCACGTCGACTCCGGCGGTAGGTCAGGAACGATCCAGCCTTTGCAAAAATTATTATAACGACATTGATTTTTCGTGGAGTCTTTTCCTTTGGTCTAATATTTCACCAAATATTTTGCAACAATTTGAGGGAAAATTAATATATTCGGACAAAGTTCAAATGAGTTAATACTTTATTTTATTTATTTATTTCTATATATTACAGTGTTTACCTATTTAGTTAATTAGTATTGAACCAATGCTGTTATTATTGTACCAATGTTATTGTTAGTATTAAAAGCAACCAATCTATTGTGTGATCACATTCTAATATAAGTGTAGGTATTTATTTATTTATTAACGCCCTTTTTCGGGGCTTTTACAAACATTACATATGACTAATAAGAAATATACAGCATTCATTGTACATAACTGAACTGTCTCAGTAACAATATTTTATATTTGTTTAAACATAGATTGAAGATGTCCACTGACTTGATATAATTGTTTCCCTCCATTAGTATTTTTGGCAAAGAGGAATACATATGGTAGTTAGTCCCAGAATTTCTGCACTGAAAAAAATCCTGACTTCTAGTATTACGTAGTGGAATCCTGAAGCTTATCAATTCTAGCAATACCGGACTATCAACTAAATCATTTAGAAATTTATATAGAAATACCAAGTCAGTGAAAATTCTTCTGTCGGACAATTTGAGTATATTCATATCATTTAAAATAGTGTTGTAGTTCAACGTAATTGCTGGAATGCCCATTTTAAAATTTAGAAAACGTAAGAATTTGTTTTGTATTCTTTCAACAGCTTGTACATGTATGCTATAATGTGGATTCCAGACGGGAGAATTGTACTCAAGTTGACTTCTAACATAGGCAAAATATAACAGTTTAATACACTTTATATTGGTAAAATTTCTAGTTAGCCTAGTTATAAATCCCAACATTTTTAAGCCCTTATTAGAGATTTCTGTTACATGGTAACAAATGAATGATTTGATTGAAAAGTGATGCCCAAGTCTTTAATTTGTGTTAATTCCAGAAAATCTAATTATTACACTAAATTAACAATTTAACAATTAACAATTTGTTGACATTATCTTGAAGAATGTATGTTGTTACAGTATTATAAATTGATGTAAAATAACTGCCTCAACACAGGCCAGCCTAGTGAGGCAGGTTACGAGAAAACTAAATTTATAATTATAAATCTCCACTCTTTAAGTACATAGTGTTTATATGTATATTGTTTTCTGTTATTAACTTTTGTACTTACATTATGTTACTTTTAAAATATTGTTAGATGTACTTTTTTTTTAAGTGATAAATATTAAAATTTTTGTTCAATGTAATATTATTTTATTTTTTATAATTTTTTCACGCACCAGATTTAAATGTCCGGGTTAAATTTTCCCCACAGGAAAAACTAAACCCTTTCACACACTTCCCCAAATGATCAACTAGTCAATCCACGCTAAGCAATTGCACTATATAAGTTTTATAAATATAAAACAATACAAGAACAACTTGTCAAACTACCAGAGACCAAATGGGAAAATAATTCACCAGATATTTTCATATCAGAGGGTTCGGCTCTGTGGAATTCCTAATTGAACCTATAAATCATACTGATCCCTCAATATAAATATTTAAAAAATCTTTTGTAATCCTACATGTATTTAAAATGACTGATTTTTATTTTTTTATTTTTAATAATAATATTATTTAAATAAATGTAGACAATATAAGCGAAACTCAATCGAAAATCTGGAAACAGAAATTCAGAAAAACATATTGACACCTCTGGGACTCGAACCCAGGAAAGCAAGAGGTCCTGGGTTCGAGTCCCAGAGGTGTCAATATGTTTTTCTGATTTTTTTGTTTCCAGATTTTCGATTGAGTTTCGCTTATATTGTCTTCATTTATTTAAATATTATAATTTGGGGTTTTACTCATAAAGTTAAAATAAAAAAAATATTATTATTATTATTATACTAACATTTTTACATAACAGATAAATTATGAAAACATTTTTACCTAATATATTTTACAATTTTATTATGTTGGGTGTATTGTGTATACTATATATATGATTTATATACTATAATTATTGTTTATATATGTGCTAAAACGTACACCATCCCCAGTTGAATTTGAACAGCCGTCCAAATATCTATCTTGCCCAAACTCAATCGAGATATATATATTTTTAAATTTAACAATTTCTTACAGAAAACTTGGGATATACGACCAAGATCCTATTTAAAATTAAAGATGTGGATAAAATTTGCATGAAAAGCACTTAAATTAGTTTTTTTTATGAGTCCATCTGTACCCATCACCGCTCCGCTTGTTTTATTCTAACCCACTGGAGTCAACAAAATTTAATTAATTTCAACTTTAATGAAGCTGAATTAACTGAAGATTCTGCAGTTTTGAGGCTGGAACGGTGAGCCGTGGAAAGATTAAACTGCACAAATTAAAAAAAATATATTTTATAATGTAGGTTATGAAGCCCTGAAATATCCATTTAACTGTGACCAAAAAAATCACGTGAACAAAAACCATATTCATATTCGTATTAAGTGGTTAATACAAAGTTATCTATTAATACGAAAAACCATATTATTTATCTATATTTTAGACTTACTCGATAAGTAAACAGATTTCCTTGACTCACACCACGAATAGACTAGGTCTGAGTATAAAACATTCTGAGATCTATTCGCTTACTAATTGATTTAGTAATGATGATTTCCTTTGTTCCAGGTATACCTCCAGCACACCCCCGTGGCATTGATAGGTGATAGTACTGATAGTTGATCTGTCCGACCTAAAAATATTTTCGCAATGAGTGCAGAGTCCCCTCGCCACCGCCACTCACTCCAGCTTTCAACTATCAGCCGCAACACTCATCCGCTGAAGTTTGTCAATCGCTAGTCATCGCGCCGAGGGTTCTGACTATTACAACTTCCCCCAGTGTAGTATAATATTGTAATTTCAATTGTGCCGAGTTACCGGAGAGCAGATTCTATTTCGACAGTGTGGAAGTGCCGAATAATAATCGCCTAAATGTCGCAGAGTTTGAGTGAGCGCTTTAAGTTTAGTTTTAAGTTACGCAACTCCAACAGCGGCGAAAAGATGCCGTCGAAGAAGCAGTACAACCTGGTGCAGAACGACGACTTCGACACCCGAGTGCCCTTGCACCCGGAGGAGGCTTTCCAACATGGAATCACATTCCAAGCAAAGGTAAGCAAACACACATTCCTCCAATGCTGTAACTTAATTATCTACATATCATATAGCCTTACCTTTTTAATGAACCCACAAGGTTGCGTTCGTCGATTATTTTAATAAAACGCTTTGTTTGCAGAATCATAACCTTTCAGTGAATTAATGAATAAATAATCTCCTTTATGCAATGCGTCATTGTGGAAACGAGACCTAGGAGAGTCTTGTCTATTGCTTAGAGCACTTAATATAGTTTGATAATTTACAGATTTTAGTTAGACCCTATAAATTTCACGAAAATCAATGGCAACATATTCTTTCCGAACTACCAACCTACAATTAAGTATTGAGATTGGCAAGCACTAACAGTGTGGGTAGGTTATTGGTAAATGAAAGACACATTACCGGGTTACAAATAACCTGATAATATTATTTGAAAATCTCCTACCACCAACACAGTAAGCGGAAAATGTTCCTTGTATCGTAATGGTGGATTTAGCGAAAAAAGCATTCCACGTGGAAAGTTTCATTATTTTAAGGTTCAATGTCATCTTTATTTCCTTTACAGCGCCATACTATTTCCAGCCAGAAATAACAATTATTTTTATTGTTTTGTGTGGGTTCACGTCGTGTGTGGGTAGGCAAATTATTTTGACGTTCATAGAATATAATATTTTATTTTCGTTCGTACCTGCAAATTAACTATAATTCGTGTAGGAAATATGGTAAAATAGGTGATTAGATTTATGTACATGCCGCAACGGCTGAAACAGCGGATTGTCAAAAAAACATATACCGGTTCCTTTGAATTTGCGACGAATGCAAAACATCACAATGGGCAAATTACAGTATCCGAAGAGCCTAGAGGAGACACAATCAATGAGACTAATGGTGGATCATCTATCATTACATCTTACCATTACAATACCCTTTAACATTCACAATTATTCACCTTTCAAACAATTGCGATTAATTTTCTTTATTTTCACATGTATATATATTAAATTGTACTGGATTGTTTTCATTTTCCAATTCCTTGGTAACCTAATACATGTCTCATAATAAATGATTGATAATTTTGACTGGCTGTTTTCGTGAAACAACGCACCTACCTACCCATGTGTTCTTGTAGTTCACCCGATGCATTTTGGTAATACTCTTCCTTCCCTACACAACATCATTTCCAAACCTTTCCAAGGATTACGTAACCCAATCCATTTAATTGAATCTTTATTTGGATTGATTATTGAATACAATACCTACCTATGCACATATTATTAATAATTATTATTCATTGTAACACACTATTTTGTCAAGCTTGTGGAATATACAATGTATGTACTTACTTACCTTAGGTATGCTCTTAAGAACTTCATATTTTAAATGCATTTGCGATTTGCTAAGTCTGTATGTTTATGTTGTTTGTTTAGCGATGTATGTCGTAATACTTATCCACTTTTCAGCACAGAAAATAACCTTTCATGTTCCGATAGTCAACTTAAAGTCAACCTAGGACAGAGTGTACCGGGTCATATCAATTGCATCTCTCGGAGTAATCAATTCTCAACTAGCCTGCATCATTGCTCTCAATTTGCTCATGGAAAAGCGTCTCCCCTCATGCGTTTAAGTAATTGAACACTGCTATTTGCAGGTCTGAGTGTAAAAAATAGCGCTTACGAGAAAACAAATGTTTCCAATTGCTTACTCCTCGCCAAAATATGAACCCCACTTTTCTTAATTCTTTAAGTATATGCGTTAGACACCGATAGACAAAATATCGTTAAAAACATGTTTTAATTTAGTAACCTATTTGTATTCAGAATGTAAAATGATACATTAATAGATAACAAGTTAACAAAATGGCGTAAATTAAAAATAAATGACAGTGGTTGCCGTTATATTCAGATTAACTTATTTTCTAAGATTGTGTTCTTTAGAAGTTATATTGCACATTTAAAATTCCTTGAATCCCTAACCCATTAATTTGCTGTAGCGATTTTTTCTTTCCAGTACAGATACGTAATGGAGGCTGAAATGATTGAAAAGCGTATTGAGTTTTTTGTGCGAAATATGTGCGTTTAAAATTGTCTTGTTTTATGTATTCCAAATAATAGTACACAGCGTAAACATATGTCATCCTTTGCTTCAAGATTTTATTATTTAACTCCACAAAAAAAAAATCTTCACTAACTAGAAATAAATAAAGAAAAGCGTTCCGCAAAGGACGCGAGTTTTCCTTTGACACTCGGGGAAAAGACTATAGGATTACAGCCTTTTTTTATTACGGCGTTCATGAAATTATTAGTGGGAGTAAAGAGAAAGGTTTAGAAAAGTGAGTGCTAACAGAGCACGCCTGTACATAATTTAATAAAACATCGGGTTTTTGGTGGAATCCTTAATACACACTAGAATTTTTATTTGTAAGACTCCCATATCAAACGGAACACTGCAGTAGCGGGGAGTGACGTTACACGACAAGGTGATATTATAGATCATGAAATAATTTAATATCTCTAAATACTATACGATTTTCATGGAAAAACGAAAACATTTATTTTTTCACATTGTTATATAAAAAAAAATAATAACCATCTTTTGGACAAAACAACCAATCTAAATGTACAGAACTTTATGCCTCAGTGTGAAAGATATTTAAAACGGTTTTGACAAATATTTTAATGTAAAAATGTATATGTGCGCCAGTGGAACACTCGAATGTTAAGGTGGCAAGTAAAAAGAAGCTGGGTTCATTATTTGTTTGTATGTAATTCTCTTCACCCGTGATCTTCCTTCCTTGTGCGGCGGTAGTCACGCTTTTACTCAAAGGACCTGATGATTGCTTTTTACGACGTATTTCGGGAACGTAAATAATTTACTTAAAAAAAATCAAAGGTAAATAAAATGAACTTCTAGTTCGCAAGTGTCTCTAATGAAAATGCGAATATCACCAGTGCTTTATTGCCGAAAATTTATTTATTTTATTTTTGAAAATTGCGAATGATGAAATTAACATGATGTTCTAACAAAATGTATAAAGCGTATGGTTTTTGTTTCAGTTTCAGAGATACCAATCGTAGACATGTTTTTATTATATTTTATCCGTAATAACCGAATCGTCCAAATTAAATAATGCAATTTCTATAATTTTAACTATTTAGTTATGGCTCCAAGTTCAAACTACGTATATGTATGGTGTAAAATAATTATTCTTCGAATATGTTAAGGTATTGTCAGGAAACAGAAAACTAAACAAGTTCAACACTAATACAAAATACTGAACAAGTTCAACAAGTAATACAAAATACTGAACAAGTTCAACAAGTAATACAAAATACTGAACAAGTTCAACAAGTAATAGAAAATACTGAACAAGTTCAACAAGTTATACAAAATACTGAACAAGTTCAATAAGTAATACAAAATACTGAACAAGTTCAACAAGTAATACAAAATACTGAACAAGTTCAACAAGTAATACAAAATACTGAACAAGTTCAACAAGTTATACAAAATACTGAACAAGTTCAACAAGTAATATAAAATACTGAACAAGTTCAAAAAGTAATACGAAATACTGAACAAGTTCAACAAGTAAGCAGTGTGTCAAATGTAATTCTTATAAATATAAGCTCGTTACTTCGATATTGCGTTATTGGAAATCATTAGTTAACCAATTACATTATGTCAATTGCCTGGAATATTATACGTGATAAAAAAATGTATTTAAGCAGGATAATTTGTACCATTATTATATGAAACAAAATTGTTTCCTCGCTCCGTTGTGTTCTAATATCTACTAAGCGATCGTTTTTCAAAACTGTCGAAATAGGCTTCGATCGACATTTGTTCTGAATTTCGATTCCTCGTGTGTGAGAAGTAGGAAAAACACGTGAAAAGTCAGTATTGAGTGCGAGTTTACTCCTAATCAGTCAAGGCGCTAGAAAGAATAAAAGTTACCTATCCACGTTCCGAAACTATAAAAAGCAAACCTTGTCGACAAAACACGCTTTTGCTTTTATGGTTCTATTTTACGGGTAATGAAAGTGAGCGAAGAGCGAATAGTCTTAAGTTGAACGAAAATGAAGAAAAGGGTACGTAGGGGAAGCTAGGAAAACTGCTAACGATTCCCACCACACCTATTGATCATCCTCTACAGTGGATTCAATCATGTCTCGGACATTGATTCTGGCCGTTCGTGTCCGCAAAAAATATGTGAAAACCTTAATCCATGCCTCGCAAAAAGCATTCATTTGCTAGCTTGCGTCATAGCTGGGAATCACCGCTCTCGAGGAAATGAATACACTAGAGTCGTTACTCGTTACCTACAGCCAGCGGTGTTATGGTAGTATGCAAAAGCCTGGTAATGGTTATTTTTTGTATATTATTTATAAAAAAAATTCAGTGGTCACTCGAAAAAATACTAGCCGAGAAAACATATCAAGTGAGATCGAGATGAGGTCAATAAATCGCAGAGAAGATTTAGGCTCAGTTGCCTAATGAGCCGTAAACAACTGGGGACAATTAATCTTTATTTAAATCAAGATTACTTGATCGATCCCAACCGACGCGAAATTCCTTTAATCGAAGTGAACTAAGAAAGTACCAACTAGTAATGCCAAGACCATTCCGAAAACAGGTAATACATTGGTTCACGGGATCAACTTTTAAACGTGTACTGACTATAAATAATAATGTATTACTGGCGCCGTTCGATACATCGTAAAACCGCTTGTAGGTAAACTTTGTACAACGTTTTTATCCACTTAGATATATTTGCTTGATGGATTCATCGTTTGTTTACTGACTGATGGCGAAAATGCTACGTAGTGGAAAATTAGCTATAATATTAACTTGTTATTTCATTAATGGAAATACCTAGATCCACAAAGTTTCTCTTCGAGCCTAGGTCATCTAAAGCCGGATGATAAATTAATACGTTTTTCGGAAAATAAGAAGTGAACCTTTAGAAGGGAGGTTACACACAAGCCGGCAAATTATCACAAAACCGAGCTTTTGACCGCTAGGTCTTGTCGTATTTGGTGACCGGACAACTCAGAATCATTCAACACTTCCTTTGAAAAGTCAGTTGGGTTGTTTATGAGCTATTTTTCAATTTTTTTAAGTGAAAACTTCTTTAACACCGTTGTGATTTGAAACTCGATGAAACGAAAAAATTACAATAAAAAGAGACAAACACATAAATCTGTTTTAAATTAGGATTAAGCCATACGTGAGAATGAGATAGAATAATCGGTCTCCTCTTTGTGCGGTGCTTCGTAGCCTCCCTAATCTTGTCTACTTTAGTTTTCTGAAGGTTTTACTTCTGCCGCATGTGAACTGCACACTTGTATTTTTTTGAAGTAAAACTTCTTTACGCACGCTTGACTTGGTGAGTAAGCTGGTGAATGCGTTACGAAAGCGTTATGAAAAGTGTGATCGGGCGAGACGAACGGAAGTTGAGAGGGAGATATAATTTAGTAAAGTTTTACTTCTGTCGTGTGGTCTAAAGCACACTCGTTTTTTATAACTTTAATGAATTTTCAAGGGGGTGTTGAAATTGCATGATTCTGAGTTGTCATGGAGCCGTCGTATTTATGTGCGTATGTTATTCTTTTATGCCAAATGATGTTAACTGTGTACAAATATTGGACACGCTCCCAGCTGCGCAAGGACAACATTTGACATTTAAACAACATATACAAGGTATTAAAGGTAAAATCATTCCCTTAATTAGCGTACTTAGCCGGACATCTGTTGCCAAATAAATTTAAAAAAAGGTTTATATTATAGTCTCGTACACTCACATTTAAATTATTAGATTGAAATCTGGGGAAACGCATGTGAAACATACATAAATGAATTACAGGTAATACAAAACAAGGTAATCAAAAAACTATTTAACTACAAGCCCAGAACATCCACAAAAAATATATATGGAAACAAAACTACTAACATTAAGAAAACTATATGAATACAATACATGTCTCCTTATACACAAAATAAACAATAAACTCGTACACACAAACACAGAATTCATTAAAACGTACTAAGTACAGAAACACTTTACAAGACAACACGATAACATACATTTAAACACCATCCACACTAACTATGGTAAACAAACCATTGGTTACGAGGGGGGCAACTTATATAATTGCCTCCCAAATGACATTAAAAACGAAAAAAAGCTGGGTAAATTTAAAAAAAAATCATTAATATTTATTCTTGATAAACAAAATAATGATATTGAATAGCGCTGTTTTGAAATATTTACTTTATTTTAGTGTACATAATTATTTCTAGTTAAATGAGTGAAAATGTAATTTTCTTGTAACTGGAATAAAAAAAAAAGACCAGATTTCAGCCGATACTTGTTGTTCTAAGGCCTAAATGTACTTTAGGTCTACGACATAAGACAATGTACTGTACACATATGTTTAAAACTAACCTATTACTAACGAAATAACTTCGGAGTTTTGGGAGTGGACGGCGCTTACGACTTATTAATGTTCACTAATTTGTAAAATCGAAGGTTCGCACGTTATCTATGTTATTGAAACATTCATACATAGGCATTTATGACGACGCGCGACGTTTTGTAATATTAGAATATGTACTCCGGTCAGGTTCTAGTCGGTGGAGGCCGCCAAATATCGGACCTTAGCTCTGACTCCGATACAAGCGAAATACCATTCAAATGAGCCTCCCACCGACATCGACACGCGACAGGCAGATGAAATGCGTGAACAGTGAACACTAATGACCTTGCGCGCCGGTTCCTATTGAACGAAAGCAAACGCGTCATACTAATATAATACTATATATGTACCCAAGTTTATGCTTTATGGTGATTTTCAATGGCGTGGATTTGCCGCTTGCAATGGTGGGGTCAACGAAACGCTACGTAACTGACCATGAACACCATGCAGAGGTCTAGACCACGCAACACCGAGGAAATTGTTCAATTTGATTGTTTTGTTTGACATTAATATTGTTCAATATGACACTTTATTTATTTTATTTTCATATTGAACAGAACGCTCTTGTTCATTTTTGAAGTGAAAACTTTTTTAGCACCGTTGTGATTTGAAACTCGATGAAACGGAAGCGAGCTACACTAAAAAGAAACAAACACGTACATCTATAGAATGATATAGCAATAATCCTCGGTTCCAATATAATACGATAAATCCACGGTCTCACGCAAGCCTCCTTTAGTCCAGTGGTATAAAGCGCCTGACAAATCTTAGCGGCCAGACATTCAGAGAAGCAAGGATCGAATCCTATTAATTCCAAAATAAATAAAAAGTTTTTTTGTTGTTTGTAAAATCAATATCCGATCTTCAAACTACTCCAAAGCAAACAGGCCAAGAAAACCCAAAAAAGCGACAAATAGCGACTCCGAACAAGAAAACACAAATATTAATAAGATTATTACCAAATGTGTAGGAAAAGGTTCACTGGAGTTCAACGACAAAAATATGGGAAAAAAAATCATCCTTCACTTGATTCGTAGTCTTCCCACTCTTGTCTTCTTTAGTTTTCTGAAGGTTTTACTTCTACCGTTTGTGAAATGCCTACTCTGATTTTTTTGTTCACCAGAACATTGCTTACTTTCTTTTTATTCCTATGCGAAATCGGCGTTTGCTTTATATCTCATTATTTTGCAGTTGTTTTATGGTTTATCTCCACGCTCATTTCCTTTTGATTGACGTCTACTTTGACATAATAATTCTTTAACGATATTAAATGGATGGAAAGGGGTTCCCAGTTCCTGTTGTCGTACATTTATGGTAGGTACTATAAATTGATCGTCAGTTTCGCGCGACAGAGTCAATTCCAATCTGAGTTCACGTCAAAATTGATGGATTAAGAATGCTTTTCAGAATTTTCATGAACTCCGCTGTAATTTCCGTAGATATTATTTACGTGCGTAATACATGTTTGGTATATTTTGCACTTCGGCGTAGATAATAATAATAATACATTTTCGAGATTTCTTCTTCAGTTGCTTTCTACTTTTATCATGGCAGTATTCCCTACAGGCTGCAACATGGAACAACACTCCAACAAGTTACAATGAATGTCTCAGACTTGAAATAAGACTTTAAACTAGTCAAAATCAAACGCTTTTCGAAGTGAAAACTTCTTTAGCACCGTTGTGATTTGAAACTCGATGAAAGGCGAAGGGCACTGAAAAGAAACAAACACATATATCTACAGGATTTAGCGTGCGAGAGAATGAGACAGTATAATCGGTCTCCTCTTTGTGCGGTGTTTCGTTGCCGCCTCAATTTTGTCTACTTAAGTTTACTGAAGGTTTCACCTCTACCGCGTGTGAACTACACACACATACCTTTTTGGTGACATCTTAAATTATATAAAAATAACCGTCTTTTTTACCACACTATATACATTTATACATACATTTACTAGTAGACCCGGACACACGTTGCTGTGGCTAACGAAACACTACGCCTCGCCACCCAACCTTTATAACCAACGTCATCGTTTTAAAGCTCTTAAAAAATATATGTTATTCTTGAAAATAACATCTAGACTTTGCCCGCGCCGAAACGCACATTATATAAAATTCCCTCGATAGAAAAAAATCGCAAAATATGCTCCAAAAATTATTATTAACACGTTTGTTTCAGTTATTTCACAAGTTATAAGTATGAAAAAATTCACAGTGTTTCTTTAAATGCTGTTTAAGATAATGGTCGCGAGATTTTTGCTCTATTTTAAACGAGTCATGTTTTATTAAACATTTTCGCAATTTTCGCATCGATTTTGTCGCTGTAAATGTTAGCGCTCTCTTCTAACATTTGTAATTCCGTATCTCTCCATCTTATTCTTTTCGGGCCCGGTTCCAGAGCCTTAAATCAAATCCACACCGCCCGCTATATCATATATTTAACCAATTTACACAAAACCTTGACAAATTTAATACCCAAAAACCTTCCTCATGAATCACTATATTTATTGGAGAAAACCGCATGAAAATCCGTTGCGTAGTTTAAAAGATCTAAGCGCAGCAGGAGCGGCTTCATTTTATACTATGTAAAGATATAAAACATCAACGGAATCAAGGAGCAACCGGGATACCTAAATAACATTTTTTTCAAAAGCATTGATGTGAATTTTTTTTATTGCGAGATTGCTATTTAAATAAAAAAAAATTGTTGTTAATAGTATTTAATTGAATTTAAATAAAGATGGTTCAACGCAGTGACAAGATTATCAAAGTAAGATTTGTTGGAAGACCTAATAATATGATGCACAATACTGATACTAATTTAACTTTTAATATGGTGTCTGACAACTGAGTGTCGCTCCCCAGGACTTCTACCTCATGCTGAGTCGTTCCACTGATCACCTTCACCTTCACCTGCTCCGTTCATTCGCCCTCTCAGCCTTCTTCTCGGAACTTTTCATAAAACGAGGAGACTACCTTGTCTAATGAGATAAATCAGAATTGTATCAAGAGATAAAATTAATGAACCGATAAAATTGGATCTTCATAATTCAAAAGTTATTGACTTGGAACTGTTTTACAGCAGCTCGAAAATTGGACTATTTAAAAAAAATGTCTCACTTTTATTGGATAGCTACTAGCTGCTAAAGCAGTACAAATACTTTTTGTTTTACGGCAGCCAATCACCCCCAATTATAAGTGTCTTAGTGGCAATGACCGTGGGTCACATCGTGTCTATTTCCAAAGCTGTGGAATATTTGATGACGGAATTAATTGTATCGATACTTGTAGTGCTTTCACAAGAAATGTTTGATGTTTTAAATTTAAATCGGGGATACGGTGTAGCCTGTCCTGGGCAAGATGAGAAATTCAACCCGGCGAGAGTGTGGTGAAAAAATGTAACAAGAAGTATGTGGCAGGGTATGACATACCCGTTTACAAATTTGACTGTAAAACTTGATTCTTAAGAAAAACCATTAATTTTTTTTTATTATAACAAGGCTATATTATAACGTATTGGAAATGAAACATTTGGAACTTTTTTAACAATTTTTATATTTTACTTAAATGGAAACAAGTCACTGTGAATTTTCAACAAAAAAATTCATTCTCAAAAAAAACAGTTTTATGAAAAAAAAACTTAAATGTATGGTAGAACATGAAACAAGTAACTATATAAACAAAAAAATATAACGACAAAATATTTCACTACAATGGTCAGATTCTACTCCAGAACTCGCCTCATCGGAAGTATTTTCTAATACTTCTTCCAAAATTGACCGAAGTCGGGTTTCTTCACTGTCAACGTCCATTTTCTATTAAAATCTATAATGCAACAAAGAAAATAAGTTAAAATAGCAGAAAAATGTTAGTTTTTGGTCACGAAATATATACCTACACCAGATATGTGGTAGGGTATCACATACCCAAACGCAGTTTGCAAGCGTATAACTCGAGCGCAGGCTGCCGCGATATTGCGATCACGCCACTATCCCCGCACCCCTTTAACTCCAGTAATAATAGGTTTGAAGGTCACAAACAAAAAATACACGCAAATAAGTAACATTGGTGGGTATGACGTAAGACATACCCTGCCACACTCTCGCCAGGTTAAACTATTCATCACCCCTCACAATGTACAAATATTGTTTTGTAGAAATGTTTATCTGGCGATTGGCATATCTCCGTACCGTGTATCTGGTTTGAAGAGACCAGAGGCGCTAATTATTTGGAGCACCTTCCACTGATATACATGTGAACGAACACAGCATTACCATTTCATCTCTGTTTTTCTAAAGATTGCGATTAGATAATATTATAGGGGAATCTATCGCAAAGAATTTTTACACAGACTCAAAAATCTTTCTCATATATTTTTTTTATTTTTTTATTTTTTTATTTTAGCATATAAAATATAATGTTAAATGTACATTATGTAATAATTTGTGTACATTCATGTTCAAATATCTTAATTAATACCACTCTTCCATGGAAGCATTAGCTTGTGTCTGGAAGAGTAGTGTACATTTTTTAAATGCTTTATTATATCTTAAGTTCTTAAATTACAATGTGAATGTAAAAAAAAAACAATAAGTTGTAAGTTCGGTTTAATGTAATTGTAATTATAAGTATTTATCAACTATCAAACAATTCTATTATTTGGATAATGTATCTAGAATTATTGTAATTAGTTGTCAAAAACAAAACAAAATTTAACTTATTTGAAGAATGGAGTATCACTAGGAAACTGAGTTATAAGTTATTTTTGAGATTAGATTAGTTGGAAACTTTTATTTTTATTTTTTTGAGATTATCTTTAAAATATTTTTTAACAGTGTTTATTAATTTGATTTTATCATTAATTTTTCTAATTTCATCCGGTAGTCGGTTGAAAATAAGTCTTCCTTGATAAGTCTAAAAATTTTGTGCGAAGGAAGTGTTTAATTTTGGGCATGAAAAAATATATTTATGTCTTGTACGGTTTTCAGTTATAAATTGATACTTTTCTTTTTCTTTTATAATTTGAATCAATGCATTTTTATTGTACAGATCTTTGAATGAAGGTACTTGGAATTCCTTAAATAATTGATCCGTTGGGTAGTCAGAAGGTTTTTTTAATATAATTTTAATTATTAGCCTCTGCACAACTTCAATCGGGGAAAGAGTAGTTTTGTATGCGGATCCCCAGCTAATGATAGCATATTGTAAAGTTGATTGAACCAAAGCGTAATATATTAGATATAAGTTTTTTACAGATAAAAAATTTCTGATTCTTAAAAATATATAAATCAATTTTCTAATTTTTTTTACAACTTGACAAATTTGTTCCTTCCATTTCAAATTTTATATTTTATATATAATATCAAGGTGATCCAGACTGGACATAATCTGGTCATAATATTGGGACCCATTCTACACGTAAATTAATGAGTTAATTCATCATAATTCTCTTTGTGCTGTAAAGAAAGTGGATATAAATAAATCGGGAATGAACGTCTCGGACATTTGCAATTTAACAGAGGCGCGTAGTGAGTGCACTTTCCTAACTCGCTCTAACTCCTCATTCCAGCACCCCTCGTCCGTCACTCGGACGGCAGATAAACAAGATTAATTCGCATTCCGGAACAAGTCACCAGTCACCGGGCACCGGGCACCGGATTGGCCGACTGACATTTCACAGAGATAAACCATTTGCAATAAGATAAGAAGTACAAATTCTTCATCTCAGAGACCGGAAGAAGTTCGGTAATGAATTACATTTATCTCTCCAAAACATCGACTGTTATTAAAATTACACCACTGCACTGCCAAGAATTCGTTTCGCAATAACTGTAATAAGTCTGAATATAACTAAGAGTCTTATTTAAAAAAAACTAAAAAAAAAACTAGTGTGCTTTAGACCACACGACTAAAGTAAAACTTCACTAACTTATATCTCCCTTTCAACTTCCGTTTTCATGTTTGAAGATAGTATAAAAGCACCGTCCATTCGAAGCGATATGATTTAATTTCCGAGTATCTGTGCCGTCTATTATTAATATTAGTATTATTGACGTCGAGATCATCTCGAATAAGTACCCAACCTATATAGGTCAGGTACCCTCTACGAATAGGCCCCTCTCCAAGTCCTTTTGCCAGACTTAAATACACTTGTGCCGTCTTATCTTATTTTTAGTAATAAAGGAGTAATTGAAAGGTTTTTAAATTTTTACCTAAACGAAAAAATGTTTAAAATGGTTTGGTTATTATTATGAATTTTTTTTTGTAAGCTTTACTGATTATACTCGTATGATATTTCCTTGTCGTTTTGACGACCTCCGTGGCAGAGTGGTGAAATCTTTGGCCTAGAAGGTGCGGTATCAAATTCTGGCATAATATTTTTTTTGCGGTGTGTTACACCCATTCACAAATTTAACGTGTTTTATATTATATTATATATATATTTATAATATATTATATATATTATATTATATTATAATATTTCTATGTTTTGCTCTATTTTAAACGAGTCAGGTTTTATTAAACATTTTCGCAATTTTCGCATCGATTTTGTCGCTGTAAATGTTAGCGCTCTCTTATTTCTGTGTTTTGACTAGAGCTAAATAGTCAGGCATTTCCAAAACTTTATCTTCTCCACTTCCTACCCTTACCCGTTTCCTCATAATATACCAAATTACCACTGGCTCGGAAGCAATTGTGACTCTCAACATTTTCTACAACGTTAATGGATGTTCGAAAAAATCGAACAACAGTATTACTAAAATTTATTACTTCTTGTGAGTAAACGATACTCAGCTCGACTACCCGTTTAAAATATAAATCATTTACCACAGCAAAAGGGGGAAACATTGAATCGAAACGAAAAACAGTTAACTCGGAATATTAAAAGAGTTAACGTCTAAATAAAATAGTACGGCCTTATTTTATGAAGAGCTCCCAAAGCGCGAGTTACCGTTCAAAAATAACTTTAATGTCGATGTTAAATTCTAGCGGCTATAAATCTATGTAGATATAAACTGCAGGGTTAATGACCAATATCGTTAAATGTACGAATTTGAAGCGAGGATTTTAATAGGATCTTCTAAATCGACGAAGTGATTATCTTTTGTCTAGAGCTTTTAATTTATAACGACGCTTTTATTGGATCTAGTTACTTCTAAAAACGTCTCGACGTTTTAACATAACTAATCAGTGATGTTGAATTTATTGAGTTTAACGAGAGATTGACGGTTCGATTGATGAACCTTAATTAAGAGTAATGTATACTTTACCGGGTAATTGGTATCTATATTGAACGCGTGTTACTGCGAGCATATTTATCATTAGAGAAAACAAAACATGCTTTTAATGGTATCAGAAACACACGTTAAAATAGTAAATAATCTTCGACCAAGTATACCCCTTGGTCGAAGTAAATAATACTGTTTCAAACTCCGTACATTTGAATGTCGCACGGTTATGCTTTATACTGAAACGGGCCGAGAATCGGCGTTTAAGAGCCATTAACCAGCGGCCAAGAATTTAAATTAAAGATGATCTTGCCATCGTACCCTTGCGGCTCCGATGAGAACTATTAATTACTCTCCATACCATCATTTTAACATAATAATTCAATATCGATTTTATTTCATTCAAAATTTACTTTTTATAAATACCTAATACTTTAATTTATACCTACCTTCAAAAATGCTCACACTCGATGATAAAACTATTAAAATTACGTACTTTTTATTATTTTGTGTTCATAAGTATTTATAATTTTTCAATAATATCTAAGCAAAGTAAGAACGCATTTTAAAAAAAATATATTAGTTTGAAAGACCGTAAATATATAGATAAAGTATTTTCGTCACAAAACAAGGGCACGGATTTTTTTGAACTACACTTGAAAGTCCCAAATAATTTATTTTACTGCGTGATAATATGATGTATGTTGTTTAATACAAATTTTGTTTGAAAATTTAACAAATCTGCCAATGACCTAGGGTAAAAGTTTTACATAGGTCAATAGTAATTTTTAGTACAATAAGGTTTTGTACTAAAAATAAATATGTATTCTCAAAATTTAAAACAACGCTATCCTAGATAAAATAACAGCCTTTCGAAATCAGTTTATATTTTTATATGGAAAAGAGTCAATACGTCTAAAACTTGATATAAAAATGACAAATTTCCGGTTTTGTCTAGTTATTCCCTCTTAACAGGAACCGTTTGAGTGTAACATATAGAGGGCGTTACGGTGAGGTTCATTCTCTTTTGTAACTGCTCTCAAAACATTTTGTTAAACTTCGCAGTAACGCGTGTCAAAAGATTGACAGGAAAGCATTCAAGGTAAAATTTAAGTCTCACGATGAACGTAACAAAAAAGGCATTTAACCCAACCTTATAAATAATATAAAAGAGTATTTTAAAGTTTTATTCCGTAAATTATACTACTTTATATGTGCGTAGGTAAAGCGTGACATTTTCTAAATTAAAAAAATCAACTCCTCGCCGCAAAGGGTTATGTTTTTAGCACAGAAAAACATATTATACCGGAGGAGGAGGAAACACAAAAGACGCGAGCCGTTTCACAGCTGAGCGGTTTGGTGTGATTCCTGACTGCACGTAAGCGGTAAGCCGAAGGGATCAATGACGCAATGCTCAAATTGCAGAACGGTGATGAATATTGGCGTTTTGACTGGGGGAACGAGCGAACAGTAGTTAATCGCAAAACACAAACCACATGCCCCATTGCCGGCTGAACGCTGAAACGGGCCGATAACGCAACATTCCTCGTGCTACTACCTCGTCGCTCATTCAATCATTTGCACATAAGTGTGTTTTTAGAGCCACTTGCATATTCATTTATTTTCCGGTTCGGTACGCTCTCTAAGTCATTAATATTTTATTTTTCTGTTAACCCGCGATTTTGGAAAACGTATCTGCGAAAATAAGATTTTTGCGTAAACTGGAGAACTGATCCGTGTTGACGTTTGACTACGTAATTTTTGAATTGAAACTTCTATAGCCCCTTTGTGATTTGGAATTCAGATAAAACGTAAATGACTCATTACAGTACCCGCGAAGCATCAAACTCCTATCAAGGCTCCTATTGGTTGAGATATAAAACGGAAATGACCTAGTGACGCTATTATGACCTCACTTTTCAAGGCTCCTTGGTTCTTCATTGTTTTGGTAAAGTTTCGCTTCTACCGCGTGTTTACTTCTCTCGATTTTTTTAAGAGCTCATATGGCCTCCAGATTTTAAAAGTCCTAGGCTATCATGATCATCAAAATCTGAAAAAAAGCTTTTATTTGTATCTTCTTAAAATTAATAATTAAAATAAGTAAATTTGTTATTTACAGCATTGATTTAACCAACTTTCAAGGGCAGGGTTCTAGATGGTGGAAATAAATTTACCAATTAAATTAAGTTTTTAATTTCGTTAAATGAACGTGCGTAAACTGAAATCATCAATTTCACCGGAAAGTTTAAAATACGTTTTGACGTGTTTTTGCCAACCCCCTTATTTACAGTCGATTTTATTATTTTATTTTTATTTTATTATTATTGTACAACAGAATAATTCCAATTACAGTACAATTTAGTTACCCTATCAGCATTTAGGCAAGTGACTCTTCAATAATGTTTTTAAGGCATATAAAGAACAGTCACTTACATCCAAATGGTTTACAATTTCATTTAACAGCACCACTCCCCTCGTCATGCTATGCTTTGCCAAGATGTCTGTTCTGCCGTTCGGTACTTTAAATAAGTCATGATGTCGACTTCGGCTGTAGTGGTCTGGTACATATAAATCATAGCATCCCAAGAGAAATGGGCTATTGATGAAATTGTTCCAAATTTTGAAAGACAGAATAGCAAGACTAGTTTCTAGGCTCACAGAATCAGTTTCCTCAAGTAAGTCAATATGGTGCATGAACCTTGGATAGGTTCCATGCTTCCGCATATAAACATACCTGAGGAATTTCTTCTGGATTTGCTCTAATATATCAATGTACTTCTGGTGGTACGGTGCCCAAACATCGCTCGCGTACTCCAGCTTGCTTATCAGTATGCCATCGAATAACGCTAGCATAGCTTCTTGGTTATCAAATTGCTTACAAGTCCTGATGATGAATCCAAGAAGTTTGTAGCAAGACTGAGTGAGCTGCGATATATGGCAAGAGAATGTCAGTTCGGGATCAAAGACGACACCGAGATCCTTCACGGATTTTACACGTGATGACGTTTCGCCTTTTATTTTATAATCGTAAATAATGTTTTTACAACGAGTGAAGGACATTGTGACACATTTCTTTGTGTTAAAATCTAATTTGTTTGCCAACGACCATTCAGATAGTGCATTTTAAAGCAATCTTGTTGGCAGCTTATTTCCATCATAATTTTAAGGTCATCAGCAAATAGTAGACATTTGCCGTTCCTAACACAGTTTTGGATGTCATCTATAAGTATATATATATATATATATACCTACGACGGCCCGTGGGGTATAACAACTTTCGAAGGCTGACCCCAGTTTATCTAAATTTAAAAAAAAACACCCTTTGGGCATTTATGAAAGTTACAAGTGTAACAAATCAGGTCGTTTTTATAATCGGTCGGGATGTCATGAGTTAGAAACACGGATGTATTGAATTTAACATTAAAAACTACCACGATTTTTTGTGAGCTTATTCAAAATACATGCAAGTGTCTCATTATCTGACTTCGGAGATTGTGCACGAAGCTACGTCACAATCGCCACATAAAAAATATCGCAAACAGAATAACAATCTGAACTCTGAACGGGTATACTCTTCACCAATGTCTTTATTCGCTATCCTCCACGCAATCACAATAATAATAAATTATCACCAGTGATAAATTAATAGGGCCCGCAGATACTTTAATAGTACACAACTGCTAACCCTGTACAAATCGCAAGTGCGCCCCACGGTTGAATTTGGCAGCCACCTCTGGTCTGGAGCTCCAAAATACCTGAAAAATACCCTCGACTCTGTGCAGAAACGGGCGGTCTGTTTGATAGATTCTCCCATCTTAACAGACGGATTGCAATCTTTAGAGCACAGGCGTCGGGTGGGAATGCTATCCTTGTTCTACCGGTATTACAATGGAAGATGCTCCGAGGAACTAGCATCATTGATCCCTTCGGCACCGGTGCATAGTCGGGAAACACGCCAAACGCGTGCCCAACATTTGTACACAGTTGACATTTGTCACATGAGAACGGGTCGTTTCTTCGACTCGTTCTTGTGTTCAACAGCTCGGCTGTGGAATGATTTGCCGGCCTCTGTGTTTCCTCCTTCCTACAACATGGGTCTCTTCAAGACCAATGTTCATTCCTTCCTATCCTCAAAAAGACCCTCCACACCGCATCCCAGATGGAAATTATTTTCCTCAGGGCCTTCTGTGTGGAGTTAATGTAAAAAAAAAAAAAAAAATAATCTCAATAAGTTATTTAATAGGGGTAGAATTATGGTTTCGAATTTAAAGTTTCGCAGAAAGTTGTTCGAGTTGTTTATCTAGTCCCACGCCTTGCTCATAATAGGTTTGAGATCGAGTTAAAAACTAATTACACATAACTAGTAACTAATAACTAATGACGCAGAGAGGCTTCCCATAAGCTGTTAGCACTTTACGGATTTACTTCCTTCCCAAACGTAACCAGGTGTTTATTAGCAAACATCTTCGCTCAGATTGTTTCATATTAAGTTTCAGATCAATTTACCGGCGTCTGATGCCTGGAAGAGATAGTCTTATTATTACATAGTTTTAATAGCCACGCGTTTGTTCCTACGCACGTTTTGTAGGCATTATATATTAATTCGTCCTAAAATTCTGTGCTATCACGATAATATCTCCGTTTATAAGCAGAAAATCCATTACATGAAACATCGTGTGCATTTACCTACCCATTATATTATCATTCGAGTACGAAATAGATATCTATTTGCGTTTCTTACTAATGACTCTAACGTAGCTGGCGTAATGAAATATACAAATCTTTTAATTATTAAAACGGCAACATCTTTTCCATAATGGGCAATGAAGCTTTTAAATACACAAAAAAATCGAGTGCGGTTTTCACACGGTAGAAGTGCAACTTTACCAGAACAATCTCTAACTATGAAGAAAAACGAGCCTTGAAAATTGAGGTGATCAAAGCCCAGTGAGCAGGCCAATGAGCGCAGACCTCGCGTCGTTTCCGTTTTATATCTCAACCAATAGGAGCCTTGATAAGAGTATAATGCTTCGCACGTGCTGTTTGCGTCATTCCCATTTCATCAGAATTCCTAATCGCTAACGGGGTTAAGGAAGTTTCACTTAAAAACTAGAGATTTTGACTTCTAAAGCTAATAGGTAGGATTTTATAGATTTTTTTAGCAATTCTCTAACTGGCTAGAAGTGTGTGCTTATTATATGTGGATGCGATACCGTATTGCCACTCACTAAAAGCTGGTATTACAACATAATTTGAAATGGTTTTCTGAATTTATTTTTGGTGTAGCCGTCAACTACCAATTACCAAAAACCATTGAGCTTAGCTCCTTCGTCTTTGTTAATAGGTATTATTGGGATTTTTGTGAATTTCAATTGTCTCGGCAATTAGGCTCTATGCGTTTTGGGTCTTCCTAGGACTTCAAAAATAAACCCAAAATAGTGATTTCATTAATTAGTTGAGATAGATTTATAGATAAAATTATGAAACTCTTGAAGGGTATTGATCCACTAACTATTGAAAAAAAGATTTACCTAATTTTCAAAAATGAAAAGAGTTTTCAGGTGCCACCCCGATTTTAAATAAGTAAAAAATTAAAATGGAATTATACAAATTAAATTTGATGACAGTACATAAAAAAAGAGATGATCCGCTTCCCGAGCGACCGTGCTCCCAATTACACCATTAAACTTATTATTATATTTCGTTATTCATATCTTATAATGGTGGTTAAAATATTTCAATAATTCTGAGGCAAATTATAAACATATTGAATCATTAAAATATATGTTCGTGTCTCCACAGGTTCTTCCTTCTCCCTCCAATTGAGGAACTTAATGCAGTGGCCCAACCAATATTGCCTAAGTTGTGTAATTGGGTATCAAACTTTTAATTTGTTTTAAAAGTGGGAATATCTTAAATATGAGAAAGCGACGGAGCCAACTTTGGCAAAATTAAATGGAAACGAAACAAATCTGAGTGAGCTGAATTTTCTAAATGCTAAATTTGTTCACAAAGTATTCCAATTTTAAGTAAATTTTTATTTTTGCCACTACTTTTCCGAAGTTTTTTTACCGGTAATATATTGGTAATGTAACATTCCTGTAGATTTCCTTAGCGTATTATGGTCGTGAAGTTATTATTTCAAATGTGAAATCATCATATTTATTTGGGCGAATGTTTGAAAAATTAATTGTTGATGGGATAGTTCTGTGTCTTTCATAACATTAAAATATAATTCCGTGAAAAATTATAAAATATATATGGTTTATAATAAAGATGGTATTTAAGTACTTACAAAAAAGTTACATGAAATATATGGTTTATAATTAAGTAGGCACCGACTCAATTACAAAACTTATGATTTGAGAGGAAATTTAGGTTTTTGATTATTGAATAAGAGAAATTTAGAAAGGAGGCATAAATTAATGCGTGAGCTCAAAAGGGGTGGGGGGGGGGGGGGGGGTCCAGAAAAATCTCACTCCACTTGAAAAGAATATACGAAGTGGCCCAAATTTATCTCACCAAGAGGGGGGGAAGAAAAACTGCTCACGTAATTAATGTATGTCCCCAAACATACTTTTTTGGATGCGAGATCCACTATTTGGAGCTATTTCGTATACATATCTTTTTTTACATTATCTCCAGAAAGAAGGCCCTGAGGAAAATAATTTCCCTGAGGAACTCTGCCATCTTTTAGGATGCTGTGGGCTATGCTGTATAGTAAAACAACACATCGACTTATCTCCACACCAGATGGGTTTCCCTAATTTTACTCACAAGTCAGTTTTTTCACGCAACGGAAAAAGCAAAAAAAATCTTTAACGAAGTCAAACGTTCGTTGATTAATTAACCCCTACTTAATATCAAACTTTTAAAGAAGATCAAATTAAAATACAATTAATCTTGCTTCAATCCAAGCGAATGTAACAAACCAAACAGATTGGGAGAAAAACACGAAATTTCTCAGAAATCTGTAAAACAAAATAAATAATGATTACTGTGAAAGGTTTGCTTTACGGGAAATAATAATTACACGTTAACTGGAATGTCCTCATTACTTACTGGGGTTATTATTCAGAGAACTGGAAAGTAAATGTTTTCTTCTCATTATTGTGTACAATAAAAACTTTGTTAACGTTTTCAGATCGTCTTATTTCCGTCACAAGGAATAATAATAATTAGAAGGGTAATATCAGAACTTAATAATAACAATCAGTTGGAGGAAGTTTATTATGTATAGTAAGTACGCTACTAGTTATAATGCCGGAACTAGGTACGGTCCATTCTCGCGCATTTACTGACTTTGTGCGAGGAGGCATACCACTTTTCTGAACTTAAACTCGCCTATTGTATATCATCGCCTGGCCGGTATTAAAGTTTGGCGTTTACTGTAACTGCGACAATACCTACCATGGTGATAAAATTGTAAGATTTTTAATTAATTCGCAATATCTTGTTAATAATTTAATTGTGTGATTGAATATTTTTTACCAATATGTGAATAAAATGAAAAAAAAAACTAATTAGTTAAATAAAACTCTTAAATAGAAAAATGAAACAATACAACTTTGTAAAAACCACTTATATAATGTGCAAATCCGACCGGTTTCGGAACAAACGTTCCTTCGTCAGGGAAAGCTTATACTAATTTGACAGTTTCGAACAATGTTTTATTATGGTAGGGGGTGGAGCCGTTGCTAGTTAATAATGTAGATTGGGTGGGTAGGTATTAGTGTAGAGTGGGTGGGTAGGGTAACAAATCCATGATTGGGCTATATGACAATATTTTTTGTTTGTTGATAATAGATTCATTATTTTTAAGGGATTTTTTAATTTCCAAAGCTTCTAAGTTATCTAAAGGTTTCATTTTTCTATAATGGATAACCACAAAGTAATAGCTACATTCAAAAATATAAAACTCTTAAACTTTAAACTCATTGCATATTTTAGGATTCTATATGGCTTTGTAAATTTATTATGGTTGGTATAGTTTTTAAGTGTTCTTTAAACTTTTTATATTTTTATTATTATTATTTTAATGAAAAAGAAAGACAAACATTTCCGAGTTACAAACGACCTGACAATATTTTTAAAAATCTTTTCCTATCTACTATTATTACCACGGCTTATTTACTACATACTACTCTCCTACCAATATTGCTTGTATCATAATGGAGGATTTCGCTAGCCGTGGAATCGAACTAACGACTCTGGTGGGAACCAGACGCGATGCCAACTCAGCCAATCTGTAATTTAAAATAAGCCATAAATAAATGGGAACACAAGCTATCATATATACATTTAATTTTTAACTAATGGTAACATTAATAAACATAGGTAAGCCACGTTTCTCACCTGTGTTTTTAAAGACTTATCTTTAAAGACTTATTTTAAAGAATTATTGGTCACACCTTTTCAGAAAAGAGGAGCTCTTGTGCTTGATAAGGAAGCCACAATTCTATCAAGGTATAATAAGGTAGGTAGGCCAATATTTAATAAGGTTTGTTTTCCGGGAGTTATTCATTCCATGCTGGTTCAATGCAATACATTCCTTGTTCATTAGTTCTGTCGTGGTATGTAAGATTCCATTTTTGTGTAATTGGGCAATTTTAATGTCTTACCTATATACGCGATTTTTTCAAGATCGATGATATTTATAATTTACTAGCTGGGGTACCCGGCTTCGCTAAGGGAGTTGATATGAGATTGAACTGATGTTCGAATCCACGACGGATCTTGCTTTATATGCCCCTAGCAATGGGTGGCGCCACCCGTACAAAAAAGGATCCGAATGGTCCACGATGTTCCAGAGAATTTCACAACATTCGAGAGTTTTATGGAATTTTCCACAGTGATCTGGGATGTTCCGGGATGTTCCTTAACGTTTCAGACTATTCTCGAAAATTCCATAACATTCCAGAATGTTCCAGGATGCTCTCGAATACTCTTGAATGTTCTGGACTGTTATAGAAATTTCTAGACCTTACATTTTTAAAAGCACGCCCTTCAGGCAAAACGGGAACCTTCTTCATGGATTTGTACACTGTCATTGTACACTTTCTTTTATAATATACTTTGATTTAGACTATTTGGTTTAGAAGTGAATTTAATGTTCTTTATATTCTTTAACTTAAACTCATTTAAATTCCAATATCTATTTTTCAAATATCATTTCGTATCATATGCCACCGTTGATTGAATGAGATTGATGGGTTGCGGCCCTTAATGGTAATAACTTCATAACATAATGGAGAAATCAAAAGGGGGCAACGGAATGGAAAGCAGCCATTCACCTTTTCGTACACAAACCGTAGGATAAGGAATAAATGCATAAGGAGTCTTAGGTCAAGGTGGAGTAAACACACGGACTGATGTATACTGCGGACGGTGTTGGTTTCAGGCCCTGAACATCACATTGTAGACATTAACTGAAGATTTGTATAAAAACCAAACAAATACCGACGCCTGGCGTCCGCCATGCGACCCCCTTCTTTATAAAATGTAATTTTTACCTTAATTACACACTTAAGATTATATTATGAAAAAAAAAAAATTCTTTTCGCACCTATTACTTTTTTACTAGTAGTTGATCAGCTGTAGTAACGAGAGACACAAGGTAAAAAATATATTTATCCATATCCATACTAATATTATAAATGCGAAAGTTCGTGTGTTTATTTGTTATGCTTTCACGCCTGAACCACTAAGCCCATTTTAAAATTCTTTCACCACTAGAACGCTACATTATCAGCGAGCAACATAGGCTGTATATAATGGTAAGCTATGGCGTTGTGAAATTTGTATAAATGAAAATGTGAGTATTTCATATATTTTAGCGGCAGGGAGGAAAGGCAGGGGGAAGGTGGGGTTCGCGGAGAGGGAAGTGACGATGGTGGGGGGAATGCGGGGAAGGTGGAAGGGAACGGGGACGCACGGGAAAGGACATGCAGGGAGAATCAATTTATTTATTTGAATGGCATTGTAATGCTTGCCGGATACGCTTATGCGCTAGTAAAATAGCTAGTAGTAAAATATTTTCAATCTTTGTGTTTGTAAATGTAAATAAGTATGTTAGTAGTAAATAACTAACTAATTTTTAGACAGTTGTAAGTCATAATACGATTTAAGCAGTATTTTGTAAATTCCCACTCGGTTATAAAATGAAGTAATATTTTTTAGTTATATAAGTCTTAGTTGTAAGTCTTTAATCATCAATCTTAGTTATAAGCAGTGGCGGCTCGTGACTTTTGGGTGTGCTCTAGCTAATATTATAAAATGGCATCATGGATGTAGTCGTATGCGAAAAATAATTTTTTTTTTTTTTTTTTTAAATCGGTGTTTTGTATGAAGATTTTTCAGGAATTCGGTGCGGCGCACCGCAAAACTGAAACTTTCTGAAAATTTTTATACAAAAAAGTGATTTTCAAAAAAAAATAATATTTGTTTTTTCGGCTACAACAACATCAATAATACCATTTTTTTAAATATCGGCACTTTAGCACACCCAAAAGTCACGAGTCGTTACTGGTTATAAGCCACTTGTAATATTTTTAGGATAAATGAGTAAATGAGTGAATTTTCCCTTGAAAATGGAGCTACAGAAATCATCCAAACATTATTATGACTATTAACGCCATTACTAAAGTAAAAAATAAGAAAACTACAATAATTATAAGAAATTATGGAAAAAAACCCCACCGCACGAAAAATAAAAGACATCACAACGTCGTTCCTGGCAAAGAGATACGCTTCTGTAAATCGCACAGCAACTTGTTGAATATAAATGGTATGTATTATTGTACCGTCTCTTGCCATATATACATTTAAATACGTTGGCATTATCATCCCTTCATTTTGTGTGAATCGCGTTTTGTGTACGTGTTCCACTATCGAATGTTATTATCGCTCCTTTGGAAATTTTACAATTTTCTCATGATTTTCTTAGATCAAGTAGCTTGAAATGGACTTTTCTCATTTTACTGTACTATTTATCATATTCTATTTTATCTATAATTTAAAAATGAATCGCCGAATGTGTTGCTAAGCGCATAACTTTTTTTTTGTGTTTTCGTTATTGTCAGGAAAAGGTTTTTATAAAACTTCAGGTGAGCTCTGGCATTATGAAATTTGTATAGAAAAATTGCTATTAGTGGCACGCGAGGAAGCGGCTATTGCTATGGAAAGCGGGAGGGAGGGAGAGATGGGGGAGGGGAACCAGGGAGGGGGAGGGGAACCTGGGAGGGGGGAGTGGGATCTGGGAGGGGGGAGGGGAACTCGGGAGGGGGGTTCGCGGGATGGGGGAAGGGGGGGGGGAGTGGAGTGGGGAGAGGGAAGGTGGAGGTGACCGTGTGGGAAACCCCTAATACCATGCGAGCGAAGCCGCGGGAAAAAGCCAGTGAAAGATAAAAAAGAACAGTGACAAAACATAACATGATGAAATAATTGGTTACGTAAGTTTGGGTTTTTTTTTGTTATTTTTCGTCACTTTTCTTCAACTTACTGTTTTGTCTTCTATCGTTTGTAACTTACATTATTATTATTGAAAAAAAGCTTCGACGGCCCAGCCTAATGTGGGTCTTTTTCCTTCGGTGAATAAAATAACGTACCTTCCCTTAGATCTTAGATGAAGACGGAAGTTGCATTACCGTTCTGGCTGTCAAGTTTAAGAAGGGAAACCCAAATGTCCACGCCTGTTACATTTTCAAAGCGATTCAGTCGAAATCTCGCCACTTTATTTTGTTCATCTACATCAGTGGTTCCCAACCGGACCATAGGTTGTCCGCGAGATCTAAATTATGGTCCACGAAACATTTATTCACTCACTACAAAACCGAATCGAAAGTTATCCGAAAGCTGTCCAAGGCGAGAGAATGAGTATAAGAAGAGTTCATCGAATTGCAAAATGATAGTATGTAATTGCAAGGATCCGTTTAATTACGTGATTAACAGTTTATAATTATTGTACCTTGTGGTCCCCTTGAGAACAAATAAATGTCAGTGTCAAACAGTGGTCCCTGGTCACTCCCTGGTCAAAAGGTCAGGAACCACTGATTTAGATGGAAATGTTTTACTGGAGCACAAAAATATAATATGTTACGTATTTGTTATTATTAAATAGTATTATTATAATGTTTTCCCTACTTTCTACGCTAGCTTGGCCCATAGAATTATAGGTAAAGAGTATTATTACAATGTTTTACCTACTTACAACGCTAGCTTGGCCCGTAGAATTATAGGTACAGAGTATTATTATAATGTTTTCCCTACTTTCTACGCTAGTTTGGCCCATAGAATTATAGGTACAGAGTATTATTACAATGTTTTACCTACTTACTACGCTAGCTTGGCCCGTAGAATTATAGGTACAGAGTATTATTATAATGTTTTCCCTACTTACTACGCTTGCTTGGGCCGTAGAATTATAGGTACATGTTTCATTTACTTATAATGGATAATACAAAGTTATAGCTACATTCAAAAGTACATGTTATATAAATGTTTTAAAGGAATTCGTAAAATTGACGGAGATACAGCATTTTACGTGAAACCGTTTGAAACAGTTTGTATGTTGAATTATCCTTCAGCAAAACTTTGCATTTTTCTCGAAACTACTTCTTTCAACCTGATTTGCATGCAACAAGTCTTAAACTGTTCGAAAATCCAGTCTCTATAGCAGCACTTAGGGATTTTTTATAAAGGGCCTCCTTCTATTTTATTTTTATTTTTAATGAAGGATGAAAATTTTCCATAAAAACCGGAAAAAATTCTCTGGTTCGCCATTTTTTACATATCAAAATTCTCCTACGTGGTGCCATAAACCTATATTTCTAGTTTCTAATTTATTTTTCCGTTGAACCGGATGGCTTAATCACTGTCAACCACCGAGCAGCAATTTAGTCCGAGTGTCCTGTTGAAAGCGTCGCGCGGTGTACACTGCAAACCATTCTTTAGATTCGTATAAAAAAATTGCGTACAGTCCTCTATATGTATATATTAACTACGAGTTTTAATAAGAAACAATCCTTTGCTTGAACTCTTTTACACCCTTACCGCTACACCCTTAAATTGACAATAAGATATTTAACATCTCAATAATTCCACAGCGTTCAAACTAGGGACACTCGAAGAATCGTATCTCCCCGTAATAAAGTCAAGCACGAACTAGATTATAGATAAACATGACCTCTCATAGCGATAATTCTTCGAAACGTTGAATTCATGTTCCTAATTGTACGTGTACACTGTACAACCACCACAGTATGAAGAAAGTACATCAGAAGGCGTGTTCATATCACGTCGGGGTCACCAATATAAAAGTGTCAATTTTACCAAATCATCACTTTCATACGTGTCACGGGAGTTAAATGATAAGAAGGTTTTAACAGATCCACTTTTTATTGTAATAGTCAAACACAATCGCGACACAATATTAAATCTCAGAAAGTTGCGAGGCAAAATCTGATAGCTGAACACACCAGGACACTTTGGACGAGAATGATTTTGGTGGTAGAAATTGGAACTAAAGTATTGCTTGTCCAATGTGACCAGCATTCAAAATGGCCAGTACATAAAATATATTGTACAAAACAGTACCTTGCCATAACAATATTAGATTTTCTGCATCTACATATACATAAATAATGAACAGTACGAACACCTAGGTTCCGCAACATTTCATCCCGCGACAAAATATCCCCCGACAAAATATCCTACGAATAAAACATCCCCGGACAAAATATCCTAACCTAACCTAATCCAACAAAACCTAGCCTAACCTAACCTCACCTAACCTAACCTAACCTAACCCAATAAAACCATTCGACGCCAAATTTAAAATTTAAATCGAAACTCTAAGGTCCGTATTCTGTCTCCTTCCTTCCTTGTCGGGGGGATGTTTTGTCCTTAAGATATGTTGTCCTTGAGATATTATGTCGAGGGATATTTTGTCAGAGGATATTTTGTCGTGTTGTTATAGATTGTAGAACATTTTGTGTCCGTACTTACTACAAACTTATAAAGATATTTCACGATCGTGCTGTGACGTCGATCGAGTCCAAATATAATAGAATACAAACGAATCCAACCAAACCCTCATGTCAATAATATTCTGGAATTAAATAATCACATTGGGAGAAAATAAGCAGACTTTCCCATTTTGTTCGTCGGGTCAGCTAGTAATATATAAAACAAAGTCGGGTTAGTTACACCAATTATAAACCTAGAACGGCTGGACCGATTTTCATGGTCTTTGATTTGTTTTATTTGTCTCCGCCCCGAATAGCAGAATGGCTATTAAAACATCGGAAAAATTCACGAAAAAAAATTATGAAGAAAATTCTTTTCCTCATACATTTTATATGGAACGAATTCTCATCTTTTGAAAGAGCTGCAGTGCTGAGTGCTGAGTGAATTTCAAAAACGCCAAATGTCAATGCGCTGATCGTTTTGCTTTTGTTCTTAAACATATAATGCTGCCTCTCTTTCTTACACACTAAATGTCAATAGTCGAAAATGATACAAACGGTGAACGAATGTCTGCACCCTTCCAAAGGAAAGATAAAATAATTATAATAAATCTCCCTCACACGCATAAAGAAAATGAAAACCATTTTTTTTACATCAGCTCCACACAGGAGGCCTTGAGGAAAATAATGGGTGATGTATGGCGCAGATGTTGGATATCCAATATATGGTTACCGGGGCGGTAGAACCCATACCCGCCTCCCAAATTCCCGTAAGTGGAAAAGTAAGTTCACAAAAAATATAAATCCGTACACAATGCCATCTCTGATACTGACAAAACAAAACACTGACAGTTGCGCATCGATGATTGCTTCATTGTATAATTATTTACCTTGTGGTCCCTGTGAGAACAAATAAATTTCATAGTGGTCCCTGATCAAAAAAAGGTCGGGAACACTGATCTACATGCATAAAGGTCGGGAACACTGATCTACATGCATGAACAAAGAAGTACGCCTTTCCTCTTCTCTTTGAGCCAGTTTGGGAGGGATGTTGTACACTACTGTGATCTGCAGAAGTTCTGTTCTTCGGCCCCGCGGCTGTTGCAGCGGTTGCGAAACTTGTCTTATCACTTGTTCTAAGACGGTATTATTAAATAAAGATTAAGTGATGTTGTACAAACTTGCCGTAGACAATAATAACTACGTTATTAAGTTATTCATTTTCTTTTGAGATCTTAGCAATAATTAAAGAATAAATGATTTCTTACAAACTTCTCAGAGACATAAACTATGTTATATTGTAACTTAATTAAAATTAAAAATAAATGCGTGGTATCAAAAAAACACATTGGTTTTGAATTTAAGTCGTAGAACTACATTTAATTTTTATTAAATTTACCAAAATCAAATTTAATAATGTTTTATAATGTTAGCGTAATTTCCGTTTTATATCTCAACCAATAGGAGCCTTTTAAAGTGACATTATAAACAAAGCGGCCAATGAGCGCAATTGATGTGTCGCAGGTGCAGTAATCGTCATTTCCGTTTCATTTCAAATCCATATCACAGCGGTGCTATAGAAGTTTTTGCTGCAGCTGTAGTTCCGTGGGCAGACCGCGGCTGTCTGAATCTTGCAAGTAATGAATCTATAAAATATCATCATTACTATTAAATGTTCAAATTCACTTCAAACTTGTACATACTTGAATTTCGTTTAAATTATGTTTACATTAGCACAACTCAAATATAGACCGTTCAATTCGCTGTTTTATTGTTTGCGACTCGGAGTCTCCAGGAAATAATTAAATGTCTCTCTAAGCTGTTGTAGATCGGCACGAAAGGTAAAGACATTTGGTAAATCATTTCCGACCCATCCAACCCACTTTGACTTTATTGAGTTAATTATCACTCAAGTACTCCCCCCATCCCAGGCCTCCTATCTATCTAAGAGCTTTTAGTTAGGTATCTTCGACCGGGGAGAATCAGAACCTTTTTCTTCACTACATATCACTCAGCAAGTTCTGGAAACTGAAGTTACGTCTTTACGTGATCCATATCAAATTATTTTTGTTTTTCTTTATTGAATGTGAGAAAAAGCTTTCGAATAGTTGATTACATCAGTAATAATAATTACTATTTTACTTTGCCTGAGATGTGAAGGTCTGTTTCATATTAACCCCTCAGACTAATTTCTTTGGTTTTCGGAACAACAATTTTTTTTATTAATAAAATTCCTTTATTATTTATTTACAGTTTTTTAACATTTTTAAATTAAGTCCCGTTAAACTGATTGATATCAGTTTGTCAACGGGTTCCTTTGACAATTACTTTTTTTTAAATTGTGACAGATCTTCGACCAAGTCGAAGAGACAGGTACATAAAATATACAGGTACATGAAAAAAAAATTGTTAATAAAATTTATAAGAAATACAGAACAGAGAAAATGAAAGAAAAAAAAGAAAAGACAGGAGAAAATAATAATGGAAAAAACATTAAAACGAAAAGCGGAAAATAACAGAAATTAGTACACAAAAGTTCTTTCACTTAACCATTTTTTTAGCGTACATTTCCTTCTGAAACTCAATTCACAGCTTTTTATTGCGTTGGGTAACATGTTGTAAATTATTGGAACAAGGTATTCTAGAGTTCTTTGACCGTATTTATTTAGGTATCTGACCGTATCTATTTAGGTAAAATATAACGCTTAATATTCCAATCTAAAAAATAACCGCAAAATAATTAAAATGTACACCTTTATGAATCCAACGTGACCAACCGCAATTAGAAAAAAAATTTATTAAACTTTTGGAATTTTTTATTAATTATTTTTATATGAAATGACAAAAAGTGAGTTGACGATAACGTTTATAATAAATTTGCTTAATAAAATATGTGTGTTTTCATTTTTTTTGCTTTAGGTCACCCTAAGTGGTTCGAACACGGACATCCCTAGTAGGGGTGTCCGTGTTCATGGGGTGACGTTTGTCTAAGTCTTGGCGGTGGATGCGTCTGCTCATGTGTCGCGTGACGGGCCGGATCGGAGAGACTGGTAGAGTGAGATCTTTTGAACTCTCTCGATTCATCGCCTTGCACCGCAGTGGGAGATCCCCAGATTCCTACCCACCCCTCATACCTTTTTCTTTCCCAGAACTTCCTCCACTTCCTTTCTCTAAAATATCCTCCACACAGCATCCTCAGAGATGACGTAGGGTCCAAGTGAAATTGTTTTCCCCATGGCCTCATAGTTAACGTAAATGGAGTTAATGTAAAATAAAAAAATCGAGTGCAGTTCACACGCGGTAGAAGCGAAACCTTTAGAAAAATAAAGTAGACAAGAGTGGGGAGGCTACGAAGCACCGCACAAAGAGGAGACAGATTATACTATCTCATTCTCTCGTAGGCTAAATCTTGTCTCTTTTTAGATTATTTTTCGTTTCATAGTTTCAAATCACTACGGTGCTAAAGAAGTTTTCACTTTAAAAAAATGCTTTCCAGCAAGACCTTAGTACCTGCTTATTCTTTTCTAGCATTATCTGCCGAACCACCATTTACCAACTTTGAATAATTTAAGTATTCTATGGTTAGACTGTGACGATCTCTGCTTCTGTGGTTCTCGGATATGGAAGTTTCTCAGCACACTACAAGGATCACTTAAGATGTCCGTACCACTAAGTATCCCCATCTATTTATGGTGTTGGTACCCCGCGCCGCGCCGCGCCGGGACGCCCATTAATAAGTAGGTGACAGTTTCCCCGCAATGTACTAAAGACAGTTCAAACCCGAACTAACGGAATCCGATTTTGCGCGTGCCCGACCACACCACTGGAGTGCATAATAAAGTGCGCTCTGAAGGCGTGAATTCATCTCGCAAAAAGCACCGCAGTCTGCTGGCTTCCCTCGGGTTTTTAATCAAATCGTCTTTTTAACTGCCGTCTGAATAAACTGGAGAGATTTAAAAATGCAGTCTTGATAACACTTAGACACAAGACTCGATAAAGAATATACTACATTCTGTATGTCTATAGTTACACTTATTTTTTTAATGAATTTTTATTGTTAATAGCTTTATGGTTCAATTATTTTGGTGTTATTTAATGAGATAACATTTTTTTCAATGAATATAATATTAGTAGCTCTCAGTCAAAGTATAGGTTAAAAATGGCGTACGATGATATTGTCGAATTAGCTCAGTGGTCAGAGCACTTCTCCGGAAAGGAAGAGGTCCTGGATTAAATTCGTTTTGATTAAATTAAAATGTTTTTTCTGTTTCACATTTTTTATTTGAGAGTCGTTAATATTGTCTTCAATCTTTACATAGTATAAAATGAAGTCGCTTACGCTGATCTTTTAAACTACGTAACGGATATTCATGTGATTTTCACCAATAGATAGAATGATTCATGAGGAAGGTTTTTAGGTATATAATTTGTCAAGGTTTTGTGTAAATTGGTTGAAATACATAATATATCTGGCCAAGTGGCAGCGGGCAGCGCGCGTGCTAACAAACGGGTGGTGTGGATTTGATTTAACAGATGGCGTTCATTATAAAGGTTTCGTTAGCCACAGCAACGTGTGTCCGGGTCTGCTAGTAATATAATAAAACAAATATAAAAATTATTTCCATCTAATTTACTTGTGACCATAACCGTTAAGGTCATTTTTGGACTGGTATAATTGTTTCTTAATTCATAGTTTATATACATAACGTTCGGGGGAGAGGGAGAGAGGTAGTCTAGAAGGTTTTTATTCAATTTATATCCTTGGAGACCTCTCCCTCGCCGCCATGTTATGTTTATAAACTATAGATTAAGAAACAATTGTACCAGTCCAAGCATGGAATTCCTCCACGTATTATCATTATCTAAAATAGAATTTTCTTCAATGATCAAATATTGCATTTTGAGGTTTTAAGCATTAAATTATTCCAAAATTAAAAAAAATTATTTTTAAGAAACCGTATTTAACATGGTTTTCTGTATTAACTTAACTTTCAATTCTGTAACTCATTTTCTGAAAGCATCGATTTTTTAAAGTTAACTAAACGTCGCATCACCGCCTGCGAAGATAAGTATGTCAAGTGGACTCACAAAATGACAACGTCCAGAATACACCAGTAAAATCGTAAACGTTGCGGAAAAGCGGAGACACTAGGAAATATGCCAATCTAAAAATAACTTAATTAATTTAGACAAATTCTGCCATTCTTATCGTTTCAATTTGGTTATTCTTGATGAAGTAATTAAATTCCCAATAAATCGACAATTCTGATCTAAAATATTTTTCAGTCCTCAGAAATGTGGTAATTAAGATAGCAGGAAAAGCCACCAAAATATTTCAAATTAATATCTCAACTCGTTGCGTCGGAGTGAAATGGAACGACGTGAATTAATGAATAAATTTATTTAAATAAATTATAGAACCTTAAGATCAGCGCTGAAACATGATCTGGAGAGATGCTGATCAATCTACATCAATTATTCGTCTTTCGATGGGCTTCGGAAATTTAATCAAAATGTGACGATGTTTTCGTTACATCGTATTTAAAGTGGAATTATCTCACCATCTTTTGCTAAATTCGTTGTGCCTTTGTGCAAATTTTTATGCAAATTTCATGTACGAACTCAACTATCGAATTTCAAGATATTTGTACCCATTTAGTAACCATGAATAGCATTCAGCGACAGTGTTTTTCGATTTCATTAATTATTAACTATGTAAATTGTTGGTATTTTTGAAGACGAAAAATGAATACTTAACAACGGAAAATTAATACTTCCACCTATGGACATAAACATAATAAAGCATCATGGACATAAACATCATAAAGCATCATAAACATATTAAAGCAGCATGGACATAAACATCATAAAGCATCATAAACCTGACGAAGCATCATAAAGCATCATAAAAATAATAAATCATAATGGATATAAACATAATAAAGCATCATGGACATAAAAATCATAAAGCACCATACGCATAATAAAGCATCATGGATATAAACATCACAAAGCATCATAAAAATAAGAAAGCATCATGGACATAAACATCATAAACCTGACGAAGCATCATAAAGCATAATAAACATAATAAATCATAATGGATATAAACATAATAAAGCATCATGGACATAAAAATCATAAAGCACCATACGCATAATAAAGCATCATGGATAAAAACATCATAAAGCATCATAAAAATAAGAAAGCATCATGGACATAAACATCATAAAGAATCATAAACATAATAAAGCAGCATGGACATAAACACCATAAAACATCATAAACATCATGAAGCATCATAAACATGTGGAAAGTAACTAAGCACAGCACTCAACAGCCGAAAAAACATTATTTTTAGGATGGCAACACTGGCACTCTAGTGTCCTCTACCAGCGACTGACAGAAAGGCAAAAATTCTATTTTCATTCTTGGTTATTCGCTGGTCCAGGTCGCTTGTGTTGTGTGGTTTACTATCCTCATAATTTACCCTCAGGTAGAAATTTATTGTCGAGTAATAAATGTGGGTTTCAATTATACAAAAGTCAGATAAACGCAAATTCAATTTATTATTTTAAAACACCCGTGACATTCCCAAATAACCTGGCGGAACGATTTGGTAAGTATTGATTCGCCACCAGTTGTAAACATAATAAATCATAATGGACATAAACATAATAAAGCATCATGGACATAGACATCATATGGCATCATAAACATAATAAATCATCATGGATATAAACATCATAAAGCACCATAAATATAATAAAACAGCTTGGACATACACATCATAAAGCATTATAAACATAATAAAGCATCATGGACATAAACATCATAAAGCATCATCAAGATAATAAAGTATCATGGACATATACATCATAAAGCATCATAAACATAATAAAGAATCATGGACATAAACATCATATAGCATCATAAACATAATAAAGCATCATGGACAAAAACATCATAAAGCATCATAAACATAATAAAGCATCATGGACATAAACATCATATTGCCTTACAAAATTCAGAAAAAGACGCTTTCCAAAGATTACAAACCGAGTGCGTATTGTTTTGTGAAGTCGCGATTACTTGCGATTTTCGTCATTTTTCAAAAGAAAACGTTTTAAGGAAATAGTTAGTAAACTATATGATCTATTTTTGATAATTCCTTTTATCTAAGGGATATTTGAAAATGCTTTGTTCAGGTCCGTTCAATTTGTTTCGAAAAGTTAGATTGTGACAACCATTAAAATCCATAATATTATTTATTTAAAAAGACTTTTGTTTTCTTTTCATCATTTATACAAAAATGGGCAAATAATGGTACCAACCTACAAAAGTGCTATTTTTAAAAAGTTGTTTAAAGATTTTCTTAATTTTATTGTTTTATTTCTACAACACGAACGCTTCAGATTTTATGTCCGGGTTAAATCGTTCCAGCAGGAAAAACTTTCCCGCACTTTTCCACAAATGATCACCTAGTCAATCCACGTTATGCACTTGCACTATATAAGTATAATAAATACAAAATAATACAAGAACAACATGTTAAGGAGACCAAATGGGAAAATAATTCACCGACTCCAGATATTTTCATATCAGAGGGTTCGGCTCGGTGGAAATCCTAATTGGACCTATAAATCTTACTGATCCCTCAATATAAATATTTAAAAAATCTTTTCTAATTCTACATGTATTTAAAATGTCTGATTTTTGCATTTTTATATATGAATTCTTCGACAAATCTAATATGCCTAAATTATGAATGAGAGAGCTGGGTATAATGCCAGTAGCCGAATAACAAATGGTAATATTTTTATGGTCTGAGAATGCCAAATTCTTTTAATCTCATTTCCTAAATCTGTATATTTTCTTATTTTTTCTGAAACATATTTTTGTATATTACAGGAATTTGAAATAGCGACATCAATGATATAAGTTATTTATTTAATTTTGTCACGTAAAACTATAACAGGTCTATTATGTAGTATAGTTTTATCATAACATATCTTATAAAATTCATTTTCTAAAAATGAATTAGGTTCATATTCATAATATGGTACTATATTACGGCAGTCAATCAATTGGTGAATTATTTTTAAAACCTGATTGTGCCTAAATGTATACTTATTATTTACCTACCATTAAACATTTTCAACGTGCCTCATATTTACGTTAAGTTATTTACTATTACCTACAAACTATATAAATATATTTTTTCACTTGTCTTTCTCAATTTCTGTTTTCTATTTCGTGCTGTTTTACAAGCTCACTAGAGCTGTCTTTTGCATGTTGAAGTTTTACCTGATACTATAATATATTATGTAAAAACCAAAAGGCGTTAGTATTATAAATAAATAAAATACAAAACACTTAACAACCAACATTATACATATTTTCTTTAAAATACTGCAAGTACTCGTAAATATTGATTTTATTGCATGCCACTGCCATCCATGTGTTGAAGCAGCTCCCCAATCAATATTAATTTTACGGTTATCAAGCTGCAAGTAAAACTAAGTTTTTCTTATGCTGAGCGACAAATTCTCTGGAAAGTACATTTCGCTTTCAGATGGTCTCTTTTCCGTGAGATCCCCGAGCACGATAAAAGAAAAACAGAAGTGCCTCAACCTGCCAAAGTGCATCCTAAACGTTGCAGAAAATCTGTAGATGGGTAGTGTCGGATACTGCTGCTATTATTTTTTAGATAGGTAGTGTCGAACACTGTTGCTGTTATTTTATAGATAGGTAGTGTCGGACACTGCCGCTGTTATTTTATAGATAGGTAGTGTCGAATATTGCCGCTGCTATTTTCGTGAAAACTTCAATCGTGTAGTCAAGGTCTATTAATAAATTGAAATTATATTTTTTTAAAGTTTTGAATTTGTTTTATACACCTGCAACGCACATTTATTTCTTGAGTTCCTGGTATTGGTGTGAGATGTAAGATACAATATACATATATTTTTTTAATATAAACGTCTAATAATACTAATTTTGCACTTTACATCGCATCAGCAACGAAATCCTTGAAATAATAATATACCTACACAGATCTAGACTGTGAAATTATTTCGACAAAAAAAAGCTCATTTGGGCGCGATGCATCCCTTCTTCCGAAATCGATTTTAAAGACGTTTTCAAATAAATATAGTCTTCATCAGACCAGCAATGTCAAGATTTTTGAAAGAAAAATAAGCAAAATTATTGTAATGATATTCGACGTTTTCGCAGTCTGATATTTTGCAAAGAAAATTATTATTTTTGATGTGTAGCTCCGAAAATGTCGTTACGACGAGAGAAAAATTCCAGGAACGTAATTTTGAAAGATAGTCACAGTGTGTTATTACCGTTATTTACAATTCAAATTTTCAAATCTCGGAATCGTAAATAAAATGTAAAAAAATAACATATTTTCCATTTTTTCATATTTAAGATAATAGCTGTTGCAGACTTGCGTTACGATCAAAAGTCCATTACGCCGTATTAGTCGAAAAAATGCACATATTTTTTAATACAAATTGAGACTTGTTATGCTTCATTTGTTGCTTAAATTTATAATACAGTTTTGTTTTACAACTTTTAACGTTTACAGTACAGTAAAAAATGTGTTAGTAGTTGTGTATCTGAACCTACCAAAAACAATATTCTGAAGGCACCAGGCGACCTTAATGTAATAATATTTCAAGCAGAGGCTAAACAGAAATAACTCAACCATTTAATCTTTATCATCGTCGGGTCATTATTTGTGCCGGATACACTTAACTCCCCTAGGAGAAATCCCACGACATTAAAAAAAGTACTTTCCGGAGTCTTTGCAGAAAAACCGGAAATTTTTAAAGTTTTTGCGAGATTAAGTTATTTTAGGATTCCATTTCGGATTGCCATTATAAGTTGAGAAAAATGTGTCTCGATCCTTAAATATGCCTTGTTGTTTGAACTCTTGCTTCGTGGAGGTTGTTTAAGATATCATCAAAGCTCGCTCTCACAATAGTAGGAGCGGTCTCCCCCAGGACCACAAAGAGATATTTAAAGGATCCGACATAAAGATGTTACAAGCTGAATTCCTGAGATTAAAATGATTTAATCATTAGGAATAAAAGCTGATCCTTCTTTTATTGCGGAAACAAACGAAACCTTACTGTAAAAGTTCGCATAAAAGTTTAGCATTCTTTATGTTTATTCCCTCGTTGGGATTATTTTAAGCCTTTTTACAAATTAAGTGCGTAGGTACAGAGTGGGTTGTTGCCATTAATAATTTTATAAGGGGTTGTTCTTGTTTGCTGACTGGAATACTTTTATTTATTTAAAACAAACGCAGTGCTCTAACTTTTGACGGCGAGTTTAACATTTATGAGTCAATGATAGGGCGCAATAAAAATAATTGTGAACTATCGTAACTCCGCTTCAAATGTTCCGGTCAATTTGACGGTAAAACGTAGGGGACTGAATCATCCAATCGAAGAAGCAGTTATTCGAAATGTTTTGTCTCTAAGCGTAAAGTGTTTTTACCCACGAACAACTAAAATTATTATAATCGGTAATAATTATTATTCAACGTGAATTATGTGGAAGGTAAATAATCAAATGTTTCGGTTCAATGCCATCGAATATTTTTACTGATCATTGTTAGTAATATAGCGATGGTAATAATTAGATTCCTATCTATAATGATAACCTTTCTTTTTCTTGAAAGGGGTTCGAAACTCCAAGATTTAATTTTTTATTTCTTTTTTTTTTTGGGAAATCAACTGTGTATAATTTGATTGGTTTACATATTATACAGATGCAATTTACGTAACTAAGAAACCAATTTTATTATTATGGATTTCCTCATTATGTATTTAACTGATACATTATGTATTTAACAATAAAACAACACAGGCTTACAAATATATTTCAACATGAGATGGTCTTTAATACATCATTACATTTTATTTCGTTTTGTTTAATAATTCAGGACACTATAAAGTAACATTGCAACTGCAAATGTTTACGTAGACTCAATGAATCAATTTTGAAAAATACAGTTGCATCGAGATAATTACTAAATATCTTATCAGCGAAAACATGTTTTTAGGCTTACTGTTTTATTTTAGCACTCTTTTTTTATATATCTTTGTAAAGCTGTTTGTTTTCCAAGTAAATATATTATTATTGTTATATTATTTTAAACTGATAACTGACAATTTGTAAGACAGATATTAAACTTTTTTTTCTGATTCGAATCAATTTTGTCGAAAACGCGTAATATGGAGACCACACAGTCGAGGCAAACTCTAGATAGCTTCGAACTTATGTAAAGTATAGTTGTTTGATAACGTTAACGTTTTATAAAGTCTCCTGTATTTTTTTTTTTTTTTTAAATGAAACTTTCTTAGCCCCGTTGGAGTGATTTGAAATTCGGATGAAACGGAAATGACGCACTACGGAACCTGCAAAGCATGAACGCGCAAGGCTCCTATTGGTTGAGATATAAAACGGAAACGAAGATAAGTCTGCGCTCATTGACCGCTTTGTTTTTTTACGGATCGTCGGAATATAATGCGTAAATTCACGCCTCGCCGAGCGCATCCCATAGCCCAGCGGTATAGTGCGTCGCAAATCTCAGCGGTCAGAGAAATCCAGCGTACGGAGGTTCGAATCCTACGAAATCCAAAAAATCCTAAATTTGTAAATCAATATCCAATCTTCAAACCGTTTTAAAATAAACAGACAAAAGAAAGCGACATCTAGCAACTTTCTAGTTTCACTACTATAGCGTGTATTAAACACTCTATTTTTTTTTACATTAGCTCCACAGACAAGGCCATGAGGAAAATAATTCTCCTCGGGGTCTCTGTCCGACATGACGTGGTGACACTTTGAACCATTTAAAAATAACTGGTTATTCTGACAATAGATGTCTACGCTATTTAAGTCTTTAAGTATTTAAGTTTATAGTATAATAAAACTGTGTTATTAGTGACTTTTTACACTTCTTGGCATCATCGGCGAATAATTCTGTTTGGGAGTGTTTTACGATATTCACTAAAGCGTTAATATATTAAATAAAAACAATAACGGACCGAGATGAGACCCTTGTTGGATGCCCGAGGAGATTTCTTTGAAATCAGATTTACATTTCAATGATTTTATCGGTACTGCCTGTGATCTATTAAGAATGTTATAAAATCACCTAATAAGAAAAAAGTTTAACACGTAAATTTAAAATAAATAACTGTCTTATCTATAAAGCAAAAAATTAGGATAATAAAGCTAGTGTTATAAATGAATTCAAACCATTATTATGCAACTGAATCACGGTATTGGGTTGTGGCCTGAAAGGCGACTTGTGCGCTTTGTAACCACCTCCACTACCATTTCCTGTCTAGGTAATTTAGTCATTGCTCGGTAACGCACGCAGGTAGGAGTCAGTAGTTCTAGCTGCTAGCTCTAGCTGCTAGCTGTTAGCTGCTTGGTACTAGCTGCCTGTGCCTTATTACTTATGCCCGGGCTACGTGACCACGTCGCAGATATCCTGTTTAGAACATATGCATACGTTAATTAATGTTCTTGAGCATTATCGTCCTGTTTCCGTACACAGAGATAGTAGTTTCATTCAAATTTCATGGATTGTTAGGAAGTTATTTTTTATCCGTCTGCAAATTGCATTTATAGACAAGCTTGGGTACCCGGCTTCGTTCAGGGAGTTGATAATAGATTGAACTGACGATCGAAGCCACGACGGACCTTACTTTATATACCCCTACCAATGGAAACTCCCACCCATGCAAAAAAGGCTTCGAATGGTCAACAACGTTCCAAAACATTCCACAACATTCGAGAGTGTTATTTATTTATTATTTATTTATTTATTTTCCGGTTCTCCATATGTTCTGAAATGTTCCACAATGATGTTCCCGATTCCCTGTTCCAGAGCATGCTACAACATTCCAGGATGTTCTGGAATGTTGTGGAATGCTCTCGAAAGTTCTGGACTATTCTAGAAATTTCTAGAGGGCGAAACTTCCAGCCCTTCAGGTAAAAACAGAATCTTCGTCATGGATGGGGAAAGAGGGCTACCATACCGTTTCTGAGCGTACACTTTTATAATTTTTTTTATAATGTATATTGATTACATGGTATTATTTTTAATATGGGATCTATTAAAACTTCATGTACCACGTATGTGTAGGTATAATATTAAAACATTGATTTTGAAATACGTAGATAGAACCTAACGTTAAAGCTCGCAATTGGTTTTTGTAATAGTTAGCCCATCTATTTCAGTATGTAATTTATAGATCAATACATCTATTTTAAGATCACAATGTTATTTTCATCATAAGCTACAGCACTTTTTAATATTGAAAATATTTCATAATTAAATAAATTGTTGAAAAAAAAAAATACGGTGAGGCTAGTTAATAAGAAAAAACGTTAGTAAATATAATTCATTAATCAAGGCATCATGCTGTACAAAATATTCATGCGACGATCTTGTAAAATATTCCACTATGATGACTTCCACTTGGCCGAGCTATCTCACCGCGCCCGCTAGAAGCTGCCCTATTGCTGCAATATTCACTGACTTGATAAGCTATGAAATATTCATTTGTTCTCAAAGACAAATTATAACAAGACGCTACAAAGCATTTCCGTTAATGGTGATGGCATAAACTAAACATTTTAGTAGTCAAATGTTGCTTCGAATTAATTTTAAATTAGTCCCTAAATAAGCCAATTTTGAAAAGTCAGTTGCCCTTCAGTTATCCCTCCCTCAGTTGTCCCTCTGAAGGTATAATTTTGGTGTCTCCCTCCTGAAGATTTAATTATGAAGTGAAACTTCTTTAGCACCGTTGTGATTTGAAATTCGATGAAACGGAAACGACACTAAAAAGAGACAAACACGTACATCTATAGGATTTAGTCTGCGACAGAATGAGATAGAATGAAACTTACCGCATTTGCCATTTTGATTATGAGCTCATTTTTCAAGGCTTTGGTTGAGATTGCTTGGGGAAGGTTTCACTTCTACCGCGTGAACTGCACTCGATTTTTTTCTTCTCGTTTTTTCATCGTAATTAGGCATTTGGTGGTCTTCAGCCGAAAGATGCAGATTTTTGACGTCTTCCCATCCATCTGGGACAAGAATAATCTGTATTTTGTGGTTTCCCCTTGGAGGAAGCCATTTTTATTGTCTTGTTCCCGGTTAAAGACGTTCAAATGCGACATGTTTAGAAACACTACTTTGAAACCAGTCAGCCTTAACATGAATTCTTATTCCATGAATATTATTATTATTCAACTATATTCCTAAGATTGCCCCGTCCCAGACGGAGGACCTTTGGTGTCGATAGTTCATTCACACTCGAGGCTCAAGCATAGTAATTTTTCTATGAGTCAGTCGATGATTTGAATAAACATTAACATTATTTTGTAATGTCATTGTTAGACTTGCGTTCAATGACTGCAACAAAAACCATTATTATGGTATGTATTGAGTTTTCGAATGTCAAGAACAGGTTACCGTTGAAATATGCACCAAACTATTATAATTGTAATTAAACTTTAAAAGAAAAACAGTTTTATGTAGTTGAAGGATGAAATAAATTGAGTTCAATTATTATAAGCAATAATTGTCAGCCTGAAACACTCATTTACATTGAAAAATCTTCCGAGAAAAGACACTAAGTATCTTTTCTCGGAAGATTTTTCAACGTAAATGAGTGTTTCAGGCTGACAATTATTGCTTATAATAATTGTTACCCCTTGTGCTATGCATAAAAATCTTGTCTTAAACGTTAGTTTATAAATTAAAAAAAAAAATAATAATTAAATTGAGTTCGTTCGACATTCTTGAATTTTATAAGAATCCATTCAAACTTTTTATTTTAACTAGTACTTGCTGGAAGATCGAAGATTCGTTCTTGAAATTTTTATTTAGATGTACGTAAATTTTTTCATACATCTGTTAGGAAAATATAAAAAAATACAATTTACGAAGTATAGTTACATTTACAAAAACATTTTAAAAAGAATACCAAATAAAAAAAATAACAAGAAAAAAAAAAAATTATATAAGAATAATATAGGTACCTAATCAAAAAATATTTTTTACGTATAATGCACATATCCTGTGAAAAGTGCTGAGACTTGAGGCTTTCTTTACTGCATTTGGCATACTGTTATAAAGTTTTTGCCCTTTATGAAACGCGCTATTTTGTGTGCACGAAAGTTTAGTTTCGGGAAGCCTAAAGTCTCCGCGTCTTCCCGTAGGATAATTGTGAACATTTTCTTTGCAACCCTATTTAAACGTACTAACCGACGAAAGTTATGGTGAAGTACGATAAGAAAAAATACGGTGATTGGGATTTACATGACTAAGGACGGGTTGTTTAAAAATATTTAAACAATTCATAAAATATTTGAGGTTATTTTTCACGTTCCGTAAGTTCTACTCGAGTTCTGTTAGTATATCATTCTGGGCCAGTTGCTTCATAAAACTGAAACGATCATAGAACTAAATAGAACTATCACGAAACGTGAAAATTAACTTCAAATATTTGGTGAAGTGTTAATTTATTTTTGCCCATCCTTAATGAAGTCAAAGCAATTTCATTCATTTTTTAGAGATTATGACTGACGTTTTTTCACCAAAGAGATACTGAGAGTATTCAATTTTTTGTAATATCTTACAGTATTTTATTTTCATTTTTGTAACAAATTATCTATAAGCAGTTCTAAATATAAGTACATAGACTAGCTCCCCAATTAGACCCGAGAATATTTCTCTACTGATTGGGTAACCATAAAAACTGATAATGTACCATAAAACTGATAATGTAACATTATTATTGTAAAAAAAAAAAAATCTTACACTTTTGACTAAGGTATTATAAAAAAAAATTAATCTTAATTGTTCAATTACATACTTACATGTATCCTACACATAAAGTAAAAAAAAAAATATGTATGCACATTTGGCATAATATATTCCATTTACATATGCATAATCTTGTTACACCTTTTTTTAGAGCAATGTTCGTGTTAAAATCACTGTAAAATGAAAATATCATTTTAACCAAGAAGAGTAAGGAACGAGAAAATAAAAATTCGAGTGCAGTTAACATGCGATAGAAGCGAAACTTTGCCTAAACAATCTCAACCAATGAAGAACCAAGGAGCCTTAAAAAGTGAGGTCATAATTAAAGCGGCTAATGAGCGCAGACCAGCGTCATTTCCGTTTTATATCTCAACCAATAGGAGCCTTGATATGAGTTTGATGCTTCGCAGGTGCTGTATGCGTCATTTGCGTTTCATCCGAATTCCAAATCACAACGGGGCTATAGAAGTTTTACTTCAAAAATTACATACGAAAGAGAACAGAAAAAAGAAGAGAGAAAAAATGATGTCTAATATTATTATTGAGAAATATTATATTATATTACTAAGTACAATAATTATGATATATATTTGATATAGTTTTTATGGTATAGATAATTTTTATAATTTGTTTCTAATCTTATTCTTCTTAATTCGCAACCTGTAAACAACACGCAGGTTGTCGAGACTACCTGTTTCACTTTCCTAAAAGATCTGTCGTGTAACTTTAGCTTAACAATTTAAATATAAATTCAAATAACGTTTTGTTATCTTCTCGTTCCTGACATTTGAATTACAATGTTAGAATATATCCTCTAACCCATTCACGCCGTATTGAACGAACAATTGTCGTACGACCCAATTCATGATAGTGAGAGAGACGATGTGCTTGTTGTTAGGAGAGAGGTTTAGGGAATTGACAAATAATATTGTTCTGGCGTATTCAAAACAAAGAGAGACACCCGTTTTATCGGATAATTTTTATACCAGCAATAAGTTACAATATGATGATTACCAGAGAAAAAAAAGTAAAAATTCTTTTAAAAAAGGGTAAATAATATAATGTAGGTATATGCTCTGATCTTGCAGTCAAATACTCCTACCAATTAGTGTTATTAATATTTAAAAAAATATTTTTTTTTGAACAGTTGGGACTCTTGTGCGGTATTCACATAACAATAATTTTCGATAAAAAATATTTAAAAACAAAACAAAAAAAATTCACCTTGCCATCTCACACCTCACCGATCTAATACAAAAATGTCATGCAATCACCACTTCATACATTTGTCCCATACGATACGTAACGTGACATGTAGTTCAATACAGCAAACACTTGTTAGGAGCGGGCCCCCAAACATGTCCCAAGCTAGCTCTCAGGGGAGGCATGATTTACCCTCTATTCAGGTGGTGGGTCGCTCGAGGCTTCAGAAATTCCTTCGCATCTCAGTCGTCTGGCAGGATACTCCCTCTCTAGGAAACCCTCCTGCCGTAGCAGAATAATAACAGGATTGAGTTAACTAGATTCATGTATTGCAAATTTAAAACACAGTACATAGGTCATTACAGTACAATTCAACACAAGAAATACATACTACACAATCCTAGCTATCGTGTTTATAACCTCAAGATCCCTAAACGAAACTCTCTGAGTGATGGCTTTACGCGGGAGTTTGCAGTCTATCGTTAAAGGACACAATCAAATGAGGAAACAATTGTACAGCTTACATGATGTTGGGGGTCTTCGTCTTCCGGCTTCCAGGGGGACCTCCCGAGTTTAGGACAGAACCGAAGTTTACACAGGCATGGTGAAATATCAGCGCTAAACCCGTAGGTTATTGAATTAACATTGCAGGTTGTATTTGAGTACAATTCGAGCGATAGTACGCCGGGCGCGAACAGTGGGAATCAACGCGCGGGCTTAACGTGTGCCCGAGGCGGCTCGCAATTCTCAACTGTTGGAAGGGATCGCGTGCGGGTGGGCGGATGGGATAGGAAGTAGGAAGCAGGGAACAGGGGGGGAGCAGGGTGTTGTGTAGTTTGCGGCGAATTAGGAGTTTGAATTCTTTGTCGTTTGGGCGTACCATAACACTTCCCCCCGCGCTTGGAAAAAAAGCGACGTGGCAATGGAGCTGTAGGGAAAAAAAAATCCTCTTATGCTTCCATCGGGGTTTTGAGAGATTCGTTGCTTGAGAGATTTCCTAGCTAGAACATACAGTTTTATGCTATAGTTTGGGTCACAATGTTTGTAGGGAATGGGTGGGGGTACATACAATGTTTGGACAAGACAAATTTGGGAAAAGTACATGGTGTAAAACAACATACAAGGTTATGCAATTGAAAATAACAATACACATGGTTATGCAATTGAAAGAATGACAATACACATGGTTATGCAATTGAAAGAATGACAATACATTTGTACAAGAGAAGAGAAAAAGCGTGTGATTCTAAGGTTTCATTGGTCTTGGAGCTAAGTTTGTGAAGCGTGGATTTGTTTGGTTTCGGAGAATTTCGAAGAAAAGGACGTGACTTCACGGATTCTAAGGATTACATTGTCACTGTAATCGGACCCATTTGAGACAACGCTCAGGAGTACACTTGGGCCTTAGAAAACACTTGGTTTTGTCGAAGACGTCGAAGTTCACGAAGTGGAGACTGTGGTTGCTGTGCCGCGACTATGGTTACAGAGGTCATTGAAGAGAAGAATCCAGTATCTGCAGACATGCCAGTGCGAATCCTAAGTGTTATTATGGTAAACACGGATCGTATATAATGGTTATTGAAGCATAATGTAGCTCAAGATAACTTGTATTGGTGCGCATTCAGCGAATACTGGTGGGTCAAGGTAATGATGGTTTACACATGACGATATATGCGTCACTGCATGACAGAGCAAGAGACGACAAGGTTGGCATTGATAGCAAGAGTAAGAACAAACCTAAGAGCTAGCGTGCCCAAAAGGTAGTTTAGAGTGTCATAAAGTATAGTGGGACAACTCAGCTTGCTGTGGCACGACAAGACAACATACGTATGGGCGGTATGGTCTGTGCTTTCAGGAACAAATGCGTAGAAAATGGCAGCAGGAGAGACCTTGTAACCACAGCGCGTGCTGTCAGGAAGTGAAGCTCAGCTTGGCTGTTGGTGATGACATCCGCCTGGGCTTCTTTTTAAATCCGGGAGGAATTATTATTAGAGCAAAATTCTTGAAGTTTACCTGCCTAGGGACCAATGAAGAAAAGGTTTGGAGAGAAACAAAATGTGTCCAGATAATGAAATAACGAAATTTTAACCACCGACCCAGAGAGTGACGAAGAGAGATTCCTAACTAAATTGTGATTACATGAACATTTTCCTTTGCCAGGATGACTTGGCGTTTGCCTAGTGACAATATGTCTTGGTTAAAAAACAACCGGCCCTCTATGGCCTATGCTAACATGAGATGGTAACATTTTCGTAGAATTTCAAAGAACGAGACAAAGAATCGTGAACTAGTCACGGCAAAGGGAAACCAATTCATGAATAAAGGTTGTCAAAAGGAGACAGACGGTACGCCAAGTGCATATCGTACATATCCAACATTCATGAATGTGTTTCGTGGAATTGAGAAAAGAGAGAAAAAACTGGTGAGACATATGCAGAGATTGAGGGGGAAAACCTGTAGATAACCGGACAGTTACCTATTCGAACTCCAAGTGAGGGCGAGATATGGTCAACGACAGATTTTTCACTTCATAACATAAGTCTGAAACATGGGGAATGGGAGGAGGAGGGGAGAAGGGAGACGAGTTGCGAAACTTGCTAGAGACTGGACCAATTTCCGATTCAAACTCTATGTGAAAATGAAACATAATCAACCAGCAGATTTCCTGACTCTTTACATTTATCAAAAAGGATGAGGAGACATTTGAATACACATTATATCAAAGAGGCTAATCTTTCGCGTGTATTGGGCAAAAGATTAGGGGTCATTTTAAAAACTTCTACATGATTGTGAGAAAAGACAGACCCTTGCTCCAATTTCACAAACCTGGGGGTTTTCTTGTTCGTTCTCCAGACAACGAGTTAGGTGGTTTTTTTTTTGTGCTCAATCGATTAACTCCCACAGCACTATGCCCCATAATTGACAGTGAAGCTGAAAACTAGTCCTTTTGGGATAGTAGATATTCCTGGGCTTCTTTCCTTTTTGCAAAGAAGTAAAAAACAGGAAGTCCACGGGCATTGGCGTTGAATGACAACAAAGGGTTGTGGACTACATTTCGTAGATCGCACACAAAGGGTTTGATATTATTTCGTTCGCACGACTCATGGTAAGTGTTTTAACGTCTCCACGTATAGTGTACAAAATATGTAAGTACATACAAGATATAACTCAATTATAGACAGAATTCAAAGAGTTTATACAATGCATCCTAAAGAAGATAGCAAAGCCGATATTATGTCGTTCACACGAATCACGGTAAGTATTGTTATTACGTCTCCACGTCTCGTGTACAGAGTTTATACACAGTTATACATAAAAGCGGTACTCATGACAAATAAATGACACACGACCGGAACAGGTTATACGAAAAGGGTGGTACTCATGGCAAATGAATGGCACACGACCAAAATAGAACGTACAAAATGGTTCTCATGACAAATGAATGGCACACGACCAGCTCAATAACATTTAGCTGTGAGAAAAAAGTGATTATGACGAACTTCTCGTATCGCGGCAGGTATTTTAAGGATCCCTCCTATAATGGTGGATGTTCTAAGGATCTCTCCTATAATGTAACAGGGTTACGTTTAAATACAACACAATAAACGTTAACTATGCTTGTTTTAACACAGTTTATAAAGATTTGTTAGATTAACTAACTCCGTAGCCCAGGAGCGTACGATAGGATAACAAGGAGGTAAACAATTTAATGTCACTTCGTATGTTATAAAGGCGGGGTGATGACAGAGTACATTTCTGTTTACACCATGTGACAAACAAAGACAGACCTACATGGTTTTACATACTGTCTATTGCAGCAAACTTCAGTGGGGACAAATAAAAGGGACCAATTGTGGTTTTACATACCCTTTGTGCGGTTACAACATACCAGGTTATGTGCAATTTAGGTTGCAAATACTTGGTTAAATGGCGAAACAGGAGTTGAATGCCTATGTTTGTAAAACGATGATCAAACAAAACATTGATGATTTACGTTAAACTGCGGTTATTTATGTACGGAAATCAGGGCTGCCGTTAGGTTTTATTAACCTTTTCCGTAAGGGTTGAAGCATGTAATACAAGACATACATGTTGTGAAGAGGGACAAATCGAGGACTTCTTATAACAACAAAAGACCGAGTATTTGGTTTTACGTACTTTAGTTGAAACGAGTCCATGAGGATTTGTACAAGGATGGAAAGACCAATTTAAAGGCTTTTCCTTTATTTATATACATATGATTTCAAAATGGATGTGTCAAAATCCAATTTGTTAGCAAAGAGCTCGGGTAGGACGCCATCAATTTTTGACATTTGAGAAAAAATTGAAAACTACTATACACAAGGAATGTGATTATGTGAGTAACCACTTATCTTTACCATGATGGGTAAAATATGGAGCATGTTGAGATGGTTTACTAGTCCTGGGTCGTGATTTAACGCTTTGGAGTTTACCAAATCGATTTTAGAACGACGCTCCAGTATTTACAGAACATAAAAAGAAAAAAAATGAAGAGATTCCTTCCGATATGATGAAAAAAAAACAACAAACAAAAATGGTGAAAATTACAATATTGCATTACATGGCAAAGCGTGCCATGGCATGAACGTTGCGTAGTGTGAGGGGTTGAGAGGCAATGATTGGGTTCATGACTTCCCGAACACTGTCACTCGAGGGGTGTCTCTGCTCTAAAGTGATCAATTTTGGAACAGGTGAGAAAAAAGAAAGAAAAAAAATAAAAATAAAAAAACGTGTGAGACAAAAATTACGGTGGTTGCCAATTCACGAACATGAACGGGGCAAACTACACCGTGGATTGTACATAAATTTACAAAAATGATTTTTTTTAACAATATTCGTTTTATCAACGAAAGGGTGGGCATGTAATTGACACTTTACACGCCAGCCATTGTAAGACTTGGTGTGCTTACAAAAAGGTTGTGGTGATACACACTGGATCATTTTAAGTTTGCTGAGATAGTGGGGGCAGTTTTACTTGACTCCTCACTTCCAGATTTTGCGATATCCTTAATATGGTAATTACCAATGTGTTTTCCAGAGCAGTCAGACAAGGAGTACACTAGATCTGATATCTTTCTTAGAACTTTGGCCTTCACGAAACGTGGTGCCAGCTTGGCAGAGAAATACATGGCTCCTTGGGAAAGTGTGTTGTTCTTTCTCCAAACTATGTCTCCTGTATTGAAGGTGACATGTTTCCTACGTAGGTTGTATCTGTCCGCACTCTTTTGATGAGCCAGGAGCAAAGCATCAGTGACTTCACTGTAGATGGCCGACAGTTCTTCCAGACGATGGGCATAGTTCGCGGTAGGGTTGCTTGTGGTGGCAATTGACGTAGGAAAGTTTGTGTTCCTATGTAGAGAACCATGAACAACTTGTTCCATACCGTGTTTTAAGAAGAAAGGTGTGTAACCAGTGGCCAGATTAACAGTGTTGTTCATTGCAGCCTGAATTTTATCTAGGTTTTTACACCAAGTACGTTGATCTTTATCAACTAGAATAGCCAGAGCTGTGTTGATTGTTTGGTTATAACGTTCGACGGTGTTATTTTGTGGAGTATACAAGGTATTATAGTAAATATCCTTGATTCCGTATTTGGCAAGAAAATCTTTGAATTCTTGGGCAATAAATTGTTTTCCGTTATCAACAATTACGGTTCTGGGTGTTCCGTAAGGTATAAAAATGTGTTTTTCCAGAAGTTTGATGATGGCGGACGCGTTGGCTCTTTTTAAAGGAAAGATCCAACAGAATTTAGTGAAAACATCCACTACACTAAGTATGTGCATGTGTCCGGCATAACTTCGGGGAAAGGGTCCGACGAGGTCCATTGACAATGATTGTAGGGGTCTGTCGGCACGTTTGGGATTACCCATTAGGCCGGCAGGTGCTGCCGTGCTATGTTTATAGGCTTTACAAGTTTCACATTTAGAGATGTAATTGCGAATTTGCTTGAAGAGACCAGGCCAGTAATACTTCAAGGAGATCTTTTTATACGTCTTGAAATTTCCTGGGTGTATGGAGTCGGGAGCACTATGATTGTCAATAATTATTTGTTCTCTACCTTCGAGGGGAACGACAAGTTTCCACGAGTAGTCTTCGAGGATGGATAGTGGTACCTTGCAATTACGGTATAGTTGTCCTTCTTTTATGATAAAATTAGGAAACTTTTGTTGGTTATTTTTACAACCTTCGAAGATTTTCAAGTACCATTCATCTTTTGTAGATGGAGGGGGGGCAATTGTGTCAACATTTAATGAAGCCAGTTCAATTCTTGAAAGGGCGTCGGGAACAATATTGTCCGCGCCTTTACGGTGAACAACATCAAAATTGTATTGAGACAAACGGGAGGACCAACGAGCGAGCCTACCGGAGGGATTACTTAAAGAGATCAACCATTTCAAACTACTATGGTCTGTAACTACAGTAAATTTGCTACCGTCTATGTAACCGCGGAAATGGTGAACAGAATCCAATACAGCCAATAACTCTTTCTCGGTAATTCCGTAGTTTTTCTCGTGTTTGTTTAATGTACGGGAAAAATACGCTACAGGGTGTTCGCCATCTGGGAATTCTTGAGTAAGGACTCCACCGATTCCTACATTGGAGGCATCCGTGTGGAGGGTAAAAGAGAGTGCAAAATCCGGGCAATTCAGAACGGGAGCTTTTTGAAGGGCATTTTTTAGAGTTGTAAACGCTTCTTCAGCTTCGACAGACCATCGGAAATTGCTGACACCTTTACGGATGCCGGTAATTTTATTTAAGGGGGCTGCGATAGTGGAAAAGTCTTTGATGAATCTCCTGTAGTAACCTGCAAGTCCAAGGAAACCTTTGACTTCCTTCGCGTTTTTGGGTCGGGGAAAATTTGCCATGGCTTCCACCTTAGCGGGGTCTGTTCTTAGACCTTTTTCGTCGATAATGAATCCCAAATAACGTAGACGGGACTTACAGAATTCAGACTTCTTCAAGTTGATGGTTAAACCAGCGAACTTGAGTTGTTGAAAAACTTTTTCCAGCATTAATAGGTGTTTTTCAAAGGTATCGCTGACGATGATGAGGTCGTCAAGGTAACAAAACAGGCTGTTATCGACTTCAGGACCGAAAAGTTTGTCCATCAGTCTTTGTAACTCGGCGGGGCTGTTTTTTAGACCAAAGGGTAATCTTTTAAAATGGAACATTCCCCTACCAGGTACAACGAAAGCAGTTTTTTCGCACGATTCTGCGTCCAAGGGTATTTGCCAAAACGCTTTGCTGAGATCGACAGAAGAGATGAACTTGGCGTTACGCAGCTTGTCTAAGGTTGCGTGAACGTGAGGTAAGGGATACGCATCAGCTTCCGTGCAAGAGTTTAAACGTCTACTGTCGAGACAGAAACGTGCAGAGCCGTCTTTTTTAGAAACCAAAAGAGTTGGGTTGGTCCATGCACTTCTGCTGGGAACCACCACACCCATTTTTAACATTTCATCAAGTTCGTTTTCTAAAAGTTTAAGTTTTGGGGGGGCTAAGTTGTAATAACGTTGCTTGATGGGTGGGCCATTGGTTTTGATATGGTGTTCAACCAAATTTGTCAAACCTAATCCACATTTTTCGAAAGATATTGACTCGAATTTATTGACCATTTCTTTTAGTTGGAGAGCCTGGTCCGTGCTTAAATTTTCGTGAGGTATTATTGTGCGGATCTCACTAATTTGAGCAGCAGTGGAGGTTTCGCCAAGAGTATTAAATACTTGGGGAGCAACATTGAATGCCTTCCAGAAGTCAACGCCAAGGATGAAATTCTGGGATATAGAGGGCACTATTAGAAAATTGATTGTAACTATTTTATTGTTACAATTAATTGGCAGGGCAAGGGCACCGATGACCGGTTGGGAAACATTATCCGCAGTCGTCAGGTGTGTTGATTGGGGCGAAATTCTAAAATCACTGTTAACAAAAGGCAGGTGAGCATTGTTGCCAAGACAGCTGACAGATGCACCACTATCAAGTAATCCGGAAAAGGGCACATTGTTAACAGAGAAAAAAAGCATAGGGTCTCCCATCTTTAGCTTGTTTGCAACAAACCGAAGAAACATTTAAGGTCTGGTTAAAATACTTAATGTGTGCTAACCAATCAGTCCATTCTTTAGACCTTGGTTCAGAATGGGTGCCTGAGAGGTTATTATTTAGTTTTTTGGCCTCTTCATGTAGAAATTTGGTGGGGGCTTGGAGAAATCCACCTGAGGTCTGACATCGCTTGGGTTTTGTAACCTTTCCATGTTGTGCCTTGATTTCTTGAAAATGTTGCGCAGTTCGTCGCTTGGAGGAGAGCGGTCCCTAGAGTGATGCCTCTTGAAAGTTCGGGGTTCCTTAGATTCCAGAAACCTTGCTTGCTTGAAACAAGTAGTGGCCAGATGGCCTACTTTTTTGCAAAAAGAGCACACTTTTTTGTTGTTGAATTCTGGTTTTAAACCAGACGAACGGCTTGGCACAACTACATTATTTGACACATTCTTTATGTTTTTCCTATCCTGGTACGATTCCAGAAGGAGACAGACTTCGTTTAGCTGGGCTAGGGATGCAATTTTCTGTGAGGTAATGATGTTCTCGTATTTGCTTAAAAGGCCATCAGTTATGACTGGTAATAGTTCAGCTTCCGAAACGGGATGTGAAAGCTTGATGTTAATGGATTCAGCCCTTTCTATGAATGTTGCTACAGGTTCATTTACTAGCTGTTTAATAGATAGTAAAGATAATTTGATCCGGTGCTGGGCTTCCGTTTTTCCGAAGCTCGAGATTAGGGCAGATCTGAGTTTATTCCAATCTTTGCATTTAGTTTTTTGAATGCGGTGCCAGGGTATCAATTCTGGGGAGATGAGTTCTATGAAGTTTTTTCGTAGAATCTCGAATGGGATATTTTTGATTGTAGCCGTTTCTTCAATACGGTCAATGAAATCCAGTACATCGGAGACGCCATTATATTTGATTTTCCACGAGGATAAATCGTAGGTTTTATCTTGTGTCAAGGTGGGTGCGATGTCCTGTTTTATCATTACTTGTGGCATAGGTTCTTCGTTAGGAACAAGATTATTCAAAACTTGCGTAGCCGAGCGTGAATTATTTTCGCTTGAGGGGGCGAGGTTTATTCTCTTAATGTACTTTTTGTTGAATAAAAGTGCATAAGCCTTTAATGTAGGTTTAGATTTGCTTGATGGCGAGAGTCCTCTATCCCTTAAAGCAGTTTGTAAGTGAGTTTTGGATAAGTTGTGCACGTTGGGAATGATGCCCAAATTGGATGATGCCATAGCTTGATTGTTTTCCATTGTGAGTTTCCCAGGTGGTGAAAAATTGCCAGGGGTTTCCTTTAGCAAACGCAAAATTAATTTTGTGAGGCACTTTTCACTTGGTAATCACTGGTTGGTATTTCTAAAATAGTTATAGAAAACTGTATTCCATACTACAATTTGGTATATATGACACCAGAATCTTTGTCAAAGGAAGGCACAAGAAAAAATTTTTGCGTGGAAAGACCTAAGTAGTAAAGGTTTTTGTGTTTCACTGACCACTTTGAGAAAACTTGTGAAATTCACAAGTATTTATTTTTTTTCCAAAAAAATTTGCCAGGACTGACCTTTAGAAAACGGGTTTTTTATTTTTCACAAACCACTTTTGAGAAAACTGTGAAATTCACAAGTATTTATTTATTTCCAAAAAATTTTGCCAGGACTGACCTTTAGAAAACGGGTTTTTTATTTTTCACAAACCACTTTGCACTGAGAAAGGCACTAAAATTCACAAAAGGCACTCTTCTGGCAAATAAGGACAAACTTCCGGATGAAAATAACTGAATATGGGATTTGTTACGAAACCACATTAAAATTATTTTATTTTTTCATGGAACCAATCATTGGTTTTATTATTATTTCACTTTTTTTTATGTAAGGAAAAAAACACAATTCACTTTACACTTATGCTGAAAAAAATGCGGTACCTATAACGTAGAATGTGGAAAGAAAGTCATTATTTTGTCCATTTGGTGAAATATACGTGGTACTAATTTGACAGACACAACAAGTGGGCCGATCGGTATATTGTGCAAGAAAAACGTGAGTGTGAGATTTTTTAATTAAAGAATCCACAAGGTAATTGGAATTCCAAAACCAAATTTACAATAGAGATCTCCATTGCTTCCGACCTTAGTGACAGAAGGGCGATCTTATTATTCAAAACACTGCATAGTGACAGGGAATTGTTCTGCCTGATTCAAACGGATTTTTGCCGTTGGAGTTTGGCGCGATAAACGCACTTTTATGCTTCGATGCGCGTGGGTGCGCGCGCAACTCAGAGATTAGGTATGTATTTACCGCGTGAAACATCGGGCCGTTGATTTGGCGCGAATTACTGTTGCTCGTCCGCTGCTTTGTGAACAAGGGGTCGGCGCGTGCGCAGTCAGATTCGCGGTTTAAATGCTGCCGTCTTTCTGGTTGATAACAAAATGGCCATGTTTTCAACTTTGACGCAATTTTTTTATAATTGCAATCAAATCTGCGTTATGGACTCAATTTGCACATGGATTTCTGTGGTTTCCCACAGAATTCATTATTCACTGGGTATAAAACACCAAGACACAGTACAATCAATGTTTACAAACAGTTCCTATGCGGGGAAGATTTCGACAGGGAGCACTCCGTAAGGCGACTGAGACAATGGCAAAAATGAAAAAAAATTCTGGGCCCCACTATGGACGCCAGTGTTAGGAGCGGGCCCCCAAACATGTCCCAAGCTAGCTCTCAGGGGAGGCATGATTTACCCTCTATTCAGGTGGTGGGTCGCTCGAGGCTTCAGAAATTCCTTCGCATCTCAGTCGTCTGGCAGGATACTCCCTCTCTAGGAAACCCTCCTGCCGTAGCAGAATAATAACAGGATTGAGTTAACTAGATTCATGTATTGCAAATTTAAAACACAGTACATAGGTCATTACAGTACAATTCAACACAAGAAATACATACTACACAATCCTAGCTATCGTGTTTATAACCTCAAGATCCCTAAACGAAACTCTCTGAGTGATGGCTTTACGCGGGAGTTTGCAGTCTATCGTTAAAGGACACAATCAAATGAGGAAACAATTGTACAGCTTACATGATGTTGGGGGTCTTCGTCTTCCGGCTTCCAGGGGGACCTCCCGAGTTTAGGACAGAACCGAAGTTTACACAGGCATGGTGAAATATCAGCGCTAAACCCGTAGGTTATTGAATTAACATTGCAGGTTGTATTTGAGTACAATTCGAGCGATAGTACGCCGGGCGCGAACAGTGGGAATCAACGCGCGGGCTTAACGTGTGCCCGAGGCGGCTCGCAATTCTCAACTGTTGGAAGGGATCGCGTGCGGGTGGGCGGATGGGATAGGAAGTAGGAAGCAGGGAACAGGGGGGGAGCAGGGTGTTGTGTAGTTTGCGGCGAATTAGGAGTTTGAATTCTTTGTCGTTTGGGCGTACCATAACACACTTCACACCTCACTTCACAAATGTCCCATACATGACAACTTGACATGACATGTAGTCCAACACACCAACCACCTCACACCTCACCTCATATTTGTCCCATACGTGACGTGACATTTGTAGTCCAATACACCAACCACCTCACACCTCACCTCATATTTGTGCCATACATGATAACATGACATAAAATTTGTAGTAATACAAAGAAAAAGAGTTGGTACTAATAAATACATTTTGTGAGGTGGGGAGACATTTTACGTTTTTGTATGGGACATTTGAGGTGCCTCTTGTATGAGGTACTCAACACTGCCACCAATATCTATTTGACGACCTCCGTAGTCCAGTGGGTAAGACTCTTGACTCACAATCCGGAGGTCGCGGGTTCGAACCCGGCATGCGCAAATAAATTTTATTTGATTAATTTGTGTTATTTCACAATTAATTCATTTAAAATAATATATAGTATATTTGCGGCATGTTCCAGAGTGGAAGATACTATCAGTATCGCCCTGGTGTAAGACCACCATTCAGAATGAAACGTTGCTTGAAAATGGCTTTAGCCGTGTTTAGTGACCAGATCTGAATAGCCAGGTACTTCCCAACCTTCCTCTTTCCCACCTCCTTCCCCTCCCCACTACCTTCAGCCTCACAACATACCCCAATTGGGGATGCCATAGTCTCACTGGCTCCAGACGGGAGCAGTTGAGATTCTTGTGCTGTATTCACTGTAAAAAAAAATATATATGTATCTCCATTAAGACGATTATCATATCAACCTTTTCGATCTTGCTGTCACTTCGAGTTTCGCATTTTCGCAGATGCGTTCCCCAGTTGATGTTCAAAAGGTACCAAAAATATTCAAAAACCTTTATTGCATTAATTAAAAGGTATTGCTCCGGATTCCACTACGTAATACTAGAAGTCAGGATTTATTTCCGTGCAGTAATTCTGGAACTAACTACCATATGTATTCCTCTTTACCCAGAATACTAATGGAGGGAAACAATTATACCAAGTCAGTGGACATCTTCAATTTATCTTTAAACAAATATAAAATATTGTTACGAAGGCATTTCAGTTATGTACAATAAATACTGTATATTTCTTACTATTGATATGTAAAAGCCCCAAAAAGGACGTTAATAAATAAATAAAAAAAAAATAAAAAAAAAATATACACATGCTTCAAAAAATTATGAATCAGTTCGGACAGCTATTTTGGCCAAAAATCCAAATGTAAGTTTTGTATGAAAAAGGCCGCGCTGCCGGAGCGTATCTATTTTACGGTTTCATAGGAAACGACTTAAAATTATGTTTCCTCTCATTACAGCGCTCGATATTGTCATTAAATCTCCCTAGTATCGGACATGTTAGCTGCAAATATGTGTCCTAGGTATTTTGTCCTAGACTTTTTCCACGAATGTAGGTACTCCTGATAGGTTACGCTTTACATATTCTTTTGTTAGATCTATCGTTCAGTTTTTCATGTACGTTCGATTATTCTCGACTTACTTGAACGCATGCATAAAATGTATGTGAAAAGGATTTTATATGGTCGTAAATTTATATTTTTATCGTACTTTCGTGTATTTTATCACCCTCCGAGTGCGAAATATTCACGAGGGCAAGGTTAAAGCATTCATCGTTGAAATGATTTACAATCTGATGAAATTTCACAATAAATGTTTTTAATTAAATTAGCGGATGGGCTCAACGGATTGAATGATTACACTAATTTGTACGATTTACAAAACGTAGCAATCTGCATCCAGATGTCGCGTTAAGAAAAAAACATTTTAGAAAAATAAAAACCGTTAAATTACATCAATTTTTTTTCAAAAACTTTATGAAGTAGTTATGGAGTAAAATATAATCTCGGTGATTACAATTTTCAATCCATATGTAGCTTGAAATTGCTTTAAATAACCTTCCAAATTACCATCTCCTTTCTTCTCTCATTCCCGTTTTCTTAATTTTTTTTTTTTTTTTTTTTTTTGAAGTGAAACTTCTATAGTACCGTTGTGATTTGGATTTTGGTTGAAACGGAAATAACGATTACTGCACCTGCGACGCATCAACTGCGCTCATCGGCCGCTTTGATAATGATGTCACTTTTAAAGGCTCCTATTGGTTGAGATATGAAACTGAAAATACGCTAGGTCTGCGCTCATTGGTCGCTTTGAGATTATGACCTCACTTTTCAAGTATTGGTTGAGATTGTTTTGGTAAAGTTTCGCTTCTACCCGGGTTACGAATAACTCGACAATATTTGAAAATCTCCTACTACCACCACAGTTAGCGGAAATGTTGCTTATGTCATGATGGAATACTTAGCCAGCCGAGGAATAGAACACGGGATGCCTGTGTGTGACCCAAACGCAATGTCAACTCAGCCACTGACCAGTCATATTGCCATATTTGCAATCAGTACTTCAACTGGCTTTGGGGCTTTGGGACTTTAACATGACTAGAGTAATAACGAAAAATAACAAAATATCATGATTGCATTTTTTTTAGCTCAATGCAATCAACATTAAAACGTTCACAAAGGGAAAAACGTATTGTACTCGCTTATTCGTATAATAATTATAAAATATACACCAAAAATGTAAATGGAGAGCGGCATAAAGACCAACCTTTTCACTAAGCAAAGCAATAAAATTGCTGAAAAGGAATTAAGTTCCTCGCTTTGGGATTCTGTTTATTCTGTTCCACTAAGACTTAAACTATGTCTGCAAAGCGTCCCAGTCGCATTCATAAAGCTTAACGTTGCACTAATTTAATATAAGGTAAGTAATAATATTAAAACGGGAATTTATATAACCAAGCACGCATCACTTGTGCAATATTGGTAGGTAAATTGATTAGTAATTGGGCACATTGTAGGGTAATGCGAGATTCGTCAAATAATTTATCAGCGCCCTTGAGGTGATTTTTTAACAAAAACGGCGCTCTACCAATTATCCAATTATTATAATGGTATTTTTGACTTGCACCCAAAGGCCCGGTAGTAGCAAAATAAAAAGAAGATGGATTGAAAGTGAGATTTGAAAATACGGATGTTAAAGGAAGCGCGCTAATGTTAAAAAACGGTTATAATTAAGCGAAAATTATACAGACGAAAACATTTAATAAAACACGGCTCGTTTAAAATAGAGCAAAATTCTCTTGGCAAGTCTCTAAAGTAGCATTTAAAAATGCATTGTGAATTTTTTCATACCTTTAACATGTTAAACAAAATGTACTTTTAATAATTTTTGGAGTACACCTTGCGATTTTTTCTAACGAGGGAATTTCATAAAATTACCTTTTCGGTTCAATAAATGCACAGATACTATCTTCTAAAATACCTAACATATACTTTTTTAAGATCTTAAAAACTTAAAGTGTTGGGAAATATGTTGTAAATCGGTAAAAAAAAAATGGGATTGCGGGGTCTTAATAATTATTGGATATTTTTTTTTACATTGTAGTTGATATCCGACTGCCTGACATTCAATGTATTTGTTAATACCGAATAATAACATTAATGTATTAACTTCCTTCAGCTTAGTAGCTACCCATTATCTGTAAGAAACATTAGTGTAATAATAATCTTTCAATAAATATATTATTTTTGCTATTTTTATTACTCTAAAACATTATTAACCTTAACACAGACATGTCCCAGTGATGTTAAAAAATGATTTTTAAATAATATTACGTAGGTATTATGTAAAGAAACAAGAATAAATAAATAAATGGAAAAATGTTATGGAAAAATCTAAGTGAGGTTTTGTCTAGTTTTTGTTGTTAGTACCGCAATCGCCCCGGGAACCTTTATTGGATACCCAACACCTCTGCCATAGGTCACCCCAAGTGGTTCGCTACGTTTGGTGATTTAGCAGGGGTGCCCGGGTTCATGGGTTGAGGTTTGTCTAGGTCTTGGAGGCGGATGACCAGGACATACTGAACCCAAGATTCCTACCCACCCCTTAAACCTTTTTCCTTCCCAGAACTCTCCTCTCCTTCCTTTCCTTAAAAAAACCCTCCACATAGGTGAGCTTAAAGATGACATAGACCCTGAGGGAAATTATGTTCCTCAGGGCCTCCTGTGTGGAGCTCATGTAAAAAAAAAGAATACTTATAAAACTGAAAATATTTATACTTTTGAATGTACTTTAATTATACGTTTAATATTTTACTTTTTAATTATACGTTTGCCCTGAAGAAGGGACGGTCGTTCCGAAACCGGTCGACTTTACTCAAATATACAAGTGGTTCAAACAAAGTAACATTGTTTCATTTATGAAAATATTTACATTAAACCTAGAAATTCCAGATCGAAAAAGCTAACCGCCCTAGTGATTTTAATGTTTCTCACACTTTACCCGCTCTGCAGATTTCACTTTTTGCATGTTTTAATATAAAGGGCTAATTTAAAAAAAAATACTAGATACATAATAATAAAGAGGCATCTTTAATACATGTACAAATTTCTTTGACGTTTAATTCAATTGGATTGGAAAATAATTGCGACTTTTTAAAGGTTCTGCCAAAACAAACAAACAAAACACATTTTAATTTTTATACTAAAATATTTCGTGAGGATTTAAAAATATATAGTTTGGAGATTCTTATCTAATGCGTTGTCACCCTCGAAACAGCACAGTTTATCCCAAGCTAGTTAAAACCCTAATAAAGTCGTTCAAACAAAGAAATTATATTGCTGGTGCTCCACGGCATGTTTAATGTCCGCTTAATTAAAGTCTTACGTTTACTAAACTGGGCACACGCCGAAATGGTTGTCGTAGAAGTACACGCAATGATATGAGTCATCAACTTTAAGTGTGTCTAATAGGATCTATAAAAAGTTTGATGGTGTCATCACAGCAAGCCCAAAGCATATGCACGCAAATTGGGAGGATGCAAGTTGTCTTGGAATTGTCCCATTTCATTGGGTCATATGAGTGCAAAAGGGAAATTGGTTTATTATGTCGTTTGCACAAATTATACTTAACGAGACTCAATTGGCTAAACGCGTGTCTTATGAGATTTGTTATGTGATCTGTTGATGTAACTTCTACCCGTGGGAAGAGGAGGTTGTGTGTTTATATGTTTCTTACGTATTATAAAAAAAACGAGTGTGCTTTAGACCACACGACTGAAGTAAAATTTCTTTAGCTCCATCTATATGGTAGGAAGAGAGAAAGAAAATATATGTGATACAGACAATAGGCCTGCACTGTGTCTTAGATATACGAAACGTAACTGGCTATGAGAGAAAGAGAGAAAGAAAATGTGTGCTCGCACCTCTCTCTCTTGCCCCTACAGTAATATACGAAACGTAACTCTCTCTCTTTTTACCTTCAAATCCCTCTCAACTACCGTTCGTATCTCTTTTCGTAACGCTCTCATCAAGCATTCACCAGCTTACTCCCTTAAGTCAAGCGTGCGTAAAGAAGTTTTCCTGCAAAATCTAGTGCTAACAATACAAAAATTATATTCAAACATTTTGGTCCTAATTTTCCTCTATAATATAATATAAATCCCCTTAACTTGCACAAAACAAAATACATTTTATATTTAACTGTTTGAAATTCTTCTAAAATACACATTTTTTCCTTCTTCATAAATTAAATTTTTTTGTTTTGAAATTATTTTAATTGCTGTCATATTTTTATTTTTGATTTGTTTTTATATTTATTAATATTTTTAAGTCTTTCACTGTTCATACTGAATCAATTTATCCTTGAACAATGCTCTCCACAAAACTCGGTGAACTGTTAATGTGGGCGACAAATAACTGTCTTGTAATAAAAAAAACAGGTCTAGCAAATAGAAAAAAGTCGTTTCGTCGGAATTTGATAGATATTGATTTTAGATTTTCACGGCCAAAAGAATTATCGTCATGTATTTTTGGGGTGTTAACCTTCTTTACCCAACGTTTCAGAGAGCATTACAGTGTCCATCAGCTGGGCAGATATGTAATCTTGTTGGCTAAATGAGGAGATGTAGTAAAAAATCCGTAAAATAAATCACAATAATTGATAGATATTATTTAATATTTTTCTTTTAATGCGAGTCTTAATAAGATTTTACCGAACGGTTATTTTGAAAAGCTTAAAACGCGTTTTTCTTTTTAAGATTTATTCCACGCGGTAGGTAGGTATGTACTTATATAATGCCAACATAATCTAATTTTTAAAATTATTATTTTATTCCATTAAAATAAAATTACTTTTTCACTCATTTAACTAGAAATAATCAAACACATTAAACTAAACAAAATTTTTCAATACAGCGCTATTCTATTTGATTATTTTATTTGTCGAGAATAAATCTTAATATTTTTTTTGGATTTACCTTGCTTTTCTTCGTTTTTAATGTCGTTTGGGAGACAAATATATACTCGTAAGTTGCCCCCCTCGTAACCAATGGATTGTTTCCCATAGTGTGTATGGTGTTTAAATGTATGTTATCGTGTTGTCGTATAAAGTGTTCGTGTACTTGGGGCGTTTAAAGAATTCATTGATTTAAAGGAGACAGTATTGTATTCATATAATTTTCTTAATGTTAATAGTTTTGTTTCCATATATAATTTTTTGTGGGTGTACTGGGCTTGTAGTGAAATAGTTTTTTGATTACCTTGTTTTGTATTACCTGTAATTCATTTATGTGTGTTTCACATGCGTTTCCCCAGATTTCTATCAAATAATTTAAATGTGAGTACACGAATCTATAATATATGAGAGCAAATCAATGTTTTCAAGTTAATCACATGTTAAATATTTATAACCTATATATTCTTTGAGCAATTCTAAAAAAAACTCGTTAAAAAAAAAAATTTAAAGTTTTTTTATTGTAGCGTATTGTGGAAAATCTCTCCACATTCCACGAAATTATTGCTAATTACTATAAGCAAGCCTTTTAGCAAAGTAATTCAAATAATTTTTTAAAGTAATTCAGAACTTTTTCATATTTTTAATTTCTGGAGAAGTCTATTGAAGAAACACTCTACGAAACAGTGGGTTCCATGACAACTCAATGAATTGGCATTTCAACACCCCTTTAAAAAGTCATTAAAAGTAAAGTTTTTTTTTTAAAATATCATATAACCTAACCTAACAATTTATTTTTTTCATTACTTTTAATGACTTTTTCAAAGGAGGTGTTAAAGTTGTATGTTGTGGAGTTGTCGGTCACCGATACAGTGTCGCCGTACATTTAATACTTAAATTAATTTGCCAATACGTTTTCTTGTCGTTTATGCAACAATTCAAAGAACTTGATTTACTTATGCCAGTGTCGCTAGTTTCTCGCTTCTAATCTTGGCGATACTCTGAAAATGCAGTTTTATTCTGTGTTCTAGTTTTCACGTCCGTAGACCGCAAGTTCTTACTCATCGAACTGGTTGAGGAACGCAACAGGTGTTTCTATTTTCAATGTCATCCATAGGCCGTCCATAATACGCCGATTCGTGAGAGGTAATTGTAGGCAATGAATCTATAATGGAGACCTTAGAACCGATATACTAATGCGAGAAACGTAATATTAAATTGCTGTGGAGGCAAGTAGAATATTTTCCTACGAACACCTGTCAATAAATTGTACATTGTTTTTAATGTTACGTCATGTTTTTAAAAGGAAAAAAAAACACGTAATTTTTTTTTAAAGTGAAACTTCTATAGCTCTGTTGTGATTAGGAATTCGGATGAAATGGAAATGACGCATACAGCACCTGCGAAGCATAAAACTCCTATCAAGGCGCCTATTGGTTGAGATATAAAACGGAAACGGCACCAGGGGTCCTAGCATGGTCGGTCGACATAGGTTTTATCGAAAATGTCGGTAACTTGCCATCGCTCCCGAGCACGACTGCAGACCGCTAACGAACAAACAATAGTTCACGATGACTAGGGGTTCCTAATATATTTGACGTAAACTGTTGTTTATTCGTTAGCGGCCTGCGATCGTGCTCGGGAGCGATGACAAGTTACCGACATTTTCGATAAAACTTATATCGATCGACCATGCTAGGGGGCCAGGGGTCCTAGCATGGTCGATCGATATAGGTTTTATCGAAAATGTCGGTAACTTGTCATCACTCCCGAGCACGACTGCAGGCCGTTAACGAACTAAAAACAGTTCACAACGACTAAGGGTTCCTGATTTATTTGACGTGAACTGTTATTTCTTCGTTAGCGGCCTGCAGTCGTTCTCGGGAGCGATTACAAGTTACCGACATTTTCGATAAAACCCATATCGATCGACTATGCTAGGGTGGCTGGTCTGCGCTCATTGCCTGCTTTGATTATGACCTCACTTTTCAAGGCTGTTTGGCTCATTGGTTAAGATGGTTTTGGTAAAGTTTCGCTTCCATCGCGTATTAACTGCACTTGATTTTTTTTTATATGAATACCGTACAAGAGTCGCCAACTGCTCCCGTTTGGAGCCAGTGAGACTATGGCATCCCTAATTGGGGTATGTTGTGAGGCTGAAGGTAGTGGGGAAGGGAAAGGAGATGGGGAAGAGGAAGGTGAGGAAGTACCTGGCTATTCAGATCTGGTCACCAAATACGGTTAAAGCCATTTCAAGCAACGTTTCAATTCTGAATGGGCGATATGGAGAGTATCTTCCACTCTAGAACGTGCCGCAAATATACTATATTTTATTTTAAATGAATTAATTGCGAAGTAACACAAATTAATCAAATAAAATTTATTTGCCACGCCGGGATTTGATTCGTAAAGCTCTTGACTCGCAAACCTTCGGATTGCGAGTCAAGAGCTTTGCCGCTCGATCACGCCGACCGTCATGAACAAAAATAGAATTGCTTCAAAATTTATGATACCCTTTTTAGTGCTTGACTTAATTGTAATAAGTATGATTAATTCTGTCTTATAAGAGTAACAGCAAACCTCAGGGAAAATAATGGCAACACTGAAATGGGAACAGATTCATGGACCTTACCCTCGGAAATCTTTTTGGACTGAGGGCGAAAATCTGTGACGAAGAGAGTCAAGGGGAACTCAGTGGCAGACTTCTATCGTGAAGAACAAGTACCTAGTTGTGGACCCAACTATTAAACTGCCAGGGTTATCTTCTTTGGACCACAATAAACCGCATCCGGTGCAGTCACAGATAGAAAGACGGAGCCAAAAGGATTCTAAATTGTGTGAATTTGGATATAAACAACAGAACACATCGTAGAATAAAGTCTGTTTCATTAGTTTCCCTACGGCGTATGTGTGCGAAGTAAATAACTCCTGATGCCGTTGACTGCTGGAAAACTTCAGCATCCAACTTTGACCTCCACGAACTACCTTACACAATACAGGTATAAGAAAAATACAAGTTATCAGTCAAAATTCAATATCACGTCATTTAGACAAAAATTTCCATGTTGTATTTAATGATCCGAACGAAGTTGATCTAGATACGAAATGCACATCTTGTAGAAACATTAAGGTTTTCCTAAACAATCTACCAACATTACAATTCGCAGACCATAAGGCACATTTTAATATTATCTTCGCGGGCTTTGATCCTTTTGAACTGGATGAAAATATCTTGAAAGTGCATTAGGGTTTTGTAGTTAGTTCCTCGAGTCTTGTAAAGGATGGGCGCTTGTTAAATACTTACTATTCCTCCATTTGAGGAAAATACTTTAGATCTGCAGTTCTGAGTGAACGTAATTTAAAATGCACTAGAGTCTAGGCCAGTGTTTCTCAAACTTTTTTGACTCAACTCCAAACCTTAAAAAATAACCGTGCTACCCCCTTATAATAATTTTATAGTTAACAAATTCTGCAGAAAAAAAACGACGATAGTTCAAATTAAATTATGTACTTCGCCTTAACCAGCAGTTCCCGATCTTTGCAAGCCACGGAACGTTAAAAATCTGCTAGGATTTTGGCAGAAATTCAGTTCCGCTCCCATAAATTTACTTGCGATTTTTTACGTAGATATTTTTTTATGTCTCCATTGCTGGAAATTTTATGTAAGATTTTTTGGTGAACATTTTCTTTATACCTTAAGGAATACGGAAGAAAGCACGGCAGGCGAAAATTTAGCTCGGTGCAAGGTTCAAATCAATGCAAATATTGCCGATTTTTATTATTTGGAAAGATACCTCCCTATTAATACTTCAAAATATTTTTTAATGTTCACGGAAACCATTCAAATACATCACATGATTTTTTTGAAGTAAAACTTCTTTACGCACGCTTGACTTGGGGAGTAAGCTGGTGAATGCGTGACGAAAGCGTTATGAAAAGTATGATCGGGCGGGGCGAACGGTCGGGCGAGGCGAATGGATGTTGAGAGGAAGATATTAGTTTGGTCTAAAGCACACTCGTTTTTTGTTTGTTTTTGAAAATAAATCATCATCATCAAACAGTATTAATAGCCTTGCATCTGTCGTACACACTCGATTCACAAATAGATATAAACGGAAGTGCTGCCATCTATATTATTAATACGCTAAAAAGCTGGTTTTTGTAATTTTTTGTAATTCGTAATTTTTTGTAACTTTTTGTAATTCGGTTTCAAATAATTCGTCAAAGGTTGGCGCCATTACGTTAGCAGGTCGTTCGAGGACGTACCCCCCCTAGGTACTAAGTACTACAGATTTGCAGAATATGAAAGATTGACGGTAATACTCAGAGTTGTAAGTAGTACTCGTAGTATCACGCGGTATATATTACATATGACGTCATTGCTTGTCGCAGTTACTTTGTCTAGGTGACTAGCTGTCACTGGATCACAGTGAATCCGAGGAAGTGGCTATTTTTGGAATCATTTCCTATTGGATTTATAAAATGGTCACCAATACACAAACTGCCAAAGCCGCCCGCAGGGCCTAGTAGCAAAAACTTGCGGAGTGGGTTGTTAATTGCTGGTAAAATATTAATATTAAGTAACATATTTCAATAATAAAAATTTTATGTATTTAAAAAATGTAAGAAAATAGCAATAATTAATTATTTGTGTATCTATTCCCCAAATATTCGAAATTGAACCCCGTGCTTCTGTGCATCCAAATGGTGCGCTCCCATATTAAGAAACACTGGTCTACACTAAGCCCGGCTCAGGCAACGTAAGGTTCGAGCAATAAGCTCCAGATTTTTCTCAGCACAATGCACACCATCAAACAAATAACACAATACACACACACTATTTATTTTAATCTTTGAGCAGAGATTTATTCGAGTAAGAGATTTATTTATTTATTTATTTAACGCCCAAAGAGCTTTTACATGTTTGGTTGTACAATTAATTCATGACAGATGATTTTTAAACAGATAAAGAAATAATAAAAATAAAATTAGATAAAAAAGCACACAAGTCATAAAAATACAAAAATACAGCGATTTCATAGGTTTACAAAAATACAGATATGTTTAGGAATAGTTTTTGAATAAGTTTTTTACAAGATCCAAAAATTCGCCAAGTTTATGTTAAATATGTCAACATCACCTAAGTACTGATTTCCCATAGTGTGAAATCGTTGCATCGGAGAGTGGGCAATGTAGTTTCGCTTATGAATACTATAGTACAATGGAGTATTTAATAATACAAATATAATTAGGAAGAGTGTGTGTTTTTCTGTCATTTTATAGCTATATTTGAAATAAATTGTAATAACTAATACTGCTAGGTTCGCTGCCAAAAAAACTCTGAAAACGTTCTTTAATTTTTTTGCAATGGTGAAATGGTCAATTTTAAGTTATGCGGTACAGAAAGTTACAGCAAAAATAATACAAGGGTTGTCTAAGAATTAAATACCTTTACATATTTTCGTCGGCGCGGACGCTATTTCTCAAAATATAGTGGTACTATATTATTTTTATGTTATTTTGTTATTTTTCCATGTTATTTTCCCCTTCAAAATAACCGGTGATCTGCTTCAGAGCAATCTTTGCGTCCAATTGAGTTGGACGCTCCGCTGTCGAATCCCGCCGCCTTTTTCTCACCCAGAAGGGAGTCCGTTCTGTTGAAGTCTGTAACCTCGCAATTTGATCCCAAACGTCATTGTCTACCATACAAAAGATTTTGAGAGAAAAGATGGCTATTCAAAGTGGGTGCCCAAAATGCTGACGAGCAAACTGAATGTACTTCTTGTATTTAAATCACTGCTGGTGATAAGAGACGTTTGTTCTATTTAATGACTAGATCTGAATGGTCAGCTATTTCCAACCTTCTTCTTTCTCCTCTTCCTCACCTTTCCCTCCTGCGTATCCTTCAGCCTCACTATCTCTCCACTGGCTTCGTTAAATCTCGCTTGCACGGTATCACATTTTCATTTGATTTAATTTCATTGCCAGCAACCCGACCCGACGGCCGGAGTGGTCTAGCGAAAAGGCTCTCGGCGTGGGCAAATAAATATTATTTAAATAATTTGTGTCATTTCACAATTTATTCATTTAAAAATAATATATTATATATTTGCGTCACGTTCCAGAGTGGAAGATACTCTCAGTATCGCCTTGTGTTCAGCCTCACAACATACCTCAATTGGGGATGCCATAGTCTCACTGGCTCCAGACGGGAGCAGCTGAGACTCTTGTGAGGTATTATTAAAAAAAACCCGGGCATTTTAAATTTTTCATAGGTACATGTACTTTTGTTCAATTCTGACTAACGCTGTTTGTTCGAAACAGAGAACATATACGGAGTAAATTTATTTATTATGTCGATACCCGATAAGTACGTTTGCTACTCTGAGGAAGGGGTTTATCACAATCAGCTATCATCCCTTTGGTTTGCTAATAATGTTAATCATTTTTAAAGACTTACTTTTCGTCAATCTAATCCCGTCGCGCGTCGTCTAGTAACGGTACCGAATCGACAAAAACCGGAGACCCCGAGCAGAAAACTAAGTTCACTTCTATTATCACTACTCTTAGCACCTCAGCCATTGTGTAACTTTTGTGCGCTGGGTCTCCAGTTTCTGTCGATTCGGTACTGTTACCGAGCCAGAAATGACGAATGAAAAGAAAGAGCCAGTAATTAAAATCTACGATTGGGTTGGGTTATGCTTTGCCCAAAATATAAATTACTAGCTGACCCGGCAAACGTTGTTCTGCCATATAAATTATTTCTAGTGAATATTTTGGTTGTTAAATAAAAAATAACGAATGTATTGTAAGTATGCGGGAATGGGATCTATGACAGAAAGAGAAATGGAGCGCTGTAGACGATCGCCGAAAAACATAAAAACACCAACCATTCATTTTCTCAATTCAATGTATTTCATTAAAGTAACGGACGTATTCATTACAATTCATATTCAATGTATTTCATTAAAGTACATATTCACGGACATATTCATCACACTTGCAAGTTAAATGTAAAGTGAAAAAAATGACTTGCGCATGTGTGGATGAAAGTGCGATGAGGCGGACGTTGCGCCATCTGTCATTCAACAACATAAATAATTTCTGTTTGAAATACGAACAACGCGACGGTTAAATTTGTACATACAAAAATAAAAAAAATCGCGATTAAAAATGGGAGGGTGGGGGTAGGAAGGTGAACATTTGTCGTTTTAGGTATTTTTTGATGACAAATTAAAAAAATATATTTTTTTTTCTGGATAGGGATACCCTAATCATCTAGGGGTATGAAATATACTTTACGACATACCAAATATACCTACATAAAAAAAATCATAAAATTGGTCAAGCCGTTTCGGAGGAGTGCGACCACAAACACCGTCACACGAGATTTTTATATATATAGATTTTAACTCCATGAAATATCAAAAAAATTAGAGTGAGTAATTCACAAGAGATAGAAATGAAGCTAGAAAGTCGCTAGATGTCGCTTTCTTTTGCCTGTTTATTTAAAAGTGGTTTGAAGATTAGATATTGATTTACAAAAACCAAAATGTTCATTTTTTTCGGATTTCGTTGGATCCGAACCTCCGTCCGCTGGATTTCTCTGGCCGCTGAGATTTGCGACGCACTATACCGCTGCGCTACGGGACGCGCTCGCCGAGGCGCGAATTTACGCATTATATCCCGACGGCCCGTAAAAAACACAAAGCGGCCAATGAGCGCAGACCTATCTTCTTTTCCGTTTTATTTCTCAATTTGATGCTTCGCAGGTGCCGAAGTGCATCATTTCCGTTTCATCCGAGTTTCAAATCACTCTATCGGGGCTAAGGAAGTTTCACTTCAATAAATAATTCAAAAATTGTGAGTTGTAAGTGTGATTAGGTCTCAAGGCCCTCTAAAATTCAATCCCTGAGTGCGGTTCGCACAGAGGCCGCTAGGGCCCGAGAAAAAGCTTCAATGAAACGGAAACTGACCGTTCCCAAATTAGAACTGGGCGCTCGTCTCACGGCTATATACATAATATCTATCACACAAATACACGATGCTAAATCAATAATGGCTCAATAGCCACAAATACCAAACAGAACTCTACTTATTAATATAGAAATATGAATATTCACGAACAGATTTCCGCGCGTAAACAAGATTTTTCCCGTGTTTTAGAACTTATTATTTGTTTTCGAAATGTTATTTGCTTTTGGTTTGAAAACCCTTTTACACGTATATTGAGATTAACATTGATTAGTTTTTACAAAACAAATATAAATTGTTAATATTTTATTAAGGACCTAACCGTTTTATGCATTGTAATTCTTTTGTGAGGTTCGTTGTTTTATAATAATAGCACATTATCTGTTGACTAACTAAAACTCGCCAACTTGAGGTCTGGCGAAATGAATTTCACCCAGATTTTAGTTTTTAACGATGAAAATATCTTAAGATTAAGATGATTAAGGTATCTTTACAAATGTTTTTGAAGTGAAACTTCTTTATCCCGTTAGCGATTTGAAATTCGCGGTATAATATAATACCTCAGCACCCAGAGAGATATCCAGCGAACGGAGGTTCGAAACCGACCAAATAAAAAAATAAAGATTTTTATTTTTGTTGAATCAATATCCAAACTTCAAACCATTTTAAAATAAAAAGATAATAGAAAACATCTAGCGACTTTCTAGTTTCACTTCTACTGCGTGTGAATTGCACACTCTTTTTTAAAAGTAAAACTTCTTTACGCACACTTGATTTGGGAATAAGCTGGCGAATGCGTGACGAGAGCATTACGAAAAGCAAGGTGAACGGTAGTTTAGAGGGAGATATAAGTTAGTGAAGATGGAAAGAGTTACTTTTCGTATTTATTACTGTAGGTGCAAGAGCGAGAGGTGCGAGCACACATTTTCTTTCTCTCTTTCTCTCTAGCCAGTTACGTTTCGTATATCTAAGACATAGTGCAGGCCTATTGTCTGTATCACACTTTAGGAGCAAGAGAGCAGTGCGCGCGCATATTTTCTTTCTCTCTTCCTATCATATAGGTGGAGCTAAAGAAGTTTTACTTCAGTTGTGTGGTCTAAAGCACACTCGTTTTTTTCATATTGATCAATTACCAAAAATAATGTTGAAGAAGTCGACAGTGAAATAAGTGAATAATTATAATACCTAAATAAGATCACCGACAGCGTAGTCAGTATTCAGTTTTCTTCTTGAGGACTTATCGGAAATGTACAATTAGGTCTTCTGGAATAAAGACTTAGGTAGGTATGATGTCTGAAGGTACATAATATGATATGAATTATATATGAATGGATGCCTTTCCCAGAGCAGTAGAGCCAGTGCAATACGAACAACCTTTGAATGAACAAATCCAACATAAAAAATGGCTTTCAAGAGCTGAATGGGTACACAGTTTTTAAATAGGAGAAACGCATTTTTTATGGTGCTTACATTCATTTAACATACATGAATTTGAACAATGGATCACTGCCAGAGTGGAAGATACTCTCCGTATCGCCCTGGTGTAAGACCACAATTCAGAATTGAAACGTTGCTTGAAATGGCTTTAGCCGTGTTAGACCGTAAATAGACTGTAAATAGCCAGGTATTTCCCCACCTTCTTCTTCCCCATCTATTTTCCATTTCCATTGCCTACAGCATCACAACATACCCCAATGGAGGTGCTCCAATGGGCAAGTTTTAACTGGCTTCAGGCGGATGGGAGTAGTTAAGACTTTTGTGCGATATTCACATAAAAAATAACTTTTCCAATTTAGTTGCTCCTAAAATGTACAAATTACTGTTTACAATATTTGAAGGAACCGGGTTGCATCAAAATATTGTCTTAAAAATGTATCAAATCTTGACTGAAATTCAATGAAACAGATATATTTTTCTTGAAAGTCAATGGTGGGTTTCTTCATTTACCGAGAATGCAATGCTAATTGTAAAAGTAAACGGTCAAATGCATAGAAATTTTTTAATTTCGATCGTTTACTTTTACAATTAGCATTGCATTTAGCATTCTCGGTAAATGAAGAAACCCACCCTTAACAATCATCATCTTTATTATAACATTTACTCTTAGATAGAATTTAACCTTTTTTCTTTTTATTTAAATTTAATTCCATTTTATATCATTTTTCCTGAGAAAATTTTCCTTTTTAAAACTAAGAATTTGATAACACTACTATGAGTATAAAAATAATATACTAAAAATCTTAAATCATAAAATAAGTTAATAACACTATAATACCCATTTACAGTCTTTGCCATTGTGGGATTATTGTTTTTATTTCCTTGTATTTTTTGTGTACTCGTTTTATTACTCTGTATTTTATAGCTGATCCGATCTAGGAAAAGTTTTCAATAAAAAAAAAACACATTATTTCGTCACGCGGAACTTTATTAAAATGTTAATTGAGAGAGGTGTCCATTGCTGGCCATAGACATTGCCACGATGTTTTGTAATAAAATGCAAAATTGCATAATATTCCATGCCTCAATTTTTATCATTAAAATTCATAAGGCTCTCTTTCCATATTTATCCCTGGAAGATTTATTCATCGTCCACAATTTTTATGTATAACGGAAGAAGAGCACCTTCTCTCCTCGATATGAATATTTTTAATATGTCCTCAATGTTCATTCTATCAAAAATCTGTGAAAAAGGCAGAATTTTTTTATTATTAACTTTGTGTTGAAAGGATCTGAAAACACAATAACTTTGTTTAATTAATTAAAAATAATGTACACTTTTTTACAATAATTATATAAACGTATTTTTTTTATTTATTTTCGGAAAGCCAACCTGGCTATCCGTGCAAATCTGATGTACCCTATTATTTGAAATTTCGTTTAAAATTAATGAACGTATCAGTAAACATATGTAGGTAGGTTAGTCGCGTGGCAAAATACTCGTAAGTATTTAAAATCGTAAGAATTATATTCATATTTAGCTTCCTCTCCTTCCTTTCATTGAAAAAAGGCCTTTACGGATATTATTTTTCTCAGGGCCTCCTGTTCGGAGTTAAAGTAAAAAAATGTATCTATTCTCCATCTCTGTTACATAACTCTTTTGTAGTGTTATAACATTAGTTATGAATTGCATTAGAAATACGAGAACTATTTGTAAAACTTACATAAATATATATATATATATATATATTTTTTTTTTTTACACTGAATACCGCACAAGAATCTCAACTGCTCCCGTCTGGAGCCAGTGAGACTATGGCATCCCCATTGGGGTATGTTGTGAGGCTGGAGGTAGTGGGGAGGGGAAGGAGGTGGGGAAGAGGTTGGTTGGGAAGTACCTGGCTATTCAGATCTGGTCACCAAACACGGCTAAAGCCATTTTCAAGCAACGTTTCAATTCTGAATGGTGGTCTTACACCAGGGCGATACTGATAGTATCTTCCACTCTGGAATATGCCGCAAATATACTATATATTATTTTAAATGAATTAATTGTGAAATAGCACAAATTAATCAAATAAAATTTATTTGCGCATGCCGGGTTCGAACCCGCGACCTCCGGATTGTGAGTCAAGAGTCTTACCCACTGGACTACGGAGGTCGTCATATTAATCTAAAACAAAAAAGCTAAATACTGCCTGTACCGATTTGTATCTCGTAAGTACCACAATATTAATAAAAAATAATAGGGAAATAATAAATGTGAGAGAAGAAACTTTAACCGTTGATATGTAAATATTGGCTAGTAAATCTCCATTCTGCTCGGAAGTTCGTATTTCGGGGCGTTGTTCGAGCCACTAAAGATATTTCAGGAGACTTGTTCTTATAATAGTAAATGTTAAATGTGTAAGGAACCGATTCATATGTGATTTATGCCCGGTTCTGACCACCAGGCAAACTAACCAATGCTGTAAAGTTGCAATGTGTTGAATGATACTACAAATGTACGTTCTCATTAGTGTGGCTGTATGAACTGACGGTGCATACTATGAATTTATTTCAATATGTAATCACGCAGAAACTCGCAGATCCTTCAAGCAAGTTATTGCTTTCGTTTCCACTGTCGATTGGTTTATAAAGTACTGTGAGCGACCTGAGGATTCATGAAATAATATTTACAAATAACACTTGTGTATCGATAAATATGTGTACGTACAGTGTGTCCTGGGGTAAAGTGCATTAACTTCGGGAGGTGATTCTGCATAATGGTGGAGTCAAAAGATCAATAACTTTTTCCGAAATTCCAACTTCTTTCTCTCCAACAAAAAGGCACAACTACTAAAAATCCTTAATGTGAGGTACAAACTTACCCGATAAATTTGCTGAGAGCTTGAAGAGCGCGATTGTGGCAACGTTACTTGGTTGTGATAGAAAATAATATGAAGAGGTCTAGGTTAGGTCTCCCTCAACTAATCCATGCCCGCCATGCAGTAGGTGGGCTGAAGCATTGTCCGCCAACATCAATGAACCCCTACTAACTCACTAATGGATCTAACTACTTGGGGTGACCTACGGCAGGGGTGTTGGTTATCCAATAAACGGTTTTCGGGGGGGGGGGGGGGATACCTATTCCCGCCTCCAAAATTGATATATGTTGTGTTCACCAATTAAGTATTTATTTATATATACTTTTTAAACTTTATGAGTAAAATCTCAAATTGTAATATTTAATTAAAGGAAGACAATATTAGCGAAACTCCTTCGAAAATCTGGAAACAGAAAAATCAGAAAAAAATATTGACACCTCTGGGATAAATATTAGAATTTGCGATGACTTCCATCATAACTATAACCGTTAAAGTGAAAAAAATATTCAGTTAAAAAAACTTATAGTATTGTTAAAAAGGAAATCTTGTATTTAGAACGCAGACATAATTAAAAGTAAAAGCAATTTGTTTTTGCCGAATAATTGAAATAGTAAGGCAAATCCTAATTCTTAAAGGCTTATTTGGGCATTTTTATTATATTGAATTAAAATCCTAAATCCGGGCTGTTAATGGAATTATAATCGCTTTGATATGAAATTAATTGGCTACTCTGCCATTTTCTGTGCAGGGATCTTATTATTCTCAAGACTTGCTTCTGTAAAGAGCCCTCTGTAATATTAATGACAGGCTACAAAATCATATTATCCCATTATAAGCGGAACTGAGATTGGCTTTTATGAACGAGGCAACTACAAGGGAAATATTTACATCGGGTTCGGTTATTCGTTATTCATGATAGGCACTATAAACTGAAATGTTTATATTTTGTACCCTTGGCTGTGCAAGATGATTCGCTATTTACAGCGTGTGGAGGAAAATAGATTTAAAATATTACGTAGCCTGCAGCAAAATCTTTATTTTATTGAAATTGCCTTGTTGTAAGAGTGGGTGAGAGAATGTAGTAAAATATAGTGTGACAATAAAACGAAGTAAACTGTTTTTTGGCTATCATTTAAGTAATCAGCATAATATTGATCTTTTGGTCTCCCATGTTTTTGCCGGCAAATAAATATAGGTAGTTGTGAAGCAAGTACAAAAATATTGATCATCGTATTGTAAAAAAACGAGTGTGCTTTAGACCACACGACTGAAGTAAAATATCACTAAATTATATCTCCCTCTCAACTTCTGTTCGCATCGCCCGACCGTTCGCCTCGTCCGATCACACTTTTCATAACACTCTCGTCACGCATTCACCAGCTTACTCCCCAAGTCAAGCGTGGGTAAAGGAACGACCATTCGCCTCGCCCGATCACACTTTTCGTAATGCTCTCACGCATTCACCAGCTTACTCCCCAAGTCAAGCGTGCGTAAAGAAGTTTTACTTCAATAATATTAATCCCTAACTAACGTAGCCTCCTCTTACGTAACCACGTATTGAGATTCATATTTCTTTAGTGACAGTATGTAGGTATGATTGTGACGCACAGTAAGTACAGAAATGATTGTGATGCACAGTAATATAGAAATGATTGCGATCCACATTGATATGGAAATTATTGTTATGCACAGTAATACAGGAATGATTGTGTTGCACAGTAATGTATAAATTATTGTGATTCTCAGTAATATAGGAATCATCGTGATGCGCAGTAATAAAGACATGATTGTGATGCACAGTATTATAGAAATGATTGTGACGCATGGTAATATAGAAATGATTGTGATACACATTAATATAGAAATGATTGTGTTGCACAGCAATATAGAAGTGATTGTGATGCAGGGTAATAAAGAAATGATTGCCATAAAATATTATCCACATTAAAATAGAAATGACTGTGATGCACAGTAATATAGAAATTTTTGTGATGCACAATAATATAGAAATTATTGTGATGCAACAACAGATTGTTTACAAAATAATAGAAACGTGTAAATCGCCCTTGTTAACCATGTTGCCTTATTTTATTATTTTTAATATATCGTTCCTATTATCGTATTCCTCTTACTCTCTCCCCCAAATCTCCACCCCACTGGCCACTAACAATATCAAATTATTTCTGTACTCATTTAATTTTAAGTTCTATTTAAGAGCCCGCGCAGACAGCTAAGCGTTCAGCGTTCAGCGTTCACCTAGCGTTCGTCCGGTTGCGTTCTACGCGAGTTCTAACACACACAGCACACGGTCAAATATTCTGTGTTCCATTTTCCCAAAAAGCTTGTACGTGAAACATGTATTTTGATAGTTCGTCTTCAGAAGACGAAGCATTGCTTTTGTTGACTTTGGAAGAGTCTAAAAAGAAAAGAAGACACTGGGAGCATCCGATTAACACTGAGCGAAATGAAAAAGGAGAGCTCAGTATTCTTTTTCCTGAATTACTTAAATATGAAGAACGTTTTTTTATTTAATAATAATAATAACGTCATATTTATACAGCGCAATTTTGTGTCCTTTCACTTCCAATGCTTTACTTCCGAATGTCAATAAGTAGCTTTAATGAAATGCATAATTATATAAAAGAATTAATAAATATAATTATATAAAAACTGCCTTTCCCTTACTAAATCAATTAATTTTTCGGTGTCAATCATCTTGCGAGCGAGGCGTTCCCTCAGAGTAACAATATTGAGGGCGTTCCACGAGTTCTTTGTAATTCTGACAATAGAACGCAAGAACGCAAGCGTTCACACTGACCGGCGCGGTCTGACCGCCGCTCTGTCTGAGCGACACTATAGTGGTCAACTACTTACAAAGAACGCGGAACGCAGAACGCGAAACGCGGAACGCGGAACGCTTGCTGTCTGCGCGGGCTCTAATAGTATTTATCTTATATATAAAAATGAATCGCTGATTGTGTTGCTTAGCGCAAATCTCGAGAGCAGCTGAACCGATTTCGCTATTTTTTTTTTTAGAATATTCCTTGAAGTACGAGGATGGTTGCGCAGGAATTGGATAATTTCAGAAAACCTAACGACTATCGCACGTTTGACAGTTCGCGTGTTTGAGAATGACATTTTGCAAAACAATGATTGTTAAATCAGGATTCTATTTTTGAAAATCTTTATGTAGATAAATTTATTTAAAGTAGGTACTCCCCTAATAGTTTGAATCGAATCAAGAATTTTAGATATTTTAAATAGGTACCTATGTTAGGTACCAAATTTAATATACATGAAAAATGGAAATTTAAATTGTAAAAGGTGGCACGCGGGCTGTTTAAAAACTGAATGTACTGTGATTCAATATATGGAACGCGGGAGGAGGGTTGGCTGGACGAGGGAGCGGGAAAGGGAATAGGGAAGGCGGGGAAGGTGGAAGGGGAACCAGGGAGGGCCAGGGGAACCTGGGAGGGGGGAGAGGTACCTGGGAGGGGGACCTGAGAGGGGGAAGGGGAACTCGGGAGGGGGGTTCGCGAGACGGGGGAAGGGGGGGGGGGGAGTGGAGTGGGGAGTGGGAAGGTGGAGGTGACGGAGTGGGAACGCGTGAGGGGAAGAGGACGCAGGAGAAGAAGGGGAGGCGGAAGGGGAACGGGACGAATGGGAAGAGACACTCAGGGAGAAACAATTTCTTAATTTAATGGCATAGCAATGCATGCCGGGACCAGCTAGTTTATTATAAAAAAAGGATTATTCAGAGTTTTAAGGTATCAGCAGGTAATGGAAAGTTGGTACGCTACGTTGGTACTTTGGTTGGTGCCCGAGTTCACGGGGTTGAGATTTGTCCCGGTCTTGACGGCGGATACATCTGTTCACTAACTGCGTGGCAGGCCGGAACGGAAGATATTACTTGAAGGAGACCTTTTGACCTCTCCGTCAGGACTATCTCGAACCAGCATCTTGCACAGTAATGGTCGGGATGGATTCATGCGTCCGTCACTACCCACCCCACCCCTCGTACCTTTTCCCTTTCCAGAACTTTCTCTTGTTCGTAGAAATCGTCGGGAAATATTTTCCTCAAGGCCTCCGATGTGGAACTGATGTAAAAAAAAACTCTACAAAAAAAAAATGTTTGCGTTCTCAGGAATAAATAGATAGGAAGAGTATATCTTCTTAATATATAAAGCGAGTCGGGTTAATTACACCATTTATAACTCAAGAACGGCTGGACCGATTTTTATAATCTTTGGTTTATTGGATTCGTCTCCGCCCCGGAATAGCTATTCTTCTTCTTTGCGTGCCGTATCAGGTCCATCAAATGGCGCAAGTGATACTTCTCCCCTCGAAGTATATGACCCAGATATGAAATTTTCCTGATTTTTATTAATGTAAGCAGTTCTCTATCTGCTCTAGCCCGCCTGAGAATTTCTGTGTTGGTGATCATGTCGGTCCATGGGACCTTGAGCATTCTCCGGTGAAGCCACATTTCAAAAGCCTCTAACCTGTTCATGGTATTTACTTTCAAGGTCCATGTTTCACATCCATAGAGCAAGACCGACCACACATAACATTTTAGCATTCTCTGCCTTTAATAGCTATTAAAACATCGAAAAAAATTTACAAAAAAAAAAATATGAAGAAAATACTTTTTCTCACACATTTTGAATCGAACGAAATCTCAAATTTTTAAAGAGCTGCAGGAATCTTATGATAAATTTTATATTGCATAGTGAGTGAGTTCCAAAAAATCAAAAACGTCAAATGTCAATGTGCTGATTGTTTTGCTTTTGTTATTAAACATATAATACTGCCCCTCTTTCTTGCACACTAAATGTCAATAGTCGGAAATGAGACAAACGGTGAACGTACGTCTGCACCCCTCCAAAGGAAAAATACAATAATTATAATGAATCTCCCGCACACGTATAAAGAAAATGAAACGCAATATCCCTAAGTAAGTGAAAAGTAAGAAAATCACAAAAAACATAAATTCGTACACAACGCCATCTCTGATACTGACAAAAACAAAACACGGACATTTGCGCATCGATAATTGCTTCACTGTGTAATTTTAAACTTAAAAAAATTAATTTAATTCAGTTAATAATTTAACACAACAGTTATTGATTCTGAGGCGGTTCGAAGTTTGCCGGGTCAGCTAGTATATAATATATTGTGATTGATACGGACCATACTTATCGAAACCGGTAGCGATTTATTAAAAAAAATAGGTGACATATATTGTGATGCCGACATTGTAAAATAAAATTCGTAAAAAAAATAATATTTAATTTAATTTATTTATTTACTTGAAATGAATTAACACAAAATTGCTATATGCAAATGTTATATTATATTTTATTATTAGAACAAAAGAAAAAGAGCTTATGCCTACAATAAACAACATCTTTTTTCAGCCCGATTCCAATTAGAGCCCAAAGTCAACATTTTTAGCTTTACGCGATCGCTATTTTCATCTCTATTTTCATATCTACTTTGATCTCTAATTGGAATCGGGCTGAAAAAATATGTCGTTTATTGTAGACTTCAGACCGAAAGCCGTAAAAATATATTATTAGGGTTTATCGGTCAACATTGTAGTTATTTTGTGCTTGTTCGGGCATATTTGTACCTACACTCATGTTTTCGTCCCGTCTTACCTACCTATCCTGATATATCCATCTTTCCATTGTCACCGGTTCAAGATTGATTCCTAACTGCGAACATCAGTGCAATTTAAACACCTGCGCGGTACTGACAGCCAAGTACTTTGGTCTCGTCGCCTTATATTCGAAACCCGGATCCGCGCAAGATACGTGTTTTCAACCGTGGAGTTTTCTTTAGTGCATGAGTGTGGGACCCCGGGATATCACCAGCAAGGTAGGATCTTCTTGTTTTCGGTCGACATCCCATTTTTTCCTCTTCATCCTTTTCGTTCCAATAGTGGTAGGTAGAGATTTCAGACTCCAAAATAAAATAACAACTTCCAATAGCTATCGAAACAGTGCTTATACACAAGGTTCTTTATGACATTTTGGCCAAAAGTGACTTTTTTGCACCAAGTTTCTTATTTATTTTTTTCTCTTTAACCCTATCTACAAGATGTCCAACTTCTACGTTATTAAATACATTTAAAAAACTTTATAATTATATTTCGAACAACGAGTTTCTATTTGCAATTTAAAATCACTTTTTCGTGAATGGTATTTTATTGCGAAAAGGGACTATAATATACCTACATAACGATTATTTACAAAAGAAAACAAAACGTAAAAATGTTAATGTTGATGTGAACATAACAGTTCAACAGTACCTAGATAACTTTTTTTTTCATCAATCATAAATTTATTTTGGGAAAATCTATCCGCCTTTCTATCTTGAAGTAGTACATAATAACGCAAACCGAGGCAATTATATCGCGGGTTACTACCAAGTGATGACTGGTTCAAATTCTGATAAATGGTCTGACGATGAATCGCATAATATCTGCCTAAATCCATACCCATTCAAGATGTTTGGAGGCTCTCTTGCGACTTTGAGACTTGGTAAAAGTTTACCAACATAATTATAAGTGTCAACGAAACTTCAAAATTGCGATTAGTTTAGTTAGTAAGTTAAAACACGTTTAAGGGCTTTATTTAAATTTGGCAACAACTCCGCCACGGTAGAACAATTAGAACATTTGGCAGCAGACCCACGAAATTGTAACACCAATTATGTGCAGTAAACGCATTGTTAAATTGGTGATGTTGGTGATAGTACTTTGTTATGGTTCAATTATTTGTCGAAAATTGACATTATTAGCAAGAATATCACATCACGGTCTGGTCAATTGCCCTCGGAACCTAATGCAATTGGTAAAAGGATAATATTAAGCCATGCGATTTGAGTCGGGCTTAAAGTTATGCATAAATAGAATAATAATTGTGTTGTGCTCAATGAATTATTCATATTAAATAATTTTCCTTACCAAACTTCAACCTGTGAACTTCTCTGAATGTATTTTACTCAATGCCCATCTATATATTTAAGAACACAAGAGAAAACTTTGTTGTAAAATATGTTTAAGGATATATTGGCTGAAATTACCCAAAATTTGTCTCAAATTGATCTGAAAAACGATCTCCTGTTTTTAAATCATGCTTATAGGATAATTGGTTCATGAAAATCGTAATGGTGACGAAGCGAATAACTTGTTTATTTCCTTTGAAGTTGTGTTTGCGGAACAAAGCTACGGGATTTTACTGTCGTTTTAGAATCCAAAGTTTATGCTTTAAGGCCAGTATTAGTGTATACTTCTTTAAAAGCTTTTGCACTGTTAGCGAAGGCGGAAAACTTTTACAAGGTGAAAATAACCGCGAAACTTTATCACTTTTTCTTCATGGGCGAGAGTTTGTTGGCTAAGTAAAATATTTACTCCATTTGTGAAACACACAACACGGGCATACGACATAGATTTCCACTTCAAAATTGTCTTCCGGCGTAGGTTTCAATTACGGCTGTAAAGTTGTAATAAATTGAGAAATAAATTAACAAAAATGATGTGGAATGTATTTTTTCTGATTTCATTTCTCTCTTTCAGAACACTTTAGAAACACTGTTTTCTGAGTAAAATTCACTATGTTTCAAAGACATCTCTTATTATGAAGTGTAAGGGAAGAACCAAAAACCTGATGAAATGTGTAACTTCAAATCGGAAATAAAGCTTTTCCTTAAACGTTCAACGTCGATCGTTCATTCAGGGGCTCCAGAGCACTCAATCTTTATACGAAATCTGTTACGAACGTCAGCGACCCACATCTACTCAACTCTGAAGGGTCCCGTCTCCTACTTAATCTAAAGAGGCTTCAAAACATTAACTGTCAGCTTAAGTTGTCTTGGGGATGCGAAGTTGTGTGCCTTTAATTAGCAAAATATGTTACCAAAGGGCACCGACTTTAAATATATCATTGTTACCATATTTTTTAAATTTAAGTTGACTTGCACTCTAAACATTAACAACATGTGGTTACGTTTCATAATATTCATAGCAATTCCTTATGAATTACAAATATATATATCTACTTTAAAACTTGAATGAAAAATGTCAAGCATTGTTCGAAAAATTCACAAAGAAATAGATTTGCGATTTTTGTTTCGTAAATATTTGCCTTAATGATGTCTTGTCCAAAATTATTTAAAATTCAGCATTCCAATAAGGTTGTCATTAGACTTCACGCTTTTATTTGATTGTGTATATTACATCATTGATATTAAAGAGTCAATAATTTTTTTTGACTTTATGTTTTATAATATATCAACTTTATTGAAAAACGTTTATTTTTTAAAACAAAACCAATAGTACATTACTTCATGATTGTTACAATTTATACATCGTACCTACGTATCTTTAATATTAGAAAACTATTGGTAAGTAATAAAATCAATAATTTTATGTCTCATTTCATGGGTCAAAAAATCTGAACGCTATTTTGTCAATACGTGTAATTTGTATTAGATGAAAAAATAATTTAAAAAAATACCCAGTTTTAATTTTTAAATTTCGTTCACCGATTGAAAAGCAAAATTTTTCAATTTTGCGCCAAAGTTTCAGGAAGTCGGCTAATGGCAAAATGGAAACATTTGAAGTTTTAAAAAAATCCAGAAAACTATCTACTTGAATGAAATGGCGAATAAAACTGAGCACGAAAACTTTTCTCTGCTTTGATCCTTGCTTTATTTACCTATTCGAAGTTTTCAAACTCAAATAATATCACGGGGAATTATAGAACAGGTAGTGATACAAACTGTTAAAATGCTTATAACCCCTTTTCCGTTGGGTTTTATGTGTAACTAATATAATGTTATGATAATCTTAGAACTGTTGCTCATATAAATCGTAATTAAAAATCAGATAATCCGTTTATCGATAAAATTTAGGAATCTCGCACAAAGCCCGGTTTTCAAACTAGCACAAAAAGTCCTGAATTCCTTATAAAATGTAGTATTATATAATATTATATATGTTGGCTTGTGTTGAGTTTTTGCTGTCTTCTCCGAAACTATCCTCTGTAATATATTAGGGTCTTTATTTTAATTTTTCAATAAAATATTATCAAACCATTTTCTCATAAATTCGCAGTAAATCAATACAGTGAAATGAAAAATGGGAGCAATTTATCACATTTTATGATCTATATCCTAAAAGTGATTTATCTTCTTTTCTCTGTTCCCCAATATTCTGCTTTAGTCTTAAATAAGACGCGCGCCACGATAGATAAACGTTGTTTTAAATTCAAGAGATTAAAAATAACTTTGGCCAACATTCGAACTGATAAAATCGTCATGAGACTAAAACTCGTACCTAACTGCAATTTTTTTATTAATAATTGGCTGACCACGATAATGCGAGTTCTTAACTGACTTTGATCGATTGTGTCAAATTCTCCAGATTAATACTAATAGTTCTGTTAACAGTAGACTTGACTCTGACTTTACAGTTTGCAACAGTTGCATACCTCGTGCGCTCTGCCAAAATAAAAAAGTACTACCAAACACGGCTACAATCTCTTAGAGGATTGACCGGACACGGAACACACAAATAAAAATTTAGACAAACAAAATGCAAAGTGCTTCAGAAAATAAACCATTGCCGACTGATGTCAACATCATCAACATAGTATGAGGAACTGAAAAGAAAAAAAAATACACTCACGAGATACACGGACACGGGACGAGATATGCAAAACAAATTAGATTGTTATTAAGGTGAAAACCAGCACCCGGAAATCACTAAAGTAAAATCCCGATTGAAATTACCGATATTCAAAATACGTTTAAATTTAAAACGGACAAGAAAGTATGTCCACCTCAAATATTGATGTTTTGTTAGTGATTGAATACCATTAAGTAAATAAAAAAATAAAATTATATAATGTTTGCCAAAAATTTTAAAGTTTACATATAAATGTTTTTCAAATTATTAGCACGTTATTATTAACTCATGATTAATAAATAAATCTTTGATGAATTCCGATTTTCATTGAAATTTAATAATGGTAAAATTATTAACATGGGCAGAAATTGATGTTTTAAGCCTTATTTTATTAAAATGCAAAAATATGAGAATTAATTGTTTGAAGAATTGGTTTAGTTGTAATAAGTAACTTTTAAAACCATAAATACATAATTTTAAGTACGTTGCGACTTAAGTTTTTAACATTTTCCAGAAAATATTAAACAAAGTGCTTCCCTTAAACTTAAACACAACGTAAACAATTATAACCAGTGCACTCGCCCAAACGGAATGCTGCTGATTTTTATAAATGCCTATTTATAACCAATGAAAATACAATTATCTGCGTACTATTCAAAATCAATCTCAGAGCAACAATCTAGATACGATAATATACCTATAAGGCCTCTTGTGTGGAGCTTATGTAAAAAAAGTAGCAACCATAGATATAATTATTATTAGTACACAAAAAATTGTAAAATTAATGTCTCAACACAGTTTGCACAGGCTTACCTAGCAGTGGCGGTTTCTTGAGTTGTAAGTGAGCTAGAGTGCTTAGATTGAAAAACACACCATTAATCAACAACATCAATACAGCTGAAAATTTTTTTTTTTTTTTAAATTTCAAAATTTTGCATGAAGATTTTCAGGATTCTTTCAGTTTGGGGATGCGCCGCATCCACATTTAAATATATCTTCATACAAAAAGGTGAAAAATTGAAAAAAAAATCGAGTGCAGTTTGTACGTGGTAGAAGCGAAACTTTACCAAAACTATCTCAACCAATACTTGAAAAGTGAGGTCATAATCAAAGCTACCATTGAACTAAAATGATAACTGTTAAAAAGTCCTTGCTCCCTTGGGGAATATCTTAACAGTAAAATAATGTTTGCATTTGCTTTAACATTTTAAAATAAAATTGGGATACTTTTTTTTCAAGCAAAAATATTAGCAATTTAGACCCAAAAAGAACTTTAAAGTTTTAAAAAAAGCCGTGAAAATCTGGTTTAGCATAATTTTCACTTAATTAAATAGGAAATGAACTATGACAATTTTCTTTAATTAATTAACTTCTAGGATGTGGTGAGGGGAAGAGGGAGGGGGGGGAACTTATTCACACAAACCTAACTTTTTGAAGGCTTTATTATCTCTGGTATATTGAGGCAATGGGCCGAAGTTGAAGCTGTATTCAGTGTACGCGTATATTCATAGAAAACAAAGATTCTGGTTCTCTAACCAATAATATTATAATTGAAAGTAAAATTGTAAAGTAAACAATAATTATCTTTTGTGGTGCAATAATAAGGCGCGTAGGTTGTGGCGGGTAAATATTTGTAACAAATCACCAAAGTTTTTCACCAAATCACCAAATTGTGTACTTGATAGTGAGAAATTGAAATTGTCACTTTTGAGTGAGACCACACAACGCGTGACATCTGTATTAATATAATATATCCGTAAAACAGCCACAAAGTCAAGGCCAGATGCAAAGGTCTGGACACACAATAACGCGGTATAATTACATTTACATCCGCGGGTCTGGAGGAGGTTGACACTGTACACCGTACACTGAAAACTGAACAGAGAAGACCAAACAATGAATAGGGTCGTCCCACTTCTTGCGGGCCTCCCCCCACGCTCTTGATAAGGGTCTCGCTTATGAAAATACGGCACCGTGACGTCTGAAGTACGAATAGGTATAATGTTAAATTCACGGAGCATTGGATGGGCTATTTACGTGGCAGTTCATAATTTATTAGCTTCCCCTGTTCTCCACTGTCCCTCCGGCTTTCCCCTCGACTCCGTGAACACACACGAGCTGTGGAACACACCGGGCGCCAATACTCTTTGTTATGCTAATTTCCGATTTCGCACGGTAGATTAAACTTTGTAATTTTAAGTACATTCAGCAAATTTAAGGCACAATAGTAATTATTATTCTTACACATTCTCACAGCTTTAAAACAAAACAATATTCACGGTGTTTCATGTTCGTACAGCGAAACTCAGTGGGTGATACTTATTAACCCCTCAGCTAATTTGTTCACTTTTCGAAAAAACTCATACAGGTTCAAAGAAATCGTTGTGTCTCCCTATCTATCGTGTTTAGAAGTATGATCTAAACGGTGATAGAAAGAGAAAAAAACGTGTGTTATATTCAAATCAAAAAATAAAAACGAAATAAATAAAATGTACATTTTTATAAAACCATAGTTTCCGACGGTATTTTGGAAAAATTATGAAAGTAAGTTTGGAAATTTTTAATTAATTATTTTTATATGAAACGACAAAAAAGTGAATTAACGAAAACGTTTACATTACATTTACCAAATAAAATATGTATTTGATTTAATATTTTGGCATTATCATAAATTTTAATTGGAAAAAACATAAGGTGAGCCATTTTTTATGTTAGTATTCAAAAATTTTATATTTAAAAAAATACATGTTTATTTCGAATTATAAAATTTGAAAGCGTGTTTCATCACCTTTTAAAAACAAGATAGTTTTAAAAATGGAAGGTGATGTATAAAGCAACGTTTGTACTATCTTTTTGTCAAACGCCCGAAAAAAAAGGTCCGTGTCCGTAATATTTGAGGCTAAAAGAGTGTATTTCTTGAATTTATAGCCGCGTAATAATAGTCTGAGTGTGAGTTATTGTTTATGGAGGGCGATGATCTTAAAATGTATTTCTAATCAAAGTCGGTTCTTTGTGATAATAATACAGTATTTTCCTGTACTTCGCCCGATATCAGGTTACGCGCCTTAATAAATTTGTACTTTATAATTTTGATATTCTGACTAATTGCCATCTGGGACGTCAATTATTTTGAATGGTATTTCGTCGCTGCTAATATTAAATGATCGCTAACGGTCTGGGGAGGGGGGGTGGGGGGGGACGTGGATTGGGAGATGGTGTAATCACACCACCCCACGCAGTCCCCAGATACCAGCTAGAATTCCTCCCCAGCGACCCGTTACCATGTCGGGACAAATCGCACCGGGTTCGTATCCGATCATTATGATCACCCTAATGAAAACCACCTAATCCAAATTAAAACAGTTAATCAGAAAATAATTTTACAAATAGTTACCACGCGTTTTAATTTTATTCTGTGAAGCTTCATTTCAATTACGTGACACGTTAAACTTTAAAAATAAATAGAAACTACTTTTTTTCATAATTTTTTTTATTATTTTATGAAACTTATTTTTGTTAATTATATCTACATTATAATTACCTGATATTTATGAAGAAAGTCAATAATAAGCCGTAGTTATAAAGTTGTGTTAATGGAACGACTCGTAGGATGAATCGGTATACAGAATTTGAACGATTCATCAAATTTCAAAGCTAATTTTTAAATATTGTAAAGCTTGATTTGAGATTTTCACGGCCAGAAGTATTTTTGTTATTTGTTTTTGGGGTGTTATGCCATGTTTCGCTATCTCCTCCTTTAGCTAACGTTTCGTTCAGCGTTACAGTGTCCATCATCAGGGCAGATGTGTAAATGTTAGTGTTGAAGTACTTAGAAGCAATACCGTGTTGCCAGCTCCACTCCACTGCGAGCTGGCATTACAGTATACTTCAAGATGGTTTTCTGCATTTAGCTTTGGGGTAGCCGTCAATTACCGGATTCCAAGAACTATTGAGCCTAGCTCCGTCGTCTCTATTAATGTTAATAGGATTTTTATGAATTTAAATTGCCTCTGTAATTAGGCGTGCTCTATAAGTTTTGAGTCTTCCCAGGACTTCAGGAACAAATCCAAAGTAATAGCCAGTTTCAAGTAAATGCTCGGCGATTGCCCATTTGAAACGTTGGCTAAAGGAGGAGGAAGCGCAACACGGCATAACACCCCAAAAACAAATAACAAAAATACTGTAAAGCTTTTTTATAAGTTATGTTTTTACATCATTATTGGCCAGTTTTCCACAAAACTAAAATAATAACACAACTTGACTAGGACTTTCACAGAAGTTGAAAATTAACGAAATTTGATGAATTGTTCAAATTTTGTTAAACAACCCGTCCTTAGTTTTTGTCAATCGGAGGCAAATGAAAAGGTTGTCATTTTTCATTTAGGGATGGTAAAAATCCAACATGCTTATTAACAACAACTGTATCAGAAATGTATGGATAATATCGTTAGTTACGGCCGCGAACAAAAAGGTGAACGCCGGCGGTTTTCAAACTTATCATGAATGTCCTTAATACCAAATAATGGGCCCTTTGCTTCCAGCGTACGGTTTTGGCAATTTGTAAAGCTAAAGAGTCATTTATCTGAATTAAGAGCAGAACAGAGCAGCTGCACGTCACACACCTACCTACCCACGTTACCTACATATGTTAAGGCATACCGCCGATAGTTCCATTATAACTTTCCTCTCTTTCACACGTTCGACGCACGTAACAGAAAGCCTGATTACAATGGAATTACACTGATTACACAGCAGAATTGTATACGAATGTTGACGGATGTTCAGGTAATTTTCATGAAGTGGAAGTTTTAATCCCTAGTATTTAATGCACCTGCTTGTTTGGATTCTGCTAATTAAGCCAATGCGAGACGGCGCGGAAAGCTGGAATTTTGCCTTCAGCCCCAGACAAAAGTTTTATCGTAAGTTTTCGTCTTAGTTGCTGAAAGTGTATCATTGGAGAGTTTATTACGACTTGGTTTTATAAAACGAAGAAGCTGAGGGCTTTAGTGAAAATAATTATGAAGTCTGTTGTGAATACCAGTACAGAAAAAACAGTTAAGTTGCTGTGGACTTCTTGTGTGGGAGTGGGCAGGAGAGTTTTCTTGGTTCGGTCTTCTGCTTTCAAGTGACTAGTAACAAATTTAGGTTTAAGATTTTTCTGGAAGATTTTTTGAAGTGAAAACTTTTTTAGCGCCGTTGTGATTTGAATCTTGATGAAACAAAAAAGCGACACTAAAAAAAGACAAACACGTACATCTGTAGGATTTAGCCTGCGAGAGAATGAGATAGAATAATCGGTTTCCTTTTTGTACGGTTATTTTAGCCTCCTCATTCTTGTACAATTTAGTTTTCTGAAGGTTTCACTTCTACCACGTGTAAACAGCACACTTGTACTTTTTTAGTTTTGTGTAGTAAAAAATCCTTCTCTTTGAAACTCCGATGATATTTTATCGAAATTTTGCTTGTTTTTATTTTCCTTTGGCAGTAAACAATAAACATATGACTGTTAATCATTTTATTATATACTAGCGATTTCCCGGCATGCCACTAATAAAGAAATTTTCAATTGTTTCCACTAATAAGAACAATCAATCAATTTTGGTAACTAACATAGGTACCTATTATAAATATCTATGATTCTTAATTCGATTCAAAGTATGAGGCGAATACTTCAAATAATTCCGTTAATTTAAAGATGTTCGAAAATAGATGTTTTGCAAAATGTCACGTTTTGACAGTTTTGCAAGGGTTTTTGTAATGATTAAAAAACTTTTCAGGTGTATTATCATGTGGTTGTAATAATCCAGAAACCTTCGCGGGGGTTTAAAGAAGTTATATTGAAAGTTTCAAACATTTCCTATGCTTAATATGGCAACGCATTGCGGACATAATAATAATTGGATAATTTATAAAGCGCCGTTTTTGTGAAAAATCACCTCAAGAGCGCTGAAATACATACAAACATTTTTAGATTTTTATATATATAGGAGAAGAACATAGATAGATATAGATTTTGATTCTTCATATATTTTCAGATATTTTCCTCGAGCACATTAATGTCATTTAAATAGGTACCGTAGGTTTAAAGCGAATGCATACCGTTAATGTGTTGGATTTATTAAAACGTTATACGCAATTACCCATCAATGCATGTGATTTTTCATAATTTATTAATTGTATAAGAATAATTCCTTTGTCGACTAATGAGATACCTATCTTGGTGTTTTGTGGGATTATTATAGTAGAGTGGTTTATTAAATGGAGTGTGAACGCCACCCCGTGGTAGGAACTGAGGGCCGTTTGAACGAAAGAAATGGGAAAAGAGCGATCCGGACGTTATAATATTCATTCAGGTAATGAGTTAAGTGAATTTTGGCGACCATTTCTCGTCGCCGCTGGACGGTCAGCGCGACCTTTTCCTCCAAATTCATGAATAAAAAACACCCTCCACCCTAATGTGAATATTTCATGAATCGGAATTGAAAAATGCGATTACGTCCTAAGCAAATATAAAAGGACATCTGCGAATATTTCATAACTTGAAAATTTTTGAATGCACGGAAAATGTGTATAAAATGTATTTATGCGTATCGAATACAAAGTTCCGTCTAACAATCTTGACCGCAGTCTGAGGAACAATTATATATTCCATTATACCCAACTGATAAACTAGGGGAATATTAATTTATGGACGACGTGATTGGGGGGTTGAGATTTACTTTATGACAACCTCCAAAAGATAATATAATCAGTATAACAAGATATTAAATTAACTAAGATATTAATGCACAACCTAAAAATAAAAAAAAGTTTCTTCAAACTTCGCAAATACACTTTGTGGCATCACTGTTGATTTAATGAAAAAAATATAACTTTGCAAATAAAAATAAAATCGGTAAATATTAATCTCTTATCCTGACGAAGAAAAAATTGTTTTTGAAATATGTCGATAATAATATAGTGGTGTTAACAAAGTTATTTATTTAAAAAAAAGTATTTATTTTATTTAGTTTAATTTGATCATCATGAAATTATTTCTGAAATCCCTTTGTGTACAACAAATGAATCTGTTTGAATTTTTTAATGTTTTTTTTTCTTCATATATTATAGTTACAAACAAGTACTGCCGCGTAAACATTATTGCGCGGGGCAGATGTTTCGCCTTCTGAAGGCATTATCAAACAGTAAAACATAGTTAACATAATGTCTCAAAAGGCGAAACAGCTGTAATGCGCAATAATAATAATTACACGCCAGAACTTGTTTGCAATTAAACTGTTTTTATAAATTAAATAAAAATATTATTGAATATGTAAATATAAAAATTAAAAAGGAGTTATAAAACTTGATAACAATAAATAAATGAATTTGTTTGTTTTCATCAACTCATACTCAGACTGAACTAGAAAAAGAGAATTATTTTGTACATTTTATTTCGAGATAAGAATGAGAAATAACGTATTTACACAAAGTAAAGTAAGTGCTTACTTTGGTCATCGTGAAATAAAATACAGAATGTTTCGGAAACGTTTTGCAAATATTTTACCCAACTTTCCCTTTGTTTATTTGGATCATCGTGGAACCCGCCAACTCTCATCCCAGCTTCTTGTGGGGTACACATTTTCCGATGACAATAACGAAAATATTATTTTTATTCTCCCTGAATAAAATTTCATCAAACTGAAACCTCGCCAAATCTAAAGTGGGTTCACCGACAAACTTTTAACAAAGGCGGTTAGAAAACATTAAGAAAATATCTTATGGGATGATAGAATTTCGCAAATCTTGCTTTTTCAAGATTTGCCGGATTATTTTCAATAAATATTTTTACAGCCTGGTTTCTCAGATGAAAATATTTCAATAAAGAACCCCAGTTTAATCTAATGACGGGGAAGATTTTCTCAATGTCCCACATCAGTTGATTTCCTTGGACCGGTTTTTAGTCATTTTCGTCAATACGTACGGTACAGTTAATACCAATGAAATCAAATAATGTGTAGCTGCTCTCCAATTCTGATATATTTTTGTAAAATAGATGATACATCTGGTAAATATATAAAACTTGAAAGATTGAAAATTAAATGTTCCTTTATTCGCTGCGTGAGTATACTTCAGTGCGACAAGAACAAAAAATAATCCCTGATTTTAAAAAGGCTCTTAAAAATATAAAAAGCTAATTTATTGAAGGAAACTTTTTAAGGCACGCTCGAGGTGTTTATTTTTATGAAACGGCGCTTTATGAAATTGTTTGCCTACAATATTTTACTTTGATAAAAACATATTCTTATTTTTCGCGAAATCTTGCCTTTGTATTGTGAAGCCGATTAGACTAAACAATTTAAACGCCGTTCTTTTATTTTATATAAAACTTTTCTTGCGACAGCTGTACATATGTTTTTTGTAAGTTTCATCAAATTGATCTATTTAATAAAACTTGAACAAAAACATCCAGAGCACATATTATAATATATTAAATGCAAGGAAATCAAATCTGTGACCTATGAATAAAAACCTACCTAGATAATAATGATAAATATGCATAAAATGAACCATCGCGCGAACACAATAAATTTCATTGTCAATAAAATTTTACAACTGAACTAGAATGCTGGCCTATTGTATGAAAGTGTTGATACCAAATTTTAACAGGAAAAAACCATCAGGAGCTTGACGTGTTCTGCAGCAATGCGGGAATAGCTCTCTGGAAACGGAAATTATGTAAATTAGTAAAATATCTATAATTAAAATGTAGAAAATCTTTCAGAGCTAGACTACCAAATAATCTAGAAAAGTTGCTCCAAATTAGTTCATCTATCTGTCACAACGCAGGAACTTTTCAATATTGCGCTCTCGCCAATTCCCTTACCCCAATTACTTCCGTCTTACAAATTTTTCCCTTTTGAGGTCGCCATATTTCCTTTAGATCCGGACAGTGGGACTCCAATGGACGACCTCCCGATTCAAGACCAACGACTTTTGACTTAAGACTTATGACTCTTAGTCCCGAATTCCAACGATGAAATTTATACACATAAAATTTAATGATTTATCTGTCACTAAATCTTTTTTGAAAGCGTGTTAAATCGAGTGTATATTCAACCCTACTCACAAATGATTCGTGTAAAAGAAAATAAGTTATTTATAAATACGATAAAGGTGTCCCTCGCGAGGCTCCTCAAAGCCTAGAGACAAAGAACCGAAGCAATCGGATTTGTCTGCGCATCCCGACGAGTTTAACGCGACATTGGACAATGAAATTTCATTTAACTTTGAAAGTTCGCATGTTAACTTCGAAAATCTTGTTTCAACTTCGGAAACAACTGTATTAAAAGTTTTTTTTTATTTCATCATGGACAGCGGATGGAAATAGGCGGGCCGTGGCCCGAATCAAATTTTAAACGAAAGAAATCCTTTCTTCAACAGATAATAATAAAAAAAGATTTTTACACATTTAAATAATTTTGCAGCTCGTTTTCAGTAGTGTCTCTAATATACAGGGTGGCGCAAAATTAATCATCCAATTTTGTTTTTGAATAACTTTTTTACCAAATAAAAAAAAAAATAAAAAAAAGATTTTGAGTGATGGAAATCTTTATTTGGACCTTTAAAATTTTATCTGTTAAATGGAAAAGATGATATTCGTCAAGTGGCTGCCGAAAGTGTTGATACACATTTGTGCCCGTTTTATCGCATTTTCCATGACTCTCCGCAAGATTTCCGGTGATAACTGTTCGCATTGCTGTCGAATATTCTCTTTAAGGGCTGCGATTGACTGAAGCTTGTTGGCATAAACCTGCGACTTCGAGTAGCCCCAAAGAAAGAAGTCTGGGATGGTTAAATCGGGTGATCTTGCTGGCCATGCCAAATCGCCAAAACGGGAGATTACGCGACCAGGAAACGCTTCCTTCACAATATTCATTGTGGCTCGTGCTGTGTGTGCGGTTGCACCGTATTGTTGAAACCACATGTTCACCAAGCCCCGATCATCCAACTCCGGCAGTAAGAAGTCGTTTATCATGGCCCTGTAGCGTTCGCCAGTAACAGTGACCATATTGCCAATGGCGTCATCAAAAAAATACCGCCCAATAACTCCCCCCGCATGAACGCCGCACCACACTTTGGCTTTGAGTAGGTGTAATGGCTCTTCGTGCATCACACGCGGATTTTCAGTGCCCCAGAAACGAAGATTTTCTTTCTCAGCGACATCGGCAGCCACGGCCACGATATTCCCGGCCGAACGACCAGTCCGGTGGCGGCCACGCCCTGTAAGGTCTCCTGTGGTTCCAGTCTGTTCGAGTGGATTAGCTAAGCGCCGGAATGTTTGCCCAATTGGGGCGACACGATGGGGAAATCGACGTCGAAATTCACGCTGCGCTAACACAACCGACCGATTATTATTGTTAAAAAATATCGACACAATGATTCCACCTCTTTCGGAATTTTTTGTTGTTGTTTTGAATGTCAAATATGAATGTCGTAAGATTCTATTTTAAAAAATTATAACATTTTCCGATAGGGTGATTAATTTTGCGCCACCTTGTATAAAAAATAATATATCTAAATACACGTTCAAAAACGTAATTGACTTTTTTAACCAGTGATAACTGAAATTATGAAAATTATAAATCATGAAAAAACATTGTTTTATTTGCATAGATTTTTTTTTAAAACAACAAAATTTTAAAAAAGTCACCGGAGAACAAAATTTCATTTATATTTTTTACTCCAAATAATATCAGGAATCACTGATTAAAGTAAGTTAAGTGCGTCCTTTAACACCCAGTATATACATATAATAATAATAACATAAATGAAATTAAACCGAATAATATAATTAGTAACACGAGTCGGTATGCCTTTCACTGTAAATTCTATTAAATTGATAATTAATTTGAATGACCTGTTTGCAGACAAGAAGTTAGAAGGTCTTATGTACATTAAGCTTAAATTGGCGACACTAATTTCAAATTGGTAGATGTAGTAGTACAAAATTCTTGGTATTTTTTGTTCAGCGGACAATATACGGCCATCGACCTAATGCTATGATCAAATACACATGTTTCCGTACCTGTTTACAAAAAAACTACTTTATAATTGTTTTTTTTCATTGATTTTTTAATGTTTAGAACCAGCCGCTAAAAAATAAGCTTTTTACATGTACTTCGATCTTAACTAGAGTTAGATATACATTAGAATAATAAAATTAGGCACTTCAGTATTTCAATTTACAGCAAATAGATATATTTCGGAATGTAAAAAACGACAACATTTTCCTGTTTGATCGGATTTTAGCATTTTCTAATCCGAAGAAACAAAAAATCGGATGCAGTTTACACGCGGTAGAAGCGACACTTTACCAAAATAATCTCAACCAATACTTGAAAAGTGAGGTCATAATCAAAGCAGCCGATGAGCGCAGTTGATGCGTTGCAGGTGCAGTAATCGTCATTTCCGTTCCATCCGAAATCCAAATCACAGCGAGGATATAGAAGTTGAAAACGCTGATTTTGATTTTTTTAGTGAAATTTCTTCAGCCCAGTTAGTGATATGAAATTCGGATGAAACGGAAGTGCGTCACTAAAATTTATTATTTGGTGGTCAGAGAGACAGACATCAAGCGAACGGAAGTTCGAATCCCACGAAATCCAAAAAAAAAAACATTTTTATTTTAGTGAAATCAATATCTTGTCTTCTTCAAACCACTTAAAAGTAAACAGGTAAAAGAAAATAAAGCGACATCTAGTGACTTACACACTCTGATTTTTAAGACGCCCCTCTCGATATTACTTGCCGACCCCTGATCTAGGCCTTCAATTGTTTTCTTCATTAATTCCATCTGTTGGGAAAATTAATTTTCCGTCAGAATCATCCTCGCTACGAACACGAAAATACTTTTAGTAGGAATAATAAACTTTTATAAGCATTCACTTTCTTTTGTGTTTGGGATTCACATTAATCATACTTGGCGTACGACTTTTCAAATCTAGATTCAATATGAATTATAAATGAACTTCGACCCATTTGCACATTTATTACACTTTTTAAAAATTAATCAAGAGACTGAACTTTGAATAATTAAATCTTTGAACGGGTGAACAAATCATAGGTAGCTAAATATTTATCTTTCAGGTGACAGATTTTTTATTGATCACCATGAATGTTTTTTTTTGATTTGTAATCTATATAATTTAAACGATATTTTTCTTAAATATCACTACATAAGCCTAGGTACAATTCATTACTGCACATATATAAGTGGTTTCGATATTATCGCTTTGGAATGGTTTTTCAACTTCTTTTATTGTGTTTTTTCAAATTAATTTAGTTGATCAAATTCTGATCAATCACTGGCGAATCACGCTATCACGCAGTTAAAACCGTGGGTCATCAACCGATCCGGTCCGGTAATGTATATCGTCTATATTACTAAATCAAATGTAAATGTAAATTATAACAAGAATATTATAAAATTTGATTTTGTTAAAATCATTATACCTCTAAAACACGTAGCGACTTCTAAAATGTACGGGATTCTCTTCAGAACATCTGTCAAAAAGTCAAATCAAATGATAAGTTCGCAGAGAACAAACAATAAATCTAGTGAACGAATTAAAAAATTCGCCTGAAATCAAAGTGATGCCATATAAAAAAAATAAATCAGTGTGGAATTTTACAAAATTAATAGGAACATTTTCGGAGACGGAACATTTTCATGTAGTGACGTCACGAGCCCAAATAATGGATTTATTTATTTAAAAATAAAAAAAAACTGTACATTTCTAAAAAAAATTACTAACGTTTTCGCAATCTTAATAAAAAGATCTATCCACACGATTTTTTCCAAGCAAGTGTGGCCTATTAGATATCTCATAGATTTAAAAGCAACTTAAGAGTAAACACATAATTTTTAATTTTTTTATAAGAAAACTCTCTTTTATAACTTTTGAAGGTTATTCCCATCAACGTAATATATCATTGAAGATGAAGATAGCAATAATAATCTAAGCGAAAATATGAAAGAGAACAAGACACAGAAAATAGAAAAAAGACAATGGTCGCAACTGGGACTCGAACCCATTATATGAAAAAATAATTAGTTGAAGAAATACGGTTAATTCTAAAATTTGAAATATGAGATTGACTATGATGGCTTGACAGAAGGTAGCAATAGCGAAATTGCTTAACGCGCATGTCCCGCTTAGACGAAAGGTCTGGGTTCGAGTCCCAGTTGCGACCATTGTCTTTTTTCTGTTTTCTGTGTCTTGTTCTCTTTCATATTTTCGTTTAGATTATTATTGTTATCTTCTTCTTCAATGACATATTTTTTTATTTAAAAATGCTTTTCGTGAGAATTAAAAAAAAAACTGGTTGTATTAATGAAAAGCACACAAATCCATAAGATTGACCACCGAAAGCAACGTTTTCATTAGTGTGTGCATCAACGTGGAAATGAAAAATAATTAATCCGTTCTATTCTCTTTTATTTCTACCACCACCGATCATCCGGCATCCGATGCTATGGTTTGATTAATCAAAGAGGTGCATATTATAATATTGATCAGTGAACTTATCAGTGGTTTGGGAATCCTTTCGTTATTTACCCAATATACATCGTCAATCATGTGTTAACATTTCAAGAATTAAGGGAATCGGTCCATTAAACCAAAATTATACCAAATTCCCTCAGACCCAATTATCCAGATGATATAATCCATAACGTATTATTATTATTGTCGAGATAATAATTATTTGCTCAGATGGATCCTTCCCGGCTCCCGCAAATAAACCACAAATAAACCACAAATCTGTGGATTAACTTTCTGGGAAATTTGCGTATTTCTTTGTTTACTACGATATGGCTCGAGCTGCAAAAGGCTTGTTCTCATATTTTTTTCAATATAAATAAAACGACCCATCCTTTAGTCTAGCAAGTAGGTGCCCGTGTTTCGAACGGGATGTTGTTAGCACGGTTTTTTTTCTCACCCAAGAATCTTTCTTTCACGGTTATATGATTGCCCGTTTTCACAAATAGTGTATGGTTTTTCCAGGTACGCCAGACTAGAGGTGGATAACTAACTAATCAGTAAAGCGTACTTGCAATTTGCGCGTTTGGTCATGTATTACAAATATACGATAAGGGGGCCTTCTAGCCCAGCTGAGAGGCTAACGTAATTCTGGCTTGAAAGGAGCATCCATAGCTGAGCTGGCCACTAACACTATAAGGTTGTACCAAAAATATTAACGGAGAAAAAATGTTTAAACAAGTTCAATCACAAACTTAATTATGGCGTATTCCGGAAAAAAATATTTTCTCCTGCTGCGAACTTATTGTATCAATAGTTCTCGATTTGTATAATAATACAACATGAAAACTCGAAGGTATTCTGCAATATTCTGAATTGACATTCGGTTAAAAATGTATAAATTACAACCCGAATAGACAGAGAAACCCCCAACTTACTTCTAATATTTGAATTGTGTAAATGGTGTAAAGCGTTTCCATCAGTTGCAAGGATTTTAACAAAATAATAATTACGTCGTCCGCATATGAGATCGCAGCGTTGCACCAATTGTAATTGTTTGCTGTAGTAACTGACACCGCCATCGCTACTCTGTGGACTTTTCGGGCAGTTTGAACGTGTAAATAGAACCCTTCATTCACCCGATTTGTTTTCCTTCCCGTGAACACATTTGTCACACTCTCCTGCCCCTGCCTGGCTCATTGTGATGGCTCGCTCCCCGCCAATGCCGACACACGGTGTATAAAAATGGCGCGCTGTAAAAATGTGGATCCTTTGAAATAATGGGTATCCGCGCTGTTAAAATGTGTACACGCTGAAAAATAAAGGCCACAGTGTGAAAATTAGAGCACGCTCGGAAACTGTTGGAATCTGGCACACTGTAAAATAATACTGAAATCAGCCATTTTTCTCTGTTTGCAAATGTAAACAGCTAACTTCTACAAAGACGCGTTCATTTATAAAATAAATCATTTTTTCCCACTCAAAGAGATAAGTTTTTTTCTCTTTTGTGGAAACCAGTTTTTTTCACAATGATCTATTTCTTTTCGGACATGATTCAGCTATTTTATATCATTATATTTGAAGGTTATATTGTGGACATTTGTTGGAAAAAAATGTTTTTTTCCCATGCATATGTATTACTATACAGTCGGCATAAATCAAATTGATTTGAATACAAGATATGAGATTGAATACGTCAAAGAAGTAAGTGATAGTGGGCATAACACGTCTCTTGAATTATGGATAAGTCACATAAGTCGGTCGAGGATTCAAGAGAAATTAAGTTGAATCGAAGAAAAAAAAACATTAACCGCGATTGCTACTTTGGGAGACCTTCCAGTTAGTCTTCTGGGTCCAGAGAGGCTGATACAACGAACAGGTCCAATCGTATTGCCAAAGAAATCTACCTGGTTTATTCCTTTGACCCTAATAGTTACGCTATAGGTTTATAAAATGTAAATAAATTATTTTATCTATAATATTATGCGATAGTCCCTCACATTCATAAAAAGGTCGTACTTTTATATTTGGCTGACATGGTTTAAAATTGGACAACAGCTATGTAAACACTTCCTGTATACCTTCATTTTTATTAAAATATTTTGAAATATTTTAATATAAATGTACCGTGTGTGCCGTGAGAGAACTCGAACGTGGAATTATTTTGTTCAAATCTCAGTTCCCATTTTGCCTCGTTTATATATAGAATCCAATCGTTCGGCCGATGGGTGCCAGAAATACATATATCTAAACGACGACAAGGAAATCGAATATAACTGTTCTCTCTGCGGCAAATAATATTGAGAAAACAATTTATCTTTACCGTTGCTATTTTATTTAGAAAATTGAATATTTTTCTTGCGCGTGGATTTTGGAGAAAATACCATTTTTATTTACGTAAATTAATAACTTTTTGTCATTACCTCCTGATGCTTAATTGAAATGGGTTATTTTTGATTTAGATAGAATCCATATTTAAGTGATGAAATATCGTAATAGTAGCTGGATTCGCAAACCTGTAAATCCATGCTATAGATGTTATGTGATAGTTGACGCCGTTTTACGGAAAAAACTTCTTCGAAGAAATCGTTATTCAATACTGATTTAGAGTCCAAAGGTGAGGAAGTTTTCACTCATTCATTAAACTCATGAAATCTATTTGTGTAAGTAAGAAAAATGTTATTCCTTGAGATTGTCTGCATGTCTCCGGAATGCCATTTTTTATTTATCTATTTTTAAGTATACTAGCTATCAGTTGGTTTATGATATTCCGAAATGTGGGTACCTAATAACGCGCGGTTAAAGAATTCGAAGGTGTCACCTGGCACTTCAGATCTGGTAGTGAAAGACCATCAACATTTCTCCCTTATTTGAATTTCCATAGACTTGCCCAAAGCACTTTTGGGACTTGCGCGGACTTTCCGATAAAAATAAGAAAATGGCGACGCTGAAAGCATTTTCCACTTATTTAAAGGAATTTAGCGTCAACCTTAACTTTTAAGTAAACCATCTTCCCAGGTGTGTTATAGTATCCAATAGGTGTGCGACATGAAGATCCGTAAAACCCGTCTAAAATATATATTTTATCCATCCGTTTCGGTACCAGAAAATGCATCCGGTCCTAGGAAAGGAAATGAATCCGAGTAATGGAAAACCGAGAAGAACGGAAAACCTCAGTGGAAGGTAAATAAATAAGTCTTTGAATAAGATTTTCATGTTTCACCGTGGAATTAATTTAAGGATTTTTCTTTTGAAAGCATTTTCAGTAAATGTTGAATATCGGATACCGAAGCGACGCGACGTTGATAACCTCCGTGGAAAAATGCTAAGCTCCTTGGTTTGAACTCAGATCGCGGGTACCTTTTGTTTGTGTGTTGTTTCCTAGCGCGTTTCTTCTATGACTTCCCTTAATACTTTCTTCAGTCTCGTAACTTTCCCCAAATGGGGATATCGTCGTTCCACTCTTGGTTGCGGGGGTTAAAACTATTGTAAACTATTGTATCAAATAAAAGAACTTCGTATAACATTGGCTACCAAAAGTAAATATATGTTATTTTGGAGTAGGCAATCATCAAAATTGAATTAAACGTAACAACATTCATAATCTTCACGTTCATAGATGGCGTTAATTAAAATATTCATAAAAAAAACTTTTTGCTAGTTATGCTTTAAATTAATAAAATGGTATGTTTTTGGCGGGTATTACATACAAATGCAATGTTGAGTTTGTGATTTATCACTCGCTAAACCACCGAAGCAGTTTTTATAATTACAACACAGAAAATAGATATGGAAGAATAATTTTTCAACTGACTACAATACAAAGGCGTAATATATATATATAGATATCTAAATATAATATGGGAAAGATACTCAATGTTCTACAAAATTAGTTACATTTATAATATTCATATTTGTATTAATATATTACATAAATTTTTATTGATTTATCAATGCATTATCGTGTTTGTAAAGAATTGAGTTTTATTAAACTATTTAGAAGTATTCGAATTGCGTATAAACATACGTTCATCCGCAAACAATTCATCTTAATATTTTAAAACATGACATGCAAAAATATATTTTTTTAATGAAAAATGTTTAACGTTAAACTCAAGATTTTTGAAGTGAAATTCTTCTTAATAACAGTTGTGATTTGAAACTCGATGAAACGAAAAAGCGACACTAAAAAGAGATAAACGTATACATCTGTAGGATTTTGCTTTTTTTTACATGAGCTCTACACAGTAGGCCCTGAGGAAAATAATTTCCCTCAGGGCCTATGCCATCTTTGGGAATGCTGTGTGGAGGGTTTTTTTAAGGAAAGGAAGGAGAGGAGAGTTCTGGGAAGGAAAAGGGTTTAAGGGGTGGGTAGGAATCTGGGGTTCAGTGTGTCCTGGTCATCCGCCTCCAAGACCTAGACAAACCTCACCCCATGAAACCGGGCACCCCTGCTAAATCACCAAACGTAGCGAACCACTTGGGGTGACCTATGGCAGAGGTGTTGATTATCCAATAAAGGCTTGCGAGAGAATTAGAAAATAATCGGTCTCCTCGTTGTGCAGTGCTTCGTAGCCTCCCCACTCTTGTCTACTTTATTGTTCTGAAGGTTTCACTTCTACTGTGTGTGAATTGTGTTGTGAAAACACTTGCGTTTTGAAGTGAAAACTTCTTTAGCACCTTTGTGATTTGAAAATCGATGAAACGAAAAAGAGACAAACACATACATCTACACGATGTAGCCTACGTGAAAATGAGGGAGAGTATAATCAGTCCCCTCTTCTTGTGCGGTGCTTCGTAGCATATCGGTTTCTTCTTTGTACTTCGTGGCCTCCCCACTCTTGTCTACTTTAGTTTTCTGAAGGTTTCCCTTCCACCGCGTGTGAATTGCATACTCAGTGTCGGTTTTATAATATCGTAATAGGCAAAATCTGCACCTGGACTAATTGCATAGGAAAATAATCAATTATATGTTCATAATAGTGTTGTAATTACAAATCCGGATTATCTTACGAGATTGAAAACCATAATCGGAAATTCTGAATAAGAAGTCTACCATAACAAGATCCATTTCATTGTGATCGGCAATGGTAACAGCATGCAGGAAGATAAACTAACCTCTAACAATGCGGCTGGGTCTACTATATGGCCATCGGATAATCCGCTCACAAAGGACCCTGAACACCTGGCCGTTATGCACGTGTTTTATAATATGACGTTTTTCTAATTATTCTAATATGTGTTATGTAAACGGTTACCGGACATCTCAACAATTTACTACTTCATCAACCCTCTGAGAACTCATTAAAAGTGACGATTTTTAAAGTGACAACTTCTTTAGCACCGTTGTGATTTACACACTAAAAAGAGACAAACACATACATCTATAGGATTTAGCCTGCCAGAGATTGAGATAGCAATTAAATATTTATATGTTTCACGGGTACTCGGTTCCAATAATCTCCTTTGGTCTAGCGGTATGTCTAATATTCTAGCCACTGTAAAATGAACAGGAAAAGAAAACACAAAAGAAAGCGACATCTAGCGACTCCTAAGAAGAAAACCAATACTAATAAGATGAGCAAATGTATAGGAAAAGATGCACAGGAATTCGACGACAAAAATATGTAAAAAATCATCCTTCACATTGATAAAAAAGTGCTTCGTAGTTTCCCCATCTTGTATACTGTAGTTTTCTGAAGGTTTGTCTGATTTTTTTGAATTTGTTAAATAGGTTGCGTTAGGTTGCGCTATGAGCTATTGAAAAAAAATCATCATTTTTAATGACTTTTCAGAGGTGCGTTGAAATGTCACTTGTTGAGTTGTCATGGTCCCATGTAATTGTTTTCGTCTTTTCACAGTTAGAAGGTTGTGATAGATTGGCACCAGGAGGATTTCTGTCCTCCGCCGCAGTGAAACTGCAGCGTGACCCAGCTTTCTTTATGCTATGCCCCACCGTAGTCTTTTCAAAAGTCAAATGCCTCCCCCGGCATCTTTTTTAATTAAAAGTAATTACCTAGGGAGGTCTTAAAAAAATTAGAATATTTTGAACGTCACTTATTAGTAGTGTTGCTGAGAGACATAGGCTTTACTAGTTTGTCATCTTATTGTTGAACTGTTTTAAGAAATGCTGATATTGATGGCTTGATTACTATGTTTTTTTTCTCCACATTTAGCGATGAGTAATAAAATTTGTTAACTAGCCTCAAGACCAAGGTCGATATTTGCAATTTCGGCAGAAAATAGATTTGTTAATGTTGTTCGTTTTACAAATTTTTCCTTAAGATTTCGAAAGAAAATAATATCTGAATTAATATGAGTACTATGTTTCGCCTTCAAATGTGCTTCATGACGACCTCGTTTCATTGGTAAAGGATTTCTTACATAGCAGATAAAAAGGTAGGCATTCGTCGTGCTTAGCAGGTATAAAACCAAATTTTTAAAATTCCTCAGAATTTGGATTTTGGTTGCTCACTCTTTTGCTAAAGATAATACAGGGCCTTGGCCACACATTTAGCTGTATGAAGTAGCTGTATTTAAATATAATATTATCATGTGCGCAAATGATAACCCAATTATCACAGAAAAATACAATTGAGACAGTTCAATTGGTGTTGCCAGTCTACAAAATTTTTAGTGTAAGTTTTAATATCCTCCTGCACAGTTTCTGTGTTTTTAGATAATTATTAAAATTAGGCGTATAATTCAATTTTGTGCATCTCAGGCATTTTTTTGTATGACCTATGATCATTCTGCAAGAGGCTTTAACAACCATGCAAAGCATTCTTCAAAACAATTACAACATGAAGATAAATAAAGACAAAACAAAGCTGCTGACTGTAGGCCTAACGCAACATCAGATGAGAGTAGAGATGTCAGGAGTTCCACTAAAGAACATCAAGGAGTTTGTCTACCTCGGGAGCAAAATAACATGGGACGGTCGGTCTAAGAGTGAGGTCGACAGCCGTATACACCAGGCTAGGCTTGCATTCAATAAAAGGTCGAAAATAATAGAATCGAATAATATAGACCTGAAACTGAGAATACTCCTCATCAAGACCTATGTATGGAGTATCTTGATGTACGGCTGCAAAACATGGTGCCTATCCGAAAGAGATAAACGGAGACTAGAGGCTTTTGAGATGTGGTCCTATAGAAGACTACTAGGAATTTCCTGGAGAGACCACATCACAAATGAGGAGGTTCTCCAAAGAATCGAAGGAGGAAGGCACCTGCTCAGGACCTTGTCCGAAAGGCGCGCAAGATGGATCGGCCATGCAATAAGACAAGAAGGCCTCTTGCATGCCATAATGGAGGGTATGACCGAGGGGACAAACGCTAGGGGACGCCCACGCCGAGAGTACCTGGAGGACCTGCTGGTGGACGTGCGCTGCTTATCATATGCAGACTTCAAAAGAGCCGCACAAGACAGGGAAGAGTGGAAGAAACAAATAGATGAAATTGCTGCAAACCAATCCCAGGATTGAAACCAGAGAGAGAGAGATGATCATTCCCCGTTATGTGTGGAATTGTTAATAATTGCCGATGTGTCTCATGGGCGTACGCCCAACTATGGGAAACACTGTGCTAGAGGGTTCAAATGAAGAAAAGCGTTTTTATTTATGTACACGTATGTGGGTGTATCTGGTATAAATATGTTTTTTGAGTACTACACAAGAGTCCCAACAGCTTCCAACCGTCAGAGCGATTGAGAATATGACACCCCTAATTGAGGTATGTTATGAAAAGGTTCTGGGAAGGGGATTGAAACGGAAAAGTGGAATGTGGGGGAGTACCTGACTATTGGCAAAGTTTTGATTCTGAATGTTCATTCATTCACCAGGACGTTTTTGAAAGTAACTACCAATCTGAATATTATAATTTTTTTATATTGAATTGATTTTGAAACGGTACAAATTAATTAAATTACTTTTAGTTGCGCTCGCTGGGATGCCCTGATTTGAACTTGCGACTTCCGGATTCGTACCTGAGGATAGAAATCACTCATCCATGGAGGCCGTCAAAGCCATCAATATTATAATTATTAAATATATTTTTAGACGAAAAATTTAACTTCGTTATTTTGAAATCCATGCACTTTAGAACAAAGAAAACTCTGTTGACATAATATCATAAAAATTGTGATTTTAAGCATAATAATAAAAATAATATTTGGCTATTTTGTATAGCGCCGTTTTTGGGAAAAATCATATCGAGAGCGCTGTACAAATAAATATATAAAGTAATTATTACAACCATGATCTACGACAAAGATTTATTACTAGTGACATCTAAGACTTATAGCAAGTGACTTACACCTTAAACTCATAGCTATTGACTTATGACTAAGATATATAAAAGCTGACCTAAAACTAGTCACTTAATGACATACATATTTACAACCATGACTTAAATTTAGAGATTTACAACTAACATAATATGTATTTTCATTTAAAAATACTTGAGTAGGGTTTGCAGTTATAATTTATTGTTTTGGTCCAAAATATCGTTTTATTTATTTATTTATTAACGCCTTTTTCCGGGACTTTTACATATGAATAGTGTAATATACAGTAAGTATTATATATAACAGAACTGACTCAGTAACAATATTTGTTTAAAGATAAATTGAAGATGTCCACTGACTTTGTATAATGGTTTATTGATTGTTATTTGAGTGCATGATTGTTCTTCGAGTGCATGGATAGTAAGTCCGTATAATTGGCTGCGCCCTCCAGTTCCCATGGCGACGTATCAACTCGAACAGCGAGCTCATAACTCCCGCTCCCCAGAAGCCTCCATTATGCAGCTTTTATACATTCAGCGATTGAACTTCCTTTCGTGGCCCAAAACAAATAAGGGGAACTTTTCTATTTCGTTTTCGGGGGTTGTTTACCAATAAGAGTGGCGAGGAAGCCTGCCAAAGGGGTGGCAATGAAAAATGGTGGAGTTTGGAGTTCCCGCATAGTGTTAGGTTTGATACAAGGCGCAGGGAGCGGTTTCACTCATCCTCCAAATGATTGAATTCCGCTTTTTTCCATCCGAAACACTCTTTGAAATCTGTTTGCGCGGAGAAGTAATGAATAAATAAAATTTGAAGCTTTTAAACCACCGTAAACACGGCTTGTCTCTCGTGTTCTTGGCAGCCTTTATTCTGGAAATGATTTGCCTATTTCCTCTCCGCTTCCCTGCCTGAAGTTTATTTCGATAAACAAATGTAAATAAATCGATTATTTGTTTTGAAAGGGTTTCAGATTTTCTTTCCAGTATATTGAATGCTTGAAAAGAATTTTATTGCCAATAAATACGTGGGTGCAAATGGAAGCTTAATGAAAAAGAAATCATGTGTTTGCAATGGATTTTATCTAACAGTCTAAAAATGTTATGGAAAATGTTTTTGAAAATTTTGTTTTTTCTTATTTTTATTGCCTACCAAAAACACGTTTTCTGTTTAAACTATGAACATAATATGTAGCAGGTACGTATGGAAAAAAAATTCATTCATTGACACATGCTGATCTCGGTTTGGTGATTCCAGTTTTTTATTAGAGTAACTTCCGATGTCCTCCACGTTCATCCACTTTCACCAACAACCTTTTCCGAAATAACGACGAAGTCCAAGCATTTGTGATAAATTATTAAAAACGTCAAAGGTTTCTCTTGATTTCATAAAAAGTATAAAACAATCTCATCATAATTCTAGTAATATCTACACAAAAAGCAATTAAAAACATATTCACGATTTAGTTCAACAATATAACTTTAATAGGCGACATAAAATCATTTTCAGTTGATAAAATAAAAAAGGTATTTGTATCAAAAAAATCGTCAAATCCCTTCGTTTTAATAAAAATACAGATAAAATTGTTATTTTGTCCGACAAAGGCTTATTTTCCATAACAAAGTTTTGTAAAATCACTAAAACCCCCAAAACCATCACCGCTCGTAACTGGTAACATGATACTGCCAGTCGAATTTCTACTGAACTCAATTTTGTTGATTTTGTTAGTGTTTGGAATTCACCCATCGATATAGCAACATTTCAAATGTTCGCCATTTTAAAAGCTTTCGTAAAATCTACCACTTGGTCCGTTATTTCACAGCAAACTAAACTCTAACACCACCACTTTTTGAGGTCGTGTGAAGCCTTTTGCGGCCATGTTGCTGTTTAAAATAATTATTTACTTTAAAAGCGATCTTTTCAAACGTAAGTAATTTGAAAAGGTCCCGTTGGATCCTTCGAGCACGCTCCAATGGCTATTTGTCCCCGATGAGTTGCGTTGGGAATACAAATCGAAATTTGAGCTACATATTTTACGCTCTACGTTTTTATTGCTTTCGAAACACTTAAACAATTTGTTGAAAACCGACTTTTTTATTAGGCGATAACCTAATTACTCGCTCCTTACCGCACGCTTTGAAATGAACCTATCAACCAACCAACCTGAACCAATAATACTATAAATGTGATTACAAGGTCAATAATATGACAGTCAATAAGTAAAGCTAAATGAAACAATTTAACTTTGTTTGAACCACTTTTATACTTGAGTAAATCCGACCGGTTTCAGAACGATCGTTCCTTGTTCAGGGCAAATGTATACTGATTTGACAGTTTTGAAATATGGAACAATGTATTATTATGATAGGGGTGAAGCCGTTGCTAAGTATTAATGAAGAGTGGGTGGGTAGGGGAACATATCCATGACTGGGCTATAAGACAATTTTTTTTGTTTGTTCATAATAGATTCATTATTTTTAAGGGATTTTTTTTTTATTTATTTCCAAGGCTTTTAAGTTATCTAAACGTTTTCCTTTATGATTGGACTATTAGACAATTTTTTTGTTTGTTCATAATATATTCATTATTTTTAAGGGATTTTTTTTTATTTCCAAGGCTTTTTAGTTATCTAAACGTTTTTCTTTATGAAGAATATTATACGAAGAATATTTGGAGAATATAATATGAAGAATATTTATCCCCGCATTTTTTTCAACACTATGGTTATTTTCAATGATATGGTTAGCGAACTCAGAAAAATTATAATTATTAAGACACCTTAAATGTTCTTTGATTCTCATTTCAAAATTACGAGTTGTTTTTCCAATATAAAATGAGGGACAATCGTTACATCTGAGTTTATGTATATATTCCGGAATTAGTCAATTTATGTCAATTATTAGTCAATTTATTAGTCAATAAGTAAAGCATTCAATCGAATCTCTTAGGATCGGTTGTCTCATACAAAACATACTCATTATAAAAGAAAACTCCTCAAATTTAGTTGTTTGACTTGAAATGAACTGAGAATCATAAATTTGAGAATCATAAGTTTAACCGTTCCGAAATTCCAAACCATTCATGCACAAACAAAAAAAATTACAAAGACCATTCAGATCTGAGTTTAAATTTCCGCCATTTTCAATCAAATGAAAAATGTTAATATTTTGTTAACACGTGACCTTAAAAATAAAATTAAAACCTAAATAAATTATTGTACCCTTAAAAATAAAACTATTTTATCAACCATTATGATAACCATTATAAAAAACCCTTTGGTTAACCACTAACGTAGAATATAATCAATTGGTGGTTTGATATATTATTAATAAAATATTCTGTATTTTATATCATCCATGGTTAATAATTGATTTGCATTTGGATGAAAAAACACGATAACTTTGAGCCTAGTATATTTTGTTACGTTATCTACATACCATATTTTTTTCTATTTGTGTTTATCAATATCTTCGTCTCAATTAAAGTTCCCCCCTACTGGACTATACATCTAAACGTTGTCTGGTTCTCATAACAGAGATTTAAATTGGTGCGCAAGAGCTCCAGGCTGTCATTCCAATTCTGAACCCTTCGTTAACACCAGCTCAACAAGCAGGCTTACCAAAACACAAACACAGTTAAAACGAAACCCAAACACAGCTAAAACAATGGTATACAGAAGGAGAAACACCTGTGGTACTCTTTACCCGTCCTTGTACCCTCCCATGCTAACCCATACCACGGATACCCCTGCAATGGACCCGCTGGAAGGATTATAAAAAAACATAGGGCGAATTTGGCAAGGATGAAGGACCGCAGGAATCTTAAATTTGTCGGTCAGATTTCGGATAAAAACGATTTCCGCCGGGGTAGAGCAGATGCCGTGCATGTGGCTGTTTTTTTTAATATCAAGTAGGTTCCTGCGAAGAAGGGGTTTCGGAACCTGTTTGGATTGTGTCAATATACTGTTTTAGATAATCCATAAACTACAATTTCAGCAAATCAAACACTAACAGTGTGATGTCAGGAATGCAAATAAATAAATCCACTTATATTTAAGGCATTTACTCTAGCCAATGATATACTATTATAAACTTTATGGAAATCATTATTTTGTCTGTATTCTGCCATATTTATATTCGGGATTAAAAAGTTCAAAAATTCTTGTTAAACAAAGACAGCGTCAGCGAGGGATAATATATGCAACAATACATGATATCGCACGGAAAAGTTAACGGTTGGCAACTTAACCTTCCGCTTTCCAGTGAAATTATACCACTAGTTATGCCGGTGGGGTATGTGGACCCGATGATTTTGAACGGGTTTTTAAAATTTGTATACAGGGTGTTAAGGGACGTACTTGACTTACTTTAACCAATGATTCCTGGCATTATTTGGAGTAAAAAATGTTTATGAAATTTTGGTCTCCGGTGACATTTTTGATGTTTTTTTTTATTTATTTTTTCTACAAAAACATAAAAAATGGTAGGTGTTGGACAGTTGGAGGCGTGGTAAGGGGTTCGGATTCTCGGCTGAGTGACCAGTGACGAAGTTAGGAAGAATTTTTTTTTTGTTTGATTTTGAAGAAAAAAAATTTGAAAAAAAAAAAAAAAGTTGTCAGAAAAAGTCACCGGAGACCAAAATTTCGTTAACATTTTTTACTGCAAATAATGTCAGGAATCACTGGTTAAAGTCAAGTACGTTCCTTAACACCCTATATATTAGTGTTACTTTTTTAGTTTTATTTTCTTGTTTAAATATATTATCAGCTCAAAGTCACTGAGTGTTTGAGGAAGATTACCAATGCGGTGACCGAGTATCACTGGCATCCGGTACGTCTTAGCTCTCCACACAAGACCGCAAAGAATGGAGAAGTCTTACCCACGATGGAAATTGGAGTAGGGATCACGATCCTCAACGAAGAGGAACCGACTTGAGATGATTTATAAATAAATACAAAACATTTCAGAAATCAAAACTCCCCTATTCACCATGAGCCACCTAATTTTTGACTAACAAAAATGTTACAAAATTGTTTTTATAATCGTGCAAAATTTTAAACATAATAAAATCATAAACGAAACAAAGCATTGTGTATATAAAAGGAAACATTTTTTAAATATTTAACTAAGAAAAAAAAAATTGTGATTAAGCTTCGTTAGATTTTTGGCTTTGAAAATGGCACATTTTTGGCATGAGAAAATTAAGCGTCCTAAACAAATATGAGTACTGCAAGAGTGACACAAATATTTCATCAGCCAATAATTTGTGTTAGGACCTGTTGTACACCGGTGATTTATATTAGGGAAGTCGTTGAGAATCATCAAGACAATATGTACAAAAAAAAACATTTATATTGGAATGTAAGTGAAGCAAACTTAAAAGTTTATTGGTAATCATGGTTTTCTCCAATTAATTATGCTTTAATGTCCTCTGCGGATAGTTTCCGAGAAATTGTTAATAATGCGAATCTTAAAAAATGAAAACTTAAGAAAACAATAAACTTTGATGAAAGAAAACGGTAAAAATGAAAGCTCCTTACAAAACAACTGGTTAGTGTGGCTGGTAGCGTATTGAGACCCGCGCGGACTTTGATGACATATATGCTTCCGAGGGTAGCGTGGGTAAAACTTACTTTTCTTTATGTAATACTAGCGTGACTCATTTGCTACTGAAAGGCAAGACATTTGCGCGCAATATTTTAAATAGTTTATATTTATTTTAAAATGCCCTGTGTCTGTCAGACCCCACCAGTCACGCGAAGGGGTTAAATCCCGTGTGAACATGAACGTTCAGACAGCATACATAATCCGGATGGTAATAATTGCATCCACTGTAAAACTTCCGCTGTAAGCTGAACTTTAACTTTACCAGTGTCTAAAAGTTTCTCTAAGTTCTAGTTTTCGGTCGATGTTTCCAAAACATACCTCGATAGTTTGCAGTTTAACGATACTTACACTCAAGAGGGGTATCTTGTATGCAAGGCTATTCATAAATTTCGTGAACGTTGTTCACCTACAGCGCATTCTGAATCCTAAGAGTAGGTATTACCTCAATTATTTTTCATCGCTAACTCATAGGCTTAGCTTTATTATCGTGTTATTTCTGTAAGTGTCATCTACGTATATCATTTTGGTCGAGACTTGCTTATAAAGTACAAAAATATAATTACTTTTTAAAAATTATTTAAGTTTATTTAGAAGACTTAAATACTTTTTAAAAATTATTTAATTTATTTAGAAAATATTAAACATTATACTATTATATTAAGTACATACATTCATTTTACATTTAATAGTGAATAATATTATATAAACCAGTTAAGTTCCATTTACAAAAAGAATATTATAGTTGCATATTAGAAAGCAAGCAGATATTATTAAAAGTTATTATATTACAGAGCATAAGTAAAAATGAATAAACATAATAAATAATGAATAAAGAAATAACAGTTTGATTTAAGTATTATTATCTTTTATTTGACATTAAACGTTTCAATGGTTCAATGGAAAATATCAATATCTCGTAATCGTAAGATTTACAGATCCGTCCGAGAAATGAGTTTAGGGCGAATTTCGATTTGAAACGTTGTAGATAAAACAAATTCGATTGCAGTTTACATGCGGTAGAAGCAAAACTTTACCAAAACAATCTCAACCAATACTTTAAAAGTGACATCATTATCAAAGCGGCCGATGAGCGCAGTTGATGCGTCGCAGGTGCACTAATCATAATTTCCGTTTCATCCGAAATCCAAATCACAGACGTGCTGTAGAAGTTTCACTTCAATAAGTAATTCGATCTTGTATTGCGGTCGGGGCAACGAAATGCAATCCTTTCTAATAGGGCTGGTGAGTCAATAAGTCAGTTCACAATCGTACGTCAAATAATTTTCTTCGTTTGTAAGGGCAATAGGGTTACACTGATGGATTTCATAACGATAAGACAGGTGTTTCAGAAATTTTGTTGAATATTTTCAATTCGGTTAATACAAGTTTAACATTGAGGATTCCAATTTATAGTTGTAATAAGTATGGTGACTTTTGCGTTTACATTTGTTTTTGTAAGATCTAGTTGATTGTCTATGCAATATTAATTAATTTTAATAATCTTCTTGTAATTTATTGCAATCATCTGATGAGTTTAGGCAAATTTATACTTTCATATCATTAGTGTAAATAATGAAATCATGATTACTGATGACGTGTTTGACATCATTGAAATACAAAGTAAAGAGCAAGGGCTAATATCTCGATAACGAACGACTTTTTACTTAAGTCATATATTCCGGTCTGTTATGTGTTGGCCTAGCTTCCCAGCATGGGATAATGTTGAATTTCGGGACACCCTGATGTATATGATTCGATGCTTGTTATATCAAGATTAAAAAATGAAAATAATTAGTTTAGTCAATTGTTAAGTATTTCCGGTACCGTCACTTGTTAAGTATTCCAGAGCCCGCTATGAGGAATGGAAAGAAGGATCTCCCGCTCCGGCAGGCAGGTCGAGGCGAAGGCTTCCCGCTCATCTCGCAGAGCAGTCGGTCCCCTCTGTCGGGGTGCATTGACCTGCGCGATGATTAATCAGGGTTACCATCATAAAAGTTATTTATCGTGCCCTCTTCTTTGTGTAAATATATCTTTATTAGTGGTGACTAGCGCAGAATCGAGATCCTGGGCTTTTTCTATTGGAGTTCATGATCTTTTGAAATGTCCTTTAAGGCTGACGTCGAAAGTGAAAATTCAGCTTTGTCGGTGTAAATATGTTTTATTATATTTTTAAGCCTTTTGTAAAAAAACATTGGGACACATAGATGTGGTGGGCTTCACAAATTCACTCTGAAATCAAAAGGAAAAGCGTGTTTTAAAAATAGAACCTGGTTTCAAATAAATATAAATTTCGTGCCATACCTACATTCTACATTCTCTTTGATGAAATACCTTCAGCTTTTGTAATTTTACAGGAAAGTAGCCCCCCACACAAGAACTCCATCCAAATTGTTGTAATTTGTCACAATCAACTCAAGAATTCGGGAATTAAACGGCAATTTGGTGCGGAAGCAGAAGTTCGGCACGCATTCCCAATCCCCCGCACCCGTCCCCACATGGGATGGGGTTACTTGCGAGGCATGGAATAACGGCCAACTCCTCTCCAGTGCCGGCCCTACCATTGTCTTGTCCATCTGCCCCAACCACCGACTCGCCTTTGTCTACACGTCTACAGGAATGCCGCTCCTGTGAAGCTACCCACATTTTTTGTGTCTGTGCTTAACGACGCAACGCGACGTCTCGAACCTTCTCCACAGACGACAGTGTTGCGTCAACAAGTCAAAATCTCCCACGCTCCCGTTTATTGTATTTAAAGGACGATATTAAGTGTATAACCCTTTTACCTGTGACCGTATATCTCGTTCTGAATTCAAATTTCAGCGTTGGGTCAACAGTGGTCAAAATCTTTCATGTTTATCTTCCTCGTGTTTTTAGACAATCGTTACCCATTACCCTTTTGACTAGGAGTTGTGCTTAAAATCTCCGTGAAGCCGTTCAAATGAGGTCAATTATTTCTAGTGGTAATCGTTCACTCTCTCCTAGTAAGTTGGACATTAATTTTATTTTTACCCTTTTTACCAAACAGCCTTAAACATAATAACCCTTGACTTTCTAAAATAAATTATTAAATGGGCTGAATATATAACCGGGATCAGATACGTTAATATTTGTGTAAAGAGATTACCATAATCTTTTATCAGGTTTCGATGTTAATGAACACTATTATTTTGTTCAACATTTCGTCGCCTCAGTTCTTAATTGTCCAAACGACCATTTTAGTTTTTGTTATATCTCCACTTTAAAACTAAAAATAAAGTATAAAAAAAGGAAAGTTCATCACTTAATTAAGAATTATTTAAACTAATCAGACCTTTGCCTTTACGGAAATAGCTTTGTCTCATACACGTATCATAATGCTTCATTGAAATAATGAAAGAAAACCTTCACCTCCTGTCAAATTTTCAAATGGTCGTTTGGACAATTAAGAACTAAGGCGACGATTTCACATTCATTTTAAAGTTGGGGTGTTTATGGCATATATCTTATGTTACGTTTCTTTGACGTATATAGAAGTCGATTGTGATACCAATGTTTATTTTTTGGTGATAACTTTCAAACTAGACCAAAATATTTTTTGTTCGTAAAATGAGACAAAACAAAGGATTGGTTCAGAAATACCTGTTGTAATAAATTATACGTAAAATTTGAAAATATTAGCACTGAAGTATAATTCAATTAAAGTACGAGTAGCAAGGAAAAAGTTGATGAAAGGAAAATTACCCAATATAAACAAATTGATAAATATCTCTCTTAATTTACTTACTGAGAATGAGAAGGTTGTCTTCTAAAATTATATTTCAAAGAACTAAGAATATGAAAAGTGTTGTTCTTCTCATGTTTATCTTTAATTGTTTTCCTTTTGCCACAATGAATACTTTTCTATTAAAATTCAAATAATTAATTTGGATAGATCCTAAGAACTCATAATAAGTTGTACTGTTGCCTTTCAGATGATTTTTGGCTCTCAATTATCAATTATTATTAGTATTACCCAACAGCCTGACAATTTTATTTGTGATTTTTAAATAATATGCAATTTGGTTTCTGGTGTAATTTAAAAATATGCGATCACTACTTTTTAGAAATTTTTAATAAAGCCGATTTATATAGAATGCATAGTAGGTTATTCACAGTCGTCCTAGCTAGGGATTCGGAGGGAAGCGGACTCTAAATAGTTGCGTTGGTGTTAAATAATGATTTCCTCATCTTTATGTTTGTTGGTTTCATCATTTTTAAGATTCAACGTGCTGAAACATATGTAGCTTCATAGGTTTAGAATATAAATTTTTCTTCAAATTAATAGATAACTTTGTATTAACCACTTAATTATTTACAAAAACCGACGAGTTTCTTCAGCAAAGCTGACTTCTTCAGGGTTTTGACAGAACTAATTTAAAAAATAGACATACGTAGGTAATAGAGAAAAATAATAGACATAAATTATTATTGTTTAGGTAATAGAGAAAAATAAAAGACATAAATTATTATTGTTTATGTCTATTATTTTTCTCTATTACCTATGTATGTCTATTTTTTAAATTAGTTCTGTCAAAACCCTGAAGAAGTCAGCTTTGTTGACGAAACATGTCGGTTTTTGTAAATAATTAAGTGGTTAATACAAAGTTATCTATTAATTTGAATTTAAAATGTTACCACAAAATAATTTTCCACTATTAGAAGAAGTGATAAATTTTTCTCTTAAATACGTTAAACAGTGACTTTAAAAGTATCTCTTCCCGGCGGCAGGAAGGTACCCAGCCTCGAACATCTCGAAACGGTCAACTTTTAAATCTTTCCGAACTGTTTCAAAATTTGTAAGAGAAAAATTCGAGGCATGCTCGAAACAAAAGTTTGACAATTTAGTTTGGATTCTCTCACATGTTTTGTGCGCCGAATGGAAGGTCTCTCCTTTACGCACTAAATTCCACTAGGGGGACCACAATAGTACATTTTCACGTATCCAATCTTTTCCTTCCTAACCTTTCCCCCCACTTTGCTGTATTTTACTTTGGAACGATCCCTTGGCACCGGATAAGCGAATGAAGTCATTTTCAGAAAATAGAAATGACTTTATTTTGTACCTAGTATGAGATGTTTGTTTTATTTCAAAATACGTATCGATCAGAAGTGGATTTCTACAAGTCTTACCAGAGCTGAAAACGATTCGCGTTGTTTCGAATAATATGCTATTTTCTTTGCAGATATATGTATTAAAGAACCTACTTATTTTTTATAGTGGTTAGATTTCCTAGGTATTTGGAGGAGATGGAGAGAGGAGAGCAATCTCTGCCTGACGGTACTATTATTGTCACGAATAATTAAATGCTTACGTACCGGGAAGGGTGAATTCAAATTGGAAATCATTGCCTTTGAATTAACTATGGGCTTAGAATTGATTCTAGGAAAGCATACCGGTAGTTGCTATAGCAGAGTATTGGATTGAAAAAAGGCAGTGGCAGTTATTCAAGATTTACATGTCCTTAGCTCATAAGAAAATTCTCAGGAGGACAATATAAGCGAAACTCAATCGACAGAAAAATCAGAAAAAGATATTGACACCTCTGGGGCTCGAACCCAGGACCTCTTGCTTCTAGAACTTATTTCCTTATTAAGAAAAATGGGAACCATCATCAGCGGTAGGCGAATGTGTTTTATACACCCCTGATAAAGGTTAAACCTTAACCAACCGGTTTCGGTTCAACTTTAACCTTCATCAGATATTTAACCTGATAAAGATTCAGGTTGAATCGAACTGGTTGGTTAAACCTGATCCTTTATCAGGGGTGTATAAAACACATTCATCCACCCCTGATGAAGGTTCAAGTTAAAAACCGTTTGGTTAATGATTTATCACGAAAGTTATTCTTTCGTAATTATCACAAGTTCGCAGTGTGTTTATTAAATTTAAAATGCGCTTTTTAAAGTAAGTAGAATTTCCGCATCTTTACGATTTAATAATAACTGACTGTTTACAGATTAAATATGTTATATATTAAATGTGTGACTGTTTTCTGGTAGGTTTGGTTTTTTTTGTGTTGGTCACTTAATTGATTTAGCGGTATTTTTAAAATTCAATTTAAACGAGTAGAATGGATAGTTATTTTTCAAACCAAAAAGCTATCAACTCATGCGTAAGTCTTTATTACACCAAAAGAATGAATAATAATCGAATCAAAGTTTTAGGAGCTCAAAGTCAAAGTAGAAGAAAACCGTCTACTTATGCCTAATTCCGACATTGTTGTTGAATCAACCGTGCTTTTATGAAAGCATACCCATACCCAGACCGCTTCGTGTGGAAATTGAGTCCCATTCCGAAAAGGGTCCGTAAAATAAATTGGCGAGCAAATAATCTGGGGAGCATAAAAAGTTCCCGCCCCGCAACCACCTGCTAACAAGGCCCGGGCCCCGCCAGTCCCGGCACTGAGCAGTGAGCAAGCACTTGAGCAGGGGCTTGGCGTGACCTTTTTCAAAAGATTTCTGTGATTTTACAGAACAAAAATTTTAGTTGTTGTTTCGGTACTTGAACACATTCCTCCGTAAGATCTGTAAGAAATCCCTAAAAATAGTAATAAAAAAACACTTAATTAATATTCATTTATAATTTGACTGAAAGTTCTTAATTTTTTACTGACCTTAGACAGTGGAACTATGGTATTCACTGTTTGGATAATTTTACGAGGCTGAAGAAAGAAAAAATCAGTGTGTGCATTTCATACACGGTAGAAGCAAAAGCTTCAGAAAACTAAAGTAGACAAGAGTGGAGAGGCTACAAATTGCCGCACAAAGAGGAGTTTCCAATCAAAATGGTGCTAAAGAAGTGTTAACTTCAAAAAAGGAAGAGGACGGTTTACTTCATATATGTCTAAAATAGCAATTTCAAGCGACGTTTTGTTACTGCGTATTATTTCACCAGAATGATATTTTATTGTTGTACATAAATTTAATGTTTTAATATACTCGCATGCAACCGATAACACACGAAATCATTAAACGACAAATCGAATAATGGTTTGAAAAACTCAAACACGCCCTTGAACCTAGTCGTAGAATTAAAAAGGATTACGTATTTAAAAAAAAAATCGAGTGCAGGTAACACGCGGTAGAAGCGAAAATTTACTAAAACAGTCTCAACCAATGAAGAACCAAGGAGCCTTGAACAGTGAGGTCATAATCAAAGCGGCCAATTAGCGCAGACCTGGCGTCGTTTCCGTTTTATATCTCAACCAATGATAGGAGTTTGATGCTTCGCAGGTGCCGTATGCATCAATTCCGTTTTATCCGAATTAGAAATCACAACGGGGCAAAATGATGTCATTATAAATATTAAAATCACATTTTTTAACCATAAAGCGGTTGTATCATATTACCTCGTCTTGGATTATGGCAATCTTAATTTTTTTAAGCATATTGAAAAATCTTTAAATTAACATCAGTAATGTAAAATGTTAAAATAAAGGTACATTTGTAATGTAAATAACGAAAATGAAAACTTGTTGAATACGAAATATTCCTCAGATCTACAAAAAGATAGAAAAAATATTATAAATGTTTCAGTAAACTGACTAAATCTTACTTATAATATACTTATTATGAACATTATAATCTTTTCATACTATATAATAAAGTTGCCACCGCTGTCTGTAAGCATAGATCTTAACTAGTTTTAAACTACGCAACGGATTTTCATGCGGTTATAAACAATAGATAGAGTGATTCAAGAGGAGGGGTTATATGTTTAATTCATGCATATTATAGTAGAGAAAAGCCGAGAAATTCAATGATTCAATTGCGGGGCTGGCAAGTGGGCGGTGTGGATTTGATAAGTATGCATATTAACAGATGGCTTTGGTTATAAAGGTTGGGTAATGGCGTTGTGTTTCGTTAGCCACAGCAAAGTGTGGCCGGGTCTGCTAGTTACTTATACATATTATAGTTACCTTTTCCTCAAACCACCGACGGTTCCTTTTCCCCACACCACCGCACCGGCGCGCCGGAGACGGTTCCCTTTCTCCACAGTTGGGCGTAATTCGGGGTAAAAGAAAGCTCACGTGGGCTAATTGTGGGCGAACATATGTTCAAAAGTCGGGCACATAATGTGGGTAACATATTAGCGTCAAAGAGAATAGCTTTAGCCATTAAAATGCGAAAAGCTTCAGTTTACAATTCATGGAGAGATAAGCGACAAAAGTAATGTTTGTAGGGGACAATGCCGAAAGCGGTTAGAACACAGTAATGTATATTTTCCTGGTTACAGAGTCAAGGGTTCAGATCTTAATGGTGTTAACATAAAGAAGTATACAGACACATTTAGAAAAATTTGATCATCAATACCCCTTTTCACTCGCATATAAACAAGTAAAAAAATTCGAATGTAGGTAACACGCGGTAGAAGCGAAACTATATTAAAATAATCTCAATCAATGAAGAACCAAGGAGCCTTGAAAAGTGAGGTCATAATCAAAGCACAGTGAGTGAGGCCAATGCAGACCTCGCGTCGTTTCCGTTTTATGTCTCAACCGATAAGAGCCTTGATAGGAGTATAATGCTTCGCAGGTGCTGTACGCGTCATTTCGGTTTCATCCGAATTCCTATTAGCTAACGGGACTAAGGAAGTTTTACTTCAAAAATATTCACATTTTATTATGTTCATTTCTATTAGAATTAAATTCCACAATGATTTTTTTTTGGTCACCAACCTAGTGATTTGTGTGATTCTCTGCAAATGCTAAATAGATACTTTCGATGATTAAAAAATATATCGTGGTCTATTCTACGGGATTTTAAATGAACTTTAAAATGAACATAAAGCCCGGTCTTCTGCGATCTCCGACACAAACATTTGTAAAATATTACTGTAAACATTGGCAATGGGGGCGTGGCTTTACTTCAGACGTACACAAAAATGTGTAAAGCCACGCCCTATTGCTAATGTTTATAAGCAAATGTGTAGGCAAATGTCTGTGTCGGAGGTCGCAGGAGGCTTAACAGGTAAGTATAGGTACTGCAAATTTTCTTTGTATTTTGAAATAAAATCCAATCGATTTTAAGTTGATCGTAAGACGCGGATGCGAAGGAAATTATTTCAGAATTTTATTAGATGTACATACATACTACCTCTTCATTATGTATACATATAATGAAGAAGTTATGTATTGGACAATCATCGTAGTAAAATATATTATCTCGTTTACATTACGAGTATGTTTGAATAGCGTCTACAGTAGCTTGCTTAGGAAAAAAATAACCAGAGGATGTCGTTATACTTCGGAGATATTAGTAAAAGTTTGACATATATTGTTATACTACGTATGGGCAGATCCTGCGTTGGGTCGCTCTACAAGTCAAGGCTTCGGTCAGATTTCCAAACGACTTCCCCTCGAACGCTATAATGGCGTCGTGCTGTTAAACCAATTTACGGTATTGCAATTCTCCTAGGTCCTGGAGATTCCCGTTTGGATCGGACGAAACGTAAAGTACATTTTCAATGCAATATTTTTTTATCCTTCCAAGGCTTTGTTGAGTGGAACATGCATACAAGAATTCAATAAAACATATTCGCTAAATCGAATTGATCGTTAGACTGGAAAATAGATTTCCAATTCAATAACATAAATTTTATGAATACAAATCTTGAAAGCCTTTCCAATAGTCGTACTTTCCTGCGACTAAGGTTAATCTCAGCAAAGTGTCGAGATTTGGGTGTCAAGAGAATATAATATGACGCATAAGGTATGAGAAAGGAGAAGTGTGGAGGCTTTCAGGAATGAAATGTTTCGAAGTTAATAAAATAGTCGGAGTTTTGAAGTGAAACTTCTATAGCCCCGCTGTGATTTGGATTTCGGATGAAATGGAAATGACGATTACTGCACTTGTGACCTATCAACTGCGCTCATTGACCGCTTTGATTATGATGTCACTTTTAAAGGCTCCTATTGGTTGAGATATGAAACGTAAATTATGCTGGTCTGCGCTCATTGGTCGCTTTGATTGTGACCTCACTTTTCAAGTATTGGTTGAGGTGGTTTTGGTAAAGTTTCGCTTCTACCGCGTGTAAACTGCACTCGATTTTTTTTTAACGTTAGCTTCACGCTGGAGGCCCTGAGGAAAAAATCGGACTATATAATCTCTGGAGATGCTAGGTGGAGGGTGTTTTTAGGGAAAGGAAGGAAATGGGATTCTGGGAAGATAAAGGTATGAAGGGTAGGTAGGAATCTGGGGATCAACGTGTCCAGGAGCGACGGACGTAAGAATCCATTTCTCCCACTGCAGGTCGAGAGAGTCCGGCTGGAGAGGTTTAGGTTAGGTCTCTCTCAATCAGTCTCTCCCGATCCAGCCCGCCACGCGGGCAATTCTTACCCCATGAACCCGGGCTCCCCTGCTAAATCACCAAAAGGGCTGTTGGTTATCCAATAAATGGTTCCCGGTGCGGCGATACCAAAATGAAATAAGAGAATATATGGAATGGAGTCAGGAATGTGTGGTTTTCCGTCCTTCTATCTCCCCATTGAAATAGTTGTGGAGATGTAAAAGGTAAAAGAATATAGGAGATTGTCTAATTGTCTATCCGCTTGTAAAATTTATTTTTATTATTACACATACATAAATTAGATACGTGAAGTACAAGGGTTGCTATTTAAAGCTCAACTGGTTGTCTTTGGATGTTTACCTTTTATTTCGTTTAGAAATATCCTTTCAAATAGTTTTGAAATTATAAAAATAAATTGTACAACGCCCTTGAGATGTTTTTTTTACAAAAACGGCACTGTACAGTTTATCCAATTATTATTACCATTAAAAAATCATTTTCAAGTGTTGCAAGTCCAGAAAGTTCTCACGATTCCGAAAAAAATAATGTTCTTTAAATACGTCTATTTGAATTTCACTTTTGTTTTCTTGATTGAATGCAAGTATGAATGAAGCGGATTCTTGAAAGGGGAAATTAACCCGACATCGATTGAGCTAAAACTCGGCAGATACACTCGTTGTCAATGAAAATGCATTCTATTATCTTTTGGTTGCAATCCACATCATATATATGGACACACTTAATATACGACGTAAATGTCAGTCTTACAAACTCCTGGTTTGACCCGGTGCTTAGGGCGGTTAACTCAAATCACCGAGTAGTAAGGTTCAAACCTTAGTCAAAACAATTTTTTCTATAAAGTTTTAATATTCTTTTGAAAATTGATATATTATAGTAAAAAAAATCTGGTATGATTTTATGTAATTTGATTTGCAAAAAAATGAGTGTGATAATTCCATTTGAGATATTATACAACAATCAGCCGAGATTAGATAATGGACGTGATCTCCTGTCAGATTTGTGTGATTTTTATGGCTATTATTTGTTTTTTCTATGTACAACGTACATTAAATGAATAAATAATCATGCATACTTGCAGGAATTTGTGTTTAAAACGACTTAAACTAAATTATGTGAAAGTATATATGTAAAAATCACACAAATCTGACAGGAAATTACGTCCGTTATCAAATAACGATCCCACAAAAGATATAGAATTGCTCGGCAGGCCGAGATTCTTTACCAGAGTTGTACGATCTATGGGATATGGGGATATCGTTATGTGGTTGACCCGTAACATTAACGCTTGAAGAGACATTTTTAAACATAGTTTTCCCTGTGTTCAGCTTAGAGTAACAATATTGTTACTCTAAGGGTCTAAGGTGTTCAGTAAGATCTAATCACTTTTTAATGATGCTGATATCCATTTCAGCTTTTTATTAATCAGCTCGTCAAGTGTTTCAGCTTGACACATTAAAACAGTATCACCAGCATCCTAACAATAAAATTAAGATTTATTAGAAATTGTGATTAGTAATATATAAGGTGATTCGAACACTCCGGCGTTGTCCGGGCTTTATGCAGAGTTTTTTTCTCTTATTATGAACATCAACTATGCAAAAATTTCATCAAGAAGTATTAACATTCTGGTAAAGAGAGGTAAAAAGATACGTGGAAATTTTTTAAAATCTCGTGTAAACCTTCTTGGTGCAAATTATGCAGAATTTCATCAATCCAGAAAAACTGTAGATTTGTATAAAAAAAAGCTACGCGATTGCCGACACTCTTCTTTACATAAATAATATGAGATTGAAACGTTATTTAATAAAGACTAACAAACAGTTAAAAAAATTATCGTTGGAACCGGATACATCTATCTCTTATTTATATTTTTAAGGAAAAATGCTGAAAATAATTTGATATATTTTTTTTACCAAGTTTTTCAATTATAAATTGAATATGAATTTATATAGCCCTCCGCTATTACGTATATATATATACCAACATATTATGTTTGCCTTGCTTTTTATTATAATTATTATGTTGACGTCTTTGTGAGTACATTCATCCTAAGGGGGTAATATCAGCAATCTCATAATCACGTGTTTTACAATATGTAGGTACGACCTCAGTGTAAGAGCGGTGTTGGTAGGTAATAGTCAAAGTACAAAGAATTTAAAACTTTATTTAAAAATATTGTCCTTTGCTTACGTCACGTCGTCGGTATTAGGCCTTTCATGGTTTTATTCAATATACATAACCTACATTCATACACATAATATCTATTCTTTGCCAGTGAGTCCTTGAGATACCGAAGGGAGTAGGGAAAGAAGGAGATGGGGAAGCACAAACACAGCTGAAGCTTTTTTGAGCAATTTTATGCGATGAATGATGGGGAAGTAAAAGGATAAGAAGTGCCCGGCTGTTCAGATCTGATCAGCAAACATGGCTGAAGCATTTGAAGCAACTTTATATTACGATTGATAGTCTTTCACAACGGTGATACTGAGAGCATCTATCTTCTGGAGCTCTAGTAATTTTTTTTTATATTTCTTAGTATTAATTTTGATTAACTTAACCAGTTTATCGATTTTCAGGGAAGTTCTGGGAAGGAATAAGGTATGAGGGGTGTGTAGGAATCTGGAGTTCAATGTGTCCAGGATTAAAGGACTTCTACTGTGGTAGAAGGTGATGGGTCGAGAGAGTCACAAGGTTGGAGAGTCAAAAGGAGACCCTTAAGCAGTCTCTCTTGATCCGGCCGGTCACGCAGTAGTCGGGTAAACACCATCCGTCTCCAAAACCTATACCTACCAACAACCTCACCCCATGAACCCGAGCACCCTTGCTAATACACCAAACGTAGCGAACCACTTGGGGTAACCTATGGCAGAGGTTTTAGTTATCCAATAAAGGGTTCTCTGAGCGGCGGTACCCATACCCGCCTCCCAAAATGTAATTTTATTTTCGTAAATTGCTAGTTAATAAGTTGTTTACATTTCAAGTTAACACAAGCAATTAAACATAATACTTTAAGAGAGTTGATAAAGAAAAACGGTAACGCCAACTCCCTGTTGAGATTAAAATCATAAAGCTACTAGACAAGGCTTTAATAGTGTTTAGTTACCAGATATAAATAGTCAGGTACATCCTCACCTTCTTCTTTCCTAACTCCTCCCTATGCTTACTACCTACAGCCTCAATTGGAGATGTCATGGTCTCACTGGCCCCGGACAGTTGCGAGCAGTTGGACTTTGTGCAGCACTCACATAAAAAAATCTTGCATTGTGTTTCTTGTAAAATCTTTCTTTGATGAAAAAGTATTTCCAACATCCCAACACCCTTATTAGTTGGTAGCGAGACCTATTACTGTTAATAATTATTATTTTACGTCACCGGCAAGGCGATGTGCGCCATTCAAGCAAAAAAAACTTTTACTCAAGCAATTCAAGGCATGTCGACCTAGCGTTTCCCTTCCGCCTCCCCTTCCTCTCCCGCTTCCCCTTCCCCTCATACGTTCGCACTCTCCCCGCTCTACTCCCCCGCTTCCCCCGTCCCGCGAACCTCCCTTCCGAGTTCCCCTCCCCCTCCCGCATTCCAAACGTTCAGTCCCGGTACAGTCAGTTTCCAAACAGCTTGCGTGCCACCTGTTGCAATTTATTAATACAAATTGCATGGTGTCAGAGCTCACCAGGATACATAGAAACCACCGCAATCGGATGAATGGTTAACAACGCAATCTCGTATACATACCTACTCATGAAAAAACATATTTTATATATATAGATTTATGTTATATTATAGTTATTTATAAATTAATTGAAATATTCTTTAGCACCGTCGTGATTTGAAAATCGATAAAACGAAAAGCTATCCTAAAAAGAGACAAAGACAATAAACACATGCATCAGTAGGATTTAGCAAGCGAGAGAATGAGATGGAATAATCGATCTTCTCTTTGTGTGGTGCTTCGTAGCCTGTTTTAGTTTTCTGAAGGTTTCATTTCTACCGCGTGTGAACTGCACACTTGTACTTTTTTTATGGCTCGCATACTAACTAAGGTACTCTAGAGAAAGAACGCTTTTGTGGTCGCTAAATATTAAAATTAATATGTCTATCTAATATCTATATATCTCGCTAAAGAACATGATGGCTACAAAGTCTTTCTAAGTTATTGACTCACAGTTCAAGGCATGTCGACCTTCACAGTGCTGAAATCACCGATACTTGATAAATATTAAGAATCTATAAATTTTGACTTTACGTATCATTGCTTATTAATTTCGTAGTATTTACAATTTTAATTCTTTGGAATTTGCCATATTACGTAATGCTTATTATATCAACTCTTTGATGCTTCGACAATGCTACAGGCAAAACATCCGTTGATCTTTTATTACAATAATAATGTTGAATAATAAAACAAACTTTCCGAATTTTCGTGAAACATTTGGTACAAAGTATAAATCCAAAAATAGGAAAAACGATTTCCGCTTTCATTAGTACACTTCTGAGAACTAATTTAATAACATAAACATCTAGGAATTATGAATAACTCGGCCAGGCAGCGTAGCGTGATATATCTGAAATCTCCCTTGGCAACAATTGCTCAAAAGGTCATTCTTGAAAAGGCCTCCGTTTATTGTATAAGGTTTTACCTAATATACAAAATAACATCTTTTGACTGATTTGCATAGGGTTTTTGTAAAAAATTACATCAAGGGTGCCGAACAAATTTCTGTTGTGAATGTGTTTATCTCTCATGTTCAAATGACTCGAGAATTTAAGTGTCATTTTAAAAGTAGGAAGTCAATGTTTGAAGAATTTAGACGAGCGATTAAGTACGTAACTAATTATTACAATATTTAAAAAGATATTTATTTTTACTGGGATTTTTTCAAAATTCGAACTGATTTGTTGAGAATTCAGACTATCTGTGATATTCCATGGTTCTGCACCAGTCTATTATATTACCAACAGATTGCATCCACTCGATCATCAACCAATAACATAAAACCACATGAAGTTAGATACTATGTACGAGTATATCAGTGACTTCGTGACTTAGCTACGTAGATGCTGCGTAAAATGCAACTAAATATTATTTATATTTTGTAGACAGATGATATATGGAACACCGTTTGTTGTAATGTCTGTAGTTTTAGTTATAAATATACCTCAAACTTAATAAGTAGTTAATCGTCATTAGTTTAGACCGCCATACATTTATGCCTCAGCACATAATCCTTGCTTCATTCACATTTATATATTGTCTAATACGTACTCTTCCTTTTATACATATATTTCCTTTTTAGGGTTCAATAGGTGGCAACCATTCCTCGAAATCAACACAGGTTTGTAACGCATTTCACCTTCAAAACCCGTGTTCAATAGAAGACAAGAGGCGTCCATTTGTGCACGGGTTTGTTAGGCCAATTCTCTTTCCAAACCCGTGTTCGGTACGAGGCACGCGTCCTCCAAACGTGATTATAACATGAAAAAGGAAGTGTGTGAAACACACACAATATAATGGATGGGCAATAAAACGCAAACAGCCTTACTAATAAAATTAAAAAAAAACAACACTTTAAAATATAAAAAGTATTTTATATCATATTTTTTTATTATTACTCATCTTTTGGTAAAAGTGAATTTAGTCCACCTCACGGATAATACGGAATGTTCGTGTTGTTGAAGTTCAATGCACTGATAATAACTAATGGACAATCAAATATGACATTTGTCGGAATTACCAATCTAATAAAATAAATTCTCGTCAAAATAAAACCATAAAAGTACCTACTTCGAATTATTGGGTTGAGGTTCAAACTGCAAAAGCTGCATATCATCATAATTTAGACATACATCCCTAATTACAGAGTATTAATCAGTGCCCTACTGTTAATTCAATGGTTTTAACATTTCGAAGAAACCGGCAGGAAAACAAACACGGCGGCCATGGAGCAAAATAAATTAGTTAAGGAAATTTTCTCTAACAAACTGACTTCGCGCAGAGGAGATATTCCATCGCCTCTCCAGAATTTTTTTTATGGGATATATTTGTGTATATATATATCTTACAAATCGAGTAAACGTAAATAAACCAGCGACTTCACTCCAATTAAAGGAGAACATTCATCGAGAAATGGTCAACACACCCCGAGATTTGTGTCGAAAAGTTTTCGAAAATCTAAGGGCCTGATTTGAAGAATGCCATCGTCGAGAAGGCAGCCATTTTGACGAAATTATTTTTACGAAATAATTTTCCAGCATATTTTTGTTCTTGTCCATAATCATTTATTTAAACACAATCTGTATTTTTTCATGATAATTTCAAAAGTGCAAATATTTTATTTTATCTCAAAGTCTTACAAAACCGAGTGTTCAGTTTGATTGTAAGAAATCTCTTATCGAAAATCATAGAAATCACTTAATCGTACCTTGTTTTCCTCGGGCGTTCCCCAATTGTTCAGCCATTAACTCCAGCTTCACACATTCTCCTTATATTAGTATGTGAAATTCCGAGATCACTAAAAAACATGACCAATTTCAGATGTTCAAGGGTGGCTGCACTGGTTACGAGTGATTTCACGAACCCTCTGAAGGTCCAACTAAAGAGTCATGATTATGTATTGTGGTTGCTCGGGGCCCTGCCCGGCAAGTGACGGATTGCGACGAGGGGATACTTACCGTCCTGCGGCCAAGGTGAACCAACCGGAACGGTCCGGTCCGGTTCGACCAAGCCGCGAATCGGCCGCAATTCGTACCGGTCAACCCCAAATGGTCAACCCATAGAGAGTTTGCGTCCACGAATAGTTGTCGGTTAGTGCATTCGGAGTTAAATTGGTCGACTGGTGAAGCAGTGAACTAAGGATTGACTTTATTTACCGAATGTTCCATGGCAAAACAGAATTATATAGAAATTTTATGGAAAAAACTAGCCAAACCTAACTCAAACTATTATTTTATCATATTCTGTTGTAACTGTACTGTTTTGTCCATTTAACAATTCTGTCAATGACTTGAAGTACCTATTACCCGTTTGAATGCGTTTGAAGCCAATGCCATTGAATGCGTTTGAAGTACCCGTGAATATTCGCGATTCGTCTAATGGAAAGAGAGAAACCAACCTAATAATAAAAATACTCAAAAAATCAATAATTCCGTGTTATTTATAATTATTGAGATTTCAATATAATTCTCATACCGCAAAGTTAATATTTAAAAAAATATTAATATTCTAGCTGGTTCGAGGCACGCGTTGCAATGCCATATTCAGAGAAATAAATTTCTCTCTGCATGTCCTTTTCCGTGCGTCCCCGTTCCCCTCCCGCATCCCCTACCCTCCCGCATTCCCCTTCCACCTTCCACTTTCCCCGCCCACCCTCTCCCCTCTCCCGCTCTCCCGTCCGGCAAACCCCCCTCCCGCGTTCCATATATCCAGTCCTAGTACATTCAGTTTTCAAAACCTATTACAATTTTTTATTCATTTTCATTTTTCATATGTAACAAATATTCATTTTTGTATATTATTTATTTTAAGAACAGTCAATCAAATTTGGTACCTAACATAGGTACCAATTTTAAATATCTATAATTTAAAATATCCACAGACAATAGGCCACTTGCATCACATTTAAAAAAAAAATCCGGTTTAGGCAAATATTCTAAGATATTCAGTATTTTTTTTAATCGCATTTTTGAAACCCTGGCGATTTTTTGAAAATTTCAATCCGAAAAATCAGACCATTTTTTATAAATCGGAAAGACGGGACATAATTTTATATGTGTGACAAAATGATAATTACATAGCCGAAAATCATTTAAAAAAAGAACGTTTTCCACAAGAAAGGGCACAGGAGAATAACGAGGCATACCAAAAATATTACATCTCATAAATATTTTTTTCCTTGATTTACTTATTGATCATAAATCATTATAATGTACAACGTCTATATTACTAAATCCAATGTAATATACTTGTATTGTAAATTATAATAATAATAAGAATATTATTAAATTTCATTTTGTTAAAATCAGCACCACTACCATTATACCTCTAAAACACGTACAGACATCGTAAAATGTACGGGGTTCTCTTCATAACATCTGTCAAAAGTGAAACCAAATGATAAGTTCGCAGAGAACAAACAATAAATCTAGTGAACGTTAAATGTCATTTTCAAAAATTCGCCTGAAATCAAAGTGTTGCCATAAGAAAAAATAAATCAGTGTGGAACTTTACAAAATTAATAGGAACATTTTCGGAGACGGGACATTTTCATGTAGTGACGTCACGGGCCCAAGTAATGGATTTATTTATTTAAAAAAAAAACTGTACATTTCTAAAAATTTTACTAACATTTTCGTAATCTAGGTAAAAAATCTATCCACACGATTTTTTCCAAGTCGTTATGAAATCCATGCAAGTGGCCTATTATTTTAATACAGAAACAAAACAGCTGCCTGCTAAATTCAATTTAATCACACGCGCGAACTGTCAAACATGCGAAGTTAAAATAGTCGTTAAGTTTTCTAAAATTATAAAATTTTCTTAATTTTTCTTTCCGTGAGAACCTTCTACAAAGTAATAGAAAAATGAAATAGGTAAAGTCGTTCTGATGTATGGCGTGACCAAGGGAAACAGGGATTCATTTTTATATATCTTGTCAATTGAGATGGCGGCATTTTAGTGAAGAAGCGGTAAAGCTACATTTAGCCCACATATTTCAATTAGAGTTTAAACTCGGGCAAAGCCGGATTGTAACTACGAACATAATATGAAACTTATTATTTTAATATTAATATTTTGTATCTAGTTCAAGTTAAGTAGCGCAATTCAAAATCCTTCGTATAACTTTGTATTAATTTACAAAAACTTACATTTGGCTGAAATACTAAACCTCCGATGTTAAGACCCAGTCTTAATGTAATCTGTTTCACAATAAAACACAAACAAATTTACAAGAAATTATTAGGTACCTACTTCAAAAATTATATTAACGGTCTACGTGACTGAGCGGTAAGGCTCTCTTTTTTATGTGAATACCTCACAAAAGTCCTAGCTGCTCCCAGTGGGACTATGGAATCCCCAATTGGTGTAAATGGGGAGGGGATGGAGATGGGTAAGAGGAAGGTGAGGAAGTAACTTGCTATTCAGATCTCGTCACCAAACATGGTAAAAACTATTTCAAGCAACGTCTCAATTCTCAATATTGGTCTTACACCAGGGCGTTACTAAAATACTAAATGTATCTGACACTCTGTGGAACTTGCCGCAAATATACTATATCTTATTTTATTGAATTAATTGTGATATAACACAAATTAATCAAATTTGCTCCGACAAAAACAAATCCCACGACCTTCGGATTACGAGTCAATAGCCTTATCCCTAGACCACGGAGGCCTACTATGCTTCAACAACAGGTCTACTCTCTATTACCAATTCAGAAAGAAGCAAGTTCAAATTCCCGTGTGCCCAGGAAATTTTATTAAATAATTTGTACTAAATTAAAAAACACACTTTGTAAAGCACCACTTTTTATTAAAATTGATATTTAACAGCCAACCAGGTTTCGCTCATCTCGAGCTTCATCAGGGCTTATTATAACAACTAAAGATAATTATCCACAGACATACATATATAAAAGAAATTAAGAGAATGAGTGAAAGAGATAGCAACAGAATAGGCAACACCCTATTGGTGCCAGCAAGCGATACAAATAGAAAAGAGGAAGACAAAAATAATTACAGGATGGGTAAGTAAAGGGGGGAGGGAGAGGGAGGGAATTGTTTAAGAAGATGTTAACGGAATAAATTAAAAATGGAACTATCAGATAAATTGATTTGGTTATTTATAATGTTTGATTTATTATTGACGGCTTTTTTGATTTCGAGAGCTTCTAGATTGTTTAACCGAATTCCAATTCCATTTTTATGTAATATTTTAGTCCCGGAGGTTTTATCGAATGAGTGGTTAGTTTCTATTAGATGGTTTGCGAATTCTGAAAAAGCGTTACTATTTAAACATCTTAGATGTTCTTTAATTCTTATGTTTATGTTCCGGGTCGTTTTTACGATATAAAATGCAGAACAATCATTACAATTTAGTTTATATACGCCAGAGTGGCTAAATTTATCGTCAATATCTATAGTGTTAATTAAGTGTTTACCTAAGTTATTATTAGTGTAAAAGGCGGGTTTTATTTCCGGAGGGAATTTTTTTACGCTCAAAGAAGAAAAATTATTCGTATACAGTACTCTACGCCATTGGAATTGGTGATTAATATTTATATTATTATTAAAATTATTAAAAAGAAATTTATTTGATGCTGCTTGTTTCAATTTTTTATTAAGAATATTGTCTACTAGTTTTGTCTCATATCCGTTATTTACAGCGATTTGTTTAATTATGGATAATTCCTTATTAAAATTATTATTATTTAATGGTACTGTAATCATACGATGTATCATGGAGTGGAAGGCGGAATGTTTGTGGGATATGGGGTGGTTGGATGAATTATGAATGGTAGTATCGGTATAGGTAGGTTTACGGTAGATATCGAAATCTATTTTATTATTATTGATACTTAAAGTTAAGTCTAGAAAATTTAAGGTTGAGTTGGTACCTATTTCTAAAGTAAATTGGATTTGTTTGTGAAAGGAATTTATTATTTTAAGAAAAGAATTTAGTTGTCTGACGGTACCTGTCCAAATGCACAGAATATCATAAACGTAACGTCTCCACAGTAAAATATTTTTTAAGAAAGGTGATTTAGAAGCAAAAATATTATTTTCCAAATTGTTCATGAAAATGTCGGCGATTAGAGGACTCGTAGGGGCCCCCATGGCCAAGCCATCCTTTTGTTGATAAATAATATTATTATATTGAAAATAATTTTGGTTCAAAGAAATATTAAAAAGCCGCGACAAGTCATTAGCTAGATCTTTAGTTAAGTGTGAATTATTTAGTAAATTGGACATGAGGGTTTTACTTTCAGGGATGGGAACATTAGGAAATACATTGACTACATCGAATGATATTAATTTGCAGTTAGCGGGAAGAACCATGTCCTTTAGTTCGTCAATTAATGTTAAGGAATTTTTGATGGTATACTTAGGGGAAAACACATTGGAGTCATTAAATACCTTTGTTATAAAAGAAGATAACTTATAATTAGGGTAATAATAAGGATAATTTATTATTAGATAATTTATATTACCTGATGAAGCTCGAGATGAGCGAAACCTGGTTGGCTGTTAAATATCAATTCTAATAAAAAGTGGTGCTTTACAAAGTGTGTTTTTTAATTTAATATATAATGTCACACCACAAAGTATTTGCTTCCTTCGATAATAAATAATTTGTGTTGTTTAACAAAGAAGTTATTAAACATAATTTATAAAACGTATGTATTATATTTGCGGCACCATCTGACGTATATAAAGGACACCATTTAAAATTCTAGCGTTGTTCGAAATGGCTTTTTCCGAAGTTAGTGACAATAAAGGATTTTCCGTATACATTTACGTAATTTACGTAATGTATACGCATAAACAATGCAATAGATCAGTGTGATTTATAATCACGTTATTTAATATTATTGTATAACAATTATACTAAATATTTTATAGCGATTATAGTACAACAATTATATTATATATTGTACTTCCCCACCTTCTTCTTTTTTATATCATCCTCCTCCTCCTCACTACAATCAGTCTAATAACGTACCCCAAATACTACAGTCTCACTAGCTTGTGCGGTTTTCACTTAAATTTTTGTATAGTATACGTATACCTCGCAGTACTCTATGCTAAAAAATAATATCTTTTGTTAAAAAAGGTTTCAGACAAACTTCGCTGGAAAACCAATTTTGGAAATGGCAGCAGAATAGTAATAAAAATAATTGGAGCTCAACGGCTATTTGAAATTAATTAAAATATGTGTCTACATTTTATCTTTTTACATGAAAAGATAATAGCAATGCTGATCCAAAATCCCACGTTTGTTTAACTTCTGGGTTAAGAATTAAGCAAACATATGTTTAAATTGATAAAATTTTGTTGAAATTTTAAACATTTGGCAATACAGCTTTTTTCATAAACATTTGGTAGATTTACGATATTTTCCTTTGAAGCATTCTTTCTGTTTCATGCGTCGTTTATAACAAATATGACGATGATACATTTGAGCTCATTTAGTGTCAATGAAAGAAGTATTAAGATGATTTAGCTTGGTAGGTGAATTCCACTGATCTATTTTTCTGTTACTGTTTGGAGAAAGAGGAAGAGGTTAAACGGGCCTGGTTAAATGTCGTACATACGAAATAGGCAAGTGAAAAGATATAAATAAATGAAACAATGTTACTTTGTTTGAACCATTTGTATATTTGTTTAAAGCCGATCAGTTTCGGAACGACTGTTCCTTCTTCGGGGCAAACGTATACTGATTTTACAGCTACAAAATAATGGATTAAAAATAAATATTGAAAATATTATTATTAGTCGATTTAAAAGATATAAAATTCTAAATATTTTAAATGATATGCTATTTCATCCCACACGTCAAGGGGGTATTTTCTCAGAAGGTAAAAATATTTGCATTAAAATCAATAAATTTATGCAATTAAATCCAGTTAAATGGAATATTTCTGAAGGAATCCAAAAATCACCATCAGTATAAAACTGTTTTCGAAAGTTGATGAAAAAAATATGCCTTCAAATTTTATACTTTGAAATAAAAAAGCATGAAGAATGACTTTTTTGAATTTTTTCGTTTTTCATTTTTTATAATTACTTACAGATAACAAAATAAAATAAACTACACACGTTACCATCACTTTACTTTTCTGACATTACATGTGAAAATATTGAATAAAAAAATCCCAAAGTTTTGAATTTGAATTTGAATTATTTTGCGGTTAACTTTTAGATTTGAATACAAAGTGGAAATTTATCTTTAGAATACCGTTTAGATTCAACTTTTTTATGGTCAACGTTTGATAATTTAACCGCGGCTCGGGGATGGAGGGTTTGTTCACTCATCAAGACTCCACAAGCTTAAAGAATAGTTACACAGAGATCAATTTTGCTGGTTTTAATTTAAGAGGGTCAGATGAATTTTGCTGGTTTTAATTTAAGAGGGAATCTGTATGCGGGAAGTCGTTTTAATCTGAACCCAGAATAAAAGAAACTGCAACTATTAATGTTCTCGAAAGGAACATTTAAAAATCCATAAGCCGTTTCATAGTTGAGAAAACCCGTTTGTATGTTCCGATTGCAATTATTTATGTGCTAGAAAGGATACTTTGAAAACCTACAAGTTTCAAGTGGATAAAAATCATTTTCATGTTCCGGCTGCAACTATTTATGTTCTCAAAAGGAACATTTAAAAGTCTACAAGCCGTCTCACAGTGGCGGAAAAACTTTATCATGTTTTGACTGCGACTATTGGTGTTCTCGAAAGTGACAATTTAAAATCCACATGCTGGCTCACTGTGGAGAAAAACCTTTTTTATGTTCCGAAATTTTACAAATAATGAAAAAACCGAGTGTGCTTTAGACCACACGACTGAAGTAAAACTTCACTAACATATATTCTCCCTCTCAACTTCCGTTCGTCTCGCCCGACCGTTCGCCTCGCCCGATCACACTTTTCATAACGCTCTCGTCACGCATTCACCAGCTTACTCCCCAAGTCAAGCATGCGTAAAGAAGTTTTACCTAAAAAATTACAAATTTCAAAAAAAAATATATTTGGAAAAATGTATGAGCACATGCGGATGCGATACTAATGTCCTAGCGGAATGGGTTCTAACCAGAGACTGATGAACTGGCGCGGAAGTCCCGGCTCACAAGTGAGATGGGACTTCTCCTTGCTTTATGCGCAATGTCGTTCGTTATTCGAAAAGCCCTTTGTTAAGGGAGCGTTTTTTAAAAATCAGTTTTGCTCGTTATGCGAATTACTCGTTATGGAAGGTGCTCGTCATGGAGGTTCTACAGTATTTTTTGTGGATAATTATTTAATTTTTTAATGGGTATGTTCGATTTTTTTTACGTAATTTTGATTTTTATGCAGGCCCTTGCGCGGCCCAGTACCATTTGGTCGATGGCCCCGGGGTTGGGAACCACTGGTTTAGATCATAGTTTCTAAACGTGGGCAATAACGCCCTGTTGTGGGCGTTTGAGACATTCAGGGGGGCAGAGGAAGACCCAGAGAACATTAGAGGGCGTCGAGATGGCATAGTAAGGACGTGGGCAGGTAAAAAAATATTGCATGAAAAAGAAAAAAAACACGCTTATCAGCTACTATTATTAAGAATTGACACTTTATCATGAGTAAAGAGGAAAGGAAGTAGCAACCCGGTATTTAACATAAAAAAATGCTATTTTAACTTGCTAAATAAAAAGGTATAACAAATTAATAATTTAATAAAATTTTAATCGAATTATTGATTCCGTGACAGTTGAGCCTCCCCCCTCCCCACGTTAGTAAAAAAAGGGGGGCTCTATAAAAAATATATATTCTTGAAGTGGGCGGTGGGCAAAATAAGGTTGAGAACCTGTGGTTTAAATTTTATTTTTAAGGAGATACATCGATTTCCATGAGAGCCATACGAGTTGTTCCCAAAAGCAAACAAATAAGCCTGAGTGTTAAAGGGAATTTGACAAAAAAATAAGCAAGCCAATCTGCCTTACTCAAGACAGATGTGTTTTGATTTTTGGAAATAAAAACGCAATGTACATAATTTATATATTTTTTACTTTAAGGAAACAAAATAGATACCAGTAAACATTTTAAATATCAGTATCTTTCTGAAAGTTTGATAAATGAATAAAGAAAACAATAAATTAATATCAGCATTACAGTGGCTTTAATATCTACATATATTATTAATATGATAGCGTCTGTCGTTCACAATCGCTTCCCGTAATAGATACAAACGGAAGTGCTGCCATCTATAATATTCAAATAGAAGTTTTCACTTTATAGTTCCCCGCGGAAGCGGGTTTTTACCTGCTACTATTATATTATTGTATAATAATATCTTGGATAAAGATTTGTTGTTTCAAGCATGGAATATTACAAACAGCACTGTCTATTCCACTTTTAATAATTATGCGCTGCGACAGTACAACCAACAACAGTACTCAAGGACTTTACGAATAATAAAGCATCGAATTGTTATCAAGTCTGATTGTGTCTCGCAAAAGCTTGAATTTCTTATAGATTTTTCTGTTTGGTATTTTTCCCTTTAGTACTTTTACGTCAATGTAAATATTTATAGCTCTCAATTTCGTAATTTATTATATGAGGTTAGCAGCTTTAAATATCCGCTTGGAAACCAAAAACCTCTCTCAACATCTACCAACCGATTTGAAAGAAAACTATTGAAGAAAAATTACGCGAGTTTGTATTAAGACCTTTCTACTCTTAGGCATCAGACATGCCAATAAATTGATTGTTCCAGAGAGGAATTCGATATTTGACAAGGTTTTAACTAATTTGACCAGAAGAAACCAAAAACCGATATCGACCAACCGATTTGAAAGAAAACTATTGAAGAAAAATTACGCGAGTTTGTAATAAGACCTTTCTACTCTTAGGCATCAGACATGCCAATAAATTGATTGTTCCAGAGAGGAATTCGATATTTGATAAGGTTTCAACCAATTTGACCAGAAGAAAGGAAAAACCAAGCTTACTTCGGGCACACCGACACGACCACAAGATACTCCCATAATTTTTCCAAATTTTTCAAAACATGTTTTTATATTTATTTATTTACGCCTTGAAGGCTTTTTAAATGTAACATTGATAAGTTGATAAATAATAAACTGAGCATGAAAGACAAGAGCAGGCACAACACAAGTAGGTCTAAGTATTCAATAAGTAAGTTGTACAAAGGAGTTCAACAAGCAGGTTCGTATTTGGGCTCAGGCTTACTGTACACGATCCAACAATTATTGTCACAATACTACTCAAAACATGATTCCAGTGCAGCTCAAAAACTAGAAACGTATATGACGAAAAAATGTAAAAATTATATCGAAATGAACAAGAAAATGTATGGTGGTGAAGAATGTATAATATGTTCCGGTTAGGTTATAATATCTGACTTTCTGAAAATGAGACTCATTAATAAAAATTGTATTTCTCCCAATGTTTGTTAACGGGTTTTATGACATTTTTACTAAATATTCATCAATACAAAGTTTTTCTCTCAGAATCCGTTACATTTTAAGAGGCCTAATGAGGCCTTTTCGAGAGTGATGGATTTATTCTTCGTAACAAGCGGAGCAGACTTTAATCAGAGTAACAAGATTCCCAAGGCCAGTGAATCAAGAATTCCTTTGTAAATTGTTATTTCAAAACGCCGCGAAAATGAAAAATCGCCTCGTCTACCGGCGAAATATTCAAACGATGTCAGCCTTTGAAAAATATTAACCGGTTAATGGATTTTTTGGTAGAAATAATTGTTTTTGTTAACCGTCGCGGAATTGCCGGGACATTTTTCACATTATCAAAGCCCGATTTAAATCATTTCGTTTGCCGAATTCAATCTTGATCATGGCAGAATGAATAAATACTATTCACCCAATTAGATACCTAGAAGAGTCCTATTTTTCTTTATACCAATTTGGGAGGCATGGGGGTATGGGTACCGCCACCTTAGGCCACCCCACGTTGTTCACTGTGTTTGGTGACTTAGTAGGGGTGCCCGGGTTTATGGGTTGAAGTTTTTCAGGATATTCGCAGCGGATGCGTCTGCCCGTCTGCGTGGCAGACCGGATTGGTAGAGACTGGTTGAGGGCGACCTTTTGACCTCTGCAGCAGGTCACTCTAGGAACATCGCCTTGCAATCTAAAGGGAGGGTTTGTATTCATACGTCCGTCACTCCTGGACACACTGACCCACAGATTCCTATCCACCCTTCAAAACTTTTTTCTTCACAGAACTTCTTGACCTTCCTTTCCCGAAAACACCCTCCACACAGCATCCCCAAAGATGACAAGGGCCCTGAGAGGAATTATTTTCTTTAGGGCCTCTTGTGTGAGCTAATTTAAAAATAAAAATGATCTTAATTTTTCAATAAAGAAAAACACAGTTTGGCGTCCTGTTTTAATAATAGACCGTTAATATGACCTGTAAAACCTCCACATCTTGTGACGGAAATGCAACTTATTGGGTTAGAAAATATGGAATGAAAAGCTGTGCAAAATAATTCTTGACACTTGAGCTCTTTGTTCAAAACTCCAATCTGCTCTATAATTATAAATTATTACTTTGAAATATTTTTATTTCTATACAGTCTTGTAGTTATTAACTTATTTTGTGGGGTAAGGAGTGACGTTGCAATTTTAAATTATTTATAGACTCACGCCCTACTCGGGCTTTAACATTTTGTTTATTACACGCATGATCGGCACATATTAAAGTATTAAATTTAAAAATAAAACAGTATTAAAATTGTTTGGCTTATATAAATTAGGCACAAGCGTGGCCATGCGTTAAGGATGTACCTGCCTACCTATTATTAAACACGAAAAAAAGCATTTCGGAAAGATTAAAAATGAAAAATTGGCATCGGGAAACAGTACAATGATTACTCTGTGTTAATTCGTGTTTCTCATTTCAAAAATGGTATTGGAATTGTGACAATTAGGCACAATTATAACTTTTTTTTCAATAGATAATCAATACGTCGCAAAATTTGATCGTATCTTCGGGTAACCAATCCAACCTTTTTTGGGCTAAAACAATTATTATTCAAAAGCTATCGAATCGTGTATTGTTTCAATCCACAAAGAGTAGATTGTTCGTTTGAAACATTTGAAATGAGCAACCGTTTTTGTTTACTTTGAGTTGGGTCTTATAAATATTGTTTTATAATATATGTAGGATTCTATTTCATTACATTTCATGACAAACATAACAGGGTATTTACTTCTCGGGAGATGTAATGTTATGATTAAACTATTTGTTTATCACCACCTGCTTAGCTGCCCCGTTAGAGTGATTTGAAGTTCGAATGAAACGGAAATGACGCACTACGGCACCTGCGAAGCATCAAACTGCGCGCAAGGCTCCTATTGGTTGAAATATCAAACGGAAACGGTTGCTACAATTGTTAACACAGTACATACTACAAAGGTAAGAACTAAATTTGTTCTTTCATTTGCTGTGAAATGTGTGCATTTGGAATTATTTGAGTATTTGAAATCTGACAAGTTTAAAACCCGTCTGCTTGATTCAATATGTTCGCACCTCACAATCCAGAAGCCTCAGTTACGCGCGAAAAATCAGAAACCATCAATCATTATTTTTAATTGTTAAACTAATGTTTAAGACAAGATTTTTATGCATAGCACAAAGGGTAACAATTATTATAAGCAATAATTATCAGCCTGAAACACTCATCCACATTGAAAAATCTTCCGAGAAAAGATACATGACGCCAACGGGACTTGAACCCGTGCCCTACTGATTGCCGGTCAGCTGCTCTCCCAATTGAGCTATGGCGGCTTATCTTATACCCGCCAAATGATTCAATATATACTAGTGTTTCATTCAACAATTACTGCTGGCGTCATGTATCTTTTCTCGGAAGATTTTTCAATGTGGTTGAGTGTTTCAGGCTGATAATTATTGCTTATAATAACAGAAACCATCACTTTGGATCGAGATTGTTAAATATCTATGCAAGATAGCTTTCATATTTCAAAGACAATAAGAAGCATTATTTTGTTCTCTTTCTGGTTAAAAGAAAAATAAATATGTAGTTTCGGGTAAAAGGTTGGCAACGGAATATAAATAAAGTAATAAAGTAGGGTACCTACTTGGGGAAGTAGATAAGCAGAGCTAGTTACAAATAGGTAGTTAACCTTTTTTAAAAATTAGAACTACATAGATTTAGATTGTTAAAACAAAAGCAAGTTGTCATGTTGTTGTGGGCTTCTTGAGAATTTTTTGGCGTACGATTGACGTGCCTTGTAATTTTTCTTTGTATTTTACGTGTCATTTTAATCCACCTAAATAAACTTATCCCCTGTTTTTACTCTAGAAGAGAGATATATGGCTTTTAAAATGTAAGGTTGCTCGGGATGTTTTTGGTCTTATGAAAATATAGAGCGATTTCGTGTTTTGGGATGTATTTATTCCTAAACAAGCAGACGGGTTAAAATAACCTAATATAATTATAAAAAAGTCGTTCAGCGAACTCCATGAAGTGACCTGTCAGATATTATATTTGGATCACTTTCATCAAGTTTTGAAGCTTTGCGGGGAGCTAGAATTTGAATAAAATCACTGGAATACATTTATATTTCATTTGCTTGCATTCCTCGAGTGTTGCGAATCCTGACAATTCAACGATATTTCACACTCTGTTATGCAAGGTAATTGGTCATTATTTCAATATTATTTTTGGGTAAAGTTCGGTTTATGGGCCAAATTCCTAAAAAATAAAACTAGTTATTTTTATACTAATTTGGGGTCGGGGAATCCGAATCTGAAAGAATTAGGCGGCGGCAAGCAATATTAACAGAATTACACGACTTTAAAAAATTTTATACACATACAGGAAAATAGCCATTTTGGAAGCATTTTGATTCCTAGAAAATCAAACTAGTTATTTTTATACTAACTATGGGCCGGGGAATCCGAATCTGAAAGAATTAGGCGGCGGCAAGCAATATTAACTTAATTACACGACTTAAAAATTTTCTATACACACACACATGAAAATAATCATTCCGGAAGTATTTTGACACATGTAGTACAAAGATCATAGAAAAACACGATAACATAGATGTTTTTACCACACAAAATTAAGTGTTGCCATTAAGCAGTAATATTTATAACGTAAAATAACATGTTTATATTTTAAGTACTTATTTTTTATAATTGATTCTCAAATATTTTAGGAAGGTACACCAACTAGTATTGTGGAGTTTTTATGCCTTGACGCGAGTAGGCGTTATAAAGGGGCACGTTCTTTTGTATCACAAACCATGTTACATAAACCCGGCGTAGCTGCTAAACTACTTGAAAACAGGGATGTTTTTTTGCCGTGACGCGAGCAGGCGGTATAAAGGGGCACAAACCATGTTACACAAACCTAGCGTAGCCGCTAAACTACTCGAAAACAGGGATGTTTTTTTGCCGTGACGCGAGCAGGCGGTATAAAGGGGCACAAACCATGTTACACAAACCTAGCGTAGCCGCTAAACTACTCGAAAACAGGGATGTTTTTTTGCCGTGACGCGAGCAGGCGGTATAAAGGGGCACAAACCATGATACACAAACCTAGCGTAGCCGCTAAACTACTTGAAAACAGGGATGTTTTTTTTGCCGTGACGCGAGCAGGCGGTATAAAGGGGCACAAACCATGTTACACAAACCTAGCGTTAGGTTAGGGACGCGAGCAGGCGGTATAAAGGGGCACAAACCATGTTACACAAACCTAGCGTAGCCGCTAAACTACTTGAAAACAGGGATGTTTTTTTGCCGTGACGCGAGCAGGCGGCATAAAGGGGCACAAACCATGTTACACAAACCTAGCGTAGCCGCTAAACTACTTGAAAACAGGGATGTTTTTTTTGCCGTGACGCGAGCAGGCGGTATAAAGGGGCACAAACCATGTTACACAAACCTAGCGTTAGGTTAGGTTAGGTTAGGTTAGGTTAGGTTAGGTTAGGTTAGGTTAGGGACGCGAGCAGGCGGTATAAAGGGGCACAAACCATGTTACACAAACCTAGCGTTAGGTTAGGTTAGGTTAGGTTAGGTTAGGTTAGGTTAGGGACGCGAGCAGGCGGTATAAAGGGGCACAAACCATGTTACACAAACCTAGCGTAGCCGATAAACTACTTGATTGGTGGTTATTGTGCCTATGCTTACTGAAAATTCATATGTATGTTGATTGTTTAGTTGGAATTTATATACTGCAGCGTCGACAAGCAATTATTTGTTAATAATGCCTAAAGGAACCAAAATTTAAAAGATTTTACTGGCAGAAGTACACCAATAAGTACAAGTAACGTGATGCTACCCAATATATATTTGTTTTTTTTTTGTGTTTATTTATAAAATTTATAAAAAATAAGTACTTAAAATATAAACATGTTATTTTACGTTATTAATATTACTGCTTAATGGCAATACTTAATTTTGTGTGGTAAAAACAGCTATGTTATCTTGTTTTTCTATGATCTTTGTACTGCGTGTGTCAAAATACTTCCGAAATGATTATTTTCATGTGTGTGTGTATAGAAAATTTTAACGTCGTTTAATTCAGTTAATATTGCTTGCCGCCGCCTAATTCTTTCAGATTCGGATTCCCCGGCCCATAGTTAGTATAAAAATAACTAGTTTGATTTTCTAGGAATCAAAATGCTTCCAAAATGGCTATTTTCCTGTATGTGTATAAAAATTTTTAAAGTCGTGTAATTCTGTTAATATTGCTTGCCGCCGCCTAATTCTTTCAGATTCGGATTCCCCGACCCCAAATTAGTATAAAAATAACTAGTTTTATTTTTTAGGAATTTCGCCCATAAACCGAACTTAAGCCCAGTAGATTGTAACAAATTTCAAATCAAAATAGAAAAGAGCGATTTGCAAATCCTGGCAAATGAGAAAGTCTTGAGATCAGCACTTTATAGATTGATAAACACTTGACATCATTTAATACTTGTATAAATAGTAGGAAAATAATAAAAAATGCGGCGTCTACAGCAAACTTATTAGGTTGCATTAGTTTGAAACCAGCAAACTTGCATTCTTAATACTCGGGTCCAAATATAATATTATAATTAGTTAAGTTTAAAGAGCAATGACAATAATTGAGACAATTCGATGGTAATTAATTTGTTCCAGTAATCTCTGCTCCTAAAACCAATCGATTTAACAGCTTAACCACGGGTTTATCAGTAAACAGTTCATTTTGCAGCTTATTAAAAATAATGATGGTGTAGCTTAGACCGTGATCGGTTTGGGTACAATGGGACGCGGGAGGTTCATACTGATTGCCTCTTTACACATCTCATCACACCTTTATTGGCGTCGGCTTTAATATTTCCAAATCATGTAAACCGATATCAACAGAGAACAAGATATTTATGTGATAAGAATCAGTGTGTAGGGACTTGACAGGACTGTTATTCGGCGTTCGGTGAGATTATTTTAGGGGTGGTAGAGAAGTTTGACAAGGGGCATGGGGGGGTCATCAGCTCTGTGATGTCACATATAAAACAAATTAACTACTCTCTTGGTTATTTTTAGATGTAAAATGGCAAAATATGTGACATCACACTATGGGGGAGAGGGTTTCATAAATATGACGATGTGTGACTGGGACAGGGGGGTGGGGGGTTAAGGGGGGGGGGTAAAAAATCATGAAATTTGTGTGACGTAATTTATGGATGGCCCCTCATAACTCTTCGATCTACAACCCTTGGTCTTGGCCTCCTCAAGAGACTTTCTCCACTCATCTCGGTTTTGTGCCAGCTCTCTCCAGTTTAGAAGCTTCAAGGTAGATATGTCTTTAATAATAATAATAATATTTGGATGATTTATATAGCGCCGTTTTTGTGAAAAATCACCTTTCAGGACGTTGGCGCTCTATCTTAATCTTGGCCTTCCCAGGCTCCTTCGCCCTGTCGATATTGAGTTCAGCGGGGACTTTGGTGCTTGATGCTCGGTCATTCTCTCCACATGACCCAACCATCGAAGTCTTCCCAGTTTTATAAATTTTGTGACGATTAGCTCCTTAAACAGAATACATAGCTCATTGTTGTAACGTCTGCACCAAAATCCATATTCTAGAACCGGTCAATTTTCCCTGCAAAAGCGTTCAGTGCTCGCTCATTCCTCTTAGTTAGTACCCACGTCTCAGCTGCATACGTGAGTTATTTTGGAATTGTAGGGCTCCCGAAAAAAGCTAGAAAAAACTTACCATTATTTATACATTAAAAATAAAAGTTAAAGCACTTTCCGGTATCTATGAATAGACAGTTGCATTTTCTGCAATTTTTGCAATTTTTACAAGGAAAATTTTAGGGATGGCGTTTGTTTAGAGTCCCTTGTATATTCCATGATTTTAGTCACAATAAAAGAATTAAATATGACCCTCATCAACCTGACTTTTTTATGCTAAGTTGATTTTTAAAATAACTTTTTAAGATTTTTCATATTAAAGTGAACATTTTAAAGAGAAATGGTAGAGTCTGGTAGAAAGTAACTAAACACTGATGCATTTTGTCGTTTAAAAATACGCCCGTTCTTCCATCGTTCTATCGCTCAACCATCCTTGGCGAGAACTAATGCAGTCTGAATATATTAAATCCCTCATTTCAAACTAAAGAACGTGTAATTCGGTTCAAGATTTCAACTTCACCCTTTTATGAATGTAGCGACATTAAAATCTTTTCTTTGAATATGCAAGTGGTTAATGTCCATAAGAACGTCTTCTTACCTAGAGTTATTAAATGAAATTTGCAATTTGAGTAAAACACGTGATGTAAAAAATGTTGCTTTGAAAAACGATGTCTGAGGTCAAATCCGCGACGATGAGTTAACACTTGGGTGTGGGGAATCATTATGTAAACAAAAACGTTGGATCGAAAATAGTTTTTGATATTTTCTGCTTAAATTATGAGATGCATTGCTTCATTGATCGTGGAAAATTCTTATATTCTGTAACGTTATAAAGGGGAGAGCTTATTTTGACATTAAAGCAAAAAACTTGATTATTTATTAAGGTTTTGTTAACTCGTAATTAATTTGCACACAATCAAACGAATACGGTAGGTATCTAAAATTTTTCCTCAAATTTGTTTTCTTGTATGTAGACTTCGAAAGAAATTTACATTTCTAGACAAAAACTTGGAAATGGAAATTGTTTGGAAACGTGACAAAAAATAAGGTAAACAGTTGATATACACGACATTAAAATATGCCCTTTGACCATTGGGGCTATCAGTTCATTCCACATTAATGTTCTTCCTTCAAATCGTTCCCAACCGATTAGGTTAATGATCGGTTTTGTAGCCGTACTGACCAGCAGACCACTGGTTTTTGTTAACGAACGAAGCTTTTGGCTATCACGTAATACAATAATGGCCTAATTCATCTGTTGGGATTATATTTCTAATTAGGTCTTCAGACTCTTCAGTGGAACAAATAGTAAAGGTTGATCGATAATAGTAGCAATTATTTTGAATTGAAATGCCTTGCCTTGGATGTCGTTTTTGTGATAAAAACTTGGCATTATTGTAATTTTAGAATCTTGTTTTTTTTTTTAAATTACTCTTGTTCGAATGTTGTTCTACTCTTGTTCGAATTTTGTTCTACTCTTGTTCTTACCTGGTTCTACTCTTGTGCAAAGTTTGTTCTACTCTTGATCCAATCTGGTTTTAGTATTGTTCTAATCTTGTTCTACCTTTATTCTACACTTCTTCTCCGTTTGTTCTAATTTTGTTTAAATATTGTACTACTCTTATTCTAATTCTCCTTTATCCCTGCTCCACTCATCTATTTCCACTTCTGTTTTAGTAATGTCTACTTAACCTTTGATCGACCTTTAACGATTAACTTTTGATCAACTTTTATCCAACTTTGATCTACTCTTGCTTTGCTCTTATTCTACTAAATCCCGATAAACATATTTTAGAAATAAGTTTGTAGGTATATATGAGTTCCTCCGAACGGAAACTGTTCGCCAGGCTAATTTATTCCTTCCAAACATCCTTTTATCGCGGCGGTGCAGCGATCCTCGCATCGTGTTGGATTGCTCAAACAATGCCGTAGCTTTACATTTTATTTCTCGCCGTACAAGAAACCTCTTTTGCTTTTTGCGGATGAATCAGCAATTTTATCGTAAGATAGAGTTTATGAGATCGTGCTGTGAAAATATATTTATGAACTATATTATTTTCAAATAATAATTTTTGTATAAGTAGCAGGAGTTGAAAGATTTTTTCGCGTTATATTTATCAATAAAGGTCCCCTCGGGCCGGAACTACAAGTGGGTGAACACAAAACGGCCCCTGGGAGGGTAGCCAATTTAAACAAACACAACGCTCACATGCCGTAAACCCGTCAATTTTGTTAACATTCATGGTTTTACTGCGTTGATGATACCAGAAATGTAGAAAATTGTGTTGAAGAATGTGACAGTTGGGGCAATCTGAGTTATATTTTTTACCTAATTGCACCAATATTTTTATAATTTCCTTTGAACATATCGAAATATCAAGCGCCAATTTATAAAAACGAATGTAAATCAATTAATAGGTTATTGAAATTAGTTTCAAAAACTTTCACAAGGTTAATAATTCGTGAATGAAATAGAATTTACATCGTTTGTGTCCGAACATTTCTGTATTTGAATTGTTTCGATTCTTATATAAGACATTTCAATTAGCCAACATCATTTAGGTAATGCCCGTCACTATACGTTGAACGTTCATAACTCTTGTTGAACTCCTCCATTACGAAGCCATTAAGAACACGAACCTAGACCACTGCACATCGTGTAGAAACATCGTTAAATCTGTGCACTATAAACCACAAAACGTCTTGATTGTTTTCAACTCAAACGTTTCCGAACATTCTCACGCCCCTAAGGCAATTAGTTCCATCCACCATTTTCATCTGCTTATTCATAAGCTTTCTACTTTTAGGAAAGATAAAATCTAAAAGATGAAAATGAATCGCTGAATGTGTTGCTAAGCGCATAACATTCGAACGACTGCACCAAATTGGATAATTCTTTTTTATGTGTGTTCGTTATTGTCAGGACAAGGTTTTTATAAAACTTCAGGTGGGCTCTGGCATTATGAAATTTGTATAAAAAAATTGCTATCGGTGGCACGCGAGGAAGCGGCTATTGCTATGGAAAGCGGGACGGAGGGAGAGATGGGGGAGGGGAACCAGGAAGGGGAATGGGAACCTGGAAGGGGGGAGGGGGACCTGGGAGGGGGTGGGGAACTCAGGAGGGGGGTTCGCGGGATGGGGGATGGGGGGGGGAGTGGGGTGGGGAGAGGGAAGGTGGAGGTGACGGAGTGGGAAGAGTAAGTGGAAGAGAACGCAGGAGAAGAAGGGGAGGCGGAAGGGGAACGGGACGAATGGGAAAGGACACGCAGGGAGAATTTTATTTATTTATTAAATGGCATAGCAACGCATGCCGGGAACCAGCTAGTAGTTTATAAATTGACGAGGGAACAAATGAAGGCATGAACCATTTGTATAAATTTTAAATTGTGTGTTGTCGCACGTTTCCGAATCTTTTATAATACACAACTGTTGAATCTGCACATTGCGTCTGGATCCTTTAAATATCTAAAAATAAGTACTGACTAAAGAATACTCCTCACGAATACGAACATTCCATCTGGATTCTTAACCTAAAAATAAATTAAATATTTACCTAAAAATATTTCTTTTTTGTGGTGTAACTTTAAATTTATTTCTTGGATTAGTGTACAGATTTCAAAATGGAATGAAAGAAAAATATACACTTTGTGGGGTACCCCGTTCTAACGCCACATTGATGACGAATGCTCCTCACATAGAAGTTCCTTAAAGTTCCGAGGTACCTTAAATCTCTTAAAATATGTAGGTATTGATTGAAGAACGTACTCATACCTAAAATGAAATATTGACTGAAGAACACTCAATGATTACGCCTACGAATACGAGCAGTTCGTTTGGATCCCTTAAATACCTAAAAATAAGTATTGGATGAATAACGTTTCTCACGAATACGAACAATTGTTTGGATCTCTTAAATACCTAAAAATAAGTATTGGCTGAATAACGTTCCTCACGAAAACGAACAATTGTTTAGATCTCTTAAATATCTATAATAAGTATTGGCTTAATAACGGTCTGATAGATTTTAGTAGATGCTGGATATCTCTGCTTACCTCATCAGAGATATCCGGGTTCTCTAAATAAATGGTCACGGAATTTAGTTTATAAATCATAACACTGATTGTTTGGTAGAGTTATATTTTATTTGACACCAGAAGTGAGATATTACAAGGATTCTATCCGCGACAATAATTTGCGTAATTAAAAATAGCTTACTGGCGAGAGGAACGTTCAGAACGGAATGATCTCGAAGTTTTTTCCACTCGCGAGCTCAGTTCTGCTGTCTGCGCATTTTGTTGCGCAGGCAAGTGTTGCTAGAGTCAAGGTGACATTTTGCTCAAAATATAATAAGAATCGCGGTGCCTACAGGTTCACCTTTCTTGAAGAAGGTACGGCAGTTTTTGAATAAATTGGGGTGGCAATGCTGCCTAAAATTTTTCAGTAATTTAATGGAAGACGCATAAAACGGATTTTAACCACCTCGACCTTTTAAACGGCGTTTGACTACCCCGGTACCGGTGTGCAAAGTTGAGAGATGAACACAAATATAATAGTGAATGAACACATACTCAACACTCATTCATATACGGTTGATATTTGTCTCACATGAACAGATTGTTATAACGTCTCGTTCATTTGCTAATCGTCTACGGAAATATTTGCCAGATTTTTCGTTGCCCCCCCTTCCTATGAGATCGGGTTTACTTAATTATATTCTCATAAAGATTCTCCGCACAGCATCCTCAAAGGATCGTTAATAGACTCCTGGGTGGAAATAATATACTATTAGTCGTTTATGTACTTTTTTCTTACAATATTCTCGCTACGACCTTTTTGCAGAATTTTGCAATTGAACGTTTTTGCTCTCACAACTTTTATTTTATTCGAGAATTGCAATGAAATTTGCATTTCTTTCGTTTTCAGGGATTTCTGAAAACCGATAAATGAAAAAACGAGGAAAATCCAATTCCGAATCAATTTCCACAATTTATTTTGCATTTCACGGTTTAGCTCTTCCTTTTAATGCTCGCGCTGTGTACCGCTTTAATCCAGTAACTACTCGAATGATACCGAAAACCTACCATTCTATTTAATAAGTCCATTTTATTAAATTTATTCCTTCACATTTTCACGGGAAGAATATTTTGCATTTAAATGATTCATGCTGAACGTCATTACGTCATTTATAGATTTTCTAAAAATAATCTTTATGCGATGAAAAGTAATTTTTTTCAAATATTTCAGATAGCCCAAAAACATTACGCTCGCTGAGGGCTTATACATTAATACAGGTTGTGTAATTTTAACATGAGAAATAATTTTTAACCCTAGAAAAAAAAAAAAAAAATTAGAGTAGCTAAAAAAATACATACACACAGTGTGTTAGGGGACTTATTTTGCTCAGTATTTCCTGATATTTGGAGTAAAAAAATGTAAATCAAATTTTCGTCTTCGGTGATTTATTAAATGTTTTTTTTTTCAATTTTTTCTTCTTCAAAACAATCTTAACCAATACTTGAAAAGTGAGGTCATAATCAAAGAGATCATTGAGCGCAGACCTCGCGTAATTTCCGTTTCATATCCCAACCAATATGAGCCTTTAAAAGTGACATTATTAACAAAGCGGCCGATGAGTGCAGTTGATGCGTCGCAGGTCGCGTCATTTCCGTTTCATGCGAAATCCAAATCACAGCCGTGCTGTAGAAGTTTCACTTCAAAAATCTTCCATATGCACTGATCACTCAGCGGAGAAACTGCCCAAACCGCTATCGTTCTTTCCAATGCCTACATTTTTTTTTTTAATGTTTTAAGTTAAAAATAAATTTAAAATGTCACCGTAGACCAAAATTTTATTTACGTTTTTTACTCCAAATAATGTCAGAAATCAGTGTAAGTCAAGTCAACCACGTCCCTAAACACCCTGTTTAAACAAGTGATAAAAATGACGACACCAACTGAAAAATTGAGCTCTGATAATTATTTCAAACGGAAAAAATACAAATTTCCGTTTGCAAAAGGCGTTGAAGTAAAGAAGAGTCTCGGAATAAAGATGAATATTCGTAATATAGAGCAGTGGAGAGTATTTACTTCTTTAAATTACTGGTTTTCTATTTCATAGTTGAGATAATTAATGAACTAGCTGGTTCCCGGCATGCGTTGCAATTCCGTATTCAAAGAAAAACATTGTTTCTCCCTGAATCACCTTTCCCGTTATTCTGATGTATAAACTATATTATTGTTAAGTTTTTTTATCATACATACATCCATACAAACTTTCGCGTTAATAATATCAAGTAAGATTTAGGAATATACTAGCTTTTTGTCTGCGGCTTGGCTCGCATGGTATCAGGGGTGTTCCCACTCCCACTCCGCCTCCTCCACCTCCCCACCACCCTCCACCACCCTCCCTCCCCATCCCCCCCAAAAACCGCCTCCTCCCCCCATCACTTCCCCCCTCTCTCTACCTCTCCCCCCTCCCCACCTCCTTCTTCCCCCCTCCAGCATTTATTTGAAGTAGTCCCCTAATAATTTGAATCGAATAAAGAATTACAGATATCTTACTAATCGTGCACCTATCGCAAGTTTTTTATACAAATTTCATAATGCCAGAGCTCTGAGCTATAGCCTATTTATTCTGATTCTGTTATTCTGATGTATGAGCTATATTATTGTAAAGTTTCATTAAAATCCAATCCGTAGTTTTTGCGCGAAAGAGTAACAAACATACATACATCCATACATACGAGTACATCTATACTCCATACAAACTTTCGCCTTTATAATATTAGTAGGATGTATGTCTGGACAAAATTTTCAATTTTTTTATTTGATTTAATTGTTATAGTTTTCCGGCGATGATGTATTTATCTACTTTCTTCTTTTTTGTCAAATATTATTAAAAAAATACGTTCATAAAGTTGTCGGTATGTAAGAAATGAGAATCTATCAATGAGCATTTTGCGAAAACTTTCCTTTGTGTTTATTTATGTGACTTTGTTCCCACCACTCTGAAATTTACTAATTAAATTTGTTCTCTTTGCTTACAGGTATGTGTGTTCAAGAATTTGTCAATGGGAGATTCTGAAAATGTCTGCTATTCAGGTATTCTCTCGAATTTCTAACATTTCTCCGCACCTTTACCGTGAAATGCTCGCATCGGTAAAGTTAACATTCGGCATCATGAATTAGTAAGTTTTTATAGTTATATTGAAATGTTTTGTATTTACATACCAGGGTTGCCTGTGGTCGTTTGTTTCGCGGCGATGGCGCTGGTAGGGCGAATTCACGTCTCGCTGGAGGCGTGAAATAACTCACCTACCTAAGGGAAAAGCAAATTTCGGAAAATTGGCTCTCGTAAGTTTCATAGCATTTAACGTTGCTTTGCGAGGATACGAGAAATATGCAGATTGTGGTTTGGTGTACCTATCAATATTTTAATCACGAACCTATGATCCAAAAAAATGCATCAACCTGTGTTACAGAGTAGTAGGTTTTGTTTATTTAGTTTCTAGATTTAGATATCATAGATACCTACAGTTGTAGGTGTTGATATATTTAAAAAAAAATCAAAGATTTTTCAAATCAAATAAAAGAAAAATCAAAAAATTCAGAAAACTAAAGTTAACAAGAGTGGGGAGACTACGAAGCACCGCACAAAGAGGAGACCGATTATACTATATCATTCTCTCGCAGGCTAAATTCTGTAGATGTATGTGTTTGTCTCTTTTTAGAGTCGCTATTTTTCGTTTCACCGAGTTTCAAATCAAAACGGTGCTAAGGAAGTTTTCACTAAAATAATTAAAAATATCTTGATTAGTGAAAAAAAAAAACCTTTGTAAACATCACTTGTTAATCAAAATTATTTACCTTTTTTGAACCCATTCTTCGTCAGAATTAACAAAAATAACAAAACATTATTAAGATTGGTAATTAATTCTTCTTCTTCTTCTTGTGCCCTATCCGTTCAACGGACGTTGGCTATCATGTTGGCTATGCGGACTTTGTTTACTGCGGCCCGGAACAGCTCTACAGTAGAGTGGCCAAACCACTGTCTTAGGTTTTTCAGCCATGAAGTTCTCCTTCTACCAATCTTAGGGAACGTACCCATACTACGTGACCAATTTTTTGCAATTTTTAACCCCCCCCCCCCGGTGACCAAAAACCTAAGCAATCCGCCGCTAATTTGTATGGAGCGTGACATTTTGAAGACCCCCCCCCCTAAACGTGTCACGTAGTATGGGTACGTTCCCTTATAGGAGATTGTCTTCCGGCAATCTCCCGGCAATTAATTAGGTAAATAAATATAATTTTAGAATAGGTAATAATTACATGAATTTAATAAAAACACTAAAAACATTAACACATAATAATCAAAGAGCAACCAAGGTGTCCAACTAACCAAAAATTATTATTATGAATAAAGTATATATTTATATATAACTTATTACAATCACTACATCTTATAATATTTTATTTCTAAACACAATTGTAATGTCTGATATACTTTTTCTTTCTTTATTTTTCTCCTTTCTTTTTTTATTATTTGACGGCCGGCGTAGTCCAGTGGTAAGGTTTTTGACTGGCACTCCGAAGGTCGCGGGATCGAATCCCGGCGTGCAAATAAATTTTATTTGATTAATTTGTGTTTTTTCACAATTATTCATTTAAAATATAATATAGTATATTTGTTGCACGTTCTAGAGTGGAAGATACTCTCAGTATCGCCCTGGTGTGAGACCACCATTCAGAATTGAAACGTTGCTTGAAATGGCTTTAGCCGTGTTTGGTGACCAGATATGAATAGCCAGGTACTTCCTCACCTTCCTCTTCCCTATCTCCTTCCCCTCCTCACTACCATCAGCCTCAAAACATACCCCAATTGGGGATGCCATAGTCCCACTGGCTCCAGACGGGAGCAGTGGGACTATGGCATCCCCAATTGTGCTGTGCGGTATTCATGTGGGATGTGGGATGTGCGGTATTCATGTAAAAAAAAAAAATTCCTCTTCATTCTGCTACATTAGTTCTATTATATGTTTTATATATATAAAACTATAGATTGCATATTATATGATATATACGATTTTGTCTTTGTTTACTGTTAATTAGCCATTATTTGATCTATATGTATATTAAAAAAAATTATATATTATTTAAACTTAAATAAAAATAATTTTCTATGAGGGAGCGGGCCGGATCGGCAGAGATGGGTTGCGAAATGAAAGGCGTCAGTCGATGTAGTGTGAGTCGTCCTTATTGTGCTACGTAGCAATAGTCAATGAGCCAGGGGTGTAGATGGAAGAGTAGACAGTGATGGTGCGCCGTAAGATGTGATGATGGTCAGGAAGCTGCAGTGGTGAAGATAACGTTTCTTCAGATCACTAGAGTGGTAGTTAAATCGACTGCGTTTTAATGTAAAAACCTTAACTCTTTATTTATTAACAAAATTTATGAAATTTATTTGGACAAAATATAAACATAATTGATAACAAAGTAAAATATGAAATATTTCATCTTTCAGTTTGTATCTATTTTTTTATTATTTATAAATGTACTCACATATAATATGCTTGTTTGTACAGGAGGAAGGTGTTAGTTGTTCAAGAATGAATAAGATTTTTTTTAAATACTATTGTTTTTTTTAACTCATATAGGTCTCATAGAATTCATTGTATCTCCCTTATTGTAATGGTTAGAAATATGATCTAAACGGTGTTATAAAGAAAAAACCTCACGCTTCTTATTTAAATCTAAAAGTTAACTACAAAATCATTCAAATGTACCCCTTTATGAAACCAAAATTTCTGACCGCAATTTGAAAAAAATGAAGAATTTTGGGATTTATTTATTTATTATTTGTACATGAAATTACAAAAAAGCGAGGTGACGATAAGGTTTATAATAAATTTGTCTAATAAAATTTGTAAAACTTTTTTTTAATTATCAGTAATTTTTGTTGAAAAAAAAAACGGAAGATGAGCCATATTTTTACGTCTGCCTTCAAAATTTCTATATTACAAAATTTATAAGGTTATTTCGAATTATCAAATTTGAAAGCGTATTTCATCACCTTTTTTTTTGTTTTCGGGTGCTTTCAGAAATATAGCATTTATTTGGAGTTTATTGCAAAGCGGAAATATTTTGATCTTCCGACAAAATATGCCCAAAGCACGAGGGGTTAAAAGAATGATTTGTTTCCAGAACATGGTTGGCAAATTCAGAATAATAATTATTATTCAAACAAGTAAAATGCTCCATAACTTCAGTATTAAAATTTCAAGAAGTTTCAAGAGCTGTTTAATAATCTGATATAAATATTAATGTTTATTCTAAAGTCCATCGACCATCCATACCTCATTTTCGATTAAATAATTTCTCAATAAACGTCGTACGGCTAATCTTACTTTAAAAGTTGTACACTAGACTACATGAAAAATAGTTGATCTCGATTTAAAATAAATATAATAGCTGAGGCCATAGAAAAAACTTTCAGGGTTGCGGAATTAGTTTTTTTGTAAAATCCTTTATGCCATCTACTTTATGACGTCACTCAATCTCTCTCTCTCTCTCTTCCGACCCGGTGGTGGTGGCGAGGGTTAATATCAACGCAGATGTTTCTTGAGAAAGGCCTTTTAGAGCTACTTAAATATTTTCATTAAAACGGCCATTTATTTTCATTCCATCTTTTGTTTATTTGGTGAACCTCCACTTGTCGGAATAATTTAACAAGGTACCTAAACAAAAATTAGCCAACCCACAGATATTTGTACACAAATAAGTATTAAAATTTGCTAAAACAAACCATTTTAATAAGGAATTGTGAGAAAAACAGAGCTTTTCTTGAATTTTCAATTTGTTATATGATTTTGGGTAAACAGTATGGTAATCGTCAAATGAAAAGTTTAATTTTGATTCCTTGCGAGCGTTTCCGAACTCGTTTAATGAGAAAAATATGTTATTCTCTGATGTTAAATGGCGAAATACTAATTTGGAATTCGCGAAGTATTATTTGAAAATGTACCTACCAACTACAAATGAAAAGTAGAAATTCTTAATTTAAAGCAGTCTGTCAAAATATCTTGAAAAAAGGGTTACATGACGAAATAACAGTCATTAATTTCAAGTACAATATTGCATTGCCAGAATTACACGCAGCCAGAATTAGACATGGACTAAATTACACAGAGATAATAATTATACTTATCTAAATTATACTATGTAATTCTCCTTGCGTAATTTGGTCCAATATGTAATTCCATCCGTGTGTAATTCTGGCAGTGTAATGTTGTGAAGAACAAGACTGTGCTATTTTGTCCTAATACCTACCAGAAAAAGGAGAGTGGGCGACCATTTAAGTTGCTTCAAATGGCGAAATGAACATGATTTAATGACAAAAAGATATTTCTTAGCATATTTTCACGTTACACGGTGATCAGAAAAAAAAAACTACGAATCTACACGATATACGAACGCTTTAAAGCTTTGTAAACGAGACAAGGCAAAGAAACAATTTTTGTTCACTTTTAACATGTGTTTATCAAAGTACCCATTAATTACATCAAAATTAAAGCACGTTGAAGAGATGTACACTTTGCGAATTTTATGAACTTTGCCGAGAGTCAAGCAAAACTTCACATTGAATGTACAATAGTCATTTCAATATCGGTTAGTAATATATATTTTTTTAAAACAAACCCTTCTACATTTAAATTGCCAACTGTAAATAAAACATCGAGTGCTATTTCAATAAATAATGAAAGTAACTTCTTCTTCAAAAGTTTATACTATAAAGGCCATGTTTGAACGTTTCTGAGAACGTTGAAATTGAAAATTCTGATGTAGTTGACCAGAGGAAAGGGCAGAAATTCCAATGAAAGTTTTAAACTGCGTAGCTACTCATATAGTACAAGTGCTAGACTCTGATGGTAATAATCGCATCTCGGCTTTACCTTAGCGAGAGAAGCTCTAAGGATGATTATGTGAAGCGCAGGTTATAAAATTAGTCTGTTCGCGTACGCTTATTGCGCTGGGGAACATGTGGTACGATTTTGCTCAGATGGAATTGTTAAAACATGTGATGAAAGTAGTTTCGCTGTATTAAAACATTTATCAGAAAAGTTTAATTTCCCCATTGGTGTTTTTGGCGGTTAGTATTTTAACTAAACAAATCATTAATTTAGTTAAAACACTAACAGCCTTACTTATGAAAAACACTTCCCAAGCGTTATATGGTGTTTTAGTTACGCATTATATTTCAAATTATTAATAATAAAAAATGTCTTTAACTTGCTGCGATCTGTTGAAATGACCAATTCACTAATATATTTGTATAATTGAATATTTAAAATACTTATTTGCATTATTTTTACTCGGTAAATTATTCATACAATAATTGCCTTTTGTAAATTGAAATTTCTTCTTATGTCAGAAAATGGGGTTATAGATTACATCGATATTTAAATTGAATTTGATCTTAGTTATATAAACATTTAACGAGTGTTTTTTATAACCCAAATGGTTTACGTGTTGGGAAATATTTATCAAAGAAATACAAGTTTTAAGAAGTGCAACCAATTCGCTAAAAATATCTTTTTTAATTGTTAGTTTTTGGCAATTAAAATAAAACTTCATTTTTTTATCGTACGGACCATAGGTTCTCAATCTTATTTCGCCCACCGCCCCCTTCAAGAACACACCTTTTTTGTTTTTGTTTAGTAGGTTAAAAAAGCAATCTTTTATACCTAGTTTCTACCCCCTTCAATTCTAAAAATAATACCCACAGGATGGTAATATTATATAAAAAAAAAATAAATAAATTCATGTCATCCAATTTAATATAGATCTGAATGTAATGGAATCTTTCAGTTCAATTTTCATCCACTTTCCGAACTACCGAAGTATGTGAATTTTCGCACACGCATTAAAAATGATTACAGTACATACAATAACAAAAATTAACCAACAATAAATTTTACTTAGCTAGAGTATCTCAGCATGTGATTGTCGTGTTTTTTGTCTTTTTTACCATATTTTTTTACCTGCCCACGCCCTCAACGCCCATCTCAACCTGTGCCAACTCAACACCCCCTAATTTTCTCTGGGTTTTCTACCGCCTCCCTAAAAGTCTCAAACGCCCACAAGGGGGCGTTATCGGCCACGTATAAACGAATCAATATTTAAGTGACAGATTTCTTAGTTTTCTTGAAAATTCTTAAAGTAAAAGGATATTTTATTTTGAGTTTTGAAAAAATGTTTTTGGTAAGTTTAATTTTCTTGGTTGAAGCTTATGATATTGGAATTTTTAAACACTACCATATATTTCAAATACAAAAATCTAAAAGATAATATTATCTACTTTTAAAAATGGTTTTTGTTTTAACGACATCTTCAAACATAAGACATACTGGTCGTGTAAAATACCATAGAAAAATTCCGAAATTATTTTAGGTTTGGGTTAGAGAAAACATTTTCAATAACAGCGTATACAACAGATAAACAACCCTCTTTGGCTGGATTCTGGATAAGCAATATTTATACCTTTCCATGAACTCTTTTTGTCGGTTTCTACGTCAGTAAGGCTTATGTTGTAATTGTATAAAATATTCACGACGTTTTTTAGTAAGGCTGTTAGTGATTCCTGATAAACAGAACCAATACACAAATCGTTAAAAAAAAATGTAACGCACTTTATAAATCTCGCTAAAAAATCTCTAATGAATTAAAACAGCATAAGGCATTTTAGATCGCTACGCCATACCCATCTCGATCTACCGAGAATCGACGCGTTCATTTTAACGAAAAAAAATATGGCAAGAAAACTGTTTTTTTCACCTTATCAAAATTTCAAATGAAAGTAATTTCGAAAACAACACACTGACGAAACTCAGGAGAAGTCGGGTGGTTACAATTTTAATAAGCGATCAAAAAAAAAATTAAAAGGTTACGTTGGAAAGAGATCCGCACATAATTCGAAAATCTGACAAAAAAAAGCCGAATTCAAATTTTAGTCGTTATGTAATTTTTTGTGATATCTGAGGTGAATGATCCCAAAAGTATATAAGTTGTTTCCATTTTTTTTATTGCCTTCGTAATCAGTGAATTATTGGCGAATATTATATTACCTAAGTAGATTCAGCCCGCAGGAGTGACATATTAATATTCCCGATTATCCCGAAATAAAGTGTTTCTTGGATGTATCGAAAAAAAAAATTTATAATCGGAATTATCCAAAGACCAAAATTTCATTAAAAACCTGTATTGGTTCCAAACAGCAGAAATAAGACATGGGAATGAGAGATCTAATGCAATTGCCATTCAGCGTGGAGTACGGCAAGGCTGTATCCTGTCGCCACTATTGTTTAATCTCTATTCCAACTATGTCTTTAAAAGAGCCCTAAGTAATACTGAGAAGGGTCTGAATATCAACGGAGTTGTCATTAATAACATAAGATACGCAGATGATACTGTATTACTAGCTGACTGTATCGATGACCTCCAAGACCTATTAAATCTTGTTAATAATGCTGGTGAGCAACTGGGCCTAACAATCAACGTCAATAAAACTAAATGTATGACATTTGGACGACTATATCACTCTGAATCAGTGATACAGTTAAATGGTTGCAATGTCGAAAAGGTGGAAAGATTTAGATACCTCGGCAGTATTCTCACGGAGACTCTTGACCCAGATGTGGAGGTTAGATGCAGAATTGAAGCAGCAAGAACTGCGTTCATTAAAATGAAATCCCTCTTCTGCAATGACAATATCAGCTTAAAACTAAGGCAGAGAATGCTAAAATGTTATGTGTGGTCGGTCTTGCTCTATGGATGTGAAACATGGACCTTGAAAGTAAATACCATGAACAGGTTAGAGGCTTTTGAAATGTGGCTTCACCGGAGAATGCTCAAGGTCCCATGGACCGACATTATCACCAACACAGAAATTCTCAGGCGGGCTAGAGCAGATAGAGAACTGCTTACAATCTTAATCTTGCTTAAAATCAGGAAAATTTCATATCTGGGTCATATACTTCGAGGGGAGAAGTATCACTTGCTCCATTTGATATTGAAAGGCAAGATAGAGGGTCGCCGAGGGCTTGGTAGGAGTCAAATGTCTTGGCTGCGTAATATACGAGAGTGGACCGGCATTAGAAGTGTGGAGGAGCTATTTCGGGCAGCGCAAGACAGAGAGACATTCTCAAGAGTGATCGCCAACGTCGGGGGGACCTGATACACACAAAGAAGAAGAAGAACCGGAATATAGACACTAGTCAATAAAATAATTAAAAACTTTGACGGAATAATGTACCTCTATATTTTTTATTTATTTGTATTATTTGAATTATTGGTACATTTAAGTTAAAAAATACTAATTATTACTTAAGTAAGTAAGTACCTATCAAGTACTAAATTTCATCTTTCTCAGTGTGATTCTTACAACCCATTTTAAATATAATAATATTATTGTACTTTTTATATTTCATTCCTTCGTAAAATAAACTGTTTTGTGTAACAGAAAACTTAAATATTCATGAATACGACGGAAAGCGTAAAAAGTTCTTGACAAAAGATTATTAATTGAAAAGGTTATATAATTAAACTTTTTATATATAGTTATTACATTTTTTATGGTCATTAGATTAAGGACCTGTTGTTTCACAGAATTCGAACAATTCTTGAATTTTCAAAGTTAATTTAAAGTTCCGAGAAAGTTTTATATGAGTTCTGTTTCATATAATCATGGGCCGGATGCGTCGAAATAATAATAGAACTTAAATAAAGCTTTCACGAAACTTGAAAATTTACTTCGAAATTCGAAGAAATGTTACAATTAAAAACAACCCCTCCTAGGTATCTAAATTTTTTTTAAATTTTCATATTTGTAATCATTACATAGTATAAAATGAAGTCGCTCAAAATGTATGTGCGTGTTAATCTTTTAAACTACCCAACGGATTTTCATGCGGTTTTCACCAATAGATAGAGTGATTGAAGTGGAATGTTTATATGTATAATACATGTAAATTATATTAGAGAAAAGCCGAAAAATTCAAAGAAAACATATTTTTGTTCGATTTAAAACGGCTGACGGGCCGTACTATAGTCACTTTTGAAATTCGTTCTACGGAAGAAATTGGAAAATAGATGTCCTAGAGTAAGTAGGTATTTGATTTTCTCTGTCCAAATATCCAGTGTTGCATTGCAAGCCTTGTATAATTAGTGGCGATCGCTCGAATTGCATTACATAGTATAAAATGAAGTCGCTCAAAATGTATGTGCGCATAGATCTTTTAAACTACGAAACAGATTTTCATGCGGTTTTCACCAATAGATAGAGTGATTCAAGGGAAAGGTTTTTATGTATAATACATGATTATTTTACTAGAGAAAAGCCGAGAAATTCAAATATTCGATTCGGGCAGCTGGCAAGCGGGTGGTGTGGATTTTATAAAGGTTGGGTAATGGCGTTGTGTTTCGTTAGCCACAGCAACGCGTGGCCGGGTCTGTTAGTGAATGATAAACATAAAAATAACTCGTCGAACGATTGCGACGACAACGTACGTATACAAAAGCTTATTGATAATTTCAATGAAATTTTAACCACAATATTGAAATTCTTTCGAATGAAGTGTTAAAAAGGACATTATTAAAAACGACTAATCATTAAATTTTCAACCTCCCAATCTACACCGATATAAACCGCTTTCCGCTTACAAACATATTTAAAATAGTTTTTCTGAATAAGAAAAAAAATAAACGGAAAATAGACGAAAAATCTTAACTAGAGTACGTGCGCACTCTTACAAATAATACACACTGCGCGTACTCTTGCGATACTACCAAATAATACCCGAAATCTTTCAAGTATCCTCATGTAGTGTATAAGCTACACAAAAATTATTACACAAGAATGTAGTACTTAAGCTCTACACTAAATTTGTAAAATAAACTAATGTAAAAAAATCGAGTGCAGTTTACACGCGACAGAAGCAAAACTTTACCGAAACAATCTTAAAAAATATTTAAAAAGTGAGGTCATAATCAGACGACCAATGAGCGTAGAACTCGCGTATTTTCCGTTTCATATCTCAACCAACAGGAGCCTTTAAAAGTAACATCATTATCAAAACGGCCAATGAGCGCAGTTGATGCGTCGCCGGTGTAGTGATCGTCATTTCCGTTTTATCCGAAATCCTAATCACAGCGGTGTTGTGGAAGTTTCCCTTCAAAAAAGATGTATTTTGTATGTTTTCCACAACTTTCCTGTAGCGACGCGTGCTATTTTCAGATCTCTCATAATGACATCAAACCTTTCAGCTAACATCCCGCGTATCGCTAATAATATGACGGCTGTGTACTTGTGAACAGCGTACTCTTGTAGCACCGTGCAAAAATTATCTATATATAATAGGCCTGAATTGTGTTTTATTTGTCTCGGCTCATAACAATACTTTAGCGGGTACCACCTTCCAGTGGATATACGCGTATTTTTCAATACAACTTACTTCCGTAATGAAAAGTAAGGCTCCGGCTCGGCGCCAGGAACTTTCAATGCGCATAATATTCCTTAATAACGGAATTTCCCATCTTCTACGAACATGTTCCCACATTTGCGAAAGCGGAAAAAATGATAACAATATAATAAGCATTCATATATCCCCGACTGAGATACCCTTTCCACGCTTAGATGGGAAATGAAAATAAAATTTTTGTTTCAAAGGCTTCATAAATAATATTGAAATTTAAAAATATTAATTTAAGCTCTGAAAATTAGGTGGAGTTTTTCGCAAGTAAAAAAAGGAATCTAATATAAAATTTCACACTAATTTGCTTTATTCATATAATGTGGAAGCTGTCACGGAATGCGAAGAATGTTTTCACATTCAAATTCATAAATTTATTTCAAACTTCTTGAATATATTAATTTAATTTGCCCATTTGGGAGTCGACTCGCCGGGGCGGCTACTTACGCAGGTTTCATTTTTCAGCTACTATGATTTCGTGCAGTTTTTGATATTAATGACGCAATTTCGCCTCGATTTGACGATGTTTACGAATTGCTATCTTAGAGGAGTTGGGCGTAAAATGTACATTATTACCCGGTTAGCTTGAGGCAGAAGGGTCGGGCTATATTTCACGAGCCGTGAATTTTTTCAGCTTTTCTGATTTTGAATAATACTTAGCCAGGGTCGTCTTTAGATTCTGTGGCGGTCGCATTACCATTATTTTAAGTGAAAACTTCTTTAGCACCATTGTGACTTGAAATCCGATGAAACGGAAATGAGCAACACTAGAAAGAGACAATCACAAACATTTATAGGCCTACAGGCCTGCGAGAGAATGAGAAGCCATAAAATATTTATTTATTTCAAGGGTAACCGGTTCCAATAAAATACGATAAATCCACGGTCCCACACAAGTCTCCTTTGGTTTAGAGCTATAAAGCGCCTGACGAATCTAAGCGGCCAGACATTCAGCGGACCAAGGATCGAATACTGAGAAATCCAAAAAAATTAATTATTTTATTTTTCTAAAATCAATAGACAATATTCAAACAACTCCAAAATGAACAAACAAAAGAAAACACAAAAAGAATGTGACGTATAGCGACTCAACTCGACTCGACTTAAAAAGACACAAATACTAATAAGATGGCCAAATGTATAGGAAAAGGGCACTGGAATTCGACGACAAAAATATGGAAAAAAATCATTCTTCACATTGATAAAAAAAAATGCTTCATAGTGTCCCCACTCTTGTGTACTTTAGTTTTCTGAAGGTTTCACTTCTACCGCGGGTGAATTGCACACTCTGATTTGTTTTAGTGTACGAATGAGAAATTAAATGATTTTAGACACTTTGCAGAAAGTTTTATTTAAAACCCGTTTTGGTCAGAGCGTCATTGTAATATTTTGAGATTTTGCCTTTGGTTATCTCTTTAAAACTTTAAATTTTAATGAGCAACAAGAAGAGCAACATTTTCTTACTAAACTTCTAATTTTTATTATTATTTGCATTAAATTACTTTTGATTATAAAAATCATTACGGTCATGCCTTCTGGTTTTTTTACAAACAAAATGGGCTGAAAATCGGCGTTTAAAGGAAGCAGTTAAGGATCAAAAAATGTGAAGAAAATCAAAATGGTTCATTGGTGATTTTACGGCTACATTAAATGTGTCGGGAGTTCAGGCTGACACATTTAAGTTAAACTGTCATACAATAGTCATAGAGCATTTTTCAGTCTTAATGTGGCGCCACTTAAAACGAGTGCCTCTGGCGGTCCAAGGCTCACCTCGCTCATGGTCCGGCCCTTAGGCTACCCATGAAATTCTGCTTCGATCTTCCGCGTAATAATATTATGTGAGGCTGTGTTTTGATAAAACGGTCACATTTTTATCCCGGCTTGGAAACTTTATCATATTTTTTTCGACAGAGCGCGACAAATCAAGCTATCTCCTAAATGCTGTCAGAACTTTTCAACACGGATACACAACATAATAATAAATCGGTTTAATGATGACGATTACTTTCCGAAATTCTATTCCGAAGGTTTAAAAATATATTTCAGATAAAGACTTACCAGATGATATCCGAAGTTATATTTATATTTTGATATGGTTCACTGGTTTAACAACCTGTTAGTAAAGTTTCAGAGACCTTTTTCGTGATATTTTTTGGTGAAAAATTCTTTAGCACCGTTGTGATTTGAAACATGATGAAACGGAAACAACACTAAAAAGAGACAAACACATACATCTATAGATAGAATAATGAGGTAGAATAATCGGTCTCCTCTTTGTGCGGTGCTTCGTAGCCTACCCACTCTTGTCTACTTTAGTTTTCTGAAGATTTCACTTTTAATGCGTGTGAATTGCACACTCTGATTTTTTGAAGCGAAAACTTCTTTAGCACTGTAGTGATTTGAAACGCGATGAAATGAAAAAAAATGATAATAAAAAGAGACAAACGCATTCATCTATAGGATTTAGCATGCGAGAGAATGAAATAGAATCGGTCTCCTGTTTGTGGGATGCTTCGAAGCCTATCGGTCTCCTATTTAATATTTCAGCCTAATTAATATTTCAAAGATTCATATATCATTGTGCAAATGAAAATATCTATATATCCAAATAAACAATGTGAAAAACAATGACAAAAAAAAGCATTTGATATTGTTATAGTTTTGACATCAGACATTTAAATAAATTGCATTGAAATTTATATTAAGCATTTAAATTATAAACATAACAATAAACACCTTCTTCCTTCTAATAAATAAAGTAGAGTGTTTGTTGTGGCTTTCGTGGCGTCTGGTCTAACTACTCGAGCGTTTGGGATTTCTGAAGGTCCGATTTGGAAATTTCCCGCCCTCATTACAATAATCATATCTGGAAATTTTAATAATATGATTTACTTTAAAATTTTCGTACGTAATACCTATTTGGAGAGTATTAATTATTGTTATTTCTATTTATTGTGTATAGCCTGATTGTGTATAGACAATCACAAATATAATTTTAAATTCGAATATACATTTTTTTAAATGCAACACATGATCGATGATTAACAAGAATGTTTTTTCCATAATTTCGGTTCGCTAAATGTCAATAAAAAGTAATTTAGATGAGATGCTAGAAATCTCTTGTTGAAAAGTGAAAATACTTAATTATCTTTGTGATTAATCGAAGTATACAACGCGTGGGAACTTTTGAAATAATTCCCATAAATGTTTTAAAAAATCTCTTCAACTTGGCCACATTTTGGAAAGCAGAAGTCCACGTTTCTTTTTCGCTGTTCATCACTTAGAAAAGTACAGACATTCTCGAGGAGCATTAAGGAACAATACAACATTGAAACATTTTAAATACTATTATTATTATGAAACAATTTTTTTAATATAAATAATGATATCTATTTAAATTTAAATAATCTCTGTTTCAAAACTTGAGTTAACCCCACTTTTCAAGGTTTAGATCAGAAAATCGTCTGAAAAATGTTATTTCTATCGTAAGCCGCCAATCTGAAAAGTTATCAAAACATATTTCTAATTTTATTTTGTTAAAGGTAGATGTGTAGATGCATACTTTCATAAGAAAACATTCTAAAATAAGTTGTAGTTTTAAAAAACTGTGTCTTCTTTTTTCCCAGTTGCTTTTGCTTTTATGTTTCTGAAATCATTTGTTAATAACTCCTTGACCCTCCAATCACCAGTTTTATCAACCGTTTTTTGAGTATCTTTAAACCTTTAAAACAATATCTTTTAAACCGAATCCCATTGATGTCATATCATGCAAATGTTATCCAACCACACCAGCGTCAATTGCTTTGAGTTTCCAGATTACTGACTTTACTAAGCTTTCGTCCATATAATTATTGAATTGCTGGTTGAGAATGGCTCACGTGCATTGTGTGGAGTGTCTGGATGATGTTAATGAAGTAGCAGTTTGTGAAAACAATAAGGGTATTTTTGTATTTCGCAGAGTAAACCCGGTAAATAGCCAGAAGGGCTACGTTTTTTGGGTACATTAAAATAATCAAATTTAAACATACCTAACCCTTGTGATTTCACAGAACCAAACAAATTAAAATCTCACGAACAATGTATTGTTTGCCGAAGGACAAAATGCTTTTCCGGTTTACGCCCAAGAGAAAATATGATTTCATTTTCCAAAATATGGTTATGAATTTACGAAATTTATGATATTTTTTTACTGTCCACTGTAATTAAATTTGTGCAAATATGAAAAAATATGATTTCCTGTTTTTGCAAGCAAGCAAAATTTACCGAAATCCGCTAATTATTTTGAAGAGGTCTCTTGAAATCGCGAAGAGGAAAAATGTAGTTTTCAGTAATGTAGTCACCGAATTGAAGTTATTGCAGTGCTGGGTTATTGCAGTGAAGTTGTTGCAGTGCTGCGTGAGTAAAACCATACTTTGAAATGCAAATTCTAGATAAAAGAAAACCTCTTTTTTTGTACTTAAAATATTTTTTTTTTTTTTTTTTAATAAAACATACAACGAAGTTGCATTCCCATGAGTTATCAAAACTCATTAAGGAATCGCCAATTGGTACATTTGAAAAGATAAACCCAACCCAACCCAATATGCAGACACAATAAATAAAGAAAAAAATTACAAAACATTTTACAGAAGCAACATACAGACACAAACATATGAAGAATCACTTTACAAATATTTCACAGAAACATGTCTTATAAGATTTTATGAATAATATTATAACCACTCATTTGATTTATGTACTGTTGGTGACACAAAGTTAAAATCAAGTATCCTCCATGATGGACTATAGAAATGCATAAAAAACAAATCAGGAAAAATACAATAAAAGGTACATGCTCAAAAATACACAGACCTAATACAAGATGTTTACATAAAAAATACATGATAAGATTTAAAAAAGATATAAACTGCGCCTATCATATCTGGATGTACAAAGTTTGGTACTTGGAGATAATCAGGATAGCTATCAGAACAGAGTTTGTACCTACTTATGACTCGTTTTCCAAATAACATTTGAAAAAATAGGATTTCAATATATCGTTTCGAGATTTGTTAGAGGCCTGTCTTAATTCTTCAGGCAATTTGTTATAGTTAGTGTACGCAATGTATTCTAATGATTTCAGTCCGAACTTTGTTGAGTGTATTTTTGATATATGTAGTTTGTTGTGTTGTCGTGTATCATATTGGTGAACGTCGTTGTTATAGTTCAGTTTTATATTTGTGTGGGTGTTGCACTGAATAATATTTAAGATGGTGTTTGTTATCTCAAAGCTAGGAACAATCTTAAATGGTAATACAAGTGCGTGACGGTAAATATCTATTTATTTATATTATTATTTGCACGTACTCGTATCTTGTCATCTTTTAATTATAACTTATATCTGAACTATAACATTTGAATTGAGTAATAAATGTGGTTTATTATAATCTATTTTGAATTTATTCTTTAGTGTGGTTTTTATGGTTTCCGGCGGGGCATTATAATATTTCATCCTTTTGCAGAAATAAACGGTTTTGCATATTCGCTCTGTCTTTTTTTGTCAGTCTGATTTCATTGCAAGTCCTTGTGTTACATGTATACAAACATACTTATAGTATATCTTCACTTCACACGTAAATTACATTACATTTACAACAGACATGTATATGTGTTGTAAATATACTTATTGTAACTTAATATTATCATTTATTTTTATTTTTAATTTAAAGAGTAAAACCTCAAATTGTAATATTTAATTGATGAAAACAATATTAATCCCAGATGTGACCGAATCAGAAAAAAGATTCGGTCACATTTGGGACATATGGATTAACATTATTAGATATTTTGTTCCGCTAATTTCTTATCACAAAATATATTTGTGTATTTTAAATACACATTGGAGGGGGAAGTTTATCTAGGTATTGGGGGCGGATGCTTCTGACCATCTACTGCGTGGCGGGACTAGTAGAGGGATGCTTTTTGACCTTTGACCTCTTCACCCAGGCTCTCGAATTGTAGGGATGGATTCATGTCCGTCACTCCCGGACACGCTATCCCTCAGATTTCTACCGACCCTTCATATCTTTTTCCTTCCCAGACTTCCTCTTCTTCCGTTTCTTAAAAGTATACTCCACACAGCATCCTTTAAGATGACAAAGACAATGAAGGAAATTATTTTCGTCTTTTTCAAATTTCAAAGACCCTGAAAAAAAAGATAAAAACACTAAAGATAGATTAAAATGCAATCAATGTTTAATGTTACAAATTTGGATAATACTAAAACCGATGACCTGTAATATAAAAAGATGTTGGCTCTCGGAAATTTTGAAGTGCGGCATTTTGATGAATTCTATGTTCGAGAGTTTATTATTTCTTTGATATTATTAGGAGACGTTACATTATAAATAATAAATTCATACAAGTTTCTTATAAATACGCCGTGTATGCCGTGGGTGTGGGCAGCCTGTGCTCAGCTGGAGGTTTAGCTGTATTGTGTTGTACCTTCGTCGTTAGCGGCTGGGACGTGTCTGTCGATGAGTGCATCATGGCTTATTAGCTCATTGGTGCCCAACCATGCTTTTAAAGGTTTACAAAAATGGTAAAAACAGCTCATAAAACTGTTAATTAAGATAAGATGCCTGTGTACATGTGACAAATTAACAAGTGGGACAAAATTTTGATTATAAAAAACTCTGAAGACACAAGAGCTCACGTTTGAGTATTTCCTGCGTTTAATAGATTATTTGCATTTTTATAGACCCACGTAATACATAGTATAAGTAAGGTAGCGCGCTATTTGTGAGATTCATCAAACCAAACAAGTAGTTACCTCACAGCATACAATGATTCGGCACCATCACATTCCGTCTTAAGAGTATTGTTGAAAAGCTTTTTGATAATAAGAATTAACAAGCGTATAAGTTACGGTGTAGGTTGTCTACATAAATTTATAAATCTATATATATAAGTATAAAAATGTGTTTGGGGATTAGTGTATAGTGTGTTGCCATATTAAGCGTAGAAAATGTTTTAAACTTTCAAAATACCTTCTTAAAACCACAGCGAAGGTTTTTGGATTATTTCAAGCATATGAAAATATATCTGAAAAGTTTTTCAATTATCACAAAAATTGTTAAAAATTTGAGAATGACATTTGGCAAAACAATAATTATCAAATCAGAATTTTAAATTAATGAATCAATTTGAAGTACTTACTTACATAATAATTTGAATCGAATCAATAATTATAAATATTTTAAATTGGTTAGGTACCAAATTATAATATTTGATTGTTCTTATATAATATACAAAAATGAATATTTGTAATATACGAAAAATTAACATTTGAATTAATTTGCAATAGGTGGCACGCGAGCTGTTTGAAATCTGAATGTATTGGGACCGAATATATCGAACGCGGGAAGGGGGATTGGCGGGACGGGGGATCGGGAAAGGGAAGAGGGAAGGTGGAAAAGGTGGAAGGGGAACGGGGACGCACGGGAAAGGACATGCAGGGAAAAACAACTTATTTATTTGAATATGGCATTGCAACGCATGCTGGGAACCAGCTAGTGATTATCATAAAACACTTCTGTATCTACAAGATACAAGATATAGAATATTAAAAAAAGCCAAAAACATTTGGCCATGGCTTCCAAAGCCGCTGAACTTCAGTACTTCTCCACGCAACCGGTTTTGCAAGTCCATCTCAATTCATCACAAAGTGTCCAGGCGTGCGTTGCAAGTAACCGACCATTCGGTACGCTGATTGCTAAGTTAAGCTTAATGAAGAGTTCCTTTTCACTCCGTGTCTGAGGACTTTGAATGCAGATGGATTTTTCAGGATGAGACTGAGAGCAGGTGAGAAGCGGCGAAGCCACCACCTTGCGTCATTATTACATCTAACTTGCTGTTCAATTGGTATTGTTGAGAGCGTCATTGAGCTGCATTGTGAAAGGAATTTGCTAATTCGAAATCACGAGGATGTAAAATAACTATTGAATTGATTAAAATAACCATTGACTTTTTTGAAATAACTATTGAATTAATTAAAAAAACATGAAGTTAAAATAAATATAAAATTTATTTAAATAACCAGTAAATTTTATCTATCTATCATCTGTTTTCTTCTTCTGTCTATCTATCTATCTATATAAATAAAAATGTATCGCCAAAATGTATGTACACGCATAACTTCCAAACGACTGCACCAAATTGGATAATTCTTTAAAAAACATGAAGTTAAAATAAATATAAAATTTATTTAAATAACCAGTAAATTTTATCTATCTATCTTCTGTTTTCTTCTTCTGTCTATCTATCTATCTATATAAATAAAAATGTATCGCCGAAATGTATGTACACGCATAACTTCCAAACGACTGCACCAAATTGGATAATTCTTTAAAAAACATGAAGTTAAAATAAATATAAAATTTATTTAAATAACCAGTAAATTTTATCTATCTATCTTCTGTTTTCTTCTTCTGTCTATCTATCTATCTATATAAATAAAAATGTATCGCCGAAATGTATGTACACGCATAACTTCCAAACGACTGCACCAAATTGGATAATTCTTTAAAAAACATGAAGTTAAAATAAATATAAAATTTATTTAAATAACCAGTAAATTTTATCTATCTATCTTCTGTTTTCTTCTTCTGTCTATCTATCTATCTATATAAATAAAAATGTATCGCCGAAATGTATGTACACGCATAACTTCCAAACGACTGCACCAAATTGGATAATTCTTTTTAGTGTTCGTTATTGTCAGAACAAGTTTTGTATAAAACTACTGGTGAGCTTTGGCATTATGAAATTTGCAATAGGTTGCACGCGAGCTGTTTGAAAACTGAATGCACCGGGACTGAATGTATTGAAGGTGGAAGGGGGGAGGAGGGAGGGGCGAGGAGAACTCGGGTAGAGGTTGGCGGGAGGAGGGGGGAGGAGAACCTGGGAGGGAGAAGGGAACTCGAGAGGGGGGTTCACGGGACGGGAGAAGGGGGAAATGAGGGAGTGTAGTAGGGAGAGGCAAGGTGGAGGAGGCGGAGTGGGAACGCTAGAGGGAAAGGGGACGCGGGAGAGGAAGAGGAATGGGACGAATGGGAAAGAACACGCAGGGAGAAACAATTTCTTTATTAAATGGCATTGATAATGATTGGTCAGTGGTTGAGTAGGCATAGCGCTTGGGTCCCACCCGAGCGTCGCGTGTTCGATTCCTCGGCTGGCTAAGTCCTCCATCACAACACAAGCAACATTTTCGTCTTTCTGTGGTGGTAGTAGGAGATTTTCAAACATTGTTGGGTTATTCGTAACCCGGGAATGTTTGTCTTTCTTTAAAAAAAAAAAAAACAGTATACCTGACAGTATGAAGTAGGACGGAGATATAACCGTCGATTATTAAAAAGGGTCGATTATTAAAACATGAGTTTTCCTCCATAAAAATCAATTTCTTCTTCTCATCTTAAGGATATTTAAAATTTTAGCTTTCGTTTTTTTTTTAAATTTTTAACTACTAATAAGTCATTAATACTCTACGGGTTTCAAAGTAGTCGTTTATATTTACATTAGCTCCATACAGGAGGCCCTGAAGAAAATAATTTCCCTCTTGAAGAATTTGTCATCTTGGGGGATGCTGTATGGAGAATTTTTTATGTCAAGGAAAGAGAGGAAGTTCTGGGATTGAAAAAGGTATGAGGTGTGCGTAGGAAACTTTGGGTCAGTGTGTACAGAAGTAACAGCCATATGAATTCATCCTTCGAACTGCTGTGCAATGCGATGGGTCTAGGTCTAGAGAGACTTGCAGGAGAGGTAAAATGGCCATCCACAACGAGTCTCTTTCCATCTGGAGATGAGCAAATGCATCCGCCGCTAAGATCCGGACAACCCTCGCCCTATGAACCCTGGCACCCCTGCTAGATCACCAAACTCAGCGAACCTCTTGGGGGCCCAATAGCAGAGGTTTTGGTTGTACGAGTGTATCTGTATATCTGAATAGCTTTCCTTTAACTTTAAACAAAACAAGTAAACATACGGGTACATAATTGTAATAATTGATGCCAATTAGTTTATGAACAGAAGACCTTACTTCCAAAAAAGTAGGTTTGTTATTTTCTCTTTTACAATAAATAAAATACTGAAATCATAAGATTCTTCAGTAGGCACCTATTTTCATACCTACCTACTTAATTATAAATCATGTAAGTATTTGTTGTTAAAGATAATTTCAATTATACAATTTGTCCAAAGAAACCAAACAAGACAATTTCACATAAAAAAATTAAGAACCATTAAAACAACCACCATCGTGAACCGCAAACGGAACGCGCAAACAAATTTACAGACACGAAGCACAAAACGTTCTTCGAACACAGAACTTCGCTACACTCGGTCAATAACAATAATAGATATCCAAATACTCGGAATTAAAACCCTTCTGGCGTATAAACGAGCCGAAAGCTTCCATTGTTATGGCAATGATCAAACAGAGTTCAATCGGTTGATCATTCGGTTTTATTGTTGTGACGTCACACTCGAATGGTATATTGCCCCAATATTAGTTTTACGCCTAACGTCCTGCCAACAAGAGAGCCAGTATGACTTCCCACAATAATAATTATAAAATGCGCGAATCTTCTCGAATGTTTTTGAAGTGAAACTTCTATAGCCCCGTTGTGATTAGGAATTCGGATGAAACGGAAATGACGCATATAGCACCTGCGATTCATAAAACTCCTATCAAGGCTCCTATTGGTTGAGACATAAAACGGAAATGGCGTCAGGTCTGCGCTCATTGGCAACTTTAATTATGACCTGACTTTTCAAGGCTCCTTGGTTCTTCATTGGTTGAGATTGTTTGGATAAAGTTTTGCTTCTACCGCGTGATAACTGCACTCAACAGTTTAGAATTACAAAACCTTTTTGTGTGTTATAAAATTTACATAGCGTTTTCTGCCTGGAATTTGTAGATCAATGAAATATCATTTCAAACAAAAGTACCTAACTAATTAACCATCAAGCCGTTTCCCCGCAGGGGTACGCGAAAGGACGGACCGCCAAACAACTCACTCTTGGAACACACTCTTTGCCTCATTCCCTTTCATACATCGTCTCATGCACACTCTATTGTTATTCTGACTTTTGACATGGCCCGACTCGACCCGATCTGAAGTATCTGATTCGCTTGAGAGTAAAGTGTAACAATAACAAAATTTCGATTCGTAAAATTGTTACTTTTATTTTATCTTTTAAAGTGAAAACTTTATTAGCATCGTTTTGATTTGAATCTCGATGAAACGGAAACGAGCAACATTAGGATTTAGATTGCAAGAGAATGAGATAGTATAATCGGTATCCTCTTTGTGCGGTGCTTCGTAGCGTCCCAACGCTTGCCTACTTTAGTTTTCTGAAGGTTTGACTACTACCGAGCGTGGATTACACACTCTATTTTTAATTCATAAGAATTCAATTGAATAAGAAAAAAAGTTTTGTAATTCCAGCAAAATTGAGTAAAATCTACTGTTATTCTACAAAGTAAGTTTAATAAAATAATCTGGTGGCATAAAATTTGCAGAGCTCTTTTTGTCTGTATTATCCTGGACGCAATATACGGCTTTGAAAAATCTTTAAATGCAAAAAATGTAACTACGAGTTATGTTTAATATATTGTCAAACTCTTATAATAATTCAAAATATTGTCAAACTTTTTTATTGTGGTACTGTTCAAAAGCAGGCGATACGATCGGTAGAATTTTTTTTTCAAAGCACGACAGAAAACAACTGCGAACTGCGTCCAAGCGTTATTAACCAATTTAAATAATATTCAGGTTGAAGGACTTGCACTAGTTTCTTGCTCAAAGGGGTCATATAACTTAGTGTTTTTCTCGAATCTGAAGCTCTCCCATCTCGTGCCATATTATGCGAAATTAAAACGCCATCGTTGGCAGAACGTCAGACATTGTTTGACTGCTCTCAGGATGGTTGTTAATAATATTGAATTGGCTGTTAAAAAAAAGCGAGCTTGCCCTACACGTATTTAGCGAAACAAATTTATGTAAATGTGTTTTTTGCCGTCCGACAGCCCTTGATTAGACAGTTAGTGTTGCCAGAAGAATATTGTTTAATTGCGTGGGAAAACATTGCGCAATACATTTTATTCATCATTCTTAATATTTGTAAGTTTACCGATGATATGAAAATTTTCTATTTCTGTATATTTTGGATGGCCTACTTGGTAATCTCAGATACAAATATATACTTACTAGAAAACTCAATTTTTAAAGTTTTGTGTGAAAAAATATTTTATAGAATTTGGTTTCGCGAAGAACATTAAACAATTTTTTTTTTGAAGTCAACACTTATTTAGCACCGTTGTGATTTGAAACTTGGTGAAACGAAAAATAGCGACATTAAAAAGATATAAACACTTACGAGTACATCTGTAGTATTTAGCCTGCGAGAGAATGAGATAGTATAATCGGTCTCCTCTTTGTGTGGTGCTTCGTACACTTGCCCTTCTCTACTTTAGATTTCTGAAGCTTTCACTTCTACCACGTGTGTATTGTATTTTTTTTGTAATAATGAATAAAAAATAAAGTATTCTTATTAAAACTCAAAAATGACTACAGAACGTAAACGTAAAGTGAAGAATGCAAGAAAGTTTGAAAAAAAATCGAATGTAATTCACACGCGGTTGAAATGAAACCTTCGCCAGCACTTTCTCAACCAATAGGAGCCTTGAAAAGTTATAATCAAAGGTCATAATAAAAGCGACCAACGAGCGCAGTTTTACGTTTCATAGGTAGTGTAATGCGTCTATTCCGTTTCATTCTAATTTCAAATTTTCCCTTCAAAAATGTTTTACGAAAAGTAGATAAATTTGACATATTATGGCAAAGAATGGCACAAGACTTTTTGCAAAAGTACCATTACAAGCTAAAAATCGCTAGAGTGATTAGTGGGAAAAGTTAAACGTAATGATTTGATAGGTTTACCATACAGTCCAAGTATTCCTTAATAAACTTGTTGAATGTTGAATACGTTAACGGTATCTATTTATATCGCATTCCTTATAATGGAGAAATTAATTCAGTTCAACTGCCGTACTAAGCACAGCCCGCATTCACTGAAATGCGTACAGAAGATTCTAGAAAAGAACTGGTACACACGTTATTGTTCTCGCTTCTAAGAAATGTCCTGAGGTTAAACCCCTCGGTACGCACAGCCTCGCCAACAATAATTATTGTTCCTTCCGCCTTCGCGTCTCCTAGGGCCTCTCGCTCTCTCATTGGTCGTTAAGTCACTCTCCCGGCACGGGGCAGCGCTAAGCGCAATGCCATTGCAAACACATCCAGCATCAATCTCCCAAGTCGAAAGGATTTACTGAACACTGTACACACAAACAGTATCGATCTAATCGAACTGAGTGATGTTGATTAAAAATGCACTTTCCACTCGCATTAGGTAAAACTCTGTAACGTAGGCGTCGTTCAAAGGTGACTAAAAATAAAATAAAACTACAAAATATTATAAAGGTCAAACATCATTCTGTTCAGTTGCATGATCGAAATTGCAATTTCACTGTGTGAATATCACAAATCTGCAATGAGAAAGAAACCCACGTGTAAAAATGATGAAATCTCTGATTGATATTTTCGCTTGTATCGACATGCGGAAATGCGACAATGAAATTTATTATTTGGCGGGTCCTCGGTTCTAAAATAATGCGGTAAATTCGCGCTTCAGCGCGAGAATCCGAGAGCGCAGCGGGCAAGGCGCTCAACAAGTCTCAGCGGCCAGAGAGACAGACATCCAGCGAACGGATGTTCGAATCCTACGAAATAAAAATAAAAAAACATTTTTTTTTGTGAAATGAATATCCAATCTTCAAACCAATTTTAAAATAAACAGGCAAAAGAAAAGAAAGAATTTATAAAACAAAACTTCCTAAATTCACTTCTATCGCGTGTGAATTGCTCACTCTGATTTTTTTTTACTTGGGACGTCTTTGTTGCTTGACCGCAGACCGGAGCGGTGAAGCAAACGGCAAACAGGCTCTCCCTTTCTTTGCCTTGTTTTCCGAGAAAGATCGCCGGGAACAGAGCGCTCGTGCAAACATGATTCACGGAGGGCAGTGGCCAGTATTACGTGTGTGCACTGTGCATGGACTATCTTAAAGGTGTGCAGTCATGCACCAGTAGTATCGGATGCGCTTTTTGAATGTTTATCGGGATCCCCCTTTAAACAATAATTGTTCCGCCTGAATCACCCATCTGTTAATTCCTTAAAATTGTTCAATCGAATGCAAACCGTTTACAGTTTGTCAATGAATACGAAATGTAAAAATTATCTCACTTCAATGTTGTATCAACTAAAAAAAAGAAAATTTCTTGGGATTTTAATGCAAATGTGTTACAAGGTATATGGTGTAGCTTTTACAGTTGCAAAAAGGGAAACAAAGAGCCGTTTGCGTTTGTATAATTTTAGAAAATTTCTTGGGATTTAAATGCAAATGTGTTACAAGGCATATGGTGTAGCTTTTACAGTTGCAAAAGGGGAAATAAAGAGCCGTTTGCGTTTGTATAGTTTTAGAAAATTTCTTGGGATTTAAATGCAAATGTCTTACAAGATATATGGTGTGGCAAAAGTGAAAAAAAGGTGAAAAAGTGAAATAAATAGCCGTTTGCGTTTGTAATAGGGATGTTACGAATGTGATATTTTTCACATTCGCGAATGCGAATGCAAATACGAATGATCAGAATGCAAATGTGCGAATGCGAATGCAAATGTTAAGGAATCACTTTAAAAAAAGCCCAAAACAATTACAAACTCGTAAACTATTTGTTTATTTACGTAGGTAACGACTGATTTCTAAAGTATACAAACTTTGTATACTTGAGAATGCCAATAGTTTGTAGCCAAGTATTTGCTATCCAGGGTTATGTAGAGCATTTGAAGTAGGTTTGTATGCACGTTTTAAAAATGACCGTTTTATTAATATAATTAAAAGTTTAATTAAGAGGAAACACGGTCGTAGAGAAATTTGAACAATCGGTATTTTACCAATTGCTGTCACTGTTGCTCTTACTCTCCCGAATACTGAGCAAAAATGACAACTGCACCTCAGGCTGATAAATAATAGGTACCTAACTAAATCGACAAAATCGTGGTTTTGTATTCCCCATTTTTCTTCCCAAAGCTGGGCCGATTTAAACTAACTTTATTATTATTTTTACTTACTTTATTAGAAGAAAATACTCTATGTCGGTACGTTTTGCTTTTTTTTTTAGATACGTTGTCTATTTTGTATGCTGAACTAATTGTTGACATTCAACCAAGGCAATTTTATCTATTTTGGAGAGTCCTAACTCGTATAAAAAGTTACCTATCAAAAAAGCACACATACGGACACACTAGTGGTCGATATCTATATTATAGGTATATTAATAAAAATATATGCAGTAGTGTCGAAATCCCGATGAGAAAATTGAGAAATACGTTTGTATAGACAAAACGCCGCCCGCTGATGAAGGGCTTTACAGAATTGGCAACGTCATGTATGTCTCAATAATGCCTTGTTTTACCTCTCTATTTCTGTGTAATATCATATATGACGAGATCAAACACACAGAATGCGTAAGATTACAAATTAATAATTTATGTTATTAATGATGATATCTGAACGATGACTGGCTATTAATGCGCGAGTAAAACAATTGTTTATGAATATCTTTCGTCGGCAACGATATTATATTTTATGATCACTCTTCACCTTTTAATCCCAATGTCTGAAATATATGGATTTGAAGGTAAATATGCTGAAATATTTCGTCAGTGAATATCTCAAAGAAAAAACTCTTTCGATTCATATATTCTTTGTTACACTCAAGTACCAAGTTGCCAGCGGGGATCTGAACCGGTAAGCCAAACAAACTTTGGTGGATGGGATCTTATTTGAAATTCCATTATTCGGATCCATTCGAAATCACAAAGTTGAATACTTGTTGACAGTTGAAAATACTTTGTAGATACAGCACACATAGTTCCCATTTCTTTTTCAGTAGCTTCTTCTTTCAGTAAGGTCTTTGGTTAGTTTGAAGTATTTGGTTCAAGATGCAAGAATTAGATGAATTTTGAGGAAGTAATGTCATTTCAAAACCATATCATCATTCTGATTCACAGCACTGCTTGAAAAGACTTTAGCTGTGTTTAGCGATAAGATTTGAATTGGAAATTACTTTCTAGCCTTTCTCTTCCCTTTCTATTTTCCCAACATCCATCAGCCTTAAAATATTTACCCAAGCCATAGTTTCACTGGCACTCAGAAGTTGGAATTACTATCGGTATCATATTTAAAAGAAAAAAAATGTGTATATCAATACGATTGTGAAAAGTGAGTTTTTTCATGAAATCGGATAAAAATATTTTCGTTTTTATGTACCTATATACATATACAATTCCATTACCCAATTTTAAATGGTATCAAAATAAAATACAATTCCCCGTTTACTACGAGAGCATTCGAGAACGGCAAAAGAAACAAAAGAAACAAAAGAAAACATTGACATTGGGGGTCATAAAAGCGGCATTCCGCCTTACGATTTTCTTTAAGGCTCACCTTTATAGCTCGATAACAGAGACGTCATCCTACCCCCCCCCCCCCCCCCATAGGCTTGGGTTTACGACCCATCTCTTCGGGTCTGGTCCTCGGTGTGAAATACCCGTAATGGTTGATGTATATAAGTAAAGCCAAAGGCCTTGTCTCTCTATTCTAATATTCAATGCTGTCTTGTTTATGAAAGGGTGCAATAAACCGTATGCCAAGAAAATAGTGCAAACAAGTACCTACTGATATATTAGTTAACTCATTCAGCCCATTATGAACGTACATAATAAATGAACCAAATAAAGGTAAACATATCTCTTTGGTTTTCAAATGAGAATACGCGTAGTTCCTACCGGGATGTCATTTATCCAGTTTTTACCTCTCCTTAACTATCACCTTTCTTGAAAAGTATTCGAAATTTGGAACAATTCAAGGAAATCAGTGAAAATTTGAGTGCATTTGTTAAAGGAAGTGAGAAGGAAGAAGATAACTGTATTCTGATTGCGTTATTTGCTCTCTCGCAGAGACACAGTGGTAAGTGATTGGTTATCCTTTTTCCTTGCATATCTTGTTTTTCCTTCACACGTTATCACCCAATTTTTGCAAACACCATTTCGTCTTGTATCGTTTTTAGTATTTACAGTCCATTACAATCGTACGCCTTTGTATCTTACTTTGTACCTACTGATGTGATATTAGTAAACTATTCTAATACTGTGCTGTATTGCTTATTAAGTTATTAATATTGATGTACTGATTAAAAATTTTAGGTACCTACATAATTATTTCAAACATACTTATTATGAACCAATCCAATCTTTAAATATGCATATACGCACTTTCACTATTCTTATATGCCTATGAATACTATATGGAATGTGTGGAATTCCTCTAATCTCCCATATTTTACAATAAAGAAAAAAATTAAATTAAATTTATCCGCGAATTGGTTCAAAGATATTCCTGTTAAAAAAGTGAACGATTATTCTGGGTACTTTTACTATTTAGTGGAGCAAAAAAAACTTCATAATTTTGAATTAAAACTTAAAAAAATAATAATTTAATAGAGACAAGCAGTTAAGGCACAATGTCACGACATCACAAGATTACATAAAATGATTTCCAAAATACATATAATAAGCAATTGTGACGAATTTGAAAATTTGATAAACTTCACGCCAAATTAGAATGTGACAACGTCACCAAAAAAATAGGTATATTTTATGAATTCCTTGTAATTTTATTAAAAAACTATGCAATGAACATTGGTTTACCATTTTCTTATAATTTTTTAAGTGAAAATTTCTTTAACACCGTTGTGATTTAAAACTCGATGGTACGGAAACGAGTGACACTAAAAAGAGACAAACACATACATCTACAAGATTTAGGCTGCGAGATAATGAGATAGAATGAAACTTTACCTAGGCACAATACCTAATTAAGCGTCGCGCTCTATATGTTAACCAGTCGAGCGGCAGACCAAATAAAACTTTTTTCTCTTGCTTGCGATTTTTTGAAGCTCATTTTCAAAATTTTCCGCCCACATTAAAAAAATCATACCTCCGAATTTTAATATGGAGACATACAAGCTGATTATAGTTCTATATAGCCAATGAATTCATCTATCTTTTGTTCACATATCCGTAAGTTTAATAGAAGAAAATTATAAAATCGTAAACTTCTACTTAATAATTACTTACAAATAAGAGAAAATTTGCCAAAATTGGCAGCAAAGCATCCGAGGTATTTTAATTATTGCCATATTGTGGCAAAAAGCGCTCCAGTGGTTAAAAGAAAATGGTAATTTAAATTACTTCCAGAGACCATGTACAACTGCTACTATATACTGATTAACAATAACCTTAAAAACTAAATGTTATTTGAAAACAAAACCTTTGCAACCTTCTGAAAATGGCGTTAAAATGATGTTTTTTATCAGGTTCATTTTTTCTTCTAAAAACGCTGTAGGTAAGGGGTAAACAAAAATAAATATAAATGCCCCTTATATTAATTACGTAGAGTGCCTCCGAGTATTTGGAACGTATTTTACGAGTCTTTTTTTAGTGTTTGAAGCTAGTTCATCTTTGAAGTTCTGCTACTAAAAAGCTTGTATCTTAGGGATATAAAAGCCCTCTCAATAGAAGTCTCTCAGAGTTGACGACGTGAAATTTCCTCGGGTTTGAAGTGTAGTTCCTTTTGATGTACTGCCCAGACCCCTCCACATTATATCAGTTGGTCGCAAGTCAAATATATCTGAAAGAGAGTTCATCACGCTCTCCGCGAAAATAACGCGTAAGCAGAAGTCTATACTTTATGTATAGGGACACTTATACAATTCTCATTAATTTAATCTATTAGGTGGATGCGTTTGCATTACCTTTAGAACCATTGAGAATGTTTTTGAAGTGAAAACTTCTTAAGCACCGCTGTGATTTGAAACTCGATGAAACGAAAAAGCGACAATAAAAAGAGACAAATCTGCGAGAGAATGAGATAAACTAATCGGCCTCCCCTTTGTGCGGTGCTTCATAGAATAAAATGTAAAATAATTTTTAAACTTGGCAACAAAATTACAATAAATAAACTCTACAATTATCCTACTCCTGATACCCTGCATTCCTCTCATTCTCTCGAAGTTTGGCTTTCTAAAGTTTTCACTTCTACCGCGTGTTAACTGCACACATGATGTGAAACTTCTTTAGCCCCGTTAGAGTGATTTGAAATTCGGATAAAGTGGAAATGACGCATTACGGCACCTGCGAAGCATCAAACTGCGCTCAAAGCTCCTATCGGTTAAGTACCTACCTATATACTACAAAGGTAAGAACTAAATTGACTCTTTCATTTGCTGAGAAATGTGTGCATTTGGAATTATTTGAATATTTGAAATCTGACAGGTTTAAAATAACGTAACATAATTATAAAAAGGTCGATCAGCGAACTTCATGAAGTGACCTGTCAGATATTATATTTTGATCACTTTCATCAAGTTTTGGAAATTTGCGGGGAGCTAGAATTTGATTAAAATCACGGCTAAAGTTCGGTGTTTGGGTAAAATTCCTAAAAAATAAAACTAGTTATTTTTATACTAATTTGGGGTCGGGGAATCCGAATCTGAAAGAATTAGGCGGCGGCAAGCAATATTAACTGAATTAAACGACTTTAAAAAAATTTATACACATACAGGAAAATAGCCATTTTGGAAGCATTTTGATTCCTACAAAATCAAACTAGTTATTTTTATACTAACTATGGGCCGGGGAATCCGAATCTGAAAGAATTAGGCGGCGGCAAGCAATATTAACTTAATTACACGACTTAAAAATTTTCTATACACACACACATGAAAATAATCATTCCGGAAGTATTTTGACACATGTAGTACAAAGATCATAGAAAAACACGATAACATAGATGTTTTTACCACACAAAATTAAGTGTTGCCATTAAGCAGTAATATTTATAACGTAAAATAACATGTTTATATTTTAAGTACTTATTTTTTTTAATTGATTCTCAAATATTTTAGGAAGGTACACCAACTAGTATTGTGGAGTTTTTATGCCTTGACGCGAGTAGGCGTTATAAAGGGGCACGTTCTTTTGTATCACAAACCATGTTACATAAACCCGGCGTAGCTGCTAAACTACTTGAAAACAGGGATGTTTTTTTGCCGTGACGCGAGCAGGCGGTATAAAGGGGCACAAACCATGTTACACAAACCTAGCGTAGCCGCTAAACTACTCGAAAACAGGGATGTTTTTTTGCCGTGACGCGAGCAGGCGGTATAAAGGGGCACAAACCATGTTACACAAACCTAGCGTTAGGTTAGGATAGGTTAGGGACGCGAGCAGGCGGTATAAAGGGGCACAAACCATGTTACACAAACCTAGCGTAGCCGCTAAACTACTTGAAAACAGGGATGTTTTTTTGCCGTGACGCGAGCAGGCGGTATAAAGGGGCACAAACCATGTTACACAAACCTAGCGTTAGGTTAGGATAGGTTAGGGACGCGAGCAGGCGGTATAAAGGGGCACAAACCATGTTACACAAACCTAGCGTAGCCGCTAAACTACTTGAAAACAGGGATGTTTTTTTGCCGTGACGCGAGCAGGCGGTATAAAGGGGCACAAACCATGTTACACAAACCTAGCGTTAGGTTAGGTTAGGTTAGGGACGCGAGCAGGCGGTATAAAGGGGCACAAACCATGTTACACAAACCTAACGTTAGGTTAGGTTAGGTTACGCATTTTTAAGACTACGAATTTTCATACTTTTGATTTAAGAATACGCCGTTGAGATAGTCGTAATTCATCAGGTTAATGTGTTAATACGACGGACGAAGAAGACTTGGTCGATTTATAAGGTATGTTTTTGAGAGCTGGTAACACTGCCGGCACATGTTTTTGTATATTTCTTGTTTTTCTATGATCTTTGTACTACGTGTGTCAAAATACTTCCGAAATGATTATTTTCAAGTGTGTGTGTATAGAAAATTTTTAAGTCGTGTAATTCAGTTAATATTGCTTGCCGCGGCCTAATTCTTTCAGAATCGGATTCCCCAGCCCATAGTTAGTATAAAAATAACTAGTTTGATTTTCTAGGAATCAAAATGCTTCCAAAATGGCTATTTTCCTGTATGTGTATAAAAATTTTTAAAGTCGTTTAATTCAGTTAATATTGCTTGCCGCCGCCTAATTCTTTCAGATTCGGATTCCCCGACCCCAAATTAGTATAAAAATAACTAGTTTTATTTTTTAGGAATTTTACCCAAACACCGAATTTATTCCAAAATCACTGGAATATATGTATATATTATTTGCTTGCATTCCTCGAGTGTTGCAAATCGTTATGCAAAATAAGTGATCATTATTTCAATCTCATTTTAGAACGAGGATCATTCTGCATTTGGTAAATATGTATACAGAAAAGAGGGACACGGTTAGTAGGTTAGTATTTTCACTTCTACTGCGTGTGAACTGCACAAATTTTTTTTTTACATCCTTATTTAATTTTTTTGTAAGAGTATAAAGCAGACAACCGGGTGTCTGAAGGAATAAAAATGATGGCGATGAGTTCTGGTTCATCAAATTTCAAAGTTTTCAAGTTCCATAAAGGTTATATTCAAGTTCTGTTATTATATCATTATTGGCCAGGTGTTTCACTATAATAATATTCCTGAATGGAACATTCACAGAACTTAAAAAAAAATTTTTGAACTTCAATGAATTGTTCATATTCTGCAAAACAACCCATTCTATGTGATCAATATCATTTCCAACATAGGATAAAACGCTGCGTTAGATGTGTGTTCCATATTGAAAATTCAAATCTCGAGTCAAGCCGGTTTTTTTTTCTAATAGAGAACTCAAGTCCATTTTTTTTATTTACCTTCTAACTTAAATAACTGCATTTTTATTTTTAGAGTTAGTTTTAATAGTTAAAATAATTGTCAAAGTTTTAATTTTTCAAGATCCCCCGAAAACCACCGTATGTATGGTGAATCGTGTGATGCCATCACTCCTGAAAAATTACTACAGAATCGGAAAATCAGCTGATCAACCACCGCCATTTTGAATTCCGTTGTTCGAAGTAATCTCCCTAGAAGAAGCATAACATTTTTTTTTGTGCAGTAGTTTTTGAATATTTTCAATAATAGAGATAAATTAATAAGAGATACATTTATTTTTGAAACGTTATTTAGACCTTAATAATGTTTCAATAAACACAACAACCAAATCTCTATAAACAGTGTGTAAATAAACGCATAAATTAATACGATGGCTTGTGTCTTTTTATACATTCCCATAAATGACTTTACGGAGTGACGTCACCACTAAAATTTTAATAATGACAACTTGACGGCGTATTTTTACGACCCGATTAAAAATGGACTTTTTAATAATTTTTTAAAAACTCTGCGTTTAATATTATTAAATAAAACTTATATATTCAGAATTCGCGTTTATTGGTTTATATGAACATATTTTTTTAAAGCCATAATATTTTCGGTGGAGTTCCTTATTAGAAAGATTGATTAATATCTCTGAAATACGAAAAAATTTACACCTTTTGAATATGTCGTACTACCACCATAGTAAGCTTAAAATATTGCTAGATATCCATACCATGGTGAGACCCTAAAAACTTAAACTAAAGGTGCGAAATGTATGAGCGCCGTATAGGCTAAAAACAATTTAACTTTAGCAAACGAAAGCAGATACGTAAAGCTATTTGTTAATTATAATTGTAATCAGTTTTGGACCGGAACACAACGTACGAAAATAACAATAAATGCTACTCCAGCTTATAAAATGTGTGCCGTAACGTGTATCGCGCTTATGTACATATTGTAAAGCAGACCATTCCATAATTTAGGTAGGAAATGGCTGCTGTGTAGGGTGGGTATATGTAAGAGTTGTTTTCGACAGAATGTGTGTGTGGCATTGTGTGCGGTATAAAACATAACATTTACGTTGTGGCTATGACCTTAAAATAAGCTTTAACGGCCTGTGATATAAAACTAGGAGTTGCATAATGTTTCTGACCTCTGGCCCGGGTTGGCTGAATACAGATGGCCACCATAATTGATCGGCCATAAAACAAAAAGGGTTACTTTTAAATACTTGTTTTATGTGGGAAGAGAGTGGGTAGTTTTTATTTTTGGTTTAAATAGCTGTACATGTTATTATTTTTCATTATAATTCCTGTTTATGTTTCATTACCGCCGAACTACCCGGAGCTAATGAGAATATGAATTAAACGTAGAGTTAAAATTTTTAAACATAAACATAACGGGCTTATAATTCGATAACTTAGAAATTTTAGAAATACCTAATTAGAAAACGTGTTAACGGCCAAATGAATATTATGAATAACCAAATATTTTGAAGTGAAAACTTCTTTAGCACCGATTTGAAACTCGAAGAAACGAAAAATAGCGAAAGAGACAAACACATACATCTGTAAGATTTAGCACGCGAGAGAATGAGATAATATAATCGGTGTCCTCTCTGTGCAGTGCTTCGTAGCCTCCCCTCTCCTATTTACTTAAGTTTTCTGAAGGTTTCACTTCTACCATGTGTGAATTGTATTCTCTGATTTTTTTTTAATGACCACTTTAAATTTATTTTTATGTAAATACTTATATTTATAATATTTTTGTTATTTAAACTATGTGATTATTTTGTGTTAACTTATATATTTTTTTACTAATTAATCAACCTTATTTGTTATGTTTTTTGTATATAGAAATTTACTGTAATTTTATCCTGATTAGGAAACCATTGGTTTTGAAAAATGTTGATAATTTTGATTAAATAAGTGGTGTATATATAACATGATAATTTGTTTTCATATATTTAATGATGCCACAAAGTAAATTTTGGAATATTTACTTTGTAGACGCACTTTCATTTATGCGAATTTCGAATCACAACGAGGCTAAAGAAGTTTCACTACAAAAATCGAGTATCACACTCGGTAGAAGTGAAATCTTCACCCACACAATCTCATCCAAAAGTACCTTAAAAAGTGAGCACATAATCAAAGCGGCCAATGCGACGCTTCGAAGGTACCGTGTGTAGGTAAGGTTTAATTAAATCCTGTAGATGTATGTGTTTGTCTCTTTTTAGTGTCACTCTCTTCCATTTCATCGAGTTTCATTTCACACCGGCCCTAAAGAAGTTCTTACTTCAAAACTAATATTTTCCGAATTCTGAATTGAATGCCTTATATTGTGAGCCCACCCGTAGCCCTAACTCTGCCGGAATGGAGCCAGGTTTTTTAAATTGCATTTGCAGTCCAATAATATTGTTAATATTCCTGACAGCGCGTATTCCGACAAAGCCGGTTGATATCCCGTGACGTCACTCACACTTGCCTTTAACACCCTTTCTTTCAATAAAAATACACTCTCCTTATGAAGAAGCAATCGAACCTTCCCTTCAACTCCTTTCTCTCTATTTCATTTGCCCGCCGGAGTCTAGTTTTCATATCCATCATAAATATTTTACTTTCCTTCCGTATAAAAGCAGGGAAATCAAAACGCTTTTAATAGAACGAGGGTTGATTACATTTCCACTTGAGGTAGGTAACCGGCAAGATTTCGAGAATTTGCACTGAACAAAATTAAAAAATGTTTTGCTTGTAAACAGTGCTTAGGTTTTGTGGCGTTGATTGTATTAACACATGTGTTGGCAGTATTACCTTACTTACGTATACAGTTCACATTAAGAGCGTTTAACCAGCCAGCGGACGAAAATCCACATTTCGTCGAAAGTTGTTCTTACGATCGCGCAGGGTTGAGAAAGATTAATTATTCTCCGTACCAGCTTTTTTAAATTATAACTCAATATCGAATTTATTTCAATCCAAATTAGCTTTAATTTATACCTTCATCCAAAAATACTGAAAGGCGTGATGATAAAACTATTAAAATAATATACTTTTTGTAATTATTTTTTGATTATAAGTATTTATCATTTTTCAATAATGTCTAAATTTAATAAGAATTTAAAAAAAATCTGAAATATATTAGTTTGTAAGTGCGCAAATAAATACACAAATGGACCAATTTTCGTCAAGAAACACATGTACGTACATATTTTTTAATGATTTTATTGAAACTAAAATTAAAATTCTAAAACAAGCGTTTGCTAGATAATGTATTGATTTATTTTACTGCATGATTATATTATTTGAAATGGGTGTGGTATAATACAAAATATTTTTTGAAAATTTAACAAATCTGCCAATGACCTATGGAATAACCTTATTATACTAAAAATTTAAAAAAAATCTCAAAAATTAATACATGCGAATGCTAGATAAAAGAACAATATTTAGAAATTCATTTATAATTTTTTGTGGAAAAGAGTCAATACGTCTAAAATCTGATTTGAAAATGACATATTTCTGGTTTTCTCTGGTAATGCCCTCTTAATTTAATACAGTTCTATTTTTGGTTGTCGGTGCATGCGTGATGTAAAATTATGTTCCGGTGTGATGCGTAAAGTTATTCAAGTTCAATGAACTTTTAATTTTTAAAATCAGACAAGTGATAAAGAAGCAACTAGTACTTTTTTAAATATGTGATTTTTTTATTTAAGTGTTCGACAGAAAAAAATCTGTCGAAAATTGACAGTTCAATATCCGAAATACATACTAATGATTTTTAAGTTTACTGACAGTGTTCATTCGAAAGGTAGTTTATATTCTAAAAGAAATTGACAAAATTTGTTTTTGATTGACAATGATACTATGGCAAATTATTCATATATAGATCAGCTTCACCTAAAATTATAACATCCCGTGACTTTTCACGGGTTTGATGTTGTGTATTTATATGTATAGATTCATAGATATGTCAATTTTGAAGACGGGTATGAGTACCACCGCCCTGGGAACCATTTAATGGATAACCAAAACCTCTGACATAGGTCACCCTAAGTGGTTCGCCATGTTTGGTAATCTAGCAGGGGTTCCCGGGTTTCTGTAAGGTTTGTCCGGGTCTTGGCGATGGATGCATCTGCCCGCCAGCTGCGTGGCAGGCCGGATCGGAACATCGCCTTGCAACGCGAGGGGAGAGATGGATTAATCCTGGAGGCACCGACCCCCAGATTCATACCCACCCCTCAAACATTTTCCTTCCCATAACTTCATGTCCTTTCTCTCCTCAAAAGGCCCTCCACACAGCATCCCTAAAGATGACAAAGAGGGGAATTGTTTTCCTCTTGCTTAGCTCTGTGTGGAGCTAATATGGAAAAAAAGTCATGAACAAATTATAATAATTATAAAAGGCTGTAAAAACTATGGATACGAACTATAAATGTCTTATGTCGATTTTTGGATGGCCCTAAGCTGTTTATTCGTAAAAAAGAAAATAACATATCTTTATTACTTTCAACAAAATAATATTAACATCTAGTTATAGGTAGTCGTTACCCATTGAAGTCATGGACCACTGGCTCATAGAAGTAGAACTCTGTACTGTGTCACATAAAAAAATGTTTTTAACAAAGCAATAATCCTCCGCCGCATTAGGTCCGTTGTTTGCACAAAAGAACAAAAGGTTTCCCAAAAAGCTCTCCCCAAAGAGGCAGACTTCTTACTTTACGGCTATTCGATTTTTCAATATAGTTTGTAAGTATGTATGTACATATGCGAATCTCTTGCGTATCCTTTGCTTTAAATAAAAGGTTACATTGTTTTTGAATAAAACGAACGGCCTACACGACCGATATTTTTATGCGACTGTTGTACACACACATCTATAGGATTTAGCCAGCGAGATAATGAGATAGTATAATCGGACTCCTCTTTGTGCGGTGCTTCGTAGCCTCTCCACTCTTTTCTAATTTAGTTTTCTCAAGGTTTCTTTTATATAGCGTGTGAATTGCACTCTATTTTTTTAAGTGATACTTCGTTAGCGCCGTTAGTGACTTGAAATTCAGGGTGAAAAAGAAATGCGTCACAACTCAGTTCTACACGAATACTCGGTTCTAATATTATATTGCTGTAAATTAGCACCTCAGCGCGTGCCTTCCATAGCGTAGTTGGCAAGGTGCCTGACAAGTCTCAGCGGCCAGGGAGACAGACATCAAGCGAACGGGCGTTCGAATCCTACGAAATCCAAAAAAAAAAACAATTTTAAAATGTTTTTTTTTGGATGAAATGAAATCAATTCAAAGTGAAATCAATATCCAATCTTCAAACCACTAAAAAAAACAAGCAAAAGAAAAGAAAGCGTCATTTAGCGACTTTCTAGTTTCACTTAACAACATGCATAATTTTGTGGTACTACGTACATTTATCATCGAACTTAATTTACTCAACATTATTTTAAAATTCGGCAAAATCTTGTATAAGGAGTTAATTTAGCAGTTATTTCTAAAACTTACTAACCAAGGAAGATGGAACGCTTTACAATTCTGTCTTTTGAAAAATTCTTATTTAAGTGAAACTAGAAAGTCGCTAAATGTCGCTTTCTTTTCTTTTGCTTGTTTTTTTAGTGGTTTGAAGATTGGATATTGATTTCACTTTGAATTGATTTCATTTCATCAAAAAAAAACATTTTAAAATTGTTTTTTTTTTTGGATTTCGTAGGATTCGAACGCCCGTTCGCTTGATGTCTGTCTCCCTGGCCGCACACTATAGTGTGCATATAAGTAACTAAGAAAAACAATAAAAAATAATAAATCAAGCATAAGTTGAGCATTTGGTTATATGGAATAGCAATCTGCTTAGCTAGGAACTAATATCGGCCGGAAAAGACTTGATGGCACTTTCAAATAGTTTCACACGTTTTACATAGTATTCTCAATTTTGATTCATAGTTATTATAGGTACTATGCTCTTCTTCTTATATTGTTTTGCTGTACAAATGTATTCATGTAATGTAATAAAGACAAATACATAAAAATCTATATAATTGCAAAGTAAAAAGATCACTAAAAAGGTATTTAAAATTTGAAAAACTATTCTCTGATGTAAAATGTGTTCATAATTGCATTAAAGTTTTTCATCCAATTCTGCAAATTGAACAACGTTCGCTCGGATCTGGCTAAATTATAAGCTGAATTCGGACTCTTGGGACTTTGCCAGAAACTTTATTTCTTCTAATTTCGTGTCTTTTCACCTTTAAGCTGACTTAATTGTAATTAACTTAACCGCAGTGAGCCAACTAAACGACAATTTTGAGAAAATTTAATTACTGCCGCTGAGTTCTTTAACTTTAGCAAGTTAATTTTAATTGGATAAACAATTTTGCCTTTAAAGATTGCGTTCAAATAAACTTCTTGACGTGCCTCCAGTTTACGTAAACGCTTTTGAAAATATGATCAAAAGATTCAAACGACAACGGAAGATTCTTTATCTTGTTTATTAAATATAAAATATAGATCAAGAAAACCGGTGACATTTTTGATGTTTTTTTTTCTACAAAAACATAAAAAAAAATGGTAGTTGTAGAACAGTTGGAGGCGGGGTAAGGGGTTCGTCGGACACCCGGCTGAGTGACCAGTGACGACATGCAGAAGAATTTTTTGTTGTTTGAATTTGAAGAAAAAAAATTTAAAAAAAGTCGTCAAAAAAAGTCACCGGAGACCAAAATTTCATTTACATTTTTTACTCCAAATAATGTCAGGAATCACTGGTTAAAGTAAGTCAAGTACGTCCCTTAACACCCTGTATGTACAATAAATAATTCAACTAGGACTGCCATGGCTTGATTTGCTTCGGTTTTTTCCTTCTTGCAAACATTTTTTCGGTGTTTTTCAGTGCTTTATAAGAGGCTATGAAAATGCATACAGAAAGTACCTATGTACATTAGAAAACTACAATAATATTAAAAAACAAAAAAATCCTATTTAGTGATACAATATAAAAATTACAAGTGTGCAGATCGCACCCGGTAGAAGTGAAACCTTTAGAAAACTAAAGTAGACAAGAGAGGGGAGGCTACAAAGCACTGCAGAAAGAGGAGACCGATTATTCTATCCCATTATTTCGCAGGTTAAATCCTGTAGATGCATGTGTTTGTCTGTTTTTAGTGTCGTTTGTTTCCGTTTCACCGAGTTTCAAATCACAACGATGCTAAAAAAGTTTTCACTTCAATAAAATGATACGGGATTCTTACTGGGGACCTTTACACTAATACCGCGCGTTTTCATTCCCCGACAAAATGTATCTCCACTGCGCTAAATTAGGTGAGGTTAGGTTAGGTTTTAGTAGATGTTTTGTCGGGGTTGTTTTGTCCGTAGGATATTTTGTCGCGGGATGAAAATTCGTGGAACCCTTTACACTACCTGGGAGTAATGCCCTTACCAACTCTATCGTATATAAATGCCGAGATTTTAATGAGTGTAACATTTAATCCGATGAACACGTTTTGCTGATTGATATTCCTACCGGAAAACTAATCAAGTGGCCTTACGAGATCAAGATTGGCGATCTATTCCCCGCGGAAGGGACCGTAAATTAAAATTCATCACGAAGCCACTTTGCCGCGTTGAATCTTTTTATACCCGGCTCCCCGGGGACGGTACATTATATTATGTATGGCGGTGGTACGAACGAATCTACAATAATATAGCGTGTGAAGAAGCAACAACTAGTACTTCCTTTGAGAAGGCATGGACCGCCGAAGAAAAGTAATTTGGTGGGCGAAACGAGGGGGCCTTTTGAATAACAGATACGCTCGCAGTTCTGCTAAAAAGAAAGACGTTTCCTCTCGTTCTGTAGGAACGTGCAGTTTCTTTTTTTAACATCGACACGTGTTCTCCCTTTCTGGTGAAAATTCTACTTCTTTGCGCATTTCATTTTGCTTCCAGTCATTTAAGCGAATTGGCTTTGGCTTGCGAGCGGAGTTTAATGCTGTTTAATTTTAGCAGACCGGAACTTTTTAAAAATGAATCATCAAATATAAATTTGTTTTTATTTCGAAATTTAACTAACAGACATGTCATCTGAAACTTTTGCCCAACAATTTCAACTCCTAACTCTTTTAAATTATTAGCTTTTAGAAATATCCTATTAACTGTAAAAATTTAGATACATTCATAATTTTTTCAGTTTTTTCTCAAAAAAAAGAGCGCTGAAACTTTGGGGACGGGTTGTTTCACAGAATTTGAATAATTAATCAGATTTCAAAATTCAAAACATTTTTTCAAGTTCTGTTATTGTATCATTGAAATTAATTTATGTAATAACATAACTTGTTTAGAACTTTAACAGAACTGGAGAATTAACTTTGAAATTTGATGAATTTTTCAAATTATGTTTAACAACTGACCGTAAGAATCCTTCTTTATTAAATTCTTCAAATACATACTTGCAAACTTGGGAGGCGGGAATGGGTACCGCCGCTCCGGGAACCTTTATTGGATAACCAACACCTCTGCCATAGGTCATTTCAAGTGGTTCGCTACGTTTGGTGATTTAGCAGGGGTGCCCGGGTTCATGGGATGAGGTTTGTCTAGGTATTGGTGGCGGATGACCAGGACACACTGAACCCCAGATTCCTACCCACCCCTTAAACCCTTTTCCTTCCCAGAACTCTCCTCTCCTTCCTTTCTTTAAAAAAACGCCACACAACATCCCCAAAGATGACTAGGCCCTAAGGGAAATTATTTTCCTCAGGGTCTCCTGTGTGGAGCTCGTGTAAAAAAAACAGTTTGTTTTGTGGCACCATTTTAATGCAAAATTAATAAAATAATTCGTTTTAATGCTTTTATAAAAGTGTAAAACTTTTTTAAAAGCTTTTAATAAGGAAGATTGTGACTTGAATTTTGACTTCATCATAAAAATCGAATTGCGCTCATTAAAATTTTCAAAATCATTTGATCAATTTCCGACAATTTTCCTAACTTTCCTAACAGAACCAACACTGTAAGTTGAAAGTATGATTAAGTAACATTGTGATATAATGAATATATACATACGTCATATAAACTTGGAATCAAAATTTCGAAGTTTTCATAACTCATTAAAAGCTTCTGTTCATTACAATCGCAAGAATGTAACACAAACGTACGTTTTCACACGAACCGTTAACACTTTAAAAGATTTAACATAATTAAGTCATGTTTAATTAAATATTACTCTTGTTCAACATTTGCTACGACAACCCACCTCCGAGATTCAAGCTCTAATTAAACATTTAAATGTAAAGAAACTCTCCCCGACACACTAAACAATAATTTTTTTGTTCAACTTTTCAGGAACGCATTGACGTTATTGTTTTTATTTTATTACACCATACGTTCGCTACATCTTTTTGAAGTGAAACTCCTTAGAGCCGTTAGTGACTTGAAATTCGGGTGAAACGGAAATGCGTCACAACTCTGTTCTACACAAATACCCGGTTCTAATATAATGCGTTAATTTCGCACCTCCACGCGTGCCTTCCATAGTGTAGCTGGCAATGTGCCTGACAAGTCGCAGCAGCCAGAGAGACAGACATCAAGCGAACGGGAGTTCGAATCCTACAAAATCCAAAAAAAAAAACATTATTACGTGAAATCAATATCCAATAATCAAACCACTTAAAAAAAACAAGCAAAATAACAAGCAATACAACTAGCGACTTTCTAGTTTCACTTCTACCGCGTGTGAATTACATACTCTAATTTTTTTAAACATTAGCTCCACACAGGAGGCCCTGAGGAAAACAATTTCCCTTGGGGCCTACGTCATCTTAGAGTACGATGCTAGGTGGAGGATTTTTTAAGGAAAGGAAAGGAGAGGAGAGGGGACGGAAGGAAAAATGCATGAGGATTAGGAAAGGAACTAGGGGTCAGTGTATCCAGAAATGACGTACGTAAGAATCCATTCCTCCCACTGCGGTGCAAGGCAATGAATCGAGGTAGTCCTGCTGGAGAGGCCAAAGGGTCTCGCTCAACCAGTCTCCGTGATGTAATGTCTCCGTGACGCATCTACCGCCAAAACGTACACAAACCTCACCCCATAAACCCGGGCACCCCTGTAAAGTCACCAAAAGTAGCGAACTACGTGGGGTGACCCACGCCAAGGGTGTTGATTATCCAATAAATTGTTCTAGGGGCGGCGGTACTCATACCCGCTTCCCAAATTGAAAAACTAATCTCTTAATAGAAAATTATATCACTCTTTCTCGTCATTTAGCTCTTTCTTAAAATCGATGTACCTTTGTAACAAAAAGCCTAGTTACAATGAATATTTTAGTCGCGAGAGCAAGTATTAGGTATAAACATTTTACGCTGGTATTAAATAATTTACTGCTTTATATTTATACTGCACACGTGATGACGTGAGGTACAGCGGAAAACTACAAAGAAATTGTTTTATATAACTATCACATTCCGTTCTTCCCTCCATACATGTGAAAACTTTTATATGAAAGTAAACAAAAATGTATATGCGTGTAGATAGATTTATTCATATTATTAAAGTTATCTTTTTTATTCTATTAGAAATGGCCGACTCTGTTGCGATATCTGATTCCGTAGAGACATGCTTATTACAGAACCGTCACCACCCCTCTCCCCCAAACGGCTACTTGGCTTTTCACATTGAAGAGTCTTCCCGCGCACTGCAAAGTGAAAACTGCAGTGAAAATGGCTTGAAAGCAACACTTTATTTCCAGAAGGCAGCGACTGTGAATCCGATTCAGCGAAACCAACAACGTGAGATTAAACCGCGGTGGTTGCAAGAAAAGTTTCAAGTTTCGCAATAAGTTACCAAAACTTTGCATATTTCTTTTTAGATAACCCAAGCATCCTACACAAATTTAGGAACATAATCGTATAACATAAAATTCTCTTCAACGCGAGTAAGATATTAAACAAATCAGTATTTTGCCTTGTTTTGGAATTGGGAACAAAGTACCTACATATTTTTATTTAAAAAAATCAGTGTGTGCGATTAGAAGTTAAATTAGAAAGTCGCTAGATATCGCCTTCTTTTCTTTTGCCTGTTTATTTTAAATGAGTTTGAATTTGGATATTGATTTCATAAAAATATATTTTTTTATTTTTTTTTGGATTTCGTAGGATTTGAACTACCGGTTGCATGATGTCTGTCTCTAAATGCTGAGACTTGTCGAGCGCCTTGCCCACTGCGCTAACGAAGGCACGCGCCAACACGCGAATTTACCGCATTATATTAGAACCGAGGACCGTCAAATAATGCCTTTTTGACACATTTCCGTTTCATCCGAATTGCAAATCGCTAACGGGGCTAAAGAAGTTTTACTTTTTTTAAATATATATGTGGTGTGCGGATGGGAGGTATGATCGATTGTAGCCGTTTTATTACTTATAGCCACTTTTTTACTCTCCACAATTGATGAAGAGAAACACATAAACCATTCCTAAGAGCAAATTCGTTAGGTGTAAATGCTAAGCAATTCTTAAGGACTTACTCTGTCGTAGGTCAACATTAATTGGCGGTGGGGATCGTTAAGGTTGCTATGATTACCATTGTCTTTGCGTTATAAAACCGATACACTCATCTAAGCAGTCAAGGGCGTTGATATTGCAGGTAGAAAAATCCTGGATTTCACAAAAATAATTCAAATGTCAGTTTTTCTTTTGGTTACCTGCATGTATTTTTTTTTTTTACAGGAAATAAGGCACAAGAATCTCAACTACTCCCGTCTGGAGCCAGTGAGACATCCCCAATTGGGGTATGTTGTGAGGCTGAAGGTAGTGGGGAGGGGAAAGAGGTGGGGAAGAGGAAGGTTGGGAAGTACCTGGCTATTCAGATCTGGTCACTAAACACGGCTAAAGCCATTTTCAAGCAACGTTTCAATTCTGAATGGTGGTCTTACACCAGGGCGATACTGATAGTATCTTCCACTCTGGAACATGCCGCAAATATACTATATATTCTTTTTTTAATGAATTAATTGTGAAATAACACAAATTAATCAAATAAAATTTATTTGCGCATGCCGGGTTCGAACCCGCGACCTCCGGAGTAATAATAACTTATGATGTGGATTTAATTTCAGATCCCAATGCGTTAAACTCAATACCACAAAGAGCCAGAATTTGCCCATTAGTTACGGGGTCCCTCAAGGCAGTGTTATAGGTCCAACGCTCTTCCTAATATATATTAACGAGTTATGCAACCTAGATATCGATGCCACTATTGTCAGTTTCGCCGATGACACTGTCCTACTCTTCCAAGCAAAAGATTGGCTTACCGCATATTCCAAAGCGGAGGAAGGAATTCAACAGGTAAAATATTGGCTTGACTCGAACATATTAACTCTAAATGTACAGAAAACCAAATACTTACTGTCTAGTCTCACCAATATCCCAAAGTCAAACCCAGCCCCGCCATTAAAAATACACAAATGTAAAAATTCATCTCTAAACCGAAACTGTGACTGCCCATGCCTAGAGCAAGTAAACATTATCAAATATTTAGGAGTAACCTTCGATACACACCTGAATTGGAAGCAACATATACATAATACTACAAACAAAATCCGAAAATCTATATACTTTTTCAAACAAACACGCAATTTCCTTCACCTAAAACTTTTAAAAACAGTATATTACTCATTGTGCCAATCTCACATCGAATACGGAATTCTAGCCTGGGGTAATGCATATTCCAATGCCCTTGATCCCATCATGAAAGCACAAAAACTAATCATAAAAATAATTCTTAAAATGCCGCTTACTACCAGCACTGATACTATCTTCAATTCCTTCAACGTCATGGACATAAAACAGCTCTACTCAAGATCCATATTACTTAATTTACACAAAAACAACAAAACACCATACAAAGCTACACAAACAATACACAATACCCGAGCCAAAAACAACGAACTTCTCCAAACTCCTTTTTTCAAAACCACCTTCGGGCAAAGACACTCTAAATACATAGCTTGCAAACTATACAATACACTACCAACTACGATCAGACAAAGTGACTCCTTTACAAAATTCAAACAAGATATTAAAAAATGGATTATAAGTATTGGACGCCACACTATCACAAATATCTGTAAAATAAATCACACATAGACATAAATAACTATTCACATACAACCTAACCCATATAAAACAAATGAAAATAATGGAATCCTGTCAAATTTAACCTATAAATAGACTAGGCAGAATTGATTTCATTACTCCATCTCCAACATTTATAAAATAACTCCCTTTAAAAGATTTATTACCCTTCCAATCACCCTTCTGTTTTAATTCTATTCATAATATGTATTTTACCTGAAATATCCTTGTAATTACTATATTCATTTATATACCTGTACGCCTGTCTCGACACAGGTATACCCTAGTGAGACAGGCATACAAATAAAACCATTGTAAACATATTTTATTATAGATAAATAAATAAAAAAAAAAAAAAAATTGTCCCCTGAATAAGAATTTAAAGCAGAATTTAATAAGTAATAATAACTTATTATGTGGAGTTAATTTGTCCCCTGAATAAGAATTTAAAGCAGAATTTAATAAGTAATAATAACTTATTATGTGGAGTTAATTTGTCCCCTGAATAAGAATTTAAAGCAGAATTTAATAAGTAATAATAACTTATTATGTGGAGTTAATTTGTCCCCTGAATAAGAATTTAAAGTAGATTTTAATAAGTAATAATAACTTATTATGTGGAGTTAATTTGTCCCCTGAATAAGAATTAAAAGCAGAATTTAATAAGTAATAATAACTTATTACGTGGAGTTAATTTGTCCCCTGAATAAGAATTAAAAGCTCGCATATCACACGAATTAATTAACGTTTCAAAGTAAGTAACATTTCACTCCAACGTAATGAATCAGTTTTTTTCTTCAAAATTGCCTGAAAAGAAAGCGCTGATCATTTCGCTTTCATTTAAGGTCGCAATTAATCTTATTCTTTCTTGTTTGCGCAACAGATTTTACATTCTTTTTTCATTTATAAAATGAACTATTTACCAAAAAATAAGATCCTTAATCATCTCAACCATCTTCCTTTATCACTATTCAAAATTAAAACAAAGTATAATAGAATCATATATAGTAAGTGCCTACTTCAATTAAAATCCGATTAAGCTACTACCAATCCGTATATAAAATATTTCGTTCTTTCTCAGTTTTATAAACGACGCTAAACGTCCCATTTTTATTATGACGTAGCAAATCCCAACTGACCGACGTTGAAAGCATCTCCTCACTCCCCTTGAGCATATAATATGTATGAACATTAAGCCCCTTCTTTTTAATCTCCATCTTTCTACTTTCCAGTGACTTTTTCTTTTCTTTACCACCCCCCCTCCCCCCTCCATCCTCTCCACGTCCTTATTATTCTGCGTAGTTGCATTCGAATTTTTCTTCCTGAAATCTGAGAACCTGTACAGCAATTTCAGCGTACGAATGGATTGTATTTCCCTAAAAATTAAAATTGATTCATTGGGTATACGAAGACATCACATAGATGCATTGTTCTTGAATAAATTAGTTATCAATGGTATTCATTTTTTATGCGAGTACCACACAAGAGTCCCAAGTGCTCTTAACTATCTGGAGCCGGTGAGACTATAGCATTACCAATTAAGGCATGTTGCGAGGCTGAAGGTAGTGAGGAAGTGAAGGAGATTTATGTAGATTTAAATCTCATAAATCAAAAGAAAATTTTCACTTTTGATATCATGTTATTTTAATAGGCCACTTGCATTGAATTCATAACGACTTGGAAAAATTCGTGTTTATAGATCTCTTTATTAAGATTGCGAAAATGTTATTTTTTTTAGAAATGTACAGTTTTTTTATTTTTAAATAAATAAATCCATTATTTAGGCTCGTGACGTCACTACATGAAAATGTCCCGTCTCCGAAAATGTTCCTATTAATTTTGTAAAATTCCACACTGATTTATTTTCTTAATATGGCATCACTTTGATTTCAGGCGAATTTTTGAATTCGTTCACTAGATTTATTGTTTGTTCTCTGCGAACTTATCATTTGGTTTCACTTTTTGACAGATTTTCTGAAGAGAACCCCGTACATTTTAGATGTCGGTACGTGTTTTAGAGGTATAATGGTTATGTTGCTGATTTTAACAAAATCAAATTTTATAATATTCTTATTATTATTTTAATTTACAGGTACAAGTATATAATATTAGATTTAGTAATATATACGTTGTACATCAAAATAATTTATGATCAATAAGATGGATGAAGGAAAAAATATTTACGAGATGTAATATTTTTGGTATGCCTCGTTATTCTCCTGTGCCATTCGTGTGGAAAACGTTCTTTTTTTTAATGATTTTCGGCTGTGTAATTATCGTTTTTTCGCACCTATAAAATTATGTCTCGTCTTTCCGGTTTATAAAAAATGGTCTGATTTTTCGGATTGAAATTTTCAAAAAATCCCCAGGGTTTCAAAAATACGATTAAAAAAAAAAACGGAATATCTTAGAATATTTGTCTAAACCGGAAAAAAATTAAAAAAATGTGATGCAAGTGGTATATTATTACATAGTGTGTTTACACGAGAATTTTGTTTTTAGTTTTATTTGCATTGCATAGAAGAGCGCGAGAATCGCGCGTGTGCACTGAATTGAATCTTATTTAGTAACTCCGGGCATTGAGAGCCTCCATGGTCGAGAGTTAAGACTCTCGATTAGCGATCCATAAAATATTAAATCCCGATGTGCGCAAGAAAATTTTCCTTGATTGTTTTGTGTTATTTCATAATTAAATAAATTAAAAATAATTTAAGGTTTCGGGCATGCTCCAGAGTAGGATACACTCTCAGTATCGCCCTGGTGAAAGACTACCATTCAGAATTGAAACGTAACTTGAAACAGCTTTAGCCGTTGGGGATGCATTAGTCTCACTTACCCCAGGCGGGACTCATGTGAGGTATTCACATAAAAAATTAGAGAATTTAAAATATATTTTCGGATTTTGTTTTATTCTAGTATATCTTGATTTTGTTTTACACGAGCGTGACAGCAAATGTCACGAGAAATTTGATCCTTTTTTCAGTCGTCCGCTCCTTAAAATCTGCAAGGCAGCAAAAGTAAATGTAGGAAATGTCGTCTCGTGTATTTCAGGCGAGATTATCTCAGCCAAACCACGTACTAGAAAAGAACCGAGTAGCATTTAAGTTCAGCTTGGGGAGGAAAAAAAAAAAAAAAAATTGTCGTGCCCCGCAAGTTAAGTACTCGAAATCTCCTGGTCTGACAGCGGTGAGGTTCTGCGACGAACAATGGAGGAATGTGTAGAAACCCCGCCGCAAAGGAAACTCCCGCCGCACGATCGCGATCCTTGTATCACGTGCCGCGTCAGATATGAGCTTTGATGCTTTTGCTTTTCTTCTCTAAACTGTTAGTTGGACGAACGCCGGTATGTGGGATTCATACATTATTACCCTTTTACACGAGTAAACAAGACAGATTTTGCTACTTTTTCAAAACACAATATTTAGATGCGAAACATTTAAACAAATACCTACAGCAGCCTACAAAAGCAAAAATTTAAGCATATTACGGGTGTGCCCGGGTTCATGGGGTGAGGTTTGTCTAGGTCTTGGAGGCGGATTACCAGGACACACTGAAGCCCAGATTCCTACCCACCCCTTAAACCCTTTTCCTTCCCAGAACTCTACTCTCCTTCCTTTCCTTAAAAACCCTTAACACAGCATCCCAAAAGATGACATAGGCCCTGAGGGAAATTATTTTCCTCAAGGCTTCCTGTGTGGAGCTCATGTAAAAAAAAGTTTTAAAATGGGCATTCCTAGTGAATGCATAAATTACGAAAACCTACTTTATTCATTAAATTGAATAAAATTATCTGATCGTAGAATCATTTCCGATTTAACCTGTTAATATAATCATTAATTCAATATTTGACACCCCTGATTCATACTCCAGGCAGGTCACAAGCTAGTACCTACCATATTATTGTAGCAATTCTACGTCAATATCTCAATATTACACTCCTATGCGACGGATTCAATACCTTGGAAACAAATACTCCGATGTTGTTGATATATTTATTACATTAATTTTAATATATAAGCATACCTTTTTGAAGTTTTTTTCATCAAGTCGGGGAATTTTTTGATGAAACTGTTTGAATTGACTAGTATATTGGTGGTGTTTTGTCGGCTGAAAGAGAGAAGCTATTTTGAATTTTTTTTTTTAAATATTTTGTGCCTGCATGTGTGGATCAAATTCAATAGTATTTTTTCTTTATATTTTTTTTGTGCAAGTGTTGTAAACAGTCATTTCCTGCACTATTTACTAGTATAATTTCGTAAATATTGTAAAAGCCTAAATGGGCGTAAATAAATTACTAAATTAGGTACTTCTTAAATACCCAAATGATTTCACTCAAATAAAGTGACAACGGTTTGATTTTTTTATTATGTTCAAAATAATTTTACACTCTATGCCTCTACGCGAACCGACACTGTTTCTATGGAACGATTTCTTTGCAACTATCTCTATAAAAAAATCATATTCTCCTTCATTCATCTCACAATTCTTCTCAAACATCCCTATGCCAATGTTTCATTTTTACGTACAAGCATTATCATTTATCATTTTCTTACTATGGAGCATCTTCAGTCAACTTGCGCTATAAAAATATGGCAATTTGAAAGCTGCCGTTATTTTATGGAAAATTGAACTTTTCATCTCTCGGATTTAGTGTTCAGCAAAGTAAAGTAACGTAGGTATGTATTTGAGAACCAAAAAACATGTTTTATAGCTAACCTGCTGCCTGCTGTAAGCTTTATTAGGTAACATATTATCTGCAAAAGCTTAAAAGTGTTGGTAGAGTTTGTAAATACCTTAATGCTCCATACCCCAGCCCCCTTATCTTTAGAGGAAAGCTGCATAAATCGTGTGCATAGGAAATTTACCTATATTTTGCATGGAGGAAATTCAAATACATCATTCCTACATAAATAGGTATGATAAAAGCTTTCACTCCTTCGGGACAAACAGAAACCAAACAAAGTTTGTAGTATTGCAAATTTTATTTAATTAATACTACTTAGCAACTTAAAATAATAATAATTTATGTGGAATAACTCTATATATTTCAATTGTGTAGTAGTCTGGTATTAAGGAGAAGGGCTGCGCGTCCCGTTTCATCAAAATCTTAATTTTAAAATTAAGGTCAAAATACAAAATAATTTTTGTATTTTAAGGTACATCAAATATCTGGTAGTGATACTTTGTGTTCTTAATTATAAAAAAACAGGCCATTAAATATTTCACGATTAAGAAGCAACCTGGGCAATTAATTGTTTGTGATTAAATGATAAATATTTAAAAAAAACTATAATATATTAAATTTATTTTAGAAATATGATGAAATGTAAAATGAAAAGATTAAAAAAACATTTGGATGTGAGTAAATTTAAATTCAAATGACCTACTTACGTCGGCACTCAAATTTGGCGTACTTATAATAATTAAAATTACATCAAAATGCAGAAAAAAATTATTATTTAACGACCGTTATTTCATTATCTAAAACAAAAATAAATGAGTAGCACTCATCCGTACTATACATGTTGATTCTAAAAGTAATTATTCAGTTTGGTTGGGTATTTTGACCTCAATTGAGAAATTAAGTTTTGTTTAGAAAAGGCCGCGCAGCCGTTCCTCTGGCCAACATTAAATGATGTGGTTCAATATTTGTTCACATGGAGAATATACCATGCAAGTTATATAGGAAATATGTTTTCATGTATTCTTGTAATTATGACTTAAATTTGTCAAATAAACATTTCCCATATAGGTAGAGATTATTTTTAAGCTGTCTCTATTTGGTAGTAATTGTTCTAGAATATTGTCACATTTACACCGCATGCAGATTTTTCGCAAGTTATATAAACGCTACATAAACACAGTCTTTCCACTTTCAATAGAGACTGATGAAAATTACAAATTCTAACTTAATATGCTATTGGTCATTAGAGTATTATAGAAGTCTTATATCGGCGAAGATGTGTGCAGAATTCAACGCCTTACCCCGGGAGCAAGGGAATCAGAGGTACTGAGTTGACTGTGGATACCTTCCTACGACTTTCAGCTCCGCTGGCAAACTTGGGATTTCCTTCTTCGCAACGAAATAAACCGACAAAGAACTTATTATTAAACTTCCGGAGAGTGTGAGACTTGGTTGAAATAGAAAATCTTCGAAACGAATTTCGGCTCCATCCGGGAGTTTCTATATTAAAAGAGATATAATCATTTATAGTCATTTACAGAGAGCTGATAGAGTTTTTTTGAAGTGAAACTTCTATAGCCCCGCTGTGATTTGGATTTTGGATGAAACCGAAATGACGATTACTGCACCTGCGACGCATCAACTGCGCTAATTGGCCACTTTGATTATGATGTCACTTTTATAGGCTCCTATTGGTTGAGATGTGAAACGGAAATTACGATAGGTCGGCGCTCATTGGTTGTTTTGATTATGACCTCACTTTTCAAGTATTGATTGAGATTGTTTTTGTAAAGTTTCGCTTCTACCGCGTGTAAACTGCACTCGATTTTTTTAAATTTTGTATTTCTTGGGCATTAACTATGTAACAATTTCTAGACACTTTGTTTTGTAGATTACATGAAAAATTCTATGGCATAGAATTTTTAAGTTAGTTTTAAGTTTGCTAGGGACAATAATGACATGAGAATAATAACTTTTAATGACACGGATGTGTCGAAACCGGTAGCAAAGGTTTAAAAAAGTTAAGTAACAAATGTACATAGAAAATAAAACTTTTCAAAACAAAAAGCTGAAAGAGTGTTGGTTTTTGGTATCCAACGTTTAAAAATAATTACTAAACGTCATAATCACATTTTCTTTCCCTTGATCTTTTCGGGTCGGGGACGCATCGCATCGACAAGGTGCCATCCCTATCCTGTGTAACTTCAGCGGCCTCCATCCATAAGAGGCCCACCCTCTCTTCGCATCATATATTACTATATAATATAATTATTATTATTATTCGCGATTCGTACTTACCGCTGCAGGTGTGCTGAGTACAGATTAGTGTGTGATTGTAGCATACAAATGTTGTTCAATAAAGTTTCTCAGCAGAATTTAATTCAGTGGTTTACGTTAATTAATTTATTTTAATTTTTCGTGGTTGTATGAACGGAGTACATACGTCTTCACAGAAATAATATTTTAATTCTTGCTGGTCTATTTTGATCACAAAATAATTAAACCGTTTATGCATGTCTCGATGACGGCTATTATTTTTTAAATTTAACTCAGGTAATATAAGTGTATATATATTATACTAGCTTTTTCCCGCGGCTTTGCTCGCATGGTATTAGGAGAATTCCCACTCCGCCTCCTCCAGTTTCCCTCTCCCCACTCCACTCCCACCATCAACCCCCCCCCCCCCACTTCACCACCAACACTTCCCCCCCATCACTTCTTCCCACCCTCCTCGACCCCTTTCCGCTTCCTTCCCACCACTTCCCCCCACCCCTAACCCCCTCAACTCCGTCCTCCTCCCCCTCCCCCTCCCCCACCGCCTTACCCCCACCACTACCTCTCCCCTCTCCCACCTCTCGCATACCACACATTCATTCCCGGTACATTCAGTTTTCAAACTGCTCGCGTGCCACCTATTAGAACTTTTCTACAAATTTCATAATGCCAGAGTTCTACGGTAGTTTTATACAAAATCACGAACAAAAAAAAGAATTATCCAAGCAGTCGTTCGGAAGTTATGCGCATATATACATTTCGGCGATTCATTTTCAGAGACAGATATTAACTGCGAAGCTGTTAAGGGTGAATTGCCTAATTAAAAAAAAAACATCGTTTCCAAGGCAACAATTTGTTTGTTTCTGACGTTTGCAATAACTCGATTTTGTTAGGGACAGAAAATGCATGATAAATAATTTCATAACGCCAGAGATTATTCATAACGCCAGAGCTTACCAATATAATATATAGCCCATAGTTCCCGCAAGTAATATAGCTTTCTATTAGTGAAAGAATTTTTAAAGTCCATTCAGTAGTTTTTCTGTGAAAGAGTAACAAACATACATCCATACAAACTTTCGCCTTTATAATATTAGTAGGATAGTAGGATTAAAACGAAAGTATTTTTAAATTCCCTTTTCAAGTTTTTATCTACCTTATTATCTTAGCTCCATCTCGCATAAGGCCCAAGTCTCGAGAACTTGTTGTAGATATAAATCTGCACGAACATTGTTTCAAATCCTCTTGGAGAGTGTTATCGCGAATAGCTGCAATTTTCCTCCACTTTGTGTATACATTTTCGTAAAATGTTGAAGTGAGTTCAGTGCATGGAAAACAAGATAACGAGCGGTTTATTTGTCCCCCTCCTGCGCTTGGGGAGCGTTCGAGGCTCCGTAATATGTTAGGTGTTTGTTACTCCGTCTATAATTGTCCCTTCACCTCGAAAGCCCGTGTTTTCCCAGTGGATCTTGTTACTCGGGAATAGTCTTGGATAAAAGACGCTTCTCATTATTAGGATTCATCCCCTTTGCGCCGGATTCCTTGTTTTTGCCACGTGTGCTTAGTTGGCGGAATTTGGTTTAATGACATAAAGGAAAATAAAACCCGCGCAGATAAAAGGATTAAGAAAGGGCGGCGCTAAAGAGATGAGCCCGGAGGATGAAAGGAAAAGTTTTTCATAATATAAAAAGAGAATGCCCATTTACTTTAAACAAAAGGGATAATTTTACTTTCGACCTTCTTTTTTAGATACTCCTAAAAGAAGAGTAGGTTCTCAAAAACATACCCTCCTCTCAAAAAGATAAAACTTTTAGCAATATAACGAACGCCCGATTACTTCTAAAAATAACTCAAATTTGTAACTGAGTGCTTAAGCATTGTGACCACTTGACTGATTTTAAAACTATTAGTTACTAGCGAGTAGCCACTCAAAGAAAGAAAGGGCTTCTTCATTGATATACATAAAAGAATTTTGTTTATTGAAGTGCTTTTCGACACACAATATTTTTTTGTTTTTCCGTCTGGTACGTGGGTACACGATTAAATCAGAAAGTTTAAATACAGCTGTCTATGTGAGTAGCGTGGATTTTTCAAATTTAGCCCCTGCTATCCTCTACCGCTACTATGTCTCCTTTAGAATCATTCCCTTTGCCCTCCCCTCGCCCCCCCCCACTCCGTCACCGTGGATTTTTCAAATTTAGCACCTGCTATCCTCTACCGCTACTATGTCTCCTTTAGAATCCCTCAAAGACAAAAAAAGAAACATTCTTTTTTATATATTATAGTGTTGAAATGCCACTTAATAAAGAAATTGTTTCTCCCAGCGTGCCCTTTCCCATTTGTCCGTTCTCCGTCCGCCTCCCCTTTCCCTCCTATATCCCCTTCTCCTCACGCATTTCTCTTCCACCTTTCGTTCTCCACCTTCGCTCTCTCCCCTCTCCCGCTCCCTTGTCCCGCGAAACCCCTTCCCGCGTCCCCCTCACTTCTCCCGCGTTCCATATAATCAGTCCCAGTACATTCAGTTTTCAAACAGCTCGCCTGACAGCTATTGCAATTTTTTAATACAAATTTAATTTTTCAAACATTCATTTTTATATATTATACGAACAATCACTCAAATTTGGTACCTAGATACCTATTTTACTTACCTATAATTCTTGATTACAGCAATGCGTAAACAAGCAAGCAAACAAACATACTTTCATATTTATATACAGGGTGTCCCAAAAGAATGTTGATATTTGTTTTGCTTTCTATGTGAACGCAAATTTTCCGAGGGGCGCGGGGGGTATGTCGATCAGTAGTCTGGCTCTTGGAAATTTAGTCGCTATGAAGCATTTCTCGGGAGTGACCGTGCGTTGTGCGTGCGTGAGTTTTACAAAAATGGTGATTCGGCGACTGTAGCGCGTAGAAGATTCTGCAATATTTGAGGTTTTCGTCAATTCAATGATGCGCTAAGCATTCTTCTCATTCGAAAATGGGTCAAAAAGTTTGAAGAGATCGGTACAACGCTGGCAAAACCAAATCCGGGCGACCTAGGTCATCGAGAACGGTAGAAAACGTAGAGAGTGTTTATCAGTCTTTTCGTGACGACTCAAACTTTTCGATTCGGAAGCGCGCAAGTGCTTTAAATGTGCATAGATCATCGTTACACAGCATTTTGCACAAATACCTAATGCTGCACCCCTACAAACTTACTGGCTATAACCAAAGAACATGGTTCCAGCAAGACGGAGCAACATTACATACGTCCAATACTTCTCTGCCATGAGTTCGTGAAATTTTCCCTGGCTGATCTCCAGGAGAGGTGACATAAAGTGGCCTCCTCGTGGTCCTGACCTAACCCCTATGGACTTTTTCCTGTGGAATTATCTCAAATTTAAAGTGTTCGCCAAAAATCCGACTTCCCTGATGCAATTAAAAGAAAATATCCGTCACGAAATGGCAGCCATCACGAAGCCTACCTGGCGAGCCGCCATAAGAAATTTTACTCTTCGATTAAATGAATGCCGCGAACGTGAGGGTTTACATTTGGACGATATTATTTTTCAGAAATAAATTCCCAAATTGTGTATTTTAGTATTTAATCAACATTTTTTCGATAGAACCCTTACTTTTTTTTAAATCGATCCACTAAATATCAACTTTCTTTGGGGACACCTATAAATAGAAGATAAAAAAGTATTGGATAAGAAGGTAATCTTATGATTTTGTGGCCTAATTTGGGAGCCTAATATATTGATGTATATTTTGTACGTAAAGATATTTGTTTTATCATTTAAGCAACTTACAATAAATTCTTGGGTAGTTAAACATTCAGGGATAAATAAAGATTATTACATATTCCATAGAAAAATACATACATATTTCTGTTTTTGAGCCTTTTTTCGTTTTCTTTCTCCGCCACAGTATTGTGATATGATAAACCTATGTATAAATTTTGCTACGCTATAATTTGTAACATTATACGACCTACACTTATGAAGAGATGCAGAAGAATTGAATAACTTGCTGTAATGAGTTTAGTTCGACGAACATTCGGTTGAAGTTTGTTGAACATTCTCTTCGCATCTCTCTTCTTCTTGTAAGAATGTTAATAGTTTAGGAAACTTCTCAAAAACATTGTATTTTTCGTTGAGGCCTCTCGCCTACACGTTTCCATTATAACTTAAGCCACGATCATACGCGAGATAATACCATGAGGGCAGGTAAATTGAGTATGAGCATCATTCACGTACATCTTTATACAAGATTGTTTAGAACCAAGGGATTCATAGCTCCGACTTAGATCGATAAGGAGACTTGAGTCAGATTGAGGACTAAATAGGAAAAAAACTTTTTAATATGAACAGCTCACAGTCAGTGAGAATATGGTATCCCCAAACGGGGTACATTGTGAGACTAAAGAGAATAGGGGGAAGATAAAGGTTGGGAAGTACACGTGTACTCAGAAGTGGTCATCAAACACGTTATAGCCATTTTAGCAAAGAATGTTATTGTTTCTGAGAGCCTTATTGGATTTCAGATTAAATTATAGAATTTATTTATTTATTTGAGACACAAACAGGATATTTATAAAACATTTTTGTGGGCAATATATAATAAATTAAAATACTAATATAAATATCCCCAAACTAATGTGTCTGCATTAATCACATATGCATTTTCACAGAAGCAAACACATGAAAAACCATGAAAGTATTATTTATACATAACTTGAAAACTTAAACACAAAATTGAAATACATAATAATAATAAGTATATAATATTTATGAAGTATTTACTGAAAAGTAATAAAACAACAATTTTTTTGTTTTTTTTTGTTTTTAAGTGTACAAATTGCGGAGATATGAAACATGTTATATTATTTGCAAAAATATCTACGAAAGTGTGCATTTTAACAAGATCGTTGTATGTTCGAGACATTCTAGACATAGGATTAAAATATCCAGTATTATTCGTAAAAATTTCGGTCCAAAATATGTTAAGGGTTCTTGTAGATTTGGGTCTGGCAATATTTATATATTTGACTTAGTTACTGTCTACACGATTATTCACAATTTTATAAAGCATTAAAAGGTAATTTATGTTTCGTCTTTTAACTAGACTCTCTAATTTGAAATGTGTAAGTCTTTGTTCGTACCCGTCTAGAAGATGGTAGAATAAAAGCAAAATGTCGGCATGCCGCTCTCCATACAAAACAGCGATCTTATGGTGATTTCTCAATAAAAGGCACTATTCAAAGTATCCAATTATTTTTAAAGCAACATTTTTACTTAATGTTCGGTGATGAAAAACCACTCATTTTCGTATTGCCAACAAAATCTTTGAACGGTTTCGTCTTCCTTGCTGGGTTGTTAGTTTATTGCTGTTGCACTGCTGTGTAACCGCACATTAACCCGGCGAGTGTGGCAGGGTATGTCATACCCACCATGTTACTTATTTGCGTGTATTTTTTGTTTGTGACCTTCAAACCTGTTGTTGCTTTAAGTAGCTGGAGTTAAAGGGGTGCGGGAGGGGACAGTGGCGTGATCGCAGTGTAACGGCAGCCTGCGCTTGAGTTATACGCTTGCTAACTGCGTTCGGGTATGTGGTATGGGTAGTTATCTAAGTGTTTAGAAAACGAAAACGCTTAGATAAATTATAAGCCTTGGAAATAAAAATATCCCTTAAAAATAATGATTTAACAGAAATAAAAATGGGTTGATTATGTCATCTTTATAGATGAACATTGATAATCTGAGATCCCAAAAAACAAAAGCAGGTATTCCTAGGCAGTGAGAAAAGAATTAGCTTTGATCCCAAAACATATAAATATTTGAAAATAAGTATATTAAAGATTTTTTAAATATTTATATTGAGGGATCAGTAGGATTTATAGGTTCAATTAGGAATTCCACAGAGCCGAACCCACTGATATGAAAATATCTGGAGTCGGTGAATTATTTTCCCATCTGGTCTCTGGTAGGTTGACATGTTGTTCTTGTATTGTTTTGTAATTATAATACTTATATAGTGCAATTGCATAACGTTGATTGACCAGATGATCATTTGGGAAGTGTGTGAAAGGGTTTAGGGTTTAAGTGTAAGGGTTTAAGTCCTGTGGGGAAAATTAAACCCGGACATTTAAATCTGGTGCGTAAACAAACAAAAAAAATATTATCTTACAACCCAATCATGGATATGTTCCGCTACCCACCCACTCTTCATTAATGCCTAGCAACGGCCCTACCACAATCCTTAGTAATAATACATTGTTCCCTGCCACTATTTTGTAATTGTCAAATCAGTATACGTTTACCCTGAAGAAGGAACGGTCGTTCTGAAACCGGTTGGCTTTAAACAAATATACAAGTGAGTCAAACAAAGTAACATTGTTTCATTTATTTATGATTTTAAGAATTTTTACCAGAACTTCAATGAAGCACGGCACTTGATCCGGTTCGAGAATCACACTAATAACTTCGTACCGATGAATAGTTGTGTTCCTCCTAACACTCATAGGATGACCATTTTTATAATTAAGATTCTTTAGATATTTATGGTAATGTGATGATTTATAAATTACTTACCTGGTATAATACGAATCAATCATTATGTTAATTATCTCTGAATGACGATATGATTCATGTTGTACAACAATAGACATGAAAATGATTTATAATGATTCATGATTTAAATGAGTCAATCCATATATTCACACAATGCTTATTTTCTGTCTGCGGATGAGCCAAATCAATTTCGAAGTGAAACATACAACGAATTTATCCAAAAATAGAATTGAGTATAGCTGATTTCCCTAAACGATTCATGTTTCAAATGCGTCAATCCACATAATGCTTATTTCAAATGCGGACGGGCGAAATTTATATCTATGTGAAAAATACAAAAAAATAATACAAATACTAAGGACTTAATAATACGGTGAAGTGAAACTAAGTGTAAACTTAACCAAAAAATACAAATCACGAGGACTTAAAGAGCGTTAAGGGTTAATTCGTGTTTTAAATAGGTACATCAATCCGCGTAATGTTTAATTTTCGAAATTTTATATTTAAGTGAAACATACAATCAATTAATCCATCCACAACATCTATCAATCACAAGAAAGTGCTGGAGGAGCTGAAGACCTAAAATAATTCGTTTGATTATTTTGTTTAAACAAGTTTACTATTGAAAGAGATTGAATAATAACTTGTACAATCCACTTCAAGAAATTGCCTGAGGTGTGGAATACACGTACATTGATTCAGCATGGTGGAAGATTTTAAGATAATAATAACAATATTTGAATAGTTGAAATGCTCTAATTCACGGAATGTTTATTTTTTAACTGCAGATGAGCGAAATTAATTCCGAATTAAAATTTACAACAAATTTACCCAAAAAAATGCAAATCCTTAAAGAGCTTACATAAGAAGTGGCTGAATTCATAAGTACCTGCTTACAGAAATTCCCTCAATAATGCCACTTTATTAATATTCCATCTCCACGGGCTTAAATTTTCCGTGGAGTGAATCAATTCTCATCTTAATAATGGTGATGCCATCGCACTTCCGGGTCATTCTGTTATATTTCTGCTAATTGCACTCGTTTAGACCCGGGGTAATTTTGACTCCGGGCGATTACGACTTATCTTCGGAATTCTCACTTCTTGTGGGGATAATTTAGCCGCGCATTTGAGGAACTTCTTGAGATAAAACCGGCCATCTTAAAATAATTAACGAATCTTTCCGCAACCATTTTCGACATGGTATCAAATCCCTACCCCATTTTACAAGAAATGAGTGACATCGTCATGTTGAAGTTTTACGATGATAGGTTGTGTTCTTACTTTATGTAGGGTTTTTAAATTAATTATCACATTCATATGAGTATTATGATTCAAGTAGGAAACTTTATGCTGGAGAATTGAATAAATCGAGAGTTAATTATTCCTCGTCACATAAAACTTTGTCGCCATTTAAAATTTTATTTACAACTATCACGTACCACTAAAAATCTCGGGTTCCTAAACGTTACCCCTTTTCAAAGTGAAGAATGCAATTCATTTTGGAAATGCGCAAGTTAATAGAAAGTACCTAATAAGTGACCATTGAAAATCTTTAAAAATAAAGTTTAAATACAGGGATGACAGTATGAAGCACAATTAAACATCATTCTCAATGTGTGAATGACATAATTCTTTACTTATTTAGCTGTATAAAAGTAGGATCATGATTGACTTATTTCCTATTTGCTCTTTAGGAAGAAAATTTTAAAACTTAAATAATTCAAAGTTTGAAAATCCACCTCGCAAACATACAGAAAATCCCACATAAAAAGCTAAATTAATAACCGAATAATAAGACATTTCTTTTTGTCAAACATTCGCTACGTTTTGACATGTCCATTTTCGAATATAATTCCATTCGCATAATATTTGGAAATACCCCTAAAAAAATCTTTCCAGTTCCGCTACCCAATATTCCCAATTTCAGATTCATGTACGTAAAGGTAGGTAAAGGTTACCGGGACGTGAGACTCCTGAAGGAGGTTCAGGTAGGTGTGACATCACATACGTATATCAGATGTATCATCTGTCACTTTTTCCGATATTTTTTCCGGGTAATGGTGGGAGGTCGGGGGCTGGTTTGCAGATAGATACGCGCAAACATATTTGGGATGAAAAACTTGAAAGTAATTTCGGGGACTTAGTACCATGATTTGTGTCACGCTTTTAGGACGATGGTAAAAATAGTTTATTTTTATGATCCCCGAAAGGGACGACGATATAACACCTGACTAAAATCAAGGCGAAAGCCTAAAATTTGGCATCGAATTTTCAAACTTTTTATGTTTAATTCATTTGCTTTGTATTATTTATTACACCCAATACCCAATTGAATTAGTTTAAAAAGTATTCTTTATTTTATATTAGAATGACCTGCAATTGAGACTGACGAAAAAACTGGTTTTGGAAACTAAAATACATTATTTCGAAAACTTTACAACATTAAGAATATCCTGATCCTTTATTACATTTAATAACTAAACCCCGCGACGCGACACTTTATTTAATTTACTATTTTTTTTCACAACTTTCCTATTTCCCATTCTTCTTACTTCATCCATCTTCATAACATTCCCTAATTAACTGAGGTTGCCAAAATTCTACTGGCTCTTCAACTTTAGAATTCAACAAGTTACACAATCAAATTTAAAATCACACTTAAAACCTTTGAAAGAAAATACACCGCACGTGTTTGTAGCAACAATGAAATCTACAAGATTCTATTAAATCCGTGTCAGGAATCCTAGTGATGTTCAATGAATTATTTCCCACTGCTGGGTTGGAAAGTTAGCAAATAAGCAAGTATGCTGTAAGCGAGTAAGCAAGTAGGTAAGTATATGTAAGTAATCAAGTAGGTAGCGATCTGAAGTTTCAGCGAATCGGAGATATGTTAGAACAAAGTTGCTGACGGTTTTATTTGTTCCGCGGAACAGCCCGACAGCGACTCGACTCATGTAGGGTCTAGTCGCTTCACTGGCTTGTCACGTGGAGTCAAGGCAGTGCTGTTCTTGGAGATAACGTTATTGTACCACCGTGCCGCGGCCATGCGGAATGTGTGTTTTCGACAAGGTTTCACGGGAAATTCTTCCCTTTTCTTCAAAATGTATTTATTTTTCAACTATTATGTGGCTGGCAAGATTTATATTTTTTACAATTTTATTGGAATAACTTTTGAAGGTTATGCCCATCGACGTATATTAATCATTAAAGAAGAAGATAATACAAATGAAAAAAAAAACAAGACAAAGATACAAAAGAAATTCGAGTGCATTTAACAAGCGGTAGAAGCGAAACTTTACCAAAACAATCTCAAACTAAGAAGAACCAATGAGGCTTGAAAATTTAGGTCATAATCAAAGCGGCCAATGAGCGCAGACCCAGCGTCATTTCCGTTTTATATCTCAACCAATAGGAGCCTTCACAGGAGTTTTTTTAAATTTTTTTATTTTATTTAATTATAATGAACTAGCAGACCCGGCCACACGTTGCTGTGACTAACGAAACACAACGCCATTATCCAACCTTTATAAAATACACACCACCCGCTTGCCAGCTGCCCGCTGCCCGCTGCCTGAATTGAATATTTGAATTTCTCGACTTTTCTCTACTAAAATGAGCATGTATTATAGATATAAAACTTCCTTTTGAATCACTCGGTGTGGAGCTCATGTAAAAAAAAACAACGGGGCTATAGAAGTTTCACTTCAAAAGGTAACAGCTGCAACTGGGAATTTAACCCGGAATCTTTGTCATACCGGGACAACGTCTTAAACCACTCGGTCATTGGGACCTACTTATCTGTCATTTTAGTCGATTTCATGTTTCAAAGTTTTTAAATCTCCTATAATTTGAAAAGTATTCAACACTGGTGTGGTGTACAGTTATTACAGGTATGAAATAATTTAGGTTCCCACTCCAAAACGAGTAACTTATTTTACATTTCAATTTATTTAATAATTACCCACCCAAGTCCGACTTGATAAATTTGTTTATAATTGTTTTCAAAAGGACTGATGTGAACGTAGTCAGATGGCTCATGTGTCGTATCTGGAGCCAGTCGGACTACTGCATCTCCAATAAGGGAAGAACACGGGCAGAGGAAGATATGGAAGAACCTGGCAATTCAGGTCTGGTCACCTAACACGGCTAAAACCATTTCAAGCTACGATTTAATTCTGAAATGTAATATTTCATCAAGGCGACCCTGAGATTATCGGAAACTCTGTACTATTTAACAGCCAAATTAATAAATCCACAACATCGATAAGACGAAAGGTAATAAAAATTCTGTAACGAACCCGGAACGTTTGGAGATCTGCCAGTTTAAAAAAAAAACACTTAACTAGGTGAGGATTTTTTACACTGACAGAATCGTTTAAAACTTTGGAACTAGAAATTACCAAAGCCTTGCGGTTTTCGCTTTTAGCACTTTTCACTTGGAAACTTTTTAGCCCTTTATCCAAAGAACTAGAATATGAAAAAAATAATTTTGACACTAGAGCTCAGATTACCTTTCGTATTTTGATTGAGACAAATCGCCGCTTTGTAGCTGGAACTTAAAAGGATTTAGGTTCTTTCTTTTCAATTCTTACCTTAGACAAATTTTCAATTAATTACTTCAATAATTTTTAACGAGGTTATATTCACTGTAGTAAATTTGAGAACTTGTTTCGGTAAATTTTCGGGATTAGTGTCCATGGCTATTACGAATAATTTTTAGAAAAAAACTTTAGATTCGCCTTAATCACTATAAAAGGAAACTTTTTGCATCACAGCTGGCGGAAAATAATGCATTTTAATTTTCAATGTCGTTAAATAAAATTTCACATCGCGAACCGAAACTATGACAGCCCGCAGAAAGCGCGCGGAACTGTATAGTGTTGACACCGTAAAAATAATTGTGTGTTTGTTTTTATCAACATGCATCAAATATTTGAATCATGTTGATAAAAAAATTGAAGCCATTTCGGTGGCAACACTGGTAACTTTAATCTTAGTTGGTACAACTATGGTGCAACTCAATTTTGTTGAATTGTAGCTTAACTTTAGTTAGGGCTTAAACTCAGTTTAAATATTTAACTTTAAACCTTACTTTAACTATTTTCGATGCAACTGGCCCTTAGGCTCTAAAATAATACATAATATTACAAATGTATCAACAAATAAATACTAAAATATCTACATACCTTTGCCAACTGCTGGGTAAAAAAAACGGCCTTCTTCGTGCGTATTTCTCGAGCTACTGACTAGTTCAAACACGTTCACCTTATTTCACACGGTTAGAGCAGTTCCCGCACAATTGATCGACACCAGGTCCGCTCCCTAAAACAATAAATTTTCGATAAAAAATTTTCATATGAATCCGGTTGTAAAGGGTTAAAGAAAAATGTTGGAAGAAAATCTGGACCAATTGAATGTGTATATTTCATTTTTCTAATGTAAATTTCTATATCTGATTCATCAATTTGATCAATATCGATATTTTGGACTCTCAAGTTGGCAGCAATATTAGTATTTAGTAATGGAGACTCGTTACTATACACGGATTGGAAGTGTGTTGCAAAAGCGTTAGCCACATCTATTCCACGAACTTCCCTATCACGATGTGTCATGGTGTCTTGAATACCACCATCTTTCCTTAGCGATTTGACATAGTCCCAAAACATGTTGGGATCATGCTTGATATTGTGTTCAAGGGAATTTACATATAATTGGAAAGCAGTGCATATAAACCATAGTCATTCCGACAGCCAATAAATAGCCTTCCATTTTATATGGAGAGCATGTTTCAACCTAATGTTCGCGATGGTTTTCGACAGAACCACTTCGAATATCAACGACCACCTTTATTGGAGGTTTTCTAGGGAAACAGGCATCAAAAATATTGTAAACACAAGCATAAAAATGATGTACTTCATTCATAGTGCTGAAATGAATTCTTGCCAATCTAGTTGGTTCATCATATTGTATAGCTTACAAATACCGCCCTGCCCAAAATTCCATCCACGCAAAGCATGCTTATCATTTTTTGGATTTTTTGTAGTTATTTTTTACTCTTGAGTTTATGTTTGGAATGTTATTACATTGGGAGAGACCAAAAACGGCACATAGAAAATTCACATTGTTTTCAATTTCTACGGCACCTCTTGCGGAGTGCAAATTGAAGTCTCCAAGCATAATTACGTTTTTTCTGCCAATAAAATTCACATTTTGTTGTATTTTATCGATAATAATAAGTCATTTGTGTGTACATATAAATTAAATGTTATTTCTTCACTTTTACTAATGTTTGCCGTGTAATGGAACATTTTCTCATCATACAGGAGGGCATTTTGGCGCGTTTTAAATGCAATTTTCCTACTGGTAAGACATGACCTTACTTGAAGATTGACAGTTTAGTATTAAAGTACTAGAAATCGAGAAAAGTACAGTTGTCTTGCGTTTGGCTTCCCACTTTGAGATTTCTACCCCGCGTCTAAAGTATGTAACGTCTTTGTATAGTACGGCCCGCCAGCCGTTTTAAATCACACAAATATATGTTTTCTTTAAATTTATCGACTTTTCTCTAATATAATTTACATGTATTATATATATAAACATTCCTCTATCTATTGGTGAAAACCGTTTGAAAATCCGTTGCGTAGTTTAACAGATTAACGCGCGCATACATTTTGAGCGACTTCATTTTATACTATGTAATGACTAGCGAAGATCTAAAAGTGAAAAATCATGGTGTAATTCCAATTTTGAAAATATACAGTTAAATTTTATTCTATTTCTATATATATGTCAAGGAATACCTACCTAGAAATGCATTGGATTCCTGTGTGTTCGTATAATGAATAGGCCACTTACATCACATTTAAAAAAAAGTCCGGTTTAGACAAATATTCTAAGACATTCTGTATTTTTATTTTTTTTAATCGTATTTTTGAAACCCTGGAGATTTATTGAAAATTTTAATCCGAAAAGTCAGACCACTTTTTAAAAACCGGAAAGACGGGACATAATTTTATAGGTGCGAAAAAACGATAATTACATAGCCGAAAATCATTTAAAAAAAGAACGTTTTCCACACGAATGGCACAGGAGAACAACGAGGCATACCAAAAATATTACATCTCGTAAATATTTTTTTTCTTTATAAATTATTATAATAAACAACGTTAATATTACTAAATCCAATGTTATATACTTGTACTTGTAAATTATAATAATAATAATAAGAATATTATAAAATTTGATTTTGTTAAAATCAGCACCAAAACCATTATACCTCTAAAACACGTACCAACTTCTAAAATGTACGGGGTTCTCTTCTGTCAAAAAGTCAAACCAAATGATAAGTTAGCAGAGACAAACAATAAGTCTAGTGAACGAATTCAAAAATTCGCCTGAAATCAAAGTGATGCCATATTAAAAAAATAAATCAGTGTGGAATTTTACAAAATTAATAGGAACATTTTCGGAGACGGGACATTTTCATGTAGTGACGTCACGAGTCAAATAATGGATTTATTGAAAAAAAAAAAAAAAACTGTACATTTCTAAAAAAAATTACAAATATTTTCGCAATCTTAATAAAAATATCTATCCACACGATTTTTTCCAAGTCGTTATGAACTCAATGCAAGTGGCCTATTGCTTTCCATATGTCATTGATGTGTTGTTATGGTGACATAAAAAAAACATTGTGACAAACAAACAAACGCGACATCTAGCGACTTTTCGGTTTCACTTCTACCGCATGTAAATTACACACTCTGAATTTTTATTTTTCCCATCGTATTTAATGTTTCACATAGGTAATCGTTTCAGGTAAGGACTAGAGATTTTGAACCGGGAATTTAGTCTCCTTCAACCAAAGCATTCTTCCCAACTAACCTTCGATTGGCGTATTTATGGTAGCCTTGAGTGACCAGTCAAAGTAAAGCCAAAGGCAAAGATCCATTGATGTTTGAGTTTAATTACCTTCACAGAAACTGGAATTCCTGTACAAAGCTCAAAATAGTGTTATAGTTCACCAATTCTGGCCTTACACAAATTGAAGTGTAAGCTGCTGTTGAGTTTTGTATCCTCCAGCTTCTGGGGTGGCCTGACAATTGGTCCGGCGACAATTGGTCCTGCGACAGTTGGTCCGCCGACAGTTGATCCTTCCGACAGTTGGTCCGACTGACATTTGGTCCGGCCGACAGTTGATCCTTCCGACTGTTGGTCCGGCCGACAGTTGGTCCTTTAGAATATTTTTTCTTCAAGTAAGCAAGCGAAGAGGATACACGGCCTATGTGTATCCACGGGGTGTTGGTTATCCAATAACATCAAATTAATACTCGAAGAAAAAATAAAGGATCAACTGTCGACCGGACCAACTGTTGGAAGGATAAAAATTGTCGCCGGACCAACTACCATGGAACCAACTTCTACATTTTCTTTAAAAAAAAATGCCGTCGAAAACTGGACAGGACACATTGTTTGTTCTACCTTTATTTCAATGGAAAGAAAGTGCTCAGAAGAACAATTAATGTCATTGATGCTTTTGGCAGTTGCAAACCACCGAGAGGTTCCCCATTTATGTGTTCCTGTGATATTTTGAGATCGGAGTTTTTCCTGGGTTATGGGGGTTTCCTTTTTCCTTCAACACGTATTTCATCAAAACAGATGCAAGATTCTTTTAGAAAGTTGCTTCTTTTTTAACAAAACATGTTAGAGCTCATTCCTTTCTCTTCAGCAAGTAATCACAAAGACTCTTTTCTCAGGCTATTCTGTGCTGAATGTGATGCGGGATGACATTGGAATGGTGAAATAAAACCCTTTCTCATGATAAATATCCATTATTATTATTACAAATTCAATCTTACTATTGATACCACTGTGTTTAGAAGTGTGAAGATAAAAGAGGAGATTCCAGCTTCCAGCTCCCTTCACCCCAGCTGGCTGATAAACCGCTCTTCGGTAATTTTCAAATTAAATTGCTCTTAAAGAGCTGTAAAATGTGGTGATTCTTCTACTAGAAGACTCCCAAAAATGTCTCACCCTGTTTGGGTATCCAAATATCTGAAGTTGGTCAATTACATTGACGTAGCAAAAGAACCTCCTTTCCAAGGCGGTTCATAAATTCACCTTCTCGCCAACAGGTTAAAATACACAACTTCTGTGTGGGATCGCTCATATCAAGAGGAAAATGGTTGGAAAATGGCAACCCCCGACGCACTTTGACAGATCCTTTTACTTTCCAAATGGCCCACATCTGTACCCGGAAATTAACATAAAACGATAAACCCTTCGTGTAATTAAACCATGGTTTAACCTTAAATAAAAACCGCTTCTTCGGCGAACCCCAATTACAAATCTTGCCTCACGGCTCAGGTAAATCTGCGTCTTCCGCCATCTTGAGACTTTCTTGAGTAACCTATAGACTTCCTTACCATAAACAAGTGTCCGATACTTACCCAATTGCAATACAATGAAGCATTCACTCGCTTAAATAATTATGTTAAACGTCCACTACACGACTCGCTTCGACGCTTCGACGAAGTCCTCGACGAAGTTAGCCGAAGTTCGAAAGCGCGTGTCTACACTACTCGCTTCGAACTTCGGAGCACTTCGAGTCCTTTGACTCGGGCGCAAATACCGACAATTATCGGATGAGGCGAAGCGAAGTTGCACGAAGCGAAGTGAAGTTCGTGTCTACACTATCGTATTCGATTAACTTCGATCAACTTCGCGAGTAGTGGAGCTTTTAAACAGAGTTCACCCCCTCACAATCTTAAAATATCTATAAATATTATATCACCAAAGATTATGAGAAAAGCCATAAAAAAAATCTAAGGAGATTAAAATAGGGATCTTACATCTATCTGCTCATGAAAACAATCAATACTACTTTTTAGTGACCTATAATTTTCGGCACTGCGAAAAATAATGTTTTTGAAATAAGGCTTCATTGTAACATAGGTATGGCATAAATATGTCAGACTTCTGACGCAGCGTTGCTGTTCCGGGAAGCATCGGTTGACACCCGCTTTGCGCCGCGGCTCAACACGTCATCATTCATCATCCGATATATATCGAAAACACTCAGCGCAAAAAATATATTTCAACAAAGGCATGAAGATATTCCTTCGGCACTTTTCCCGGATCGTCCCATTGAGAGTTTTTTTTTGGCCACTTTCTCGTACAATGGAGTTTCCCGGCTCAACTTTTTAATACGATAATGCGCCGAGGGATGTTTTTTTTCATCTACTTGAATATGTTTTGTTTGCTGTTATGAATACAGAGTGAAAACGTGAATAAGAAGTTTTTACCTCAAATAGGGAAACTTCAAGTGCTTCTTGCCTTGTCTGGATTTTGGTTTATGAAATTATATGAATTTTTACGTTTACATACCGAAGATACCTACAATACGCACACACCTACCTAATAGTTTGTTCCAATATAACAGATTTCTTAAAATGATGCATTTAAAATTATATATACAGATATATGGATCATGGAAATTTGAAATGCTGTAAATGATAACATGTTAGTTGTTCAGGAGAGCGAAAATAAAGTTTTTTATTTTTTCAAATTATTTTATTTATTTTTAATTTTCAGAAAAAAACCTCTTATCGGATAATAAATAAGTGAAAATACACCGGAAACCGCAAAAGAATACGTTTTTTTTTTACAGCCAAAAGTATTTTCGTCATTTATTTTTGGGGTGTTGTGCTATGTTGGACTACCTCCTTCATTAGCCTAGGATAAAAAAGCAAAAGAATATATCTGACAACCGTCGACAAAATCAACAATCAGTCTGACAGATTTAGAAGAAAATGTGATTTTTGGATTTAATTTTTTTTTTAAATACCTGACTTTTTTCGCCTTTTCAGGATATCGTTAAAAATAGCTTTGGGCCTAGACCTAGGTATTCCTAATGGTGTTATGAAGCTGTCGGTGCATGTATATTCCAGATTTTCTACATATCACATTTAAATTGATATAGGTACACCAAATTCCAAATCCCAGTGTAAAGATCTCAGCGTTTGACTTAATTATCGGGGGGGTTACGGGGTATACACCGTACGTTACGCGAAATATCAAAATAAATAAATTGTAAAATTCATCAATACCAGCGTTTACGCTGAAATTAGATTAATATATTTCAATATTCGACACATTTGGCAATAAACGTTTGCAATGAATGTGTCAATAAATGTTAAATTACATCAATTAAATCAGCTTCCAGTTGTCAATTTGTAAATGATTTTTGGAAACAATTAATTATTGGGCTTTGGAATTATTTATTAGTATTTATCACATCAAATTTACATCTGTCGTGTTTATGGGAAACCCTCGATCATAGCAGCTGGACGAATGAAGCAGAAATTAACAATTCCCTGAAAATATGATTTGGGATGATTGATTTCAAAACATATTACGCCGTGTAGCTTGTCAGTTACACTCTTCGGGCTTTGGTGCGTACGCTTGGTTAGGTTAGGTTAGGTACAGAGGAGTAACTCGCAGTTCTTCTAGTAATATGTAATTGCTCTTGGAAAGAACGCACATGATGTATTATGTTTGTATGCATAGCCTTCGTGTTATATAATTATTCGCTGTAGCAAGTGTTGTAATCTTTGCCCAAATAGCAATGTGACTAGATTGTCTCACATTCGGTTGGAGTTTCTTGTATTATTAGCTAAGTGTAAAGAGTAGAGGGTTGTCAGTACCCGTTAAGCAAACACTCATTCTTGATTCCAGTTAAAGTTCATCTTGGCAGATCCGTATCTTATAAACTGCTTTGGGGAAAATCAAACATTGAAGTTTTCCAAGAGTTTCGGCAACCAAATTAAAATTTACATTTGCTTGGACGGGTGGAAAATACAAAAACTTTTTTAAAGCTATAAAAGGGTTAAAATATACAGAAAATAATTGTGTTTACGAGGTTTCAAAAAAAAAAAATTAAACCTTTCATTATTTTTTTAAATGTTAAAAAGTTTTAAATTGTGATGAACTCATCAATGAATCCAACACTTTGTGTTGTTCTTTAAACAGAAGATTAATGTACCAATCCGCGGAACTATTTTGTTGAAAAATTGCTAATAAAAGTAATATTAATGAATAAAAAAAAACTTTAAAAAGTTCTCTTAAAAACTTATACATTCACAACTAAAGTCTTTACTCTTGTCACAACCTCCCCACCCACCAATTCACTCATTGATTTCATTTATCTCGCTTATCTCGCATTATCTCGCTGTTCTCCACCTTGCTATCGACCCATTACACAGGCCTGCGACTGTTTTTTTCTCTTTGAAATAAGAGGTAATTCCCATGTATTTTTGGTTGCTGAATTTGGGAAAATTATCAAAAAAATTCCATCACGTAAGGTTTTTCCGGAAAACTCAAAATGCTGTGGGATTGCCTATTTTAAGGCGCAACACGGAGTTTATTGCCGAAATATTTTTTTTTTTATTAATTCCAACTTATTATAAGATAATGTTATGTTTTATAGACTGAAACAAAACATTAAGTAACTCATGACGATAAAATTAGTCAGCGTTGAATCACATATATCGGGATTTTCCATATTAAGTATGATGAGAGAATGCCGAAATTCCCAAGTTGCCCACTACCTTCCATGCCCTTTTATTTATTATTTCTGTTCCAACTTTCCCTAAGGTGCATTTCGAAAATGACTTCAAGAGGTTATGTAAATTCTTTTAAGTTAAAAAGAGAGTTTTTGCTATATTTGTGGTGAATTTGTAGTGGAAAAACAACAATGAAGTATTACTGATTTTGTTAAAAAAAGTGTATTTTGCGTATTTGGTGTAAAAATAGGGGAACCAGGACAAATCTTGGGCCCTGCATGGAGTTTGTTCAGGGTGTGTTGAAGGACTTAGAATGTGGTCAAAAGGTAAAGTTAATCTTTTCGTTTTGGTGTTCCCATGATCTCTGGAGAGAGCCTCGAAACCACAGCGATGACTCCTACTTTTGTGGAATGTGCAAGGGTATAGTACCAAAAAAAAAAAAAAAAATTGTTACCCAAACATGGATTTGGCACTCCGCCCAGTCCCTCACGGACCTGGCATTCCTACACCACAAGCACCCCCAAAGTCTAGACGATTTGCCATCATCAGAAGAAACTTCTAGTGAAGATTTTCAAGTAGGCGACTCCAGTGGACCTCAACAATTTTAATATAACGTCCCACAAAAGAAAACGCACAAAACGAAGCTTCGAAACTAAAAAAGGCAGATTTTATACAGATTTATAATTGTATGTAATGTAATGTAAATAAAATATTTTATGCCTTAAAATTAATTAAATTTGCATATTTTATGTTTTTTGTTTTCTTTTGAACATTCCCTACAGAAGTAGTATAAGGCGGGTTTTGCCTATATTTTAATTTCCGCTTTGCGGAAAATCCTTTCGTGATGGGTTGAAATGGATAGCATACTCGAATTCAGCATACCGAAATACACATAATTCACCCATTACCACTTTAAAAAAAAATGTCAATTTGCAGACCTGTGATGCTTCATAGAGAAATTCCAGATATCCCACACAAGCGGAAAAGCTCAAAACGGAGTTTTGAGGGAAAAAGATGTAGATATTATAAAGAATTATAAATCCTTATTGCATATACAATACATATTATTTTTATCAAATTGTATTTAAAAATGTAAATAAACCACTAGTAATAGATTTTTTTTTTCATTTCAAAATGCATTTTTACCCATATGTACTGCGGGTTTTGCATAACTTTCATTTTCATTTTACGGAAAATCCCTAAATGCTGGAGAAAAACTGAGGGCATATTTGGACTCAACGCACCAAAATACATACGATTCATCCATTACGGTGAAAAAAATATCAAAAAGTGTCAATTTGCAGGCCTGTGTTATAATATAATAAAGACTGTCCATTAAAAACATCAGACTCTTTACAATGAAATTTATTTTATCAAAAATGTTAGCGAAACTTCAAAGAAAATGGTTTAATTTCCGTCGAAATAATGTGTTCGCATATTTTCCCCAATGAATATATATCATTGCATTCCCGGGCGGGTGTCAGCGTTCATATTGTTCAATTCATTCATATTATTCATTTAAAGCTCGCGCATGATGCGCTGAGAACTGTAAATAAGCACACTCGAGATAAATAACACAGCTTTTAGGGCCCAGAAGGCTTAACCAGCCACGTCTTTCCGGTTCTAAATTATGCCTCCGTGGAAATAATCCATTTCCACCGGGGGCCCCCCCTTTGCTCATTTGGGAAGCCGCGCCACCTTTGATGAAACGAAATCTAAAGGCCCAAAGAAGTGAACAGAACGGAATGCCAAAGTGTTCATAATGTATGCGGATTGGATTGCCGAAATGCTATTTACTTAGCCGCAGTGCGCGCCAACAAGCAAGCTACCATTCGGCAGTCGTCAAATATTCAGGATAGGCACTTCGGCGGAGTATTCTAAACATTTGGCTTTCTTGACTTCACCAGGTGCCCGCCTAACGCTCATTGTTCGCCGGGGTAAGCATGTGATTGGAATTTACTATTTAGTTTTACCCCCACAAAACGGAATAATGAACGTTTAGAGCACATATTTGCTAATTTAATAAATTTCATAAAATTGTCTTTTAGGTTCTATCATTTGGACTTTATTTAATAGTAATAATAATGATAGCCTTTATTCAGACAGTAAATTACATTACATTATTTATAACACTTATCATGCATCGACTCCCTGTCTGTATGTCACTAGTTGACAAAGGCCTCCTCCAACTGTCGCCATTTCTCTCTATCATTAGCTACTCTTGTCCATGTACAACCTGCTATGGCTATGATTATAATATAAATCGAAACTATTAAGAAACAAACAAGAACAGAAGATGTCAAAAACAATAAAAAGGCTAAAGTGGAAGTGGTCAGGCTATACAATCAGAGGAAGTGAAAAATGGTCAAAATTAGTCATGAATTGGACTTTCTTTACTCTACTTTAAATTTGCATTACGCCAGGACAAACGTATGGGCGTTTTTATAAATCCGACTGCAACAACGACGGCTAACGACACAAATAGAAGGGTGACCAGACAACTCAGAATGAAACCAACTCAGAAGCACCTCAGAAAAGTCATTAAGAGTGATGATAAAACAAAATAAAAAATAGTTTAAATAGGTTAAGTTAGGTTAGGGTTACCGGATATTTTAAAATAATTTTTTCATAGCTTTTAATGACCTTTCTGAGGAGTTTCTGAGTTGGTTTCATTCTGAGTTGCCATGGAAACAAATAAAACGTAAAATTTATGTCCCTTTTCACAATAATGCTGCAGCTCTTTCTTAGACAATAAATAGGAGTATAAGTGAAAGAGCTGTTGAAAATGAGACAAACGACTCACATAAATATGTCTGCTTCTTCGAAAGCAAAATTTTATAATTATTATACTTACATCTCCTTTAAATGCACCAAAGAAATGAAATATCGTTGCCACAGGAATTAGAAAATAATCCTTTGGTAAAACACAAATCGTTTCAAATATACCCTTCTGTTGTACTGGCTGTTGAGTTCCATGCCAACTCGTCAAGTCAACATCTCTTTGAAAAGTCATTAAAAGAAATGAAAAAATAATAATTCGAGTGCAGTTTACACGCGGTAAAAGCGAAATTTTACCAAACGATCTCAAACAATACTTGAAAAGTGAGGTCATAATCAAAGCGACCAATGAGCATAGACCTCGCGTAATTTCAGTTTCATACTTAACCAAGCCTTTAAAAGTGACATCATTATTAAAGCGGCCGATGAGCGCAGTCGATGCGTCGCAGGTGCACTAATCATCATTTCCGTTTCATCCGAAATCCAAATCACAGCCGTGCTATAGAAGTTTCACTTCAAAAATAGCCCTTAACCCTAACCTAATGTAACCTATTTAACCGTTTTTTTCAAGTGAAAACTATTTAGCACCGGTGTGATATGAAACTCGATGAAACGACAAATAGCGGCACTAAAAAGAGACAATTATAAAAACATCTATAGGATTTAGCCTGCAACAGAGATAGTATAATCGGTCTCCTTTTCGTGCGGCGCTCTGTAGCTTCTCGGTCTCCTCTTTGTGCGGTGCTTCGTAGTCTCTCCACTCTTGTCTGCTTTAGTTTACTAAAGGTTTCACTTCTACGGCGTCTGAATTGCACACAATGTTTTTTTTATCAATACTTTTAATGACTTTTCTAAAGAGGTTCTGAGTTGATTTCATTCTGAGATGTCCGGTCACCGAACGTTGATATGACAAGACTTAAGATTTTGATATAAATCATTATTACATGCAAATTACATGTGATGTCTTTCGAGGATGTCCAGACTTCCACCGTATTTCGCCGTTACTCACATTTCTGAATTCTTTAAATCCGCACCAAAATATCACCAAAATGTGCAAAAGAGTCATTCGTCCGTTCTTAAAATTTCTTAAATTACCTTTATGTGCTTATGAATTTGATGTAAATTATTATTCTTTTAATTTACTAGTTTTAGCCAAGTTTGGTTGTAACACTTCATTTCGTTGGGTCAATGGAAAACACGTTTCGTTCTTAGCGAAGTTGAATTAGTTAGAAACCTCCAACCAATTACTGAAGCTGTGCCTACGTACATTAATTAGTGTTATTTACGATATACCACGCTGTGAATCTAGTTGCCGAAGTAAGGGTCGGTACAATTGGAGTCAAGTCTAATTCAAGATTAGCCACATCTGAATCTTAGCCAAGAAACCAGGGGTGCTGTACCTAAACAGTGAATACCTACCACCTAAACCTTCCTACCCCTGGCGTGGCCTTGTTTGGTAATTTGACCGCGCTGCTAAAAGCAGTTTCGTCTATAAATTGAGTTTTGGCGATGTTTATCTGAAACGACGATTGAAATAGGATAAAGCTCTTGCCCTTTGGAATACCTAATTATTCAGTAATCTTTAAGTAAATAGTGTATCACTTACAAACATCTACATTTCACAACGTTTTCTTTTAAATAGTGCTACTTTTACTTGACATAAAAAACAAAACCAGTTTTCATATTTTTTCCAAAAACAAAAAAAGGATATTAATGATTGGTTTTTGAAATTTGCAGAGAACCATTTTATAAAAAAGTTTTATTGGAGTGCAACTTCTTTAACGCCGTTAGGGATTTGAAATTCGGATCAAACGGAAATGCATCAGAACTCAGTTCTACAAAAATACTCGGTTCTAATATAATACGGTAAATTCGCGCTTTAGCGCGTGTCTTTTATAGCGCAGTGGGCAAGACGCCTGACAAGTCTCAGCGGCCAGAGAGACAGACATCAAGCGAACGAAGGTTCGAATCCTACGAAATAAAAAAAAATATTTTTGTGAAATCAATATCCAATCTTCAAACTACTTTAAAATAAACAGGCAAAAGAAAATAAAGCGACATCTAGCGACTTTCTAGTTCCACTTCTACCACGCGTGAATTACACACTCTTTTTTTAACATTAGCATTTATCATTAATTTAATATAATATGGTAGTACATGTTTTGTACCTTTAACAATGTGTGAAGTTATTGCTACTCGTACGTTCATTCTAACATTTTTCTGTAAAATATGTAATATTATTTTATTTCATAAACATTATTTAAAAAGAAAAACAGAGTGTGCAATTCACACGCAGTAGAAGTGAAATTTTCAGAAAACTAAAGTAGACAAGAGTGGGGAGGCTGCGAAGCATCGCACAAAGAGGAAATCGATTATACTATCTCATTCTGTTTCTCTTTTTAGTGTCGCTATTTTTCATTTCATCGAGTTTCAAATCACAACGTTGCTAAAGACGTTTTCACTTCAAAAAGGTTTGGTAACCTTTCTTAACATTCAGTGGACATTTTCCATATCAGTACCTACCTTATCATAAAATGATGTTCTGTATCTGAAAATAGTTGATTTAACCTAAATTTACAAACAAAAAGAACAGAGACCTAGTTCAAGAGTTTTTCAGAGAAAAACAAACATATTTACTGATCTGTTTTAAGGATAGATTAGTCGTGGATCACGATAAAACGAAACAGTAAATAAAATATCAGCAATTCATTATAGCACGGATATTTTTTGCTGGTCTGATTACTCCGAATAAGAAAAGTTCCCCTAGGTAAGATGGTAATCGAATATTGCCTAAAAAACGCCAATAATGAAAGGGTTTTTGCCTTACAAAATCTCCTGCCACAGAAACCTTGGTAAGCAAAATGCTGAATCTTCTCAGATTGGTTTCTTTATATCAGGCAGGTAGTTAGTTAGAAAAATACTAAAAATAGAATTTACGGACTTGCTTGATTTTCCTGCTTTCGAATTCATTGCTTACGGTGCTCACGCTGATTGAAGACTTGAATTATGAGCACAAGTTATGTAAATGTTTACACAAAGCAGGTTTATTAAAATTATTGAAAAAATACGTTGATAAACATTTATTCTTGAAATAAACAGTTTTGTTTGGCTCTCGAATATAAATTTTGTGGATTGAACGATTTATAAATAATTGAAATTTTGAGCCAACCGGAAAAATTAGAGCTGATAACTATGGCGAACAGTAACATTAAATATATTCAGCCTTACTTATAAAAAAACGCTTCCCAATCATTTAATGGCATTTTTGTTACACATTGAAGAAATACTACATTTTGTTTTCGAATTGTTACTAATAAAAAATATCTCTGTCGATCTGGCAACGTTGTGTTTTCATTCATAATGGCCAGTAGCAGTATTGGCCGCCAAAATATATTTGTTGTGATTCAGATCATGTGTTTGTTCATAATTTCTTTTATAATGACCAATTTAGAATTTTATTCACGTTATTCAATATTTACTATCATTTTTCTTATTTTTTGTCTGTTTTAATCCACTAATATTATCTTGTTGTGAATTTATTTTTGCTATCTGGAAAAAGTCGACTTATTTCTGAAACATTTATTATTACTATTTTTAATTAAAAGAAAGACAAATATTCCCGGGTTATGAATAATCTGACAATATTTGAGAGTCTCCTCCTACCACCACAGTAAGCGGAAAATGTTGCATGTGTCGAGATGGATGACTTAGCCAACTGAAGAATGGAACACGCAACGCCCGGGTTGGACACAAACGCGATGCCATCTCAGCCTCTGACCTGTCTTACCGGTGACCACCGACTGGATTATTTGTTAATTGATTTTTGCCTTCCATGAAAATAATGCTTTTTTTTTAATGACAACTTTTATTTTATTTTTTTATTTGTTTTTATATACATATACATGTAATATAATCATGAGTAATTACATTTTCAGGTTACAATCGGATTAAACTCAAATCATTAAATACTAACATGCAACATTGATTAGAAACAGTATAAGCATATATATGTATATAATATATAACCTCAACGAGAGTGTAACTACTCGTGTGTAAAGGGAAGAGAAAATATTTTTTTTTTTTAAATAAAAAAAAATTAAAAATTATAACACATACATAATAAATACGTACTTACATAAATAATAAAAAATAAATTGTTGAATAAGTATTGTTAGGTAAAGGTTAATGCGGTTCTAAGTGGCTAAATTATTTAAGATATTATTGTTTAATTTATTTTTGAATTTATTGTAGTCAGATTCTAATTACAACTCTCTTATACATCTGTATATAAATATAAATTCGAGAAATCAACTTTTTAATTGTGCAAAAGTGAATATAAAATTTCAGATTTTTTCACTATTCTTGGGGAATAATAATTAAAATATTTAACTGAATGAATGAGATAAAAAGTGAAAGACTGTTGCAAATTTCTTAAATAAAAGGAATGTTAATTATTATTTTTTTAATTTATAAACTAACGTTTAGACAAGATTTTTATGCATAGCACAAAGGGTAACAATTATTACAAGCAATAATTGTCAGCCTGAAACACTCATTTACATTGAAAAATTCAGGTGGGTAAAAATATAACAAGCAGTAATTGTTGAATGAAACACTAGTATATATTGAATTATTTGGCGGGTATTTGATAAGCCCCCATAGCTCAGTGGTCAGAGCATTCGACCGGCAATCGGAAGGACACGGGTTCAAGTCCCGTTGGCGGCAAGTATTTTTTCTCGGAAGATTTTTCAATGTAAATGAGTGTTTCAGGCTGACAATTATTGCTTGTAATAAAAGGAATGTGTTTTTTATTAAGAATTTTATGAAATTTTTCAAGTTCTTACTTAAAAATGATCGGGGTAAGCTTTTTTTAATTTTTTCGTGTTTGAAGATTAAAATATTGCAATTTATAAAGACTAAAGAATATTTCGAAGAGAAATCTATATTTTTTTAAAATTTCTAAAATGATGTTTGTATTTACGACATCTTAAAAAATAAGAAATATAGGGAGATTTAAAATACCTTGGAAAAATCCGAAATTCATCGATAAATTATTATTAAAAACGCTGTATACAACAGATTAAACTACCCACTTCGGCTGGATAAACAATATCATGAACCTTTGTTTTGGCAGTTTCTGATTAGTTAGGTTTTCGCATACACAGTCGTTTTCGCATATACAGTAGTGTATGATAATAGTATTGTAGTTATAATGTACTTAATAATCAAAACGCATGGTTTTGAGAAATCAGCGTTTGAAGTTACAAAGGATAATCGTAAGAATTTCGTTTAAGAAGAATTTAACACTTAAGTACATCAAATGAACAAAAACTCTAAAGCACCAAAAATATACATCACGTCGATGCATTATCATATTAGATCATAATAATATAATAAAGCAGTGAACTTCTTAAAAGCATTTCGAAGTTATTTAAGTTACTCAGTTAAAACCATAAGCAACACAAACAAATTCTACATTAAAAGCATTATTAATTAAAACATGATAATATAATTTTTAGATTATTAATAATAAAAAATACTAAATATTTTTTATGAGCATAAATTTCCTTATAAAAATAAATACTTATGTGAATATATTTTGCGTAATGTCATATGTAAGAATGTGTACTGTAATGTAAATGATTGAAATATTACAGTAATTCGTGAACACCCCACTTGGTGAACCTGTGCTGAGGTTATATTTTAGGTACAAATAGTATTGATGTGCATTAATTTATATAAGTTGAAGAATATTATAAAATATTATAAGAAAAGCCGAATTGATGATCTGTAAATGTGATGATATGGTGTAGTGAAAGTAGTTAGTACTCTAAATAATATAACAAAATATTGTGGAAGCGAACACCTCAACACGAGATGTTGGCGTATTTTTTAGACAGTTACCCAATAATTACAAAATTTTAGTGTTACGGGAAAGATAAAGAAGGAGATAAGCGTTATTATTTGAAATCTGCATCTCTTTTCAAATATTTGGCTGGATAGGAAATATTTATTTAAAGTTTGATTTGCGATACATGAAATGATATTTTAAAATCTTAACCCCATTTTCAAAATTTGTATAACACTCGCTAAAGTCCCCGCCATTGCTCGGGTTTTACGTAGAGTTTTTTTGAAATCAAAGTCAGATGTAGACAGTAATCATTTTCCTCTTATTTCGAACGTCGAGGGTGCAAAATTTTATTAAGTATCAAAATTCTGCTTTAAAGAGTGGGAAAAGGGGAAGAGTTGGTTTTATTAAAATCTTTTGAGTAGAGAAGTGAAAGTACACTCTTGTTTTGAAGGTCCAGTGGGCAAAAATTCATCACTCTCGGAATAAAACTGAAGATACATTAAACAAAAAATAAAACCAACGCCGCGTTGCTCTCTCGCCACAGATTATTATTTATATAGAAAAAAGGATTACGTTTTCATTAGTTGTAGATACATGTTTTTTAATGTATTTAATTCGATATTTGTTGTAAGTATTCGCACATTGCTAGTCAATCGTAGGGGACCTGCTATGCCTCAAAACAAAGGACTATCCCATCAAAACCGTGGTTTTAACAATCCCCCCATGTTTCCAAAAAAACAAATTTCATCTCTTATTAGAGTTATAATTTATCATTGTTCCATTCGTTTTCACCTTTTAAAAATTCATAATAAAAGTCTTTGATTTCACAGATTTTTCGGTTGTCTTTATCTAAACAAATATCCTCTCTTTTATCAAGTCTTATCTAAAATTGCTTCCCGCCATTCAACATTTCAATTCTCCAAAGCCTGAACTCGACTCCAATATTTTATTTTATTTTATTTTTTTTTTTTTTTTTATTATTATTTATTGAAACATTTATTATAATTACAATTTTACAACAAAATATATTTTTTTACAGGTTTTTTTTTACTACTCTTCCATTAAAAGCATTTGCTTGTGTATGGAAGGGGAGTGTACATAAATGCTATTAGTTATTAGTTAGGTATAAGTTAGTACTTAAATAATGAATTGTACATAAATATATGTGAGCTGCAGTATTTATTTGATAATGGTGTGTTTTTTTTTTTAAAGAAAGAATGTTATGGACTAAGATATTTGATGAATTTATTATTTAATGAACTAAGATATTTGTAAGATTAGTTGACAGTAGTTTTTTTTTTAAGAATATTTTTAAAATGTCTCTTGACAGAAAGCAGTATTCGGGTTTTATCATTGATGCTTCTGATTTCTTCTGGTAGACGATTGAAAAAAGTTCTTCCCTGATAAGTATAATGATGCTGTGCAAAAGACGTATTTAGTTTTGGGCATAGAAAAACATGTTTAAGTCGAGTTCTGTTTTCATTTAAAAATGGATATTTATCTTTTTCTTTTATTATTTGAATTACTGAATTTTTAATATATAAATCTTTAAATGTGGGAACTTGAAATTCTTCAAACAGGCGTTCAGTTGGGTAGTCTAAGGATTTTTTTAATATAATTTTAATAATTGTTCTTTGTACAATTTCTATTGGAAGAAGGTTACATTTATACGCGGATCCCCAACTAATAATAGCGTATTGTAGAGTGGATTGAACTAAGGCATAGTAGATTAAATATAGATTTTTTACCGACAGAAAATTTCTAATTCTTAAAAATATATATATTAATTTTCTGATTTTGTTTACTACTTGACATATTTGTTCCTTCCATTTCAGATTTTTATCGATAATTACGCCGAGATATTTAATTTTATTTGTTGTTTTTAATATTGTACAGTTTGATTTGCAATAATGTTGGCTGTGAATTTTAGTGTTATCGTGTATGACAATGTTAAAATTTTTGGGAGCGTCGTTTGGATGGATTGCAAATGGAATTACAAATGTCTTTTCACTATTTAGTGATAGTAAATTAGTGTCGAAAAAATTCTTAAGCGTGTTGATGTCTTCTGTGGCCTGTAATTCTACATTTTCCCAAGTATTTTCACTTATTATTAAAACTGTATCATCGGCGTATGATGTAATTTGACCATGTAGATGTTGAAAAAAAATATCGTTTACATATATGGTAAAAAGGATTGGTCCAAGCACTGTACCTTGGGGGATTCCAAAGCTTGAAATCTCTTGATCACTATTAATACAATTGATTTTTACCACTTGAGGGCGGTTTTTTAAGTAGTTGGTGATCCATTTAATCGCGTTGCCTTTTATGCCAATATCATTTAATTTTTTTAATAGTATCTCATGGGATATGCTATCGAAAGCCTTTCTGAGGTCAATAAATATGCCCGCACATTTTTTACCTTTATCTAATGATTCGTAAATGTATGAAGTTACGTTAGCAATTGCATCTTGTGTGCTGAGTGATTTAATAAAACCAAACTGGTTTTTGTTTAGTATTTTATTACTATCTAGGAAATTTACCAATTGTTTTTTTACTATTTTTTCAAAGATCTTTCCTATGTTAGAAATTAGACAAATTGGGCGATAATTCGTTACTTGGTGTGGATCACCAGATTTGTAAATAGGTGAGATTATTGTGTTTTTGTAGTTCATTGGAAATATTCCTTTCGTTAAACTCAAGTTTATTAAATGAGTGATGGGTTTTATTAAGTAAGATTTCATAGATTTTAACATGTGTGTCGTAATAGAATCAAAACCGGGAGACGAACCTCCTTTCATATTTTCTATTATTTTTAAGATTTCACATTCTGTTGTTATTTCAAATGTTGAAAGTATATTACGTATCTGTAAATTTTTATTTTTATGTTTTTCCGGGTTAGAAGGTTTATGAATATTTTTTGCAAGATTTTTTCCAACATTTGCAAAGAAGGAATTAAATATGTTTGCACATTGTTTAGGCTGTAAATTGGCATCTATAATTTTTTTATCATGTTCGATGTACTTAATATTTTGAGTTTTTTTTGTATTGTCTATGGCCATATTCACAGTTTTCCACATTTGTTTATGATTATTTTCTGAAGATAATATTTTATTTTTAAAAAACTCTTCTTTACTTTTTTTAATATAAGAAGTTAATTTATTTTTATATTTTTTATAAAAATTATATGCTTTTTCATCATGGGGATTTTTTAAAGTTGTTTTATAAAGTTTTTCTTTGTTTCTGATAGATATTATAAGTCCTTTGGTAATCCAAGGTTTTAAACATCTTAATTTTGATTTTATGTGTATTATTATTTCAGTTGTCGAATTTTTAATGTGTTGTGACAGGATTTTTTCAAAGTTAGTCGAACATATTTCAGTATCATCACTCTTTAAAACATTGTTCCAATCTTCCTTTTTTAGTTTTTCGGAGAGAATAGTCATGTCTATTGTTGATTTTTTGGGTATTAAATTATGTTTTTTATGTTTAATATTATTATTATACAGAAGTAAGCATGAATGATGATCAGTTATGTTAGTTTTCCAAACAATTGATTTTAGTTTGTGAAGATCTTTAATGTTTACGTTTGTCCAAATGTGATCTAAACAAGATGGAGTATGTTCTTTTATTTCTCTAGTATTTTTATTTATGCAAGATATGAAATTTTGTTCAGTCATACAATTGATGTATTCAGTTTTGTTATTATTTTCTATTTTTTCATTAATGTTCACATTAAAATCACCCACCACGAAGCAGAGTTTATTTTTTAATTTTAATAATATGTATTTGAGGTCGTTAATAAACGTAATAATACTCGAGCCATGCGTTCTATAGATAGCTATTAAATGATATGTTGATTTGTCTAGTTTGAAATGTACTTCGATGCAGTTTACCAAATGTATTGGGTGTTCTATAATGTTAACAATACTAAATTTATTATTTGCAAATATTATTATTCCCGAATTTTTGTTGATATCTACTTTGGTAGAAATATAATTGTACTCAGGTAAGTGATAAGACGGTGACTCAGCGTTCGTAAATGTTTCGGTTAACACTATGAAGTCCGGCTTTTTAATTAAATTATTTATTTTTAAAATTAGTTCATCTAAATTTTTCTGAATGCTACGGATGTTTATGTGCATAATAATTATATCATTGATGTTTTTAGAAATAATTTTGTTACATGAATCAGTACAAATACATTCATATTCTTGAATTTTAATATTTAATTCTAATTCACTATTTACGAAATCATCCATTTAATTAATGCATTTTTGGTTGTATTTTGCAATATTGTATATAAGTTTTTTTTATTCAATGTCGTAGTTTATTCTTTCTTTGGCTAATTTAAGCATGTAAGAACGAAACTTACATATTCCGTATAATTTTGAAATTTTCCCAAAACAAAACAAAAATATACAAAAATTCATCTTTTCCCTGGCCCTAATAGAGAACTCCAGTCCAATTTTTTTAATTTTTTTTTTATTAATAATGACCTTCTAACTTAAATAACTGCATTTTTATTTTTAGAGTTAGGTTTAATAGTTAAAATAATTGTCAAAGTTTTAATTTTTCAAGACCCCCCCGAAAACCACCGTATGTGTGGTGAATCGTGTGACGTCATCACTCCTGAAAAAATACTATAGAATCGAGCAATCAGCTGATCAACTACCGCCATTTTGAATTCCGTTGTTCGAAGTATTCTCCCTAGAAAAAGCATTACTATTTTTTTTGTGCAGTTGTTTTTGAATATTTTCAATAATAAAGATAAACTAATAAGAGATTCTTTTATTTTTGAAACATTATTTAGGCCTAAATAATATTTCAATAAACACAACAACTAAATCTCTATAAACAGTATCTACATAAACGAAAAAATTAATACGATGGTCTGTGTCATATCATACATTCCTATACAATGACTTTACTCTACGGTGATGTCATGACACGTCGAACAGTGACGTCACCACAAAAATTTCAATAATGCCAACTTGTCGGCGTATTTTCACGACCCGATTAAAAATGAACTTATTAATAACTTTTTTAAAACTCTGCGTTTAATATTATTAAATAAAACTTATTTATTCAGAATTAGCGTTTTTTGGTCTATATGAACATATTTTTTTGAAGCCATAATATTTTTCACTGGAGTTCCTTATTTGAAATGATGGCCCAGAACACCATTGAAGGGTGAAAGCCAGAAACATTACAAAAAAATCCTATCCTGAAAATGTATTCAAATGTAGGTAAGTACGAGTATATATCTGTTTGACATCTACATCTCTTCTTTTTCTCTGCTTGATAAAGTATTTTTGTAATTTAAATTTAAATTTTCGATAAGTGAAAAGATATTAAAAAAACCCAACATTGCATTTACAAATTTTATACGAGTATTATACGTGTTACTTTTTCATTAGTGACAGAGCCAATGTTTTGAATGTATTTAAGTCGGTGTCAAGTAAATCCCATCCCGGGAGCGTATTCAAAAGTCTGCCTCTTTGGGCCCAGTGTTGGTGAACTAGGAGTGTGCCGGGAAGTGGGCGATGGAAGCGTCATGCTATTTGCATAACGGGGCTGCACCAACAGGTCTGCGTACTCTCTCTGTGTTTTAGCATATGGAGATATGGACCAAATTACCATACACACCATACGCGGCGTTTTTGCCGAACCAGAATATTTAATTGACATATTTTTGGTAGGAATATGGCACGGCGGTTTTCTTTACGCTCATGTGAACATCAGATAATTGATTAAAAGCAAAAAAAAATCTAAACTAGATCTCAATATTGCCCGGGATTCATTGGCTAAATAACATCTCTACTATTGGCTAAACAACACCTCATTTGGTGCCCCAGCAGGGGTTTCCGGGTTCATGGAGGTGAGAATTGTCTAGGTTTTGGCAGCGGATGCTGTATGCTCACCTTACAGCGCCCTTGAGGTGATTTTTCACAAAAACGGCGCTATATAAATCATCCAAATATTATTTTTATTACTGTGTGGCAGGCCGGATTGAAGAAACTGATTGAGGGAGACCTTTTTTTTACATGAGCTCCACACAGGAGGCCCTGAGGAAAATAATTTCCCTCAGGGCCTATGTCATCTTTGAGATGCTGTGTGGAGGGTTTTTTAAGGAAAGGAAGGAGAGGAGAGTTCTGGGAAGGAAAAGGGTTTAAGGGGAGGGTAAGAATCTGGGGTTCAGTGTGTCCTGGTCATCCGCCACCATTATCTAGACAAAACTCACCCCATGAACCCGGGCACCCCTGCTAAATCACCAAATGTAGCTTACCACTTGGGGTGACCTATAGCAGAGGTGTTGATTATCCAATAAAGGTTCCCGGGGTGGCGGTACCCATTCCCGCCTCCCAAATTGAATACCTTTACCTCTCTAGCTGGACTATCTCAATCCATCTCCCTGCACCGCGGTGGGAGGGATGAATTCAAACGTCCGTCACTCCTGAACACACTAACCCCCAGATTCCTACCCACCCCTAATAACTTTTTCCTTCTCAAATATTCCTCTCTTTCCTATCGTTAAAAATATCCTCCATACGGCATTATCAAGGACGACACAGACGCTGAGGGAAATTATTTTCCAAAGGGCCAATATTTGGAACTAATGTAAAATAATAACAAAGAAACTGTTAACCCATATAAGATAATTGGACAGTTAACCAGTAATTATTAAAATATAGTATTTAGAGAAAGAAAAAGAAGAAAGAAAATAAGTTAGAAAATACAGTATTTACAATTAAAATTTCAATATTCAATTCTTTAAATGGTTCAGTACATAATATGTTAAAAATTCGAGTACAATTTACACGCGGTAGAAGCGAAACTTTACCAAAACAATCTCAACCGATACTTGAAAAAGTGAGGTCATAATCAAAGCGACCAATGAGCGCAGACCAGCGTAATTTCCGTTTCACAACTCAACCAACAGTAGCCTTTAAAAGTGACGTCATAATCAAAGCGGTCGATGAGCGCAGTCGATGCGTCGCAGGTGCAGTAATCGTCATTTCTGTTTCATCTGAAATTCATATCATAGCGGTGCTTTAGAAGTTTTACTGCGAAAACCCAAAATTCTTTGTTTTTAATTCTAACCAACATTTTTGAATTTATTAAAGTTTGTCGCAGATAAATTCTACACCGTTCCCTGGCCTGGATTGAGGTGGTTTTCGTTGAAGCAGCGATGATTATCAGGATGTTCACTTGATAGAAATATTATACGTAGGCACCAGCCTGAAGATAGAATTTGAGTTTATGGTAAATTTGTGCAGAGTTAGATTACCCCAACTAAATTACAAGATACACTTAATAACTTTAGTTAAAGTGTGTTTTAAAGGCACTCCTGAGTAATGTAACATAAATATTAGTACTTGAACATAATCGCGTAAAGGACAATTTGTATTTCGCTCAGTTACATTGTTAATTTCTTGATTAATTAAACATGACAGAAATGATCATCAAGCGGCTGAAATTACTTAACAAAGATTGATGAAAAGTAGCAGGTTTATGAATTTTATTTTAGACATTACAGTGACGTACTGTCGATAGTGACTGTGGTTAATAATATTTTTACATTGAGCTGATTTTGGAAAAAAACGGCGTTCTTCAAGATGTTCAGGTAACGAAAAAGGTATAAGGGGTGGGTAGAAATCTGGTGGTCAATGTATCTATGAGCGATGGACTTATGAATACATCTCTCCTATGGCGAGGCGATGGGTCAAGACGAGTCTAGCTGGAGGTCAAAAAGTCTCCCTCAACCAGTATCTACCGATTCTGCCCGCAATGCAGTAGGTAGGCAGACGTATTCGCCGTCAAGACAAACCTTACCCCATGAATCCCTGCTAAGTCACACGTCATCAAACGTAGTGAACCACTTATTGCAGGGTTTATTTAGTAAATGGTTTCCGGGCGGCGGTACCCATACCCGCATCCCAAATTAAATTTTTTTTTTTTTTTTTTTACAGTGAATACCGCACAAGAATCTCAACTGCTCCCGTCTGGAGCCAGTGAGACTATGGCATCCCCAATTGGGGTATGTTGTGAGGCTGAAGGTAGTGGGGAGGGGAAGGAGGTGGGAAAGAGGAAGGTTGGGAAGTACCTGGCTATTCAGATCTGGTCACTAAACACGGCTAAAGCCATTTTCAAGCAACGTTTCAATTCTGAATGGTGGTCTTACACCAGGGCGATACTGATAGTATCTTCCACTCTGGAGAAAATAATCATGTGTGCAGTTCACACGCGGTAGAAGTGAAACCTTCAGAAAACTAAACTTCGAGACGAATTTGAGAATGCAGAGCATCAGGAGGAGGAAAATTGCAGGGTATATTTATTGTAATATTATTACCAAGTTTAAAAAATATTAAACATTTAATTCTTCGAATTACCGCACAAAGAGGACACCGAATTATCCATCACGTTCTCTCGCAGGCTAAATCCTAAAGATGCATGTGTGTGTCTCTTTTTTGTGTCACTCGTTTCAGCTTCATCGAGTTTCATGTCACAACGGTGCTAAAGATGTTTTCACTTCAGTAATGCTATTTTATATTACAGGAACCATGTACAGTAACGCATATAGTATTAAATGTAACATACGCATTTGATAATACGACAGCGAATATACGACACCGCGTGCCGCTGGCATGCCGTAGCGAACGTGAACAGGGAATAGTGAACATGTTCCTACAGCGCCGCCTGCTGATATTGGCCGTGTTTATTGTAATTGGCGTAATAGTATAACATCGATAATGATAATTTCAATAATTGGCCAAGTTAGCTAACTTCTTGCGACAAGCGACGTGTAGTTTTCTTCCAGATCTTTTGCATTGAAATAATGAAATTAAATGAAAAAATTCTCGGAAGATTTTTCAATGTAAATGAGTGTTTCAGGCTGACAATTATTGCTTATAATAATTGTTACCCTTTGTGCTATGCATAAAAATCTTGTCTAAATGTTAGTTTATAAATTAAAAAAATAATAATTAATATTTAACAAGTTTAAGTATTTCCCCAATAAATGCAGACATAATTTGTCTCGACGCCACCTAGCGAGGGATTTAACACTAACAATGTCTTTCTCGCAAAAATAAAGTTGGTTGTTTTCAGGGGGAAAAAATATAACAAGCAGTAATTGTTGAATGAAACACTGGTATATATTGAATTATTTGGCGGGTATTTGATAAGCCCCATAGCTCAGTGGTCAGAGCATCCGACCGGCAATCAGAAGGACACGGGTTCAAGTCCCGTTGGCGGCAAGTATCTTTTCTCGGAAGATTTTTCAATGTAAATGAGTGTTTCAGGCTGACAATTATTGCTTATAATAATGAAATTAAATGGTAGATTCACTTTATTGGAATAAGGGAGTATTTCACCATCCTCCTCGTAGGTTATTCATACGGCATCGTACATTTTAGATTAATTAAACAGGATTTATTTATTTAAAAAATCTTAGTCTATTATTCGGGTTTTTATCCTATAAATAATGGCTTCATATGGGATAAATTAGCAGCGTTTTTTACCAGTCATGAATATTTATATTCGTTATGTGTATGGATAAGCTATAAAGAGGATGGTGAAATAACTCTTAAATCTTAAAGCATATACAAATAAATGTTAAATTTAATAAATGAAGAAAAAAATTCGAGTGCAGTTCGACCTCCGTAGTCCAGTGGGTAAGACTCTTGACTCACAATCCGGAGATCGCGGGTTCGAACCCGGCATGCGCAAATAAATTTTATTTGATTAATTTGTGTTATTTCACAATTAATTCATTTAAAATAATATATAGTATATTTGCGGCATGTTCCAGACTGGAAGATACTATCAGTATCGCCCTGGTGTAAGACCACCATTCAGAATTGAAACGTTGCTTGAAATGGCATTAGCCGTGTTTGGTGACCAGATCTGAATAGCCAGGTACTTCCCAACCTTCCTCTTCCCACCTCCCTCCCCTCCCCACTACCTTCAGCCTCACAACATACCCCAATTGGGGATGCCATAGTCTCACTGGCTCCAGACGGGAGCAGTTGATATTCTTGTGCGGTATTCACTGTAAAAAATAAAAAATAAAAACACGTTAACACGTGGTAGAAGCAAAAACTTTACACAGCCGTGCTAAAGAAGTTTCACTTAAAAAATGTTTGCAGTTCACCCACAAAGAGGAGACAGATTAGTCTATCTCATTCTCTCGTAGGCTTAACCCCTTAGATGTTTTGTGTTTGTCTCGTGTAAGTAACGCTTTTTCCTTTCATCGAGTTTCAAATAACAGCGGTGCTAAAGAAGTTTTCACTTCAATAATTGGAAGAAAAAAACTAATGATTAACTAAACTGCCTTTGTCGCAGTTTTTATGTTTTTTCGGTTAATTGCGTTGTGAGAAAGTTAAAAAGTGACAACGGACCTATAATCGGTAAGATGTCTATAAGCTTCATCGCAACCTCTCCGTATTTTATTCGTAGTATATTTATATTATGCTCATATCGGGTCTTATCTGTCTGTGGAGTACCTTTAGATACGTTTTAATATCTCTACCCAGCTTCACGAGAAGGAGGAAGAACTTACAAAAGCGCTACAAAGCTTTACCTATAATAAAACCTGTTGTAAGTTATAACTTCTCGTTCTGTCATATTTCGTTTATGACATAGAGGGAGCAAAGTTACTAAATAAACGACACACATAACAAAAGAGAGTTCTCACCGACCAGACCACATCAGCGATCCTCCAATATCATACCCTTTGAATCGGAAGCATGCCTTGTGACGTTGTAGCCTAACCCCCTTTCTGCCAAAGGGGGAGGCGGGGACTTGTAAAAAATTAAAAATGTTTTTTAATGGACGAAAATTATAAATTGTGCACACTTTTAACAATAAAGTAACATTTTTCTATGAAAATGTAGGTCCCAAAAATATAATATGATAAAAGTAAACAAAAAAAATGCCACAAGATAGCACTTGTGAGGCCAAGTAATCATTTACTTACTTTTACTCCAAATAATGTTAGGAATCACTGGTTAAAATAAGTCAAGTATGTCTTTTAACACCCTGTACAACAGGGGTGCTCAAACTTGAACCGCTAGCGATCTACTGGCGTCAGTTGAAACTTGAACTGACTCCGATCGATCGACTCTGACAATAGACTGTAGTAGCGACGTGAGGGGGGTGAGGGAGGGGGGCGGGGCGGTAGAATTTTTTTTTGGTTTTAAAATCGCTTCTGCGTGAGAGTCCCGAAATAATAGTGAATTTTGTCACACGGAACAGTCAATTCTGAATTTTGCGGCTTATGCCACTCAAATGCAAAGCTTCACTCGGTAAACGGTGAATCGGCAACATGTTATTTAATTTATCGTTATATTATTGCGAACGCGAAACTGGTTCAAATTAAATCTATATGCGGTGAATTAAAACTACACTCTGAACATGAAATGGTTTTTCTTTGATTCTGGCAGTACATAAATAGTCTGCAACTAGAATTTTATAACTGCACTTCGAATAGGGGAATGTTTTCCTTCAAAATGTTTCAGCAGATGAATCCACAACTGGAATTTTACATTTTGAACACCGAACTGGTTAAAATTAAATCTGTGTCCGGCGATTTAAAATACACTCAGAACATTAAAATGGTTTCTCTTGAATTCTGGCAGCGCATACATGTTCTGCAACTTGAATTTTATGTCTGCACTTCTACCACTTCAAGTTTATTATGTAAACACTTGCATACTGCTCACTAACAATGTATGCAGGGACATCAGAGGTCTAGATTCGTTCTAAACTAAATTAGCTTCGTTCTTTAAAAAAAATTGGAGTCCTTGCAAGAGCCTTGAAGGAGTAACCATACGTTACTTATACCGGGGCGGGTAACCTCCAATGCACTTGAATAAGAGAATGTTTGTCTTCGAAATATTACAACAGAAAATTTTCATTTTTAACTGGATTAAATTAAATCTGTGTGCGGCGAATTAAAACTACACTAAGATGAAAACGATTTTTCTTTATTCTGGCAGCACATACTAAGTCTGCAACTAGAATTTTATAACTGACGCCGAATAAGGGAATGTTTTCCTACGAAATGTGTCAGCAGATGAATCCACAACTGGAATTTTACATTCTGATCACATAACTGGTTTAAAATTAAGATTAAATCTATCACCGCACTCATTTTGTATTATTTATTAATAAACTTCGTATCGCCTTCAAGTTACAACTCGGACTGACTGACTCATAAATAAACCAAACCACACAATATAAACAAGATTGATAACTTCGGGCTTTTGAAGGGGGCAATTTTCGACAATATCTCACCATGAATATGCAATTATTTGACGATTGTTTTTTGAAAATTGTGACGGGGGATTGTGACGTTACACACCATAGAAGAGGGTAGAGTAAACAAAAAAAGGCGCGACCATTGACAATATAAGTTACAAATAAATAATCAACCAAAAGGTATGAAAAATGGACGGTCTTATTAATTGAGGTTCAACTAAAATAAAAACTGTGAATAGATCTATTTACATGGGCAAATTTTTCTCGAGATCGACTCAAAAAGCACTCGCGATCGATCGTTTGAGCACCCCTGCTGTATAACTTTTCGTACGGAAGATGGGGAGTTACCGAATGAGGTTTGACAGAAAGAGTGGTTAAGCCGAATCTTGCAGCGGCATCAGCGAATGCCTGGTTTGCCTGGTCCACCGGTCCCGAGGGCCGTGCCGCCCGGCAAGCCGCGGGGCGCATCGCTACGTGACCGGAATGGAAGCCGGCTTCGCGTCGCGTCACTTGTAATTCATATGGAAGGCGTCGCACCCGTCAGTTTCTCCTCCCCCTTGGTTAGCGTCAAACTGCATTACAGACGAGTCCCCACTCACGTGGCAGGAAAGTCCATTCCAACGACATGTAGGATGTATTGAGAACCGTTTTATTTCAACCTCGATCAAATTGACGTTTTCATGGCTTTTGCGGTATTATGCGCTTTGGTGGATGAAGACTATATCATCTTTTTGCGTTTAACTCCAGTAAATTCGACTTGTAATGCTTATAATTTTTGAAATGCTCTGCAAAGTCTTTTCTGGAGAGTAAAAATTGAAAAAAATCACGTTTTTGCACGTTGCTTCACAACCAATTTTCAAGAAAGTATCATCCATAAACGAATGCTGGAAATAAGTTTTATGTTTCCCGACCATGCACAGTTCTTCATGGGATCAAACCAGATTTTTAATGAACCGTTTATTGGTATATTTGTAAAACAGGCCCACCTTTTCCGTATCTACCACATGAAGTTAATTCCTCAGTGCGGAAAATCGGACAAAGACAAGGCCCCTCCACTCCTCGCGGTTCAGCGCTGCATGGAGAGCGAAGGACGACGCTTCGGACGGCAGTCATACTTGGCCACTCCAGTGCTAACGTATAGAAAGTAACGTAAAATACATTGTAGGCAGATAGTTGAAATGCTCTTCCAGAATGGATACATTATTTTGGCGCCTGGCTGTCCATGGAATCTTTAGTATTTTTCTCCAGCACCACATTTTGAGGGCGTCCAACCGCTTTTTTTCTTAAGTGTCTGTGTTTCTCGCTGTGTTGAAAAATGGGGAATATTAGAGCCCGGAAGGATCTCATCTTGGTGGTCTTAGTTAGTTAGTCTCCGTCACTATGTACATTTTCATTTTGCTTATGGCGTACCATATCATACAAATTTTTCTTAACACTTAACACTTTCTTAACACTTTCTTAACACTTCACTACCTTCACAATCTCCTTCAACACAACTTTAGATATATGAAGTCTTTGAGGGCATTATTGGTTTCTACAAAGGTGGTTACTCTGTTGATCACCATTAGTTTTGTTTTAGCCTTGTTTATTAGTAGACCTAGATTTTGGCAAGTAGGGGATTCATTCATTCTTCAGAAGAGGCGTTAAGGGTAGTGTCATCTGCATATCGGAAATTTGAGATTTTTTGGCCACCAAGGTTATTCCACCTTTCCATCCTTCATGACCTTATGCATTACGTATTAAGTTTGTATATAACATAGGTAAAGAGATGCACGATTGACAAACACCCCATTTTTCACTTTAAATATGTGCGATTTTTGGGTGTCAATTGATACATGCGTGTTTTCATACATCGGTGTTCAGGTTTATAACGATATAAATGTGAGGGGTTTAGGAACCCCCATCACCTTAAGTACTTCCCACAGATGGTTTCACTGTACACATTCAAATATGAAGGAGCAGTCAATGAAGAAGAGCGTTGGGGGCAAGTTGAACTTCCAACATTTCTCAATAAGTTGTCAAATATTAAGTATTTGCTCTTGAGTTGCTATACCCTTGACAGACCCTGCCTGTATATCAATCTAACAGGAGAATTTTAAGTAGACTTTTTTATCATAAATGTGTGTTTGTGTAACTATTTAAACTATATTTCCAGAACTTTCCAGACGGCCTCTCTAGCAATCTATTCGTTGATTGAATGGTTGCAAAGCATGAATCAAAACCTTTGAAATTAAGTATTTCATTTGAAACATTTAAATTGATATTTCAAAACTCCGAAGCAATTAGTTTAGTCGTTCCTGAAATTCCGAATTTTGATTGAGACAAAGAAATACAACTTGTGCTTTAATCGTTAAGTACAGACAAAAAAATTAGAGTGTGTAATTCACACACTGAAGTGAAACTAGAAAGTCGCTAGATGTCGTTTTCTTTTGCCTGTTTATTTTAAAGTGGTTTGAAGATTGGATATTGATTAAAAAAAACAAAAATGTTTTTTTTTTGATTTCGTGGGATTCGAACCTCCGTCCGCTGGATTTCTCTGGCCGCTGAGATTTACGACGCACTATACCGCTGCGCTATGGGAAGCTCTCGGCGAGGCGCGAATTAACGCATTAGATTTCGATCCGTAAAAAAACAAAGCGGCTAATGAGCGCAGACCTACTGTCGTTTCCATTTTATATCTCAACCAAAAGGAGCCTTGAGCGCAGTTTGATGCTTCGCAGGTGCCGTAATGCGTCATTTCCGTTTCATCCGAATTACAAAATCAATCTAAGCTCAATTTGAGTACATATTTATTTCTTGTAGTAATAATATATTTTTTTATATCGTGTTTAATTTTCTTATTACTTTTTTAAATAATCTATTAATAATGTTAATATTATGGTATTCGTTTAATTTTTTTTTATCATTGTGACAGTTGTTTCATAAAATCTTGTAAATGTAAATAAATTCACATATGTGTATGTAAATAAGCCTAACCATATTCAGAAAAATGCTCTGAACCCAGAAACAAAATGAAGGTAAAGCATATCCATCTATTTGACCTTTATTTTCTTATTATCATAGTAAGATGCGCTCTGAATAGAAAATTACCTAATATACATGGCTCTCGTTTTTTGCTTGCCCGGGTATAAAGCTAATTGGAAATTATGTCTCGATCCATAGACATCTCATTCACAATAAATTTATTCATATCTTTAGATGTACTAAATTTAATTGAATGGGGGACTCGCTTTCAGTCCCTGGGGAAACCCGGACATTTTTAAAGTCACAAAGCCTAAATATAGTCTTGATTCGAATTGTTTTCGCTAATGAAAGTCCCTTCGTTCCGTCTAATGTTAAGAGCCTAGTTCAGATGGCGTCTGCTTCGGCACCCTAATGAAACGCCACGGAGAATTTGCATACAAATTAAGCATTTCCTCATGCCAGGATTCGGATGTATATTTACTTGAGCTGTTCGAATTTGGGTAAGTGTGTCGCAGGACCATATTAATTTAGCCCAAAGCGTTTGATAGTAGCAGACAGACCACATATTTAAAGGGTTTTCCGAATTTCCCCTCAAGTACAATTAGATTGAAATTGGCGATCTGTTACAATGAAGCCGAATTCGTAAATGTTCAAGTCTTTTCAAATGAATGATTTACCAAAATATCATAGATCTTTTTTTAATACGAGTATTTTATTTTGATAAGAATATTATTTGAATCAAAACCAATTTTGAAATAGATTACGACACCTGACAGCTCTTTCAACTTCCAAAGGCAATAAGTACATTTGCATTGTGCTAATTTTGTTAAAAAATCGTGTTAATTTCATTATCTTAATTAAAAAATCTAAAAACCTGACTGCTAAAGCACAACAAAACTTTTTTTTTTAGTTAAAATTAACATTCTGTGAAAACTTCTAACTGTTTAATCATGTAATATATGTATGAATAATAAGATATATTATCTGGTAAACAGAAAACACTCGAAAAAAATAACATTCATTTTTTATAGGAACAAATCTCTTTTTAGCTATAGCTTTTGAAGGTTATTCCCATCAATGTAATATATCATTGAAAAAGAGGATAACTCTACCTAATCATCTAAATAAAAACATGAAAGAGAAGAAGACACAGAAAAATAGAAAAAATATAGTATTTGCAATTGGAGCTCGAACCCTGAACCTCTCATCTAACCGGGACGTGCGCTTTTACCAATTCAGTCATTGCCGCCTTCCATCAAAACGTCATAATTGTCAATCTCATATTTTCATATCTTAGAATTAACAATATTTTCTTCGACTAATTTTTACATATCACAGGCATACCTTTTTCATTGGGAACAATCGTTTTTAGAATTGGTTTGTAACCTAGATAGCGTCTCGGATAAATTATGCACCAGATTTAAATGTCCGGGTTTAATTTTCCCCACAGGAAAAACTAAACCCTTTCACACACTTCCCAAATGATCATCTGGTCAATCCACGCTATGCAATTGCACTATATAAGTATTATAAATACAAAACAATACAAGAACAACATGTCAACCTACCAGAGACCAAATGGGAAAATAATTCACCGACTCCAGATATTTTCATATCAGAGGGTTCGGCTCTGTGGAATTCCTAATTGAACCTATAAATCCTACTGATCCCTCAATATAATATTTATAAATATTTGGGACTCGAGTCCCAGAGGTGTCAATATGTTTTTCTGATTTTTCTGTTTCCAGATTTTCGATTGAGTTTCGCTTATATTGTCTTCATTTATTTAAATATTTAAAAAATCTTTTGTAGTCCTACATGAATTTAAAATGACTGATTTTGTGCATTTTTATATATAAATTCTTTGACAAATCTCATATGCCTAAATTTTGAATGAGAGACCTAGGTATAATGCCAGTAGCCGAAATAACAAATGGTAATATTTTTATTGTCTGAGAATGCCAAATTCTTTTAATCTCATTTCCTAAATCTGTGTATTTTCTTATTTTTTTCAGAAACAGTTTTTTGAATATTACAAGAATTTGAAATAGCTGATTGATCTACATTGATGTAGATCAATGATATAAGTTATTATTTTTGAATGTAGCTATTACTTTGTGGTTATCCATTATAATAAAATGAAACAATACAACTTTGTATAAACCACTTATAAAATGTGCAAATCCGACCGGTTTCGGAACAAACGTTCCTTCGTCAGGGAAAGCTTATACTAATTTTATATTGGAAAAACAACTCGTAATTTTGAAATCAGAATCAAAGAACATTTAAGGTGTCTTAATAATAATAATTTTTCTGAGTTCGCTAACCATATCATTGAAAATAACCATAGTTTTGAAAAAAACACAGGGATAAATATTCTTCATATTAATCATAAAGGAAAACGTTTAGATAACTTAGAAGCTTTGGAAATTAAAAAATCCCTAAAAAATAATGAATCTATTATCAACAAACAAAAAATATTGTCATATAGCCCAATCATGGATTTTTTCCCCTACCCACCCACTCTACACTAATACCTACCCACCCAATCTACATTATTAACTAACAACGGCTCCACCCCTACCCTAATAAAACATTGTTCTAAACTGTCAAATTAGTATAAGCTTTCCCTGACGAAGGAACGTTTGTTCCGAAACCGGTCGGATTTGCACATTTTATATGTGGTTTATACAAAGTTGTATTGTTTCATTTTATATAAGTTATTTTTTAAATTTTGTCATGTAAAACTATATCAGGTCTATTATGACCAATTGTTCTGTCTGTTAGAACAGTTTTATCATAATATGTTTTATAAAATTCATTTTCTAAAAATGAATTTGGTTCATATTCATAATATGGTACTATATTACGGCAGTCAATCAAGTTATGTTTAATTACCAAACTTTGGTGAAAAATTACCAAACTTTGGTGAAAATTTTTGTTATTATTATGTGATTGATTATTATTATTTGATAATGGTCGCATTATTTTTCTTAGATTTTCATATTTTAGTTTAGATCATTAGTGTTATTTTCTTATTCAATGAAAAAAAGAACAATCGTTTTGATTTTATATCGGCACTTGACCTGAAATCATACAGGTAATTTTCGCGCGGTTTATTTTACACTATTTTCAGTCCGCAACATCCTTTCAACCATGATCTATGAATGTTATGCCGGGTAGTAAGTGGTAAGTGGGCATTTATAAAATGGTAAAAATGTAAAAAAAAATGGTAAAAATAGTAAAATGGACTTAGGTACATGTAAAAGGAACAAAAAACAATAAACCATAAAACCGATATTATAATTTTTTTTTTAAAACATGTCTTCTTAGATTGACATGTTATTTGGTATAAAAAAAAGATGAATTGCGGTACTTCATGTCATATCACTAATCTATAATCTTCTCATTTCAGTTCTCCATTCATCCAACATAATCAAAATTTAGTTTTTGAAAGAAAATTTATCTACCTTTGACATAACAAGGCCTATTGTAAGATTAATTACCTTTAATTAAAGGCCTACCTTTGCATTTTTATTCTTTGACTTTTGCTTTTAATTACCCTCTCAAGCTCACTTTAATTTATTCTGATTATAATTCCACCTCATAATTAGTAAGATAAGATTCGATTTCAGAACCTTGATGAGCACGCAATATTTTGCCTTTACCAAATACTTTACCTCCCTTATACAATTATCCAATAAACGTCGGTTTTACACGACGATCAACCTAATTGGGAAATTTTATGCGTAGACTTACTTTATACTGGATTATTTAAAAATAAAATTGAAAGCTACACGATTTTTTTTTATCGTTAATAGAGATTTCTGATCAATTTAACATTTTAATTTCCGTCTCAAGAAGCTTAGCAATTGAATTACGATTATATCATTGAGGTCGAAGATAATACTAATAAATCTATACCAAAGATGAAACAAAAGAAGACACAGAAAAATATAAAGGTAACGGTCACAGCTGGGAATCGAACCCAGAATCTCATGTCTTACCGGGACACAGCGCCTTAATCAATAGAGAACTCCAGTCCAATTTTTTTAATGAATAATGACCTTCTAACTTAAATAACTGCGTTTTTATTTATATTTTTAGAGTTATTTTTAATACTTAAAATAATTGTCAAAGTTTTAATTTTCAAGATCCCCCGAAAATCACTGTATGTATGGTTAATCGTGTGACGTCATCACTCCTGAAAAGTTACTATAGGATCGGGCGATCAGCTGATCAACTGAGATGCCTTTATTTTTGAAACATTGTTTAGGCCTAAATAATGTTTCAATTAACACAACAACTAAATCTCTATAAATAAACGAATAAATTAATACAATGGCTTGTGTCATACCCACATTCCCATACAATGACTTTACTGTGACGTCACGACACGACGAACAGTGACGTCACCACTAAACATTTCAATAATGCCAACTTGACGGCGTGTTTTTACGACCCGATTAAAAATTGGCTTTTAAATATTTTTTCCAAAACTCTGCTTTTAATATTATTAAATAAAACTTATATACTCAGAATCAGCCTTTATTGGTCTATAGTCTGTATATATGAACATATTTTTTTAAAGCCATAATATTTTTCACTGGAGTTCCTTATTCAGCCATTAGACCTTTTTATTCTCCGGTCATTTTGCCAATCTGATATTTAAAATTCAGAAAAAAACAATATTATCTTCAACTATTTTTACCTATATTTTAGACACCTATCTATCGGTGTCCCGGTAAGACAAGAGATCCTGAGTTTGTTTCCTAAAAGTTTTTTATTTTTCTGTGTCATGTTATTCTTCTTCTTTCGTTTAGACTTATTGAAGTGAAATTTCTTTTGCCCCGTCGACAAATCTCAGCGGCCAGAGAGACAGATATCACGCGAACGGAGGTTCAAATCCTCCGAAATCCAAAAAAAAAACCACTTTAAAAATCAACAGGCGAAAGAAAAGAAAGCGACGTCTAGCGACTTTCTAGTTTCACTTCTACGGCGTGTAAATTGCACACCATGATTTTTTAGTATTATCTTCGTCTTCAATGATATATTACATTGATGGGTATGATCGTCAAAATTTTATTCCTGTAAAATCAAAGCTAAGCAATAATTAAAACAACTATTTCGCCTGTATGTTTCAAATTTCGGCGGCATTTGGGATTAATTTATTTTTACGTAGTATTGTCGATCTTATATTTCATATTCAGAATTCACTAAAACAAAGGTACCGTCAGACGGTTTGGGCATGCACAGCGAATGAATGAAGAAAGGAGTATAAGGAGAATATACATATGAAACAAATGTGAATGGTAGAAGAAGTCGGGGACGCCCGAGGAAGACATGACAAGACCAGATGACCCATGTCAAGAGTCAGAATAATAGAAGAGTATATATGAGAATATGCTTGAATGTTTATGAGGCAAAGAGTGTTCGGCGATTTGTTTGAGACCGAGACAAGACCGAGTTATTTGGTGATCTGTCCTTTCTGCCCATCCTTTGAGGGAAACGGTTTGTTAATTAGTTTTAGTTATCTTCAACTATTTTTCCTATTTTTTGGGAGCTATCTATTTGTGCAAGACAAGAGAATCTAGGTTCGATTTCTAGAATTTTTCATTTTTCTTTGTCTTGTTGTGTTTCATATTTGTTATACTTCTTTAAGACAAAAAATTCTTCATCGATTTAAAAATATAAAATATATATTTATTGTGTATTTTTAGGCTTGTATTATCAACCTTTCAACCCGACACAATATGGATGATGGTGTAAATGTCACAATATTACCTTACTTAAAAATATAGCGCTGGTGGAAAGTTCATTCGGTTTAGCAAACTCAGGTAGGGTGGTAAGAAAATGCTAAAAGTGTTTAAAAACATAGCGAAAAAGCGTTCGGAAAAAGTGGTAAGAAAACAGACAGGGCAAAGTGCGCCCCTTTGTATTACTGGCGAAAGTGACAGAATCGAATCGCGTGGGAGAAAATGAATGACGCGAAGAACTCGCGGGTGAAGGAAAATAATTTATTTACGTTCCGATCTCAGGCATACGCCGCTTACTCCGGGAGAACAGCGAGGATATTAAACCGCCTTGTTGTGAAGCTTCCGATGCAGATACCGCGCTGAAGTCGGATGAACAAAGTAATTCGTGTAAGTTCACGACAAATTTTGAATGAGAATAAATTGAATTCCTTTTATCAGGCGTTTGTCTCCTGTTGCGGATACTTCCAGCTTCAGTATAATTAAATAACATTGCTAAATATGTATAGCATTATGCACATACGTTGGAAGGTCTTTTCAGCTTTCCATTCAGAGCAACAGGGTTTAGAATGTTTTAAAAAGAAGACTGCTTTATACACCTTATCTAAAATTTGTATCTGGCTGACAATTACAACCGTCTGGAGCCAGTAAGACAATGGCATCCCAAATGGGATACATTGTGAGGCTGAAGGTAGCTGCGATGGGATTGAAGGGGGAGAGGAAGGTGGGGAATAACTGACTTCCAAAGATGTCAAAAGCCATTTCAAGTCATTCGATTTTTTAAGTAAAAATTCTTTACGCACGCTTGACTTGGGGGGTAAGCTGGTGAATGCGTGACGAGAGCGTTATGAAAAGTGTGATCGGGCGAGGTGAACGGAAGTTGAGAGGGAGATATAAGTTAGTGAAGTTTTACTTCAGTTGTGTGGTCTAAAGCAGACTCGTTTTTTTTTAATAAAAAATAGAACATATAAAAGATATAAAAAATATATACGCATATATACATATATAAATGTAATGTATATGTATGCAGATATAATATATAGATGTACATATAAAAAGATATAAAAGATAATAAAAGTATGTAGCACTCTGGAACCGGCCAAATATTGCACGTTTGAAATAATGCAATTTGGAAGGCGGGAATGTGTACCGCCGCCCCGGGAACCTTTATTGAATAACCAACACCTCTGCCATAGGTCACCCCAAGTGGTTCGCTACGTTTGGTGATTTGGCAGGGGTGCCCGGGTTCATGGGCTGAGATTTGTCTAGGTCTTGGAGGTGGATGACCAGAACACACTGAACCCCAGATTCCTACCAACCCCTTAAACCCTTTTCCTTCCCAGAACTCTCCTCTCCCTCCTTTCTCTAAAAAACCCCTACACAGCATCCTTCAAAAATTAATCAAATAAAATTTACTAGCGGGATTTGTAAATACGTAACCATTCACCACGGAGGCCGTTAAATAACATTTTAAAATCGATACTTTTCCTATTTACCCATTTTTACCCCGTATCCATGTATTGTATTCTGGAAGTGAAAATAAATCGGTATAAATATTTTTATCCTGAAATATTTACAAAATTAAGTAAGCCTACATCAATCGTGTTTTGACATCGGTTGATTGTCTTCAATACCATGTTTAAAATTTTCGCCATCGCAATTCTAAGATAAAGAATTTTGCCGGAAATACGTTGAAACCAGGAAAAACAATGTATTTCTTTAGTAGTAATATAACATCAGTCACAGGTTTTGTTTGCAATGTCATGTGAAAACTCGAGACGGTGTACGTCCAATAAAACCCTGGTTGAAAATATTTGTCATCAAAACTCCATTAGGAAGACACACAGGTTCCGTATTCTAAAAATCACTGACGTCACAGTAGTAGGTACTCGTAATGTTATATTGGGGCGGTTTGAGTTGCCATTTGAATGATATTTTTTCTCTCTAATCATATTTTTTATGTAAGGTAGATATTTCTAGAGCAGCACCATTTTCCATGACAAAAACATGTTTGTGAATCAAATAAATCGTCGAAAGTTCCAAATAAACTATTATAAAATCTGATTAGTTTGCCTGTTCAGTTTAAAAAAGTGTTTCTTTTGTTGCCTTCGTGTTAATCATTCTTTTATTATCAACTTTCTTATTTGTGAAGTGAAAACTTTTTAACACCGTTCTTTGAAACTCGATGGAACGAAAATAGCGACACTAAAACGTGACAAACACATGCAGGTATAGGATTTAGCCTACGAGAGAATGTGATAGTATAATCGGTCTCCTCTTTGTGCGGTCCTTCGTAGCCTCCCCACTCTCGCCTACTTTAGTTTTCTGGAGGTTTAAGTTCTAAAGCGTTTGAATTGTACACTCTGTTTTTTTAACTTTCTTTTGTGTAGATAAAGGATTTAATAAGTTCGAATAACAAAATAAGTTCAATTTGACTAAAAATCTTATGCATATAGCGCAGAATCATTATACCTATGTACCAGAGGCGGCTCTAGGGGTCTGAAGTGGAAGGTCATTTAAAAAAAATGTTATTACCTCTGATACAATATCAAAATAAATATGATCATATTCATTCGTAGGAATCTCACGACTTTGAGAGTCAAATTCACCCACATACGTTAAATTACATTTAATATAGTAAATTATTTCAGCGACAAGCGTAAAATATGCGAAATCAACCCACGTTTATCAAACCATCTCTTTCAGACGCATAATATTCAGCATGCTCTCTCTCCCTCACGGCACTGACCCAAACCGTCTTCAGTATCCGAAACCTTTTTACTAAGGAACATAGTGCTATCTCGTTTATTGTGTGGTGCGTAATGATATCGGGGCATTTCATAATTTGATCCAGCCAATCATAGTGCATGGGAAAGAAAGCTTCTATTATTTAAGATGTTAAATGTCACTGCTTGCCGCTGCCTGCCATCTAGCGGTGCATTTCAAATACATTAGAATAATTCCGATTGTTTTGATTTATGTTTAGAATTTCTTAATAATTATGTTTATGACCAATTGTCCCGAGGGAAGGACCGCCACTGCTATGTACATAATAAAATATCTCACGAGTCACAGTCTAATGCCATACATTATCGGATCTCATGTACGTGACCGTGTATTATTAAACAAAAGCCATAAAAAATCTTTTATGAATTTACGATAAAATTATCCGACTGCAAAACAATTTAGGTTGTCACGTTTTTTATAGCAACACCATTGATATTATGAAAAAGCTACATTTGTAAAAGGTTAAGTGTCAAAAATAAAACGACATTTTTTTTAAACACAATTAGCGATTTTTGAAGTGAAAACTTCTTTAGCGAGCGACATAAAAAGTGACGAACACATACATACATCTATAATATCTATAGGATTTAGCTTAAGAGAGAAAGGACCAAGGATCGAATACTATGAAAGCCAAAAAAAAAATTGTATCCAACATCCAATCCTCAAACCAATCCAAAATGAACAGGCAAAGAAAAAGAGATCTAGCAACTCCTAACAAGAAAACACAAATACTAATAACATGACCAAATGTATAGGAAGGGTGATGAAAAAAATCATCCTTCACATTACTAAAAAAGTTCTTCGTAGCCTTCCTACTTTTGTCTACTTTAGTTTTTCTCGAGGCTTCACTTCTACCGCGTGTGAATTGCACACCCCTTTTTTTGATTTACAGTTTATTCAGTAGTCTTATAAAAAAAACTTAATTCAAAACATTAAAATTGAACAGATATAAAATATAAAAAAAATATGAAGGGTGAGGACCTGACATGAAATTCACAATTCACTTTCGGTCTAGAAATTATAGATCTTTGTTTCGAAAAATGCCGTATACCCTCAAAAATAATTTTTGAACAACATTCCATTTTTTTCTATTACGAAAATTTGTTCACAATTTTTGCACTTACGCCATCTTTCAGTTTGTTTCCATTCAACATCCTCGCCATTTTGTCACGACCATAATATTAAAACATGCTGTTTGACGCATTTGACATTACGCTGAACCCGAACAAAGAACTTTAATAACACCATGATCATGTTATCGTTGCATAGAATTAAGAGTCGTAATATGAAAACACGGTTTATTAAAATCCAATACTGGCGGGTTTGTGCGCGTATGTAAAATAACCATCACTTTTTCCGTCGGATAAGATCGTTTATTTTACGCGAAAAAAGTAAACCGTACTGCAATGGAATAATAAAGTCACGGTCCTGGGTTTGACATGCTGAAGATCTCTCGTCTAGACGAGAAACCTTTTATTATAACATAGTTTAATATCAGGAATATGTTTCAATGTTTTTTTTTAAGATTTGCATGTAAAGTGAATGCTAAGAAACCTGAATATAATAGATATTATGTACGTTTATTAAATATAAATATCTTTGACATTAAAGTAAAAGGGAATTTCTGTTGCAGTCAAATGTAAATAATGTAGGGTTTAAAGCATAAAAGAGATTCGCATGTTTTTCAATGCCCCGAAGGTACCTACGATCGATGTCAAGTTTTTTATACACGAATACTCTGTTTTTACTATTGAAGTTTTCTTGTTAAGAAGAAATCACTATTTCTCTAAATAACTCCAATGGCTCGGAGGGCTCTGAAGCAAAGAATGGACGGTTACCTCGAGAGTGTTTTCTTTTAGGATGAAAATAATCTCTTGAGTTTAATTACGCCTGTCTCTACACAGTTATATCCCGGTAAGACAGGCATCCAGAAACCCAATGTAAACATAGTTTATAGGTATAGATAAATAAATTTAAAAAAAAATGTTTCCAAGACCCAATCATGTCTGATTACATCTAAAAGGGATCGAAATGAAAATCTAGTCTCCTTCAACGGAAGCAATCTTCCGAACAGGCCCTCCATTGACATGTTTGGTGCAACTCTAAGTGACCAGCTCAGGTATGGGGCTCCATCGAAGCCAGAATTGAATTTTTTTTTTCACTGGGCGTGCAGTGTGCTGTAAGGCCGGCACATACTTTAATAGTACACAACTGCTAACCCTGTACAAATCGCATGTATGCCTCATGGTTGAATTTGGCGGCCAACTCTCGTCTGGAGCTCCAAAATACCTGAAAAAACCCTCGGTCCGAAAAAACGATCGGTCCGTTAAAGTCCCATCTTAACAAACGGATTACAATCTTTAGAGCACAGGCGTCGGGTGAGAATCCTTGTTCTACCGGTATATCAATGGAAGATGCTCCGAGGAAGTAGAGTCATTGATCCATTCGGCACCGGTGCATAGTCAGGAAATATGCCAAACGCGCGCCCAACATATGTACACGGTTGAAATTTGTCACATGAGAACGGGTCGCTTCTTCGACTTGTTCTTGAGTTCAACAGCTCGGCTGTGGAACGATTTGCCAGCCTCTGTGTTTCCTCTTTGCTACAACATGGGTTTCTTCAAGACCAATGTTCATTCATTCCTCTCCTCAAAAAGACCTTCCACACTGCATCTCAGATGACATAGGCCCTGAGGGAAATTATTTTCCTCAGAGCCTCCTGTGTGGAGTTAACGCAAAAAAAAGTCTACGATTGCTCGATTTTGAATATAATTCTGAGAATTTGGATACCTCAGCATACTGTTTTGAATCTCAATAAATCCAAAATGTTTTCAATATTTATGAAAATGATGAGATAGTTTTTTTAGCTCGGGAATCAATACACGGGGTACCAATATATTTTTTATCTAAGTATATACAAATCTAAAAATGTTTGATCGTCACCAATAGAATTTGGGCGGTCCGGTTTCCCACGATTCGTAAGATTCTAATTTCTAACCTTTGCTCGAAATTACACAATTAATGTTGCAGAGAAAGCTGTAATATATTCGCTAACAGATTGTTTCTACCTATAAAATATTTCACGAGATTTAAAAATATTATGAACATGTTTACAGTGAAAGCTTAAAAAAATTCATAGCTCCTCGAATAGAGTTCCATGGAGTGATACTTTTTTGGTAAACGCATTACAAAGAAAAGGTTTCTTGAGTATGATTATTTAGCAAAACTAAGACTAATTTAGTTCGGGTGACAATTTATTAATCTCTCTTCGAACAATGTCCAATTATGACACTAAGTCTCCAAATTCTTTCAAAAAAATCTGCACCAAACTTATCTCAGCCCACCTTGGAGGTCACCCTCCAGAGTATCCGACGTCCTTCCACGCAGCTCCGAAGTCTTAAGAAACAGTGATAGAAGCCTCGTGTCCAGCTAATCTCATCCGGCTGCTGATTTCACATCTTCGTCTCCCTGCAGCTACGGATCATAGCCTTTTCTCATCCAAGACCATTTTCTCTAGCTGCAGCGATAAAAATCAGTTTCCTTTTTGCTCGATTTGCCAGTCCCGTCTTTCTTGAACTAGCCCAACCTTCCTAGGTTGCTCAGATAAAAAATACGACTTAATTGATGTGCTGCAGCTCAACACGATTTTTCATTTACAATTACTAATTGCACCAATTCTTGCTTAAAATATTAAACTTTAGGCACAAATCAATATAGCGTCAATTTTACATTGGGTAATATTTGTTTAATATGAGTTTTTTGTTGGCACATGAGTGTCAAGCGCCCATTTTGCACACTTGGAGTAAATATGAATGCTCAGCTCTTTCCAAATTTTTCTCGCCACACAACTCTTCTTCTCTACTCTACGCTCTGCCTGACTGCTTCCTGCCTGGACGTTGCCTCTTCCCGCCCTTGGATATCCGACCTACCAGTGAACTGGCACTCCCAAAACCGAGCCCGTTATAAGCACGTGCTATCCTTACCGGCTACTCCGGACTGACCGACGCCCCCTGCATACAAGACATACCTTACATAATCCATATCATAGAATCTCCATTAAAACTTTGCGTTTAATGTGGCCGAATAAAGTGTTTGAGGAAAAGCAGAACAGAAATACGAAGAAATACCTGACTAATTACATGTGGTTAATACCTTAACCCACTTCAATCATTGTTTCGTTCCTGAATGGAGATCTCGAAATGTACTTAAGCTTTAAAATAAGTTTAAATACAAACAATTCTGATTTTCTCATTTGTTTACTGCCGAGCACCGAGACTTCAAGGGTCCTGCCACTGACAACATGTATATTTTTTGAAGTGAAATTTCCTTAGCCACGTGATTTGAAATTAGGACGAAACAGAAATGACGCACTACGGCACCTGCGAAGCATCAAACTGCGCTCAAGGCTCCTATTGGTTGAGATATAAAACGGAAACGACGATAGGTCTGCGCTCATTGGCAGCTTTGTTTTTTTACGCGTCGTCGGAATAGAATACGTAAATTCGCACCTCGCCGAGCGCGGCCCATAGCGCAGCGGTATAGTGCGTTGCAAATCTCAGCGGCCAGAAAAATCCAGCGGACGGAGGTTTGAATCCTACCAAATCCAAAAAAAAAAAAACATTTTTATTTTTGTAAAATCAATATCCAATCTTCAAACCACTTTAAAATAAACAGGTAAAAGAAAAGAAAGTGACATCTAGCGACTTTCTGGTTTTACATATAACGCGTGTGAATTGCACAATCTGATTTTTTTATGAATCAAATTAATATTCCTTTCTAAAGCTGTAGATCCATTGTGAAGTTGGCTAAACTATGCAAATAGTGCAAAAACACCTAGTCCTGGCAACGTCAAAATACCCCCTTTAATTTGCTTTGGTCGTTGAAACGAACCCGCGGCGTGGAGGCTATTGTATTATTATCTGAGGTAATTGGTTTTAGCGGTCTCGTATCAAAGTTTTTGTGCAGCGGGCGGGCGATGTATTATCTACGATGACTCATATATACATGGCTCATGAAAAGGTAGTAGGAACAATGTGCGATGGGTTTAACTCCTTTTTCGGATGAGGGGATAACTTACATAAAAATCTATCTAGAAAAATCTATTTTCAGAAGCAGCATAAACTCTGAAATGGTGAGCTCTGGCATCATAAAATTTACGAAGCTTATTACATCTTAAATATGTTTCAATGCGATTGTTTTCAGCTCACCACATCAAAATCAAAAGTTATTTAGGTACCTTTGAGAAACAATTTAGTTTTCAATTTTTTGTAAGAAAAACTCGCTTTTTATAACGTTTGAAGTTTATTCCCATCAATGTAATATATCATTGAAGAAGAAGAATAACTATATGAAAGAAACCAAGACACAGAAAAATAGAAAAAAGACAATGGTCGCAACTAGGACTCGAACTCATACCTCTCGTCTAAGGGATCTGCGCGTTAACCAATTTCGCTATTGCCACCTTCTGACGAACCTTTTTTTTTTTCTATTTTTCTGTGCCTTGTTCTTTTTCATATTTTCATTTAGATCATTACTGTTATCTTCTTCTTCAACAATTTAATTTGTTTTAACACTTTTATCAAAAACTAGCTGGTTCCCGTCATGCGTTGCAATGCCATATTCAAAGAAATAAATTGTTTCTCCCTGAATGTGCTTTCCCGTGCATCCTCTTCCCCTCCCGCATTCCCCTTCCACCTTCCCCGCCTTCACTCACCCGCTCCCCCGTCCCGCCAACCCCACTCCCGCTATTCATATATTTAGTTCAGTTTTCCAACAGCTCGCGTGCCATCTATTACAATTCAAATTATCATTTTTCATATCTTACAAATATTCATTTTTGTATATTATAAAAGAAAATCAATGAAATTTGGTGCCTAAAATATCTAGAATTCTTGATTCGATTCAAAGTAATAGTCGAGTACTTCAATTAAAATCGTTAATTTAAAGAATTTCTAAAATTGAATTTTGATGTAAAAATCATTGTTTTTCAAAATGTCATTCACAAATTTTGACGTTTATGTCACTTTTGCAAGAGTTTTTGTAATGATTAAAAAACTTTTCAGATGTATTGTCATGTGGTTGTAATAATCCGGAAAACTTCGCGGGGATGGAGAGAAGGTATTTTGAAAGTTTCAAACATTTCCTATGCTTAATACAGCAATACATAGACTCATATTTCATATAGTCACATACTCATATACTCATGTGTAATACAGATATACACCCTAGCAAACATATTTAGATTTTTACATACATAGATGATAATTATGGCAATATGTACCTACACATGACGTCAAACGTTCACGAGCCACTCGGTGTCGCACCAGGAGTTTCTCTATTACCGGGTGAGTCCACACCACAGCCTTCAGGCTTCAGGCAACGTTTCGCCTGAATCTGATGTCATACCCAGTTCCGGAGATTGGTGACTATGGTTTTAAGTAGGTGCCACTCATGTATGAATTTCATCTATGGATTTCCGTCATAGTATGAGTGCATAATATGCATTTCGTCACTCACATTATAACACCGATGAGATTCACTCATCTTACACGCGTTTTCAGGAGGAACAATAACACTTTTGTTTATTAAATAAAACATAGCACAAATTTGAGAAAAGGGTTAATTAATACTTAGTGAACAGTTATATAGAGAAGTATTATTTTTTCTCATTAAAAACACATTGTATGACATTGCGGTTTAACACACAAAAAAGGCTTAGAAATAATGACTTATTCGAGAAACAATAAATAATATTCTACGAGAATTATATTTTCTTCAAATAAAAAAAAAAATTATAAAAACATTAAAAAATTATAATTTTTTCTTATCTTTATCTTTATTATTACAAAGTATAAAATGAAGTCACTCACGATGTATGTGCGCTTAGATCTTTTAAACTACGCAACGGATTTTCATGCGGTTTTCACCAATAGATAGATTGATTAATGAGGAAGGTTTTTAGTTATATAATTTGTCAAGGTTTTGTGTAAATTGGTTGAAATACATAATATATCTGGCCAATGATGTGGATTTGATTTAAGAGATGGCGTTGGTTAGAAAGGTTTCGTTAGCCACAGCAACGTGTGGCCAGATCTGCTAGTTACAAAATAAAACTTTTGTATAAACATTTACTGCCAAACTTAGATATTATGTATCAATTATTTGGTTACCAAACTTTGTATAATTGGAACGGTTATTGGTCGAAACATTTGTTTGTTGATTCAAACCATGACGCATGCGGAGTTTTAAAAGGATTTCGAATAAAAAATTAGAGTGTGCAATTCACACATGGTAGAAGTGGAACATTCGAAACACTAAAGTAGACAAGAGTGGAGAGACTACGAAGCCTTTTTTAAAATCAATATTAAGGATGTTTTTTTCCTTATTTTTGTCATCGAATTCCAGTGCACCTTTTCCGATGCATTTGGTTATTCATCGTATTAGCATTGTGTTTTCTTCTTCGGAGTCACTAGATGTCGCTTTATTTTGTATTTTCTTTTGCCTGTTCATTTTGGAGAGGTTTGAAGATTGGATATTGATTTTACAAAAATTAAAATTGCCCTTTTTTTTGGATTACATAGGATCCTTGATCCTTGGTCAGCTAAATGTCTGTAAAGGTTCGTCATGCGCATTATACCGCTACACCAAACGAGACTCGCTTGGGATTGTGGATTTATCGTATTATATTAAAACCTAGTACCCGTGAATTAAATAAATATTTTTTTTCCATCTCATTCGCAGGCTAAATCCTATAAATGTATGTGTTTGACTATTTTTGGGGTCGCTCATTTTTGTTTCATTGAGTTTCAAATCACAACGGTGGTATAAAGCTTTCACTTCAAAAATCGCATTTTTTTAGGTACGTGGTGTTATAATATTATGAGCGATGACTTTCACATACCTCTGTTTATATTGCGGTTTACTCATTATTATTGAATTAGTCTACCAAGAACTAGCGGATAACATCATTTTTTGGTTAACATAATTTTATTTTTTGCCAATAAGCTAACTAACTAGCCATCGTGCTGTCTGCTGCAGTTAGGATGGACCGCCAAACAGCTCAGTCTGCTTGTTTCATTCACTTCATACTTCGTCTCTTACAAACCCTTCAATTATTGTAAATTTTGACATGGTCTGACTCAAAAATTTGATTCATATCACTTGATTGTTCCATGGTGTGTGTAAAAGAACCATCTATTCGAGATGATGGAATTGTTAGAAATTTCCCGATTTCAGTAGAAGATCGTAATGTTATATACCCGCCCACCTGCTAAGACTGTCGTGACATATATTTACGGTTTTTCGGAGCCATGACGATATGATGATATTTTCAAAACTAAATATGTCTATAAAGAATTGCGTAAGAGTTAAGTGTTTTTTATAAGTAAATAATAATATTTAATTAAATGAAGACAATATTAGTGAAACTCAATCGAAAATCTTAGGACAGAAAAATCTAGCTTTTTTTTAAAGCTTTTCATCAATCTTCGGCTTTCTGGGCCACAGCTCTGACCACTGAGATAAGGTGTCTCTATCTGATCCGGTTATTTTTAACTGTACTATACTTCGTCTAAGAACGACCAACATTATACTCATTTTTTAACGTTTTTATTGGTTGCTATCTACGATTGTAAGATTCAAACCCGAACTAAACGCTTTCTAATATTCAGAATCATCTTTTCTTGATCTAAACGTTGGCGTTTCAGAACTTCTGGGGGGCGGTAGAAGACCAAGCGAATATTGGGGGGGCGTTTCAGACTTTCAGGGGGCGGTAGGAGTCCCAGGGAAACCCATCCCACCCCATTCTATCTTGCCCCATCACATCCCATTAGGGGCCGTTCATCCACAAAAATATATTCCCTATCCCATTAAGCCCCCTCCGTTGTGGCAAATGTAACCCTGTCGTGGTATCCCGTTACGCCCCCCCCCCCCCCCGTTGTGGTCAATTACTGTTTCGGATTCACGAGTAAGGGGGCGCTGGAAATAAAAATATTCTCAAAGTGGGCGGTGGGCAAAACAAGGCAATGGACATATATTTTTTAAGATATAATATATTTCACTATGTTGTAAAACTGATGGGTTCTAGGAAAGAAAAAAGAAAGCAAAGAGGAAGGTTGGGATATTCCTGGGTCACTCAAATCCTGAAAATAAATATTTCCATGATTATCACATGGAAATATTTATTTACATTCACATGTATGGGTACCGCCACCCCGGGAACTATTTATTTGATAATTAACACTCCTGACCGAGGTCACTAAAAGCGGTTAGCTTACAGTACATATATCTTGCCGGTCCGGTCGGGAGGGACTGGTTGAGGGAGACCTAAACTAGACCTCTCCAACCGGACACTCTCGACACGTCGTCGCCCTGCATCGAGTGGGCGGGATGACACACTGCCTCCAGATCCCTACCCACACCTCATACCTTTTTCCTTCCCGAAACTTCTTTTCCTTCCTTTTTCCAAAAATACCCTTTACACAGCATCAACAAAGATGACAAATTTACCTTTAAATACAAATAATCTATTTTAATAAGCGTATTCAGAACGCATACTTATTGCACTTTCCAGAACAAACAAATGGTTTCCAGTGGAAAACGATCGGCAATAATGGCCGTGTTTTATGTCTGAACGCGGTAAGTGTACGTGGAATGGCGGATAATTACGCGACTGCGTCTCAGTCTGCGGAGTCTTTCCTTGCTCTGTCCGCGCACAGCAGCAATAACGACGCGCAATCGTGTCAAGGCCTGGCTATTACGGCACCCTCGCCCCCTGGTTAGCGCAGAGCACCCTATGCAAGTAGGCAACCACTTCTATTAATCGCTATTTACCTCTCTATACATGCTTGATCTTTTAGAGCTCTCTGCGACAATTTTTTTCCTTTTGGAACAACTCATATAGATCACGAGTTCGGCTCCATTTTTTCCTCCCTTCTACAATACGAATCAACCCTACCTCTACCCTCACCTCATAAAGGCTCTACACACAGTAGCTCCAGAGATGATATAGACCTTGAAGAAAATTATTTTTCTGATACCTATGATGTACTTTGGTGTATAAAAACACTTAGCGATTTTCTAAAAAAACTTTAAACATTACGCAATTAAAAGATGTAGGTTCTTTAGAAGTAAACTTTGTCTCAAATTTTCATCAAATAACAGCCAGCGGTTTGCAAACAATCACATTGTTGGTTGAAAACAACTAAATGTGTAATCATAACTGCCTTTCAAATCCACGAAATAGAACCAGTGTTTACGTGCTTAGTAGGAGATTTTGGCTCTGCAATCCTCGGGTGAAAAGGACGCTCTTCTTAGCTTTTTGTATTATATTCTTACCTTGTACACATGCGAGTTCTGGGCCAATTTCAAAAAGAGAACCCTGGAGAGGCTTCGAATGCAATACAACAATGCAAGCCGTATGATGTTCGGACTTCAAAGGCACTGCAGTGCCACCTCAATGTTCACGGAAGGGCGGTTCCTGGATTAGCAGCTTTAATAATAACCAGGGTTGTAGGACTGAAAGGAAGGATTAACAACTCCAGAAATATTCTCATCATTAAAGCCCGCCTTACTTCGGGATCGAATAACATTGGAGAAAGATTTTGGGTCCCACAATCTTCAATCCGATGCACAATAGAGAACTCCAGCCCAAGAGTTAGTTTTAATAGTTAAAATAATTGTCAACGTTTTTATTTTTCAAGATACCCCTTAAACAACCTTATGTACGGTAAATCATGTGACGTCATCACTCCTGAAAAATTACCATGGGATCGGGCAATCAGCTGATCAAGTGCCGCCATTTTGAATTCCGTTGTTCGAAGCATTCTCCCTAGAAGTAGCATTTTTTTTTGTGCAGTAGTTTTTGAATATTTTCAATAATAGATATAAACTAATAAGAGAAACCTTTATTTTTTAAACATTATTTAGGCCTAAATAATGTTTCAATAAATACAACGACTAAATCTATATAAACAGTATGTAAATAAACGAATAAATTAATACGATGGTTTGTGTCATATCATACATTCTCTTACAATGACTTTACGGTGACGTCACAACACGTCGAACAGTGACGTCACCACTAAAATTTCAATAATGCCAACTTGACGGCGTGTTTTTACGAATCGATAAAAATTTCCTTTTTAATAATTTGTTTTAAAAATCTGCGTTTAATATTGTTAAATAAAACTTATACATTCACAGTCAGCGTTTATTGGTCTATTTGAACATATTTTTTTAAAGCCATAATATTTTCACTGGAGTTCCTTATTAAGAGATTATTAAGTTATTTTATTTATTACTTGCAATATTACATTATTATAAATTCCTATGATCCTTCTGATATTCTTTTTAATAACTATGTACTTATGCTCTCTACGGGATGTGTGGGATTGCACTTTCTTGAATAAAGACCATTATTATTATTATTATACATCAGGTCTATTTTATTCTCTTACCAGCATTCCGCGGTTTCACAGTCTCTTAACTATCGATTTTTGTTAAAATGTTTACTCTCCCCTAACTGCAGTGAATTTGAAGATCCGATTTCACACGTCTTACTTAAATACCGAATCGTCTGCATTCGTGTTAGTCAAATAGTATGAAAGAGACTCGAATTGATTTAAATTGAATCATGTACTTTAATATTATGCGGAAAATCTGTTTGAGTAAACAATTACACATCTGCCGGATCTGCCCTGATGATGTCCGAAACATTGGCTAAAGAAGGAGGTAGCACAACACGGCTTAACACCCCAAAAACAAATAATGAAAATACTTTTGACCGTAAAAATCTAAAAACGTATCTATGTATTTGAATGAAGTTGTAAAAACTCTTGCTACACACCTACATGAAAATTACACTGCCTACTAGTTCTCAAATTTTTCAACCGGTCGACCGGTCAGTGTCTGAGTTGGCATCGCGTTTGGGTCCTATTTGTTTACCATTCAATGTTAACCTTTGAAATCATTCTCGTATTTCATTACTCTTACAGAACGTGAAAGTTTTACCTTAACGCCATTACCAACAATCAGCTAGACCATAATATACCTAATACACATACAGTCGTCCAATAGTATAATCTAACAAAGTACGATTATTTCACACAGACAGATTCGCTTGTCTGTCAATAAGCTCTTCGGTCAGAAGATGCTTGAAAGGAATCACAATAATTATTTCTACTCGTGAAGATATTTGATTTGTCAAATACAACCGTGAATTTTAAAAATACACCCAGAAAACACATTTGAAATTATACCGTGCTCATCTACAAAGCAAGAAGAAATTAGCAACATTCTTGTTTTATGACAATCATAGACATATGAATATTAGTAGACCTGCCCTAAGTGATAAAAGCGTATTATCTCCCCCTCCCCATACCGGTTCCATTGGAACCGGCTGGAGTTGAGTATGGCTTCGCGTGAATCTAAAAAATGTGACGTCATCATTCTTCTGCGAGCCAGCGCGCAGCGTCGAGCGCTCATCGGTGCATTTAACGAAATAACACCGCAAAAAACATGGTTTGTGTTTCGAAAACGTGTAATGGTGGAGGATTAACCAAAAGAGAACAGAACACTTGCGGCTTGGGCCATGATTGTAACTTATTTTATATAAACACTTTAAATTTAAAAAAAAAAGAGTGTCATTCATATGCGGTAGAAGTAAAACCTTCAGAAAAATAAAGTAGACAAGGATATGAAGCATTGCTCAAAGAGGAGATCGATAGGCTACAAAATACCGCGCAAAGAGGAAACCAATTATACCAACTATACTAATCTCATCCTCTCGCAGGCTGAATCCAATAGACGTGTGTTTGTCTCTTTTTAGTAAGGGTCGACCGAGATCTTGGTCTCGGTCTCGGTCTCGGCATTCTCGGCTACAAATTCTACCGAGAACTCTGTCTCGGTTCTCGGTGAAAAATCACCGAGATTCTCGGTCATGACCGAGACCGTTGTAAGTAGGTACGGTATAGGACAATGGGATTTAAATCTACCGCGCGCGTCCACATTCGTCACTTGGTGTCAGTGCATGAGAGAGCTGTCGATTGTGATGAAAGTTTTTATCAGCACTGCCTGCTAGTTTAGCAAGTGAACAGCTCTTTAGCAGAGCTGGTCAATTATACAACCTGAGGCGACACTCTTTGAAGGGTGAAAACGCAGAAAAATTTCCTTTTTTTGTGCTACAGCATCATGTTGTTCAATTTTGATTATTTAAAACAAATTATTATTACATTCTTAAATATACTATGTTATGCAAAAATAGCGCATATTTTCACAGTTTATCTATTCTCGGTCTCGGCCGAGATTTTAATTTATTCTCGGTCTTGGTTTCGGTCTCGGCCGAGAACGAAAAACCTGTCTCGGTCGACCCTTACTTTTTAGTGACGCTAATTTTCGTTGCATCGAGTTTCAAATCACAACGGTACTACGGAAGTCTTTACTTCAATAAAATGATATAAAAGATGTTCTTCAGTACATATTTCAACGTACGAACGGAATAGTACGGTTTTTAAGTAAATAATTGGTCCACCTTTTGATTATCTAGGAAGACTCTAAACTCTCGCAAAAAAATAAATATTATGGGTGTTATTTAATAAAATTATTATGCTATACTTTCGTTTTCTCAAAACTTCAAGCCCACTAATGCAAGGAAGAAGATCAAAGATCGGTTTCCTCGTATTTCAAAAATACTTTTAAATTTGCCTTATTTTACAAATTAAATGGTTTGACGTGATCAATAGCGGTGGATAAAATTAAAAAAAAAACAGTGTGCAATTCACACGCAGTAGAAGTGAAACTAGAAAGTCGCTAGATGTCGCTTTCTTTTCTTTTGTCTGTTTATTTTAAAGTGGTTTGAAGAATGGATATTGATTTAACAAAAATAAAAATGTTTATTTTTTTGGATTTAGTAGGTTTCGAACCTCCGTTCGCTGGATGTCTCTTTGGGCGCTGAGAGCTGGGCGCTTTATACCGCGGCGCTATTGGAGGCCCGTGCGTAGTCGTGAATTTACCGCATTATATTAGAACCGAGTATCGTCAAATAATAACACATTTCTGTTTCATTCGAATTTCAAATCGCTAACCGGGCTAAAGAAGTTTCGCTTCAAACAAACAAAGAACACTATTTTCCGAATTATAAATGAGAGTTAATAAAAAAGGAGTTGCTGCTAAGAATCCAATTCCTCTGGGTGTAATTATTTTAAAACCTCCATCAGGAATGATAAATCAATCCAAAATTTGCTTCGACCCAAATGTTTACCACTGCTCTGCTTTTGATCTTTTTACTAGGTGAACTTTCGGGACAATAATTCAGGGTTGCGAAGTGAAAATGAAGTTACGGACTTTGCACCCGAGTCGCCACCGATTTATATTAATGTCGCCGATTCAAGGAATTATTTGCGCTTTTGTGTCCCCACTGATTGAGACCCCTTCGTGCCTTCTTTCTAACTCAATTTTGTTTTGTTATCGTCCGGCGCGGATGGACCAAATCGGCAATATGGGTTCGACATTATTACATTACGCAGAGAAAATTTTGATTTGATATTCGTGATTATGAGTTGGACAATAGGGAGTGTGATATTTGTAGGAGAAAGTTCTTTTGACATTTTGGTGCCGGACTTGAGGATGGAAATAATCCAATTCGATTTAGTTTTTCCTTAACGCCCAAATTCGTCAAATAACCTACTTAACATGTACCTACCCAGTTATTTTAGGTGGCTTTTCCTTTGAATCTACTTCAGAAAAGGTTACATTTTTTTAGGATAAAACCATGATTGTGCGCAATAATACATTAAAATTATTTTAATAAGATTACAGAAATACTGTATTCATTAATTTGAACAAAATGAAATATTTTCCTTGTTTAATTTTTAACGTCCTTTTAACTACTGGTGATATGAAATTAGCATCTATAACGTTTTCCACCTTTTTTTCTCTAGTAAAATATATTACCATCTTATAACTCTGAAAGCGTTGAGAATGCTTAGAACGTAATTTGCATTTGCATAATTAATGTAAAATTGAGCGCTTATGTAACACGCTCTTTGTGACATATTGAAAAAAATGTATTTATCTTGGTTAAATCAACAAAACTTCTGTGCGAAAATACAAATAATGTCAAATTTATGCAAGTGCTTTGTCGAAAGCATTGATTTATGTCTAAATTTCTGGAAACCACTAATTTTACTGCAAAATGTCACATGTTATCAAACCAGCCATATAATATCGAAACTGTGTTATATAATCGAAGGTGTTACATCCATCTGCAGAAAGGTTTTCCTTCAAGGGATGACGTCATCTGGCGTCCGTTCCTGAACATTCCGAGAGAATTAAATAATAATGGAGTTTTCCCGAACCCCACGCTTCTTCAGAAGATTGAAAAATTATTTTTGTGATAAAAAAATACATTTTCGAATAACACGCTCGTAACAGACAAAATCAAAAGTTTTAAATTTTTTTTAAAACATTTCACCCTAAACCCTATGTGTACGTCCGCATAGGCAGGCAGCTGGCTTAGCTCCTAGAGCCTAGTGGCTTGCACTCTGGCTACTTGCTAGGATACATGGTGGCCGCACTGAAGGTGGTTTGTGTGGTGGGACGCTAGGTGCCTTGGTCATTTGCTTGCCGGCACGTTGACGAGATGTCATTTTCAAAAATAGTTCAAAAACTGTTACTTACAGAAAATTCGTATTTAAAATATTCCATTTCACTGTCTTATCCATCATGTTGGGTTCATGACATAAATAAGTCACGGCCAAGTCATGGGGAGTTAAATTTTCTGTATAAACGATGTAGATTTTTAAACAGTGCATTACAAACCAGAGAAATTTTGTTGAATTATTTCAACGGAATTGGATTGATTACCTGGCAGAACAACTCATTGCCTGAAAACATAATCCAACGCCATAACCATAATATACATTCATAACCATGTACGTTTTTAGATTTTCACGGCCAAAAGTATTTTCGTTATTTGTTTTTGGAGTGTTATGCCGTGTTACGCCATCTCCTTCTTTAGTCAACGTTTCGGGCAGCGTTACAGTGTCCATCATCAGAGCAGGTGAGCTGTAACACGGCATAAAACCCCAAAAAGCAAATAACGAAAATTTATAACCATAATTAACTTCTCAATGTAAAAAAAAATCTCATCATAAATAAATCACTTTTCAGTACAAACCATCTTTTTCTAATTAGATTACCACCTCTTCCTATAGTTTGCATTTTTATGGAACTTTTTTATTAGCTGGAATCAAAGACAAGGTTCTCTTTTTAAAACTGATGCAATTAATATTTCATACATTTTTTACTTCTAAAATGCCTCGCGCCTAGTGGCAAAAAACAAACATGTTGGTTTACTTCGATACACGCTACGCGACTGTCTACGCGACTGTCTAGGCACCAAGCGCGCAGTGCGGCCGGTCGCAAAAATTCTAGAACGTTCGTTTTCCTAAGCTGCTCGCTAGGTAACTCGCTAGGCTAGGCTGGTCTGTGCGGACGCAGCCTTAAGGATTGTTCGATTTCCTGAATATTCAGGCTAGATTGGCTGATATAAATTCCGTTCTAGCTCGTCAATCGTTCGGTATACTTCATAGTTATTTTCGGATACTTAAGCAAGAAGAAAATAATTGTAAATCAGAAAACCAATCAAAACCGTTCAAAAACCGAACAAAACCGTTTTTTTCTACCATTGCTGAAAACGCTTAAATATTTGGAGTGTATCTACTAACCAATATTGAAGGAAATTTTTTTTTATTAGAGGAAATAATCTAGTGTTTAAATTAATATGTTCTATTTCACAGTAACAATATTAAATAGTGTTAATTTTTGTCAAATGCCGATACCCATTTAACGAATATTAAATCAATTCAAAACTTAAAATAAATTAATAAAATGAAACAATACAACTTTGTATAAACCACTTATAAAATGTGCAAATCCGACCGGTTTCGGAACAAACGTTCCTTCGTCAGGGAAAGCTTATACTAATTTGACAGTTTAGAACAATGTTTTATTATGGTAGGGGTGGAGCCGTTGTTAGTTAATAATGTAGATTGGGTGGGTAGGTATTAGTGTAGAGTGGGTGGGTAGGGGAACAAATCCATGATTGGGCTATATGACAATATTTTTTGTTTGTTGATAATAGATTCATTATTTTTAAGGGATTTTTTAATTTCCAAAGCTTCTAAGTTATCTAAACGTTTTCCTTTATGATTAATATGAAGAATATTTATCCCTGTTTTTTTTTCAAAACTATGGTTATTTTCAATGATATGGTTAGCGAACTCAGAACTCGTAAAACATTGTTCTAAACTGTCAAATTAGTATAAGCTTTCCCTGACGAAGGAACGATTGTTCCGAAACCGGTCGGATTTGCAGATTTTATAAGTGGTTTATACAAAATTGTATTGTTTCATTTTATTATAATGGATAACCACAAAGTAATAGCTACATTCAAAAAAAAAAAAAATTTTTAAATAAATTGTTTAAGAAACTTATTTAAACCATTATATAAAATGAACATATCGAAAGTGTCTCATCTTGGTCCCCCCCCCTAACTATGACTTCGATTACCCGTTCCACTTCTCCCGGATACCTAGCCCTTTATTAACCCTCCCACACCCACCACCTACCTCCCAACCCTCCTCAACCGAGCTGTCAGAGGATGCAGCCCCGCCGAGTGACATCGCAATCGTCATGCAGGCGGGTTAATTCAGATCCTACAAAGCCAAAATTGATTTCACATCAGTGAATGAGATTATTACCAGCCCCGTGAATATTGAGAGCTTCCAACCGAGACGGTTCTCAAGCTTATCATGTTATATTATATTCGATGCTACATCTATCTACATTTACCCTCATAATGATGATAGCTTTCGATGGTATCTTGCTGCCAAAATGTCAAACGATATTAAAGAACGATTGTATCTTTCTTCACGTAGCGTATTGGGAAGTTTTAAAATTATTATTTTCGTGTAAAAACTTTGCATCCGCCTACTATGTACCAGAGTGACAAAAATGATAAAAAATGATAAAAACCGTCTTCGCGTGACTACATATTTTATTGAAACCCCGTGAGTATAAAACTTACGTTTTAACACTATAGAAATAGTCTGCCTAAATAAAATCTTAAAAATCCTAAATTTGGAAAATCTGATGGTAGTCTGCACCAGAGCAAAGCAAGGAAGTATATAGTGTGTCAAGGGACGTACTTTATTTAACCAGTGACATTATTTGGAGTCTATGGTGATATTTGATTTTTTTTTACCTACTGAAATTTAAAAAAAAAAACGAGGGTGCTTTAGACCACACGACTGAAGTAAAACGTCACTAACTTATATCTCTCCCTCTCAACTTCCGTTCACCTCGCCTGATCACACTTTTCGTAACGCTCTCGTCACGCATTCACCAGCTTACTCCCCAAGTAAAAAAAAATAGTAGATATTTGACAGTTAGAGGCGGGGTGAGAGATTGGTTGGTTACTAGGCTGAGTGACGATATGTGGAAGAACTTTTTGTTTTGATTTTGAAGAAAAATTTTTTGAAAAAAAAACATCTAAAAAGTCACCGAAGATCAAAATTTCATGTACCTACATTTTTAAAAACAATAAGTCAGGAATCACTTGTTAAAATAAGTCAAGTTCGTCCCTTAGCATCCCGCATAAATATGTAGGTACCATTGTTTTGACACAATGTTTGAATTCACAATCTGTGAATAGTCAATTTGTGAATTTTAAGCATGCTTAGTTTTTTCACATTTTTTTACGAAAATAATTATTCATCTCATCAAGGCGCGCCATTCGCGCTCAAAAAGAAGAAGATGGAGAGATATGTAATTACGAATGTTAGAGGAGCGCGCTAATATTTAAAGAGATAAAATCGATGCGAAAATTGTGAAAATGTTTAATAAAACACGACTCGTTTAAAATAGAGCAAAAATCTCATGAAAGGGGCCTTAAGTATCATTTAAAGAAACATTGTGAATTTTTTCATAAATATAACTTGTAAAATAACTGAAACAAACGTGTTTACAATTATTTTCGGAGCATACTTGAGAATTTCATATAATTTGCCTTTCAGCGTGGAACGTTTCAGCGTTTATTATCTTCAAAATAGCATATATGTTTTGAAGATCTTAAAAACTTCAAATATTTAAGGGAGATGTGTAAGAATTTCGAGTGTGGGCGGCTTAAAAATAAAAATAAATTATAAGACGTCGTTTTAAATAAACTGGCCAATTTGTAAATAATTAAAGTGTACAAAATAATAACAGCATTTTTTTTCTAATTGGATGATAATAATTTTTTTTCAAATCAAAGAAGACTTAATAATTTTCATTAATCTCTTTTAGGGTGTCTGCAATTATTTGCTGGAATCGTTGCGACAATATGTTAAATTAAAGGCAGTGTTTTTAATTTACACTGGGTTATTTTAGCGCGTATTCTTATTTACGGACAAATTTTCTGAATCTGTATAATTATCGACATCAGTTTATTTCCACCTTCGTCTCGAACGACCAAAGATAGAACAGATGGAACAAAAAACTATACGAATAATTTATTCGTATGAGTTCATCATCGAATTTGTGTTCTTAGAAAAATGTCACTAGGACGTGTTGGAATGTTCCAATGCGCTCGCGTGCATTTTATGGAATACGAATTCAATATTCGTTTAGGAATTGCCGCGGGCATTAGCCTTCACCGCGTGCGGTCAATAATTGTTCATAACAAATTATTATGACTCTTGATAATAGATATAAGGGAGATGAGCCATGAACCATTATTAGTATTAAAAAAGTGCGCACATAAGGGCGGCCAATATCGTTAACACAAACTACTGAAAATGTCATCTATGCGCAGCAGCGACCCGTCTAAGGCGCCGCGTATACGCTCAAAAAGAAGAAGATGGAGAGATATGTAATTATAAATGCTAGAACGCCAATATTTGAAGCGATAAAATCGATGCGAAAATTAAGAAAATGTTTAATAAAACACGACTCGTTTAAAATACAGCAAAAATCTCGTGAACGGCGTCTTAAGTATCATTTAAAGAAACATTTTTTAATTTTTTTATACATATGACTTGTAAAATAACTGAAACAAATGTGTTTATAATAATTTTCGGAGCATGCTTTGCGATTTTTTCTATCGAGGAAATATCATATAATTGGCGTTTCGGCGTAGAACGCGTCTAGATATTATCATCAAAAATAACATATATTTTTTTAAGAGTTGAAAAACTTCAAATGTTTATGGGAGATATGCAAGACATCGGTAGAAATTCGGGTAGCGGCGGCTTAAGCCCCGTTTCGAAAATTTCTACCGATTTATTAAAAAAATTCCTTAAACATTTCAAGTTTTAAAGTTCTTAAAAAAATATGTATAATTATTGAACATAATATCGGTTCATTCCCCACGCCGAAACGGCAATTACATGAAATTCCGTCGATGGGAAAAAATCGCAAAGTAGGTATGCTCCGAAAATTGTTAAAAACACATTTTTCAGTAATTTTACAAGTTATATGTATGAAAAAATTCACAGTGTTTCTTTAAATGCTGTTTTAGACATTCCTCATGAGATTTTTGCTCTATTTTAAACGAGTCGTGTTTTATTAAACATTTTCACAATTTTCGCTTAAATATTATCATTTTTAATATTAGCGCCATCCCTCTCACATTCGTATTTACTTATATGTCTCCTTCTTCTTTTTAAGCGGGTACTACCGGGCTTTATCATCGAACATACAACTGTGCTGTTTGGTCGTGGCTTGGCGACAGATGTTAAATTATCAGTACAATGAATTGACAGTAGAAGCTTAAAATTCCATGCAGTATCTTCCTTTGTTTCTTTATTATCGATTTTGACGAATACCTACTCAAACAATTTATTTGTGTTACTAAGGCGTTAAACAAAACAATTTACCTTCTTCCCAGTCTCAGTTCCCAGAAAGGTAACGGTTGAAAATAGATGGTATCAATATCTTCCACGGATTTACTTTTCGCTGTCGTTATTCTAAAACTTTTTAATTCAAAAGTTTCAACCGACCGACGTCAGCCTTCCTGAAAATGGAAATATTTATATTGTGGTGGAATTATTTACCGAAATACCAACATTATTCAGAGGGAATAAAGCGATTTAATATTTGGATCACGATCGCCTTTCCTGGTTTTGTCTCACAAAGGAACATTTGTCTTATTTTTATTTTGAAGTATATTCAACCCAAGAAATCGATATAATATTTAATCAATGATTATTTTAATCTACACATATAAAATGAAAATATGTTTGTTATGTCAAATATGTATGTGTTATGTTATGCGTTGCTAAACGACTAATCCGATTGCGATGAAACTTTCTAGATTTGGTGTGCGCACCGCTATGGTTTCTATTTATAATAGTGAGTTCTGGCATCATGAAATTATGCGTTGCTAACCATTATTGCATTTGTATAAAAAAAATTGCAATAGGTGGCACGCGAGCTGTTTGAAAACTGAATGTACCGGGACTGAGTGTACCGGGACTGAATATATGGAAAGCGGGAGGGGGAGGGGAATCCGGGAGCGGTGTGAAGAAGGCGGTGTGGGAACGCGAGAGGGGAAGGGGACGCGGGAGAGGAAGGGGATGCAAAAGGGGAACGGGACGAATGGGAAAGGACACGCAGGGAGAATCAATTTCTTTATGAATTAGCGAAGCAACGCATGCCGGAAACTCGAATAATATAATTACTATAATAATATTATTTGTTTGATTTTATATTCACGAAATGAAGTGAACTACTTGTTACCACAAGACCCAAGCTGAGAAAATAAGAAATTGTAATAAAATAATAAATAAACTCTCACTCTCTTAATACATTTTCGTCCGTTCACAATTTGATCACTACACTTTAATAACAATTAAGCACTTAATCAGTGTTTTAGAACATTAATTGCAATAAACGCCACTCATCTCACCTTTTAAAACCCATATTTTTATAATTCCTCGCTTTGTTTCTCTGTTCTCGCTCTTTAAGTAGCTTCAAAGGAATATTAAAATGTAATTTAAAAAAGAGGACAACAACCCCGATTCAACCCGTGCGCAGTATTAAATTTCTCTTTGGTCATTTAGGCCAACTGTATTTTATCATTTAAGTAACAAAAAATAAAAACATTTTGCTTTGAGAAAGTGTTAAAAGTGAAAAATCTGGAGTCTATAGACTAAATTATAAAGATTGCGGATATTTTTTATGTAGGTAAAAGTTCGAGGAACTTTGAAAGTCGGATGAAGGAGCATCTGAGGTGTTTAAACAGTCTACTATTCACAGAACTACTAGTTTAGTTTTAAGTAAATCCTAATGAGGTATAACAATTCAGTTGTACTCAATAAGTGTTATTATTTTTAACCTAACCTAACCCATTATCGTGTCATATTCTGTTTTTGAAGTGAAACTTCTTTAGCGCCGTTAGTGACTTGAAATTCGGGTGAAACGGAAATGCGTCAAAACTCAGTTCAACACAAATACTCGGCTAATAGCCTAGTTGGCAAGGTGCCTGACAAGTCTCAGTGGCCAGATAGACAGACATCAAGCAATCCAAAAAAAATATTTTGTGATCTCAATATCCAATCTTCAAACCACTTCATAACAACAAGCAAAATAAAATAAAGCTACATCTAGCGACTATCTAGTTTCACTTCTGATTTTTGAATGATTTTTTTTGTCATGCTTTGAACGTACCAAGTTGCAGGACTAATTTCTGTGAGGGTTTTAAATTTCACACAAAATATTGCTCAACCAGATCAAAACACACATTTTAAAAGTTTTAACTGTTACATTACTCCTTCAACACTTAACTATGCTTCCTTCTTTGTGGTTTTCCCCGTGAGTGCCATCAAACCAGCATGAAACTTTTCGCGACTTGAAGTTGGTGGCTTGCAAACAACTGGAACTTTATAACATCCAGAAGTTTTTCCATCCCAATTTTTTTCCGTTTATCTTTTGAAGCCTTTAAAAGGTTTCACTGTGTTTGAGCGATGTTGTAATTAGTTAAAAGTATGGCATTATCTTGAAGTTATAATATGTCTATATCTGAATCATGATACCTACTCATGGAATTGTGTTCGATTTGAAACGAATAACAATAAAACTATTCAAGGAGTCATAATGTTTCATGTTTTAATGTTTTTTTTATTCACAGACAGGAATCAATCCCATAAGCAACAGATCTCATATCAATGCTCTTTAATATAGTATCATCAAACCATCAGATGAAAGACAATGTTGATTTTTTTCGATTGTTTTTTTTATTTTTTGTTGACATCGAAATATTATTAGATTAACGCAGTTTCGCTTATTACAAAATATAAATTTACTTTCAAGTCCAAACTCTTCTATTTATTAACCCCTTTTCAGATATAGTTTTATTGTATAATGTGGCAAATTCAGTTTATTTTATAATAATCGCAAAAAAAGTTGATATTTACACCCGATCTTCCCAAAATAAAATAAAATATGCATTTTCGCGTTGTTATTTTACAATACGGCCGCTAGTTTTCGAATTCGGTTGTTCAAAGTGAACCCTATGGCGTCCACCGAAGAACTACTGTCCACGCCACAGTCGCCATACCTCAGTCACGCCCCGAACGGAGCGAAAGATGGAAGCGTGCCTCCGCGTCGCTTGATTTCGTGAAATTAATTTTAAATTTCCGTTTTATTACAATAAACAATGCGTAAAAAGGGAGTTAATGTTTTTTACAGGTTTCTACGAAATCAACCTGTAAAAAAAAATCTTAAATACCTTTTCCAACGTTTCCAAAAGCTTTTTCTTAAGTATTTTCAAACTCCTCCCATAAAAGAGCGTGAATTCCGATTTCGATTTTTTCCTGAACTATTGGATCGCCTTAATATATGAACTAAGAGCTCAGTTTTTTTACCCTGTAATGCATTTAATATTTTACTTTTTTACGTACTAATGTTTTCCCTTTCCTTTATTTCAGGTGAGTTCATGAACAACTAGCAGTCATTGACGCGGAAAGGAATAAGGTTTGGCTTGTATTCTTAATGTATCAATTATACAACTAGTTTCTAGAAACCATAAAAAATAAAAGGTTGAGGTTAATTGTGTTTAAAACGTTGGCCCTAAATTAAAAAAAGTGAGTAATTTCCTATCTAATTTGGCTCCATACGAGTACTTATTGTGATAAAATCTAGGTAAAAAATGTTTTACTATAAATTAAAGGCATAGGTAAAACTATATAAGTTATAATAAAGTCTTTTAATTTGACCAAATCAGGATATAAAAGATAATTCTTTTATTTGAATGGCATTCTGGTTTTGGTTATAAGGAACTCATGAAATCCAGTGGATTTAAGTAGGTATAATGTATTCTGTGAATTCTACCTACGAGATGTTAAATATGAAAGCGGTTGAGTGTTTTCAAATAGTTGCCTGATCACTTAAATTTCCATAGTTAAATTAACCTCCCACATGAATCATACGAAACCTGTTAAACATCGTTTTATTTTAAAATTGAAAACATAGAATTGCTAGTTCGATGTCCCGCGCGAGAACGCCATCGTCCATCAGTTTGTGTTTCAAGGATAACCACATCGTGTCAGAAAGGCATGAGGCTGTCGTCATAATTGAACTATTCAATGCAGATTGTATAGTAAAATTGGCATTCCCTTTATATCTTTATCACCGTATCTAACAACAGCTCGAACCTCTTACTGATTTTGCAACTCATTTCCCTATTTTTAATAGAAAATCATACAATAACTATTTATTTGTCGAACCCAAACCATCACTAGAAGTATCCGATTGAAAGAAATTGAACAGGCTAATGAAATTGATCTCCTACTCTAGAATTTTTTTCATTATATGGAAAAAAATAATCACAAGAAGTGGAGAAATATTGAATTTACTTCGGAAGCGCAGACACGCCCACATCATACTTCTGTCTACGTCTTCAGTGGTCCGCCCGAATTCAGATACAATTTTATTGCTTTATCATTGCTATAAATATCTCGAATTAACTTAAGTTGAAACAAGGAATATGTAAATTTTCGTTTTTATCAATCTGGACAATGAACTCAACTGGTTGAAACCAGCTGAAGTATGAGAGTTATAATACGCAATCAAAATAGTTTATAACTAAATCCAAATACGAAATTAGCGGAATCAAATAAAATAATAAAAAAAAACAAATAAACTCAACGTAACGGATTTGATTTAAAAAAACTCTGAATACTTGGAACCTGAGAAATGAATGCATTTTTTTCACAATCTACCTAAATGACACCATACTTACTAAATTAATAATCAAACATACTAAATTCGGTTGTGCGTCTCTAATTGTATCTCTGGTTCAAAGAACTCGGATTGCCTTTGAATTTAAGTGTCAGTTTAAAAATTGGAAGCGATTGTTTTCAGAAATCGAAAAGTGCTTTTCAATAGTTGATTATTACAATAGTTAAACATAACATTTTAAGTGGAAAGCGAAAAGTGCCTTCCTATTAATATGATAGTTAAACAGAACATGTCATTTTCAAAATTAGAACCGATTTGTCGGGAATTCAGACTATCCCGTGGTAATTAAAAACTCGGACAGTGAATACAAGCTTTGGACAAAGACACTATAAATATCATGCTATAAAAGCATTCAACAGTCTTACCCTTGAAAATAAAATAGAAGAAAACAAAAGTAAATTCATACTCAAAATTGATTAAAGAACAAAAAAGACAATATTACCAAAATCTAATAAATAAGAATAAAACATAAACACGTAAAAAATAATAAAACTAATAGATATAAATCATATCAAAAAATAATTCATTTTACCTATAATTTTACCTCAATTATAAATTTTTATTTTTAGTGTAATTTTAGCTTTCTTTTTTTTGATGCAGCATTATTTTTATATTATTTTCAATGTATTAGGTATAAATTTTTGTTTTATAAAATGAGCATAGGTGAGCTACCCAATGAGGCCGACATTGCTGATAAATAAATGAATTAATAATTAACAGTTCGTATGCAACTATAGAACAGATATAACTCAATTAGCAACAACTAATTTAGAAAAATATATTATAAGATTTCAGTGTTTTTTCACATGACAATCAGGTCCCCTAATGAGGTTTCCACACGTCAAGGATAAAGAACCAATCAGTTGGCCCGATGCTCCGGAGATTCAGACAGAGATTCATACCAATTGGTATTGTCTGAATCTCCGGAGCTTTCAACTCGCAACTAATGACCGCGACTTAATTCATATCAGTTGACCTTCGCCATATTCCAACCGTTGGAATGGGTTTTGGGTGAACCCAACTTTGTTACCTGGATTTGGTAGAACTGATTGTGGATAGATGTGAACTTAAGTGAACCGAAATTTGCTATATTAGAATATTATGCAGAAAGAATTACATATACAATTATTTGATAAGTGTACAGATTTTATCGATTTTAGTTTCTTTTGTGACGGAACGTTTTCACTTTAATATTCCCCATAATGAATCTTGCTTTACATAATACATCACTTGTTTTTATTTACTATCCTTCACAATGAAATTCTATTCCAAATAGATAATATTTCACTTTGACTTAATAAACTTGTTTTCAGAGTTGTATGTATACAGTAGAGATTATAGCTGATGCTAATGAAGGGAGATTAATTTTTATTAATCTAATATGTTTTGAAATTTATTACTGTAGTACCTTATGCATTATCATTTATTTGAGTTCCGATATCTTATTCTTCCTTTCACTGTCCGAACTCATTGCCTAGGTAGACTGTAAGGGTCGGCTCTTTCTCAGACTATATTATCTTCTTCGGTTCTGGGTATCGCTTTCGTACCCAGAAGTTCTTTGGTTTTCCTCTGGATGACTGTCGATGAAGCTCCATAGATATTATCTGCCTCACTATGTGTTATAGTTCTTATATCTTATTTTATTTTTTATTTAATATGTAAATTTTTTGAAGTGAAACTTCTTTAGCGACGTTAGTGATTTGAAATTCGGCTGAAATGGAAATGCGTCACCAAAATTTATTATTTGATGGGTCCTTGGTTCTAATATAATGCGGTAAATATGCGCTCTGCGCGAGAATCCGATAGCGCAAAGGGCGAGGCGCTTGACAGCGGCCAGAGAGACGGACAACCAGCAGTACGAATAATACGAAATCCAAAAAAATAACATTTTAATTTTTGTGAAATCAAAATAAAATCTTCAAACCACCTTAAAATAAACAGGCAAAAGAAGGTAAAGCGATATCTAGCGATTTTCTAGTTTCACTTTTATAGTTAATTGCACTCCGATTTTTTAAAAATATTTTAGCTCACGGGAACGGGAATGGTTTTTGTGTCATAATTCAATGTTAACGTTAAAATTCGTCATTAGATTTAATTGGTATTATTTATAATATAACACAAATGTGTGCAAAAAATCGAGTGCAGTTTACAAGCGGTAGAAGCGAAACTTTACCAAAACAATCTCAACCAATACTTGAAAAGTGAGGTCATACTCACAGCGACCAATGAGCGCAGACCAGCGTAATTTCCATTTCATGTCTCAACCAATAGGAGCCTTTAAAAGTGACATCATAATCAAAGCGACCAATGAGCGCAGTTGATGCGTCGCAGGTCCATTAATCGTCATTTCCGTTTCATCCGAAATCCAAATCACACCCGTGCTGTCGAGTGCAGTTCACACGTGGTTGGAGCGAAACCTTCGCCCACACATCCTCAACCAATAGGAGCTTTGAAAAGTAAGGTCATAATCAAAGCGGTCAATGCGCGCAGTTTGATGCTTCGTAGGTACTGCAATGCGTTATTTCCGTTTCATATCTCAACCAATAGGAGCCTTAAAAAGTGAGGTCATAATCAAAGCTGCCAATGAGCGCAGTCTGAAGCTTCGTAGGTACCGTAATGCGTCATTTCAGTTTCATCCGAATTTCAAATCACAACGGGTCTAAAGAAGTTTAACTTAAAAAAATCTGTTGATTTTCAAAAATTGTAAAATAAAATTATAATATCTTCTGTCAGGAGAAAATTTGTGCTAAAATTATTCACGATAAAGGCGAACTATAATATCTATCCGAATTTCTTAATGACGCCGAAGAATTTAATTTAGTTATCCCATTATTGTTCGGGCCTGTTCATTAGTTTCCTTCAGGAATAAAATTAAGAGAATCGAACTGTTCGTTTGATGTTTCCACTTTGATAACCAGTCATTAGGTATTATAAATAAGTCTCGTTTATATTATTAACACTGAATTTTTCGTATACATATATTTATTTTGAACCTAGAGAAAGGTATTATAATAAGGTGCTTTTTTTTAAGTGAAAACTTCTTTGGCACCGTGGGACTGAAATTTGGATGAAACGGAAATGACGCATTATAGTACCTACGAAGCCTCAAACTGCGCTCATTGGCCGCTTTGATTACACTTTGTCATTCTTCAAGGCTCCTATTGGTTGAGATTGTTGAAACTCGGAATCGAGGCATTATAATACCTACGAAGCGTCAAACTGCGCTCATTATGGCACAGTACAAAGTATACATAGATTGCATAGAACATATTCAAAACAAATTTATAAAATATTGTAATATGTACTTTGTAAGGCAATATAAATTTTGTGTAGGTAGAACCTATACCTTTTGTCATCCGACCGCTGTCTTCTCAGAGCAAGTAGAACTCCATCGCAGGATAGTGGAGATAAGGATTTAGAGGTCATGCATATAAAAGACGCTTATTTTACTGGTGAAAATTAATGTTAACTTTATTGCAGTTTGCAAGGGAAAATTGAACAAAGGAAAAGTAAACAAAACATAAATACCTTGAGCAATTATCAACTGATGTAGAAAGAGAGAGTCAACCAATTACGTTTAATTTTAATACCGCACACGTCCCGTCGCCGTGACAGTCGTGACACTCCTCAAAAAGACGACAGCAATCCCCAAGACACCGTCCAGCACGTCATCCAACGGCGTGTAGAAAATCTCACCGGCCAAAGCAGAGCAAAGCTGCTTCATTCAAAGGGATTCCACCCAACAACCAGGCACAGCAGATATAAACCCATCAAGCGGCGTCCCGGCGTGTAGAAAATCTCGCCGGCCAAAGCAGAGCAAAGCCGCTTCATTCAAAGGGATTCCACCCAACAACCAGGCACAACAGATATACACCCATCAGGCGGTGTGTAGAAAGTCTCACCGGCCAAAGCAGAGCAAAGCCGCTTCATTCAAAGGGATTCTACCCAACAACCAGGCACAGCAGATATACACCCATCAGGCGGTGTGTAGAAAATCTCACCGGCCAAAGCAGAGCAAAGCCGCTTCAATACATCGCCCGTTGATTACAGTTTAAATTCACTTCCGCACGCGGTTCAAGCAATCACTCGGCATCCGGCGAGAAATTCAATCAAATAATCAGGCTTCTATGCCATTTGAGTCGTCACACGCTCACAGAAAGAAAAATAAAAAACATTCTAGGCTACATCGCACAAGAATCTTTGATAACCAAAAAGCTCTCCTCCAAAATCTCCTCTCGCCTCAAAAAATTACGTGATATCCCCCGCCATCTTTCCTCGAATGACGTTTCCGGTCCCCTTGCAGTTTGGCCAACCAACAAAGTAAAAAAAAAAGAAAAAATAAATAAAGCATAGACAATAAACAGTACCTATTTTGAGCAGTACCTGCTCACGAAATAGATATGTTACAATATCTTACCTTTAAAGACGAGCAATATCTGATTTGACATTTATACACAAAATTTTAAATAATAACGACTGTACTGAGCTTCTTTTCCTTGTTAATTTTAACATACCCCTGACGTAGACGCCATACAGAATTATTCCACACGTTTAATTACAAGACAAATGCAGCAAGTACTTAAAATACACAAAATAAGACTATAGAGTCCTATAATTTCAATACCCGCTATATCCGATTTTTTTGACAAAATGATCTAAATATGACATCTAGTTCACATTTTTGCGAGGAACAAGACTAATCTAAAATTGAGTTTCAAAACCTCCCTTATCACGATCAAAAACCATGTTAAAACTGCGAGTGAGAAACAAATCCCGCTATATCATTCAAGAAGTTACTATCAAAACCCGCTATATCGGAATGCAACCAATCACGAGCAGTTAATTTACCAAGATGGCGGGTTTATAAACACGCCAGTTGAGTTTCTAAAGCCTCTATATTCCATGCAAATCACGAAGTGAGTATCAAAATTCTATGTCCATTTTATTTATCCAAATTACTTAAATATTTCTAGACATCCATTGAAAAATGAACACCTTTCGAATGTATATTACTCCAATTCATTACGTAAAAAAAAAATGCAATTTTTTGCGGTTTTCTCCGAATCAGTGTAAGTGATACAGCGGATATACAAATTGAACGACTCACTACAAAGAAACACATCGTAGGTACCCACCATGAAATATACTTAATATTTGTAAATTGTTTTCACCACTGTAAGTAATGTACTGTTTTTTCGTTATTTGTTTTTGGGGTGTTATGCCGTGTTGCGCTACCTCCTTCTTTAACCAACGTTTCGGACATCGTTGCAGTGTCCATCATCAGGGCAGATCACACATCTACTGGATCTGCCGGATCTGCCGGATCTGCCCTGATGATGGACACTGCAACGATGTCCGAAACGTTGGCTATAGAAGGAGGTAGCGCAACACGGCATAACACCCCAAAAACAAATAACGAAAATGCTTTTGGCCGTGAAAATCTTAAAACTTAAATGTACTGTTTGTTTCTGTTAATAAATAAAATTAAAATAAAATAAGAAATTGCCTTCCCTTGTTGATTGTTATTATTACATCTAATTTTCCGTAATAATAATATAATATTCAGTTTTACCTTTTCTGTCGAATGTTGGATGGTATTTCGGAAAACCACTCGCAAATTTCATGGAAAGTTACTTAAATAATTCAGAGTAGCTACAATAATTAAATAGTACCTAGGTCCTAGATTGATACTGGCGCAAGCTATTCTGACCTTGTTATTCATATATTTTCTTTATACATAAGGGTTAAAATCGCATTTTTGGCGGTTTTTTGAGAGGTTAACTTAGCTGAAGTATATTCGTAAAGTTTTTCGAAATTAGATGTAGAAAGTAATTTTCTTTTTATTCTGAACATCAAGTGAACAATCAAGAAGTATCAAAATTCCACTTTAATGGATGGAAAAGAAAATGGGGGTGATTTTCGAAATCCCACGTAGATGTGAAAAATTTCATCAATTTCGAAATAAAACCGTAGATTTGTATAAACATCAAATTTACACAGCCGCCCGCCCGGTGAAAGCCACACCGGCTCCCGCCACAGACATTATTCTTTATGTAAATAGATAATATTATGTAGATCCTTAAATAGTTATATATTCGAATTAAACGTAAACATAAATATTTAAACATTTATGGCAAACTAAAACAACATTTTATACAATGTTACCTAAATAGATTTTAATAGGATTTGCCAAGAATCACAACCCTTAAATTCAAACTTAAGGTCTTGTAAGCTCTTCCATACAGACATGATTACATAATCTGAAGTTGTCTTTAAATTTTGTAATAGATATCTACTACACAGGGTAACCAAACAATATTGCTAAAGTATTCATAGCAAATCTCAGTAATTATAATAATCATTGGTTATAATCTGTTAAGGCGCCATATTCCCGCTCAAAAGGAAGAAGATGGAGAGATATGTAATTACGAATGATAAAATTGAGAGCAACAATCTCGTGGGAACGTCTAAAATAGCATTTAAAGAAACACTGTAATTTTTTTCATATATATATAACTTCTAAAATAAGTGAGTGAGTGTTAACAATAATCTTCGGAGCATACTTTGCGATTTTATTCTATCGACGAAATTTCATAAAATTTGCGTTTCGGCGTGGAACATTTCTAGATATTATCTTTAAAAAAAACATATATTTTTTTAGGAGCTTAAAAACTTCAAATGTTTATATATGTAAATCGGTAGAAATTCGGCTATCGGCTGCTTAAGGTGAGCGTTCATCTGTCCGCGCCGGCCGCAACGCACGCACGGCACGCAACGGATTTTTCTATATCTCTATATAGAAAAATCCGTTGCCCGTACCGACCGCCGGTATTTGCCGATAGTGGACTAATAATAGACAATTATAGAAAAAAATATAGAAAAAATCTAAAGATATAGAAAAATCCATTGCGTGCCGTGCGTGCGTTGCGGCCGGCGCGGACAGATGAACACTCACCTTTAAGCAGAATTTTTTTTTACGCGAATACCGCACTATTGCTCCCTCCCTAATCCCAACTCGAGCCAGTCAGGCTATGGCAATCCTAACTGGGGTATGTTATGAGGCTAAAGTGAGTGGAGAGGGGAAGGAGATGGGAAAGAAGAAATTGAGGGAGGTAACTGGCTATTCAGATGGCTTAAACGATTTTAAACAACATTTATCTTTGATTCTGGGACATGCCTCAAACATACTACGTACTATATCAACGAAGGCATTACCCCTCGACCACGGAGGTCATATAATTAATTCTGATCTTGCCATTACTGGAAAAATAAAATAGCAAATGTCGGCCACATGGACGCTTCTTGAAAGTTCTCTCAATAATATTTACACAACATAATATCTGTTCAAATAATGTTATTGGTTGTTCAATCGACTTTGGTTTGTTGGTTTAGAGACATCCTTTCGGATAACTGAGCAAAAAGTTTGGAACGGTTAAATCTGAAGATTTTTTTGCGGTCAGAGTTTGTGGAGATTAGTTGACTCGAAATAATATTCTCCACAAAATTTTAATAAAACCAACTTGTTGTTTAGTGGTTAAGTGCTCCGTGACATTTGAACCATTCTTATTTAATAAACTTTCTTATTTAATAAACCGAAACGATAAAAAAATTACAATAGTGTAATTTCTGGGTCGGAAAAATAATACAGTACTTAACTACATTAAGATTGAGATTATATGAGATTTGATAGAAAAACGATACAACTCAATTTTATTTTAAGTTTAAAAAAATTAATGTATTCTATTTTTTTTTAAATCAGAGTCATTCTGTGCAGTAGAAGTGAAACCAGATAGTCGCTTTCTTTTCTATTGGCTGTTTATTTTAAAGTGGTTTGAAGATTGGACATTGATTTTACAAAAATAAAAAAGGTTTTTTTTTTTTGATTTGGTAGGATTCGATCGTCCGTTCGCTGGATGTTTCTCTGGGCGGTGAGAGTCAGGCGCTTTACGCCGCTATCGGAGGCTCGCGTGGAGTCGTGAATTTATGACATTATATTAGAACCGAGGACCGGCCAAGTAATACACTTCCGTTTCATCCGAATTTCAAACCGTTTTAGAAAGAGAGAGCACCATCCCTTAAGCTTGCATACAAAGTTTTACAAAAGACGAGACAAAACCCGATTTTTTTAATATTTTGAAACAACGTATTTGAAAAATGCTTGGCAAGGTTTGCAATTTTTTTTTATAAATATTTAAGCAAAACGATAATTAAAATACTATTGTTTAATCAAATATATTTTTTTAGTTTCATGTTAAGTGATAATTACAGTTTTTATTTTTTGGTTTTCGGCTTTAAAACATTGTCTGTTTGCGTTCAAAATTTTTATATTTTTATGTGCACTCCTCGATTTCTGAGCGAGGCCTTTATTTGTTTTCATAAGCAGTGTTTTATTTCGAAACATGTTTTAAAACAGCAATTTTAATTGGAGTCGAACGTAATTCGAAAATATTTCCCGCGCAATCAGCATTTTGAAATTGATATTTTGCAAAAAAATGCAAAAATATTAGAGGCTCCATCCTGCAAGGGATTAAATCTTTTTAAAATACTTTTTTGTTTTGTTTTGTCAAAATAATAAAAACGTTACACTACGTAAAATCATGTCGATCATGGACCAATAATTGTGTCTGTTTGAATGTCTATACTATTTACACGTTTGTGTACTATAAACTTTCTGACGTCATCAAATTAAAGGCAGAAGATGTTGCAAGATCACGTGAATAAATACATGGGTTTTTCATGTCATCGAGTTTTAAATCTCAGTGGTGCTAAAGACGTTTTGATATGTCAAGCATCAAAATAACAGAAGGGTATTTATGAGTCGATGTATGAATCTGTATAACGTAAAGACAGAGTTTTGTGGCCTTTGCCTCCGGGATTAATTAATAGTTTAACGCAAATATGAACGTCGCGCAAGAGTCGTAAATGCCTGGAGACAGTGAGACTATGGCATCCCCAATTGGAATATATTGTGAGGCTGAAGGTAGTAGGGAAGGGAAGGAGATGGGGAATAGGAGGGTGGGGAAGTTCCGGGCTGTTCAGATCTGGTGACCAAACACGACTAAAGCTATTTTTAAACGACTTCAAAAAGGAGGAGGTTCTCAATTCGACTGTATTTTTTTTATTTTAATTTTTTTTTTTGTTTGTTATTTCAGAACTTTCGACTGGGTGAACCGATATTGATGGTTCTTTTTTTATTTGAAAACTGGTGCTTCCCGTGTGGTTCCATTTTAATTTGGTCTAGTTCCGTCAATGGCATCCATGAGAAAACCACATAAGTCTTAAATTTGCATTAAGTATCCGCGCGACAATTGGACCAATAACTCAATATCACGCCAACCGATTTCAATGATTCTTTTTTTATTGGAAAAGATGTACTTCAAGGGTAGTTTGACGAGAGTTTGGTTAGGTTCTGATTATTGGATCCATGACACAGTAACGGAATTCTTCAATTCTTAGGAGCAAATTAACGGTTCTCGGCCGAATCTCTTAATTTGACACCCTAACGTCGTTATGGTCAAATTATGTCTGTCTCATATGAGCAACACGTTTAGTAGGTCTACCAATATTCAGACAAAATATTTAATATACTTCAGATTCATTAAAATTCAAAAAATTAACAAAAAAATTAACAAAACAAAAAAAACGACTTAAAAAAATGCACTAAAAAGTAAAAAAATAATTTCGTATTCTTCTACAACTTCATAATCAACTTACTTTTTCTACTCATCAATATGTAGGTACGATTGTTATTTTTGGAGTCGGTGTCAGCAAAGGTATCCGGGCGGCGTGTTCACTTGACAGCTTCTCTCACGCCGCAGCCCCGCTCTCGCCTTTCGCCTCGTCAAGTCGCTCGTGCGATACAAGCCCATCACACCTATACCTATGTATGTATTTACAAACCTACCTTGGCTGATACCGACTCCAAAACTAACAATCGTACCTACATATTGATGAGTAGAAAAAGTAAGTTGATTATGAAGTTGTAGAAGAATATGAAATTATTTTTTTTACTTTTTAGTGCATTTTTTGAAAGTCGTTTTTTTTGTTTTGTTAAATTTTTTGTTTATATTTTATTTTATTAATTTATTTTGTACAAGATTATACATTTTTCTGTACAATTTATGAAATGGTTTGACTGTCCAACTAGGAGGATTCCCATTTTAGGTCAGTCAAATTATTATGTGTATGAACATATGGAATATGATTTGTACAAAAAAGGAGGAAAATTGGGGAAATAAAAAGAAGAGAAAGAATACAAAATAAAATAAAAAATGTAAAACATAGTAGCTGTTATTCGTTTAGTATATTTATTAAAATAATTTAAATAAAAAAAACGGTATACAATACAGGTACCCAAAAAAGGTATATAACCCCGCCAAATATCAGGCGAGAGATTGTAACACTGAGGGAATACAAGAAGGCGCTGCAAAAAAACGCAATACCTTTGCTCGATGGTGTCGTTTCTCTCCCGGCGTGCGGCTTGAAGTCTCGAAAACCCTTCTGGACCGAAGGAGAAAGACTCCTTCGAACACCTCTCACCCCAAAAGATAAATGGAAGCTTGAGTGGCAATCGGCCAACGTCAAAAATGCCCATCTCGTTAAAGACCCCAATGAGAGTCCGCCTGGGTTCTAACTGCCTCGCAAACTCTGGACCGCCATCAATAGGATAAGGTGCTCCCATAGCCGTTGTTCTCACATGATGGATAGATGGGGCCTTAAAGAGTCGACGATGTGGGAATGCGGTGCGGTGTAGACCACCGAACATGTGGTCAACGAATACCCTCCCCATTCATTCCCCGGCGGGATTGATGAGGTCCACAGGGCAACGCCTGAGGCCCTAGACTGGCTCGAAGAACTAGATGTCCTCCTCTGACCCCCCCATACGAAAGAAGAAGGTAACTTAAGAGGAATTAAAACATTTAGGTAACTTGTGTATGCATTGCAAATTATAAGAAAAAAATAGAAGAGAAAGAATAAAATAACCAATTAAAACCATAAAATAGCCGTGGTTTGTTCAGCATAGTGTTTTTGAAATGATAATAATAATAAATAAAAAAATAAAAAAATTCTGAATGACGGCCTTACACCGGGGCTATATTGAGAGTATCTTTCACTGTAATTCCATCACAAAATTAAAAACACCGTTTGTTCAATACGAAAAAAGAGTGTTGAAACCACCGCGGCAAACTGTAAAAGTTTTTTTGTTCTACATTTATGTTGTGTTTTAATTTCCCGTGCAATTTCTGAACCCTGCTCGTATAAAATAATTTTAATTACTCAAACACTCAAAATAGGGTGGGAAAATTCATTTCACCAGCGCTTACGAAGTTTTCTCCCAAGCCGCGATCCCTCGGCTTTTGTCTGTCGCTCCGTTGTTGGCGACCGCGATCGGTGGGATGATTTATGCCCCGGGCCGTGCTAAGTGTTCCGACAGTCATTCCACTTTATTCAAGTAACTGGCTTAGCCCTTTTTTGTTTACAGTCAAAATCTTTAATTAAAATACTTCATCGTGCGTTTTAACAGTGACAGTTTCAAGTTTAATTAATAAAGTAAATTAATAGATTTTTTTAGTGAAACTTCTTTAGCCTCGCTGTGACATGGATTTCGGATGAAACGGAAATGACGATTACTGCACCTGTGACTCATCAACTGCGCTCATTGACTGCTTTGATTATGATGTCACTTTTAAAGGCTCCTATTGGTTGGGATATGAAACGGAAATTACGCTGGTCTGCGCTCATTGGTCGCTTTGATTATGACCTCACTTTTCAAGTATTGGTTGAGATTGTTTTAGTAAAGTTTCGCTTCCACTGCGTGTAAACTGCACTCGAATTTTTTTTTTCAGCAGCACTGTTTATATGTCAACGAATGCGTCATTCGATTAAAAAAAAGTTTTTTTTTTTTTTTACTTTAGCATCACACAGGCCCTGAGGAAAATAATTTCCCCCAAGGTCTTTGTCGTTTTATGGGACGCTGTGTGGAGGGTCTTTTAAAGGTAAGGGAATAGAGGAAGTTCTGGGAAGGGTGGGTGGGGGGAATCTGGGAGGAAGTGCGTTCAGGAGTAACGACGTATGAATACATCTCTCCATCTGCGGTGCACGAGAATAGGTCGAGAGATTCCGGGAGAGGTCAAATGGTCTCCCTTAAGCAGTCTCTCTCGATCCGGCCGGCCACACAGAAGGTGGGCGCATCCGCGGCCAATACCTAAATGAACCTCACCCCGTGAACCCGGGCACCCCTAGGTTCGTACTTAGGTTCGTACATAATATTGTACAATATTGATGCTAGGCATTGAGAGGAAAGGCCGCGGCCTTTTATGTAAAAAAACTTTTTTTTTTTTTGACAAAACTCTACCAAGACCAGTTAGTTGCTGAGTTGGCATCGCGTTTGGATCCCACCCAGGCACATTTTATGCTTCATCATATTTGCACAACTTACCTAGGATAAAAATGCATTTTTTAAATAATTATCATTAATCCACTAAATTAGTAGGTACTAAGTCACCAAATGTAGCGAACCACTTGGGATGACCCAAGACAAAGGTGGTGGGTCACCATTACGTTTATATAACCCTTGATAATAATTATTATTTTCATTTTACTTATAATTTTTTTTTTCACAGGTAAGTCAAGAGGCAACATTTGTATTTACTCCAAGTGCAAAATCTCAGCAGAGGTAAGTGACAACAATTTGAATGTCTGGGTAGAAATAGAGAAAAAAATAACGACGTGGCACGTGCTGTTTCACAATATGCATACGTGTAGCATGTACATGCGCCTTTTGTGGTGATTTTCTAACGAAAATGACGCTGTGGAAGTAATCAACTTATTATAGCTTCATCAATGACTTTAAAATATAGAGGTTGTCTAGGGCTAAATTCGTATTCACAAAAAAACATAGTGTAAGAGATTCTGAAAATAATCTGAACATATCCAGGGCTTATAGTCAAACATTTGTGTATTATTGGCAAAAAACATAAAAATCAGTCAAGGTCTTACAGTAAAATAACATTATTAACAATGACAAAAAAACATATCAATACAATATAAGCAAGTATTGCCACGTTCTTTTTGGTTGGTTATTTGATTTAAAGAAGGATATTATTTTATGTTTTTTTTAAATAACGGTGTTTGATGTTTACCCCGATACTTTGAGCTACCGAGTTTACAAGCTACTTACTATCTGGGAAATTTACTATCTGTTGGTAAATTCGCTCAGTGTCATCGTGTTACTTGCTAACTAGCAGATTGTTGACAATCTACGAAAAAAGTTGAAAGGTCGTCAACTTTACTCGCCACACTCTTGCTCGTGATTGGTTTATTTATGTTTTTCAAGATGGCTGCCAATAAACAGCTGATTTCGACTGTCAAACATCACAGAATTAGTTCACGCAGGAGTCGTTATTCTTGTTACAGTTTTGACAGTTTTGTGTGTCATCATGACAATCTCACTCACATTTACTCGCTTTTAAACTTAGTAGATAGTAGCTTGTAAACTCGCTCTGTGTCATCGAGCCTTTAGGTATTAACTAAGCTATTTTCAATTACCAGATATGACCAACAAAGTAGATACCTACTTCCCGACCTTCCTTACTCGTTCCCCTTTTTCTTCAGCCTAAGAGAACACCTACCCCAATTTAGTGAAGTCATTCCTATTGTCGCTGACTTTAGAATCTTTTGCGGTTAAGCATTACATTAAAAAAAAATCCGTTGGACACCCTCGAATTACCATTTGTCTTTTTACGGCCAATGTCCGCCGCATTATGCAATAAATTTTGATTGTGCCGATGATCTTAGCTTATAATAATAGTACCTAGAGTCGGAGTGCCAGTGTCATTATTCAAATTGGTGCGGGTACCTGCCCGCTAGGTTGCCTATTAAAATTCATCACCGTTGATGTGCCCGCGGATTCCTTGATATGCCCGATGGTTAAGACTATTAACTGACTACTCGGATCGCTAGTCGGATATCCATTCGGAATATTTATGCTCAATGTGGTTTTATCCGGTATTAATATAGGATGTTACTAAAACTTCACATGAAATAGAATATAGCACTAATTTGACTGCTAAAGGAGAATTGGAAGGTTAAAATAATGTATGTGTTTATGAATTTAATTAATGATTTTCTCTCGGAACAGTTTTTGACAATAATTTATTTTAATATATATGCATCCGGTACAATAAGAACCCTTGCCAGAATCACCTTCCGAAGATAAAACTGATCACTTTTGAATTGAAAACTTCTTTAGCACCGTTGTGATTTGAAACTGGATGAAACGAAAAAGCGACACTAAAAAGAGACAAACATGTGTAGGATTTAGCCTGCGACAGAATGAGATAGATTAATCGGTCTCCTCTTTGTGCGGTGCTACGTAGTCTCCCCACTCTTGTCTGCTTTAGTTTTCTGAGCATATATATATATAAAAAAAAGTCTTGCAATAATTGGTACCTTTCTTAGTTGGCTGAAGAAAGTACCTATATACATATACTAGCTGACCCGGCCACGCGTTGCTGTGGTTACCCAACCTTTTAAGTCACACTACCATCTGTTAATTTGCATACAAATCAAATCGATCGGTCGCTCCATTTATATTACTATAGCGAGTACTCGGTGTGCGTTAATATGCCACTTAGGGCTCTGCAACCGGGCTCGAAAAGAAGAAGACGGAGAGATACGAAATTACGAATGTTAGAGGAGAGCGGAGAGCGCTAACATTTACAGCGGCAAAATCGATGCGAAAATTGCGAAAATGTTTAATAAAACACAACTCGTTTAAAATAGAGCAAAAATCTCGCGGTCATTATCTTAAACAGCATTTAAAGGAACACTGTGAATTTTTTCATACATATAACTTGTAAAATAACTGAAACAGACGTGTTTATAATAATTTTTGGAGCATGCTTTTTTTTTCTATCGAGGGAATTTTATATAATTTGCGTTTCGGCGCGGGCAATGTCTAGATATTATCTTCAAGAATAACATATATTTTTTTAAGAGCTTTAAAACTTACCGTGTTAAGGGAAATATGTAATAAATCGGTAGAAATCCGGGTTGCGGGCCCTTAATAAAAAAATTGTTTCTCCCTGCGTGTCCTTTCCTATTCGTCCCGTTCCCCTTCCGCCTCTCCTTCCTCTCCCGCGTCCCCTTCCCCTCTCACGTTCCCACTCTGCCTTCCCTATCCAAACTCCCCTCGCCCGCTTCCCCCGTTCCGCGAACGCCCCTCCCGAGTTCCCCTTCCCCCTCCCGGCTTCCCCTTCCTCCTCCCGGGTTCCCCTCCCCCTTCCGGGTTCCCTTTCCCGCATTCCATTAATTCAGTCCCGGTACATTCAGTTTGCAAACAGCTCGCGTGCCACCTATTGCAATTTTTTATACAAATTTCATTATGCCAGAGCTAACCTAGCTAAGTATAGAAACCTTCGCGGGCATGCACACATCAAATCCCCAAAGTTTGAATGAAATAGGTGAAGTCGTTCGGAAGTTAGGCGCGTACATATATTAAGGCCATTGATTTTTATTTATACAGAGGAAGATAAATAAATAGATTGTATTTTTCCTTTGGAGGAGTGCAGACGTACGTTCACCGTTTATCTTATTTTCGACTGTTGGCATTTAGTGTATAAGAAAGAGAGGCAGCATTATATGTTTAATAACAAAATCAAAACAATCAGCGTATTAATATTTGACGTTTTCGAATTTTTGGAATTAACGCAAACTTCAATATTATATCAAAAGTTATCAAAATCGGTCCAGCCGTTCTCGTATAAATAGTGTAACTATCCCGACTTTGTTTTATATATTATATATAAGATAAGATATAAAGAAAGTGGGAAGGGTTTGTGAATTTGTGAATGAGGTAGTGTAGAAAGTACGAGTCACTAAACACGAATATATCATTTAAAGCAATCTTTTGATTTTAAACGTGAGGATACTATGAATATTCACAACCTTGGTAAAATAATGGTGATCTCTTCCAGAGGTAATTCTGGCGAGAGTTCTTATTGTACCGGATGCATCATAATAATTGAATGAATCGTGTGATGGTACTTAATGTATGTAGTGGAACCTAACAGAAATATTTTCTCCTTTACACAATTTCTCTTATCGCCCACATCTTCCACCTACAAAACATTAAATATTAAAATGTTATAATAATACATTAACTTTGTCCTTACGTCTGATAAATTGTGACATTCAGTGACCTCCTGTACCTCGCAAAGCCATGTCTCCTACCTCGTCCAACTTCGCGGTCTTCTCACTATGTTGATACGATGAATATTAATGGACTTTACATCTGCATAAACATAAATATATATTACCCTCTCTCTTCCTTGACAATTCTACAAAAGAAACATATTATTATGTTCATCTTAGATACTTTGTAGCTAGCTGTAGTTTCCCAGTTATTATTAATAATGATTACACTTTGTTTCAAGATTACAAAAGATTATTCGAAAAATTTAACAAAAATCGTTTTATTTTTTAAAACGTGTAATATTGTTTCAAAAATACACAAACTGATTGAACGATGCACATCTCAATCTTTCAAACATTTAATTACTTCACTTGTATGTCGCAATAATACACATGTGTGCATTATTGTCGCAATAATACACATACTTACTATTATTAAGTCCTTTGACAGGGGTGCGAAGAACTGAGGGAACGACTCGTATCTCAGTCTTGCGAACACTTAATTGCTTCGCTTATATTCAGCTGCTGCTAATATATAGCTGCGTATATATTAATATACGCAGCTATATTATATTTTACAACGTTTTAAGGGACGTACTTGACTTACTAACCAGTGATTCCTTACATTATTTGGAGTAAAAAAAAGTAAATGAAATTTTGATATTTTGTGACATTTCTTTCATTCTTTTTTTCCACATAATTATTAAAAAATTGTAGGTGTTGGGAGGGGGATATGGGGTTGGTCGGTAACTCGGATGAATGACCAGTGACGATATGCGAAAGATTTTTATTTTTGTTTGAGTTTGGAGGAAAAAAAATTGAAAAAAAAATCAGTGTGCAATTCATATGCGGTACAAGTAAACAAAAATGTCGATGATTGGATATTGATTTCACAAAAATAAACGTTTATTTTTTTTGGATATCTGTCTCTTTGGCCGCTGAGACTTGTCAAGGGTCTTACCCGCTGCGGTATTGGAGGCTCGCGGCGAGGCGCGAATTTACCGCATTATATTAGAACCGACGGCCCGTCAAATAATAAATTTTAGTGAGGCACTTCCGTTTCATCCGAATTTCAAATCACTAACGGGGCTAAAGTTTCACTTAAAATAAGAAGTCATCGAAAAAATCACCGAAGACCAAAATTTCATTTACATTTTTTACTCAAAATAATTTCAGGAATCACTGGTTGAAGTGATACGACCCTTAATATCCTGTATACGTGGTCCAGTACCGAACACCGTACTTCCGATAATATATTTTGTCTAAAATATTGAGATATATTATCACCAAGCAACTCCCTCTAGAAATTTTTCAAATTAAATAATGAAATTTAAAATAAATGCGTTCGTGGAAAAGAAAAATTATGCAATAACGGAATACACTTGAAAGGAATCGCTATTTCCAGCACAAATTAATTTCTTAAAATATAAATTCTTATAAATACCATGAAACAATACATTATTATTGGGTAGGACAACCCTGAATAGAACAAAGCCAACAATATTACAATAACGCACAACCAGTTTTAACTCTCGGATTAGTGAGTCACCGGTTAATTATGTGCAGTAACCGTAGAATAATTAATATATCTACCGTATTATTATTATTCGCCACCCATGATGGACATGTCTGATAACGGTAACATTCATAACAATTGTAGTAATACTCATGATCAAAAGCATTGACAGTAACACATTTCACAGATTTAACATGAATTGATTTTCACGAGAATAGGGAGTTAATATAATTTTGCTCGGCTAATGCATAGCTGGAGGAAAATGGAAATGATTAATTTTACTGAAATAGCGTTAATAACGTCTTTATTAAAATATATAATTACTTGATTGAACATCGATTGTTTTTGAAGTGAAAACTTATTTAGCACTGTTGTGATTTGAAACTCCATTAAACGAAACAGCGACATTAAAAAGAGACAAAAACACACATCTTTACCATAGTACCGTTATCTACAGAATCTACACGAAAGCCAAATACTAAGTTTGGAGATCGTGATTTCGAAGTATCTGAACCTAAGGCTTGGAATAGACTCCCTCCGGAATTAAGAAGCATAACAAGCCTAACGGAGTTTAGGTCCGAACTAAAAACCTACCTTTTTGGGCTCTCATACCCTTAATTTAAATATAACTAACTATCTGACAGTATCTAACTTGTATTGCCTATGATGTCTTAATCATACTTTTCTTGCTGAATTAAAATTACGAGTCCTTACACATCTATTTATCTCTTGACGAATCACATTTAGGAAGATCAAATACTTGTAGGTACTACTGCACCACCAACCATTAAATGTTGCTTTTACTTTCCGAAATACACTCATAAAATAATGTATTACATATTAATATTAAAATATTTTTCAGGATTAAATAACATGTGTTCACGATTATGTCCTCTGTGTGCGAACTCTATCTAAATTTCTTTAAATAGACAATATACAGTGTTAATTTCAAGTGACCTCCCTGGTTAGTATGGTCATGTTTTCATTCATTTTTAGGCAGCATCGCGTTCATTGGTCAAAAATTTTTACATATATTTTCGTATCGGTGATCAATGAACCAGTGTATGCAATTTTTAGCCATAAGTTGTTTTAACTGTTTGTCTAGCTTGTAGTTTTTTTTCAGATTTTAAAAATGTATTATAAGTTTGTACAGCGCTCTTGAGGTGATTTTTCACAAAAAAGGCGCTATATAAATCATCCAAATATTATTATTATTATTATAGGTTCTCAAACTTATTTTGCCCACTTTGAGAATATTTTTTGTCTAGCGCGCCCAATTTTTTTCCTTACCAACTGTCGCGAATTTGAAACAGCTATTACCACGCCTACATTTACCACTAATTAATAATAGTACACATTTAATTAAATTATTAGTACGTGATATGCGTGTTTTTTTTGTCTTTTTTAGACCATATTTTTTTACCTGCCCACGCCCTTTTAATGTGCCATCTCAACGCCCCCAATTTTATCTGAAAGTCTCAAACGCCCGCTGCCCGTGCTTTATGGCCTCCCCACTCTTGTCTACTTTTGTTTTCTGAAGGTTTCACTTCTAACGCGTCTGTATTTTTGCACACTTGTATTTTTCTTGTATTTTCTTATATAATAATTACCTACCCTTTAGAGCTGGTTTGAATTGACAACATTGACAACATTACTTGAAATAATTATTTAAAAAATTTAATGTCACATTAAATAATCGAAATTGGTACGCAATACAATAAACTTCCAGCATGTGTAGTATGGTATACTTATATGTCCAATACACTTCGGTACTTTTGCAATTTTCAAAAACACGTATTCAAAAAGCTAGTTCACTCGAATAATTGAATTCAGTTCACGTTTATTGTGAGCAATGGAAAACATTTGTATACTTTCAATTTCAGTTTAAGTTTGAGCTCAGTTGGATGAATTTATGTGATATCAGTGCGTGCGTAGTACCTACCTACATAAGTAAGGTCTGAAAAATGAACTTATCTAAATAAAATTTAGTTTATGTTTATAAAATTGATTAGATAACGTAGAAGTACGTTTTGTAACATGAACAAAAATCAGATTTATTTTACAATTAATTTAAATTTAATATTTTTTTGTTTGTGAGAGAACGGCGTTTTATTATAAAATCATATTTTGGCCATGGGACTTTTAAAACTATGTTTTTAAAATGATTAAATAAATTGAATTGAAAGCATGTTAGAATGACGCTATGCATAATTACAAGTAATTTAGAGGTTCACGTTAAAATTCTATCTTCGAAACCTTTCAATCTTTGAAGTGAAACTTCTATAGCCCCGCTGTGATTTGGATTTCGGATGAAACGGAAATGACGATTACTGCGACGTACAACTGTGCTCATTGACAGCTATGATGTCACTTTTAAAGGCTCCTATTGGTTGAGATATGAAACGGAAATTACGCTGGTCTGCGCTCATTGGTCGCTTTGATTATGACCTCACTTTTCAAGTATCGGTTAAGATTGTTTTGGTAAAGTTTCGCTTCTACAAAAAATCAGATTGGGCAATTCACATGCGGTAGAAGTGAAACCAGACAAAGTGGGGAGACTACGAAGCAATGCACAAAGAGGAGATCAATTATACTATCTCTTTCTTTTGCCGGCTAAATCCTATTTTTATTTTTATTTTTTTATTTTTTAAATATTTATAATATTATATTTTTGAATGTAGCTATTATTACTTTGTGGTTATCCATTATAGAAAAATGAAACAATATAACTTTGTATAAACCACTTATATAATTTGCAAATCCGACCGGTTTCGGAACAAACGTTCCTTCGTCAGGGAAAGCTTATACTAATTTGACAGTTTAGAACAATGTTTTATTATGGTAGGGGTGGAGCCATTGTTAGTTAATAATGTAGATTGGGTGGGTAGGTATTAGTGTAGAGTGGGTGGGTAGGGGAAAAAAAAAATATATATATATATATTGTCATATAGCCCAATCATGGATTTGTTCCCGGATTTGCAAATTATATAAGTGGTTTATACAAAGTTATATTGTTTCATTTTTCTATTTATAATATTGTTTTACATGGTATTTGTATGGTAATTATACATCTCAGGTTTTTTTTTACTACCCTTCCATTTTAAAATGTCTCTTGACAGAGAGCAGTATTCAGGTTTTATCATTAATGCTTCTGATTTCTTCTGGTAGTCGATTGAAAAGGGTTCTTCCCTGATAAGTGTAATGATGCTGTGCAAAAGACGTATTTAGTTTTGGGCATAGAAAAACATGTTTAAGTCGAGTTCTATTTTCGTTTAAAAATGGATATTTATCTTTTTCTTTTATAATTTGAATTAATGAATTTTTAATATATAAATCTTTAAATGTGGGTACTTGAAATTCTTCAAACAGGCGTTCTGTTGGGTAGTCTAAGGATTTTTTTAATATAATTTTAATAATTGTTCTTTGTACAATTTCTATTGGAAGAAGGTTACATTTATACGCGGATTCCCAACTAATAATAGCGTATTTTAAAGTGGATTGAACTAAGGCATGGTAGATTAAATATAGATTTTTTATCGACAGAAAATTTCTAATTCTTAAAAATATATATATTAATTTTCTGATTTTGTTTACTACTTGTCATATTTGTTCCTTCCATTTCAGATTTTTATCAATAATTACTCCGAGATATTTAATTTTATTTGTGGTTTTTAATATTGTACAGTTTGATTTGCAATAATGTTGGCTATGAATTTTAGTGTTATCGTGTATGACAATGTAAAAAATTTTGGGAGCGTCGTTTGGATGGATTGCAAATAGAATTACAAATGTCTTTTCACTATTTAGTGATAGTAAATTAGTGTCGAAAAAATTCTTAAGCGTAATGTATGTGTTTGTCTATTTTTAACGGTGCTAAAAAAGTTTTTATTTTAAAAAATAACTTGCTAAACATGACGTCGTTTTCTCACAGCGGAAATTTAAAAGGGATTTATTTTTCAGACAGAACTTATAAATTTTTCAAGGAATCCATTAGGATTCACAAGAAAGAAAATGTATAATTTGTACTGAAAACTTTTAATACTTCGGACCACGAGTAGTAAGAATACCAGTGTCCTTCATTTTAACTTATGCTTGTAAAAGATGAATTCTTTATGAAGCAAGAACAAAAGGAAGAGTTTTCTCTATTTATGCTCAGTGTGGTAACAATAACTTGGAGGTCTTGCCGAGGAAACGCCATTGGTATATAAATTAACAAATGCAAATGTAAAAATAATATGGCGTCTATGATAATTTAAAAGCTATATGGATACAACTTTGAGAAGCGGACACACACACCTGGGTACGTCTAGGTCTCTAGGTACTTTTTTCTGCTTAACAGTAGAGGTAGTATAGGGGGGATTGCGAATGCGATGAACCCAAATCTTTAAATTCTTAATTTTGTTGTAGATGGATTATGAAGTATCGAATACTGAACTCGGAATCGTTAATTTGTGTAGAGTTGCGTTACCACACAGATAAATTACATATCCAATGGGGATGCGCGATGTACTAGAGATGAGTTTTGCGGTCTAGGGCGGTTACAAACAAAACCACCTCTATCATACGGCCGGGACACTGAATCAAATCAGTCTCTAAATTTGTATAATAAAATCCGAAGTAGAAGTGAAACCTTCAGAAAACTAAAGTAGACAAGACTTGGGAGCTACGAAGCACTTTTTTTTATCTACATGAAGGACGGTTTTTTCCGTATTTTTGTAGTCGAATTCCGGTACACCTTTTTCTATACATCTTATTAGTGTTTTGGTTTCTTCTTCGGAGTCGCTAGATGTCGTTTTTTTATGCATGTTCATTTTGAAGTAGTTTGGAGATTAGATATTGGTTTAAAAAAAAAAAAAAAAACAGAAAACTGAATTTTTTTTCGACCCTTAATTCGCTGGATGTCTGGCCGCTGAAGTTCATCAGGCGCTTTATACCGATACCTTATTGGAGGCTCCCTTGAAACTGTCAGTTTATTTATTATATTAGAACCGAGTACCTGTGAATAAAGAAATAAGAATTGTTATCTCATTAATCCTATAAATGTACGCGTTTGTCTCTATTAAATGTCGCTCGCTTCCGTTTCATTGGGATTCAAATCACAACGGTGCTAAGAAGTTTCAATTAAAAAATTGAATAATTGCGAATAACAATAAATAATTTTAAAATTTATCATTATTGGAGCATTCCATACAAGTTAAGTGGATGAATATACCCGGCATCCCGGCCTTGTTATTTAGGTGGCGTTGTTACAGTACAGCAATCGAACTCTGCGGTTTCTGCTGATGGGATTTGTAATTAGGCTGTAATAACACTGATGTAATCTGGACCAAACTAATAACATAGGTTATTCATGAATATCTATCTAGATCTAGAGGCTATTTATTTTAGTTTAGCAGGTTGCAATGTGCCGACATGTACCAACACGTTGATGTATGCGTGAATGTTTACTTCCCGCGAAGATCGTTAATTTGGTCGCATCGCTCAAGAAAGTAATACAAGTCACGACGTTCAAATTATTGTTCAATGAACCCGATTGTTTTCTGTGGTGCTTTAGATTTTATTTAGTAAAATGTAGAGACATTCATGCAGATTTGTTAGTTATTGAAGTGAAACTTCTATATATATTATAAACGCGAAAGTTTGCACGGATGTATGTGTGTTTGTTACTCTTTCACGCAAAAACTACTGAATGGATTTTACAGAAACTTTTCAAAAATATAGCTCATACATCAGAATAACATATAGGATATAATTTATAAAGCTAGCTAGGAAGGGGACACAGGAGGGAAACGGGGACGCACGGGAAAGGTTATTCAGGGAGAAACAATGTATTTCTTTGAATATGGCATAGATAGTAAAAGCTTAATGGAAAATATAGACATATATCTAAATGAAACAATGTAAATTTATTTAAACCACCATGTTTTTTAACAACAACCGTTACTTATCCAGGGCAAAATATGAACTAACTTAACATGATCTTCTTCCTTGCGCTGTCCCAACTCATTGTAGGCTGTTGGGGTTGCCTCTTCTCGTTCTCAGGTTGTAGTTTCTTCTGTTCTGAGTATCGTCTACATCCAGGCCGTTTCTCTGAAGTATTTTGGAGCATTGTGGACAGATATTTATTTGTTTATGGTCTCGATGACATTGATTCCTCGACTTCCAGACACAGAGCAAAGGGTCTTAACGCTCTGCAAAGGAGGTTGTTGATATAAAAAGGAAGAAAAAAAAACTAATCATATATTTAAATAAACGATTTAAAGAATTATGAATTAGATCATGAATAAATTTGAAGTTTTCGTTGGATTTTTGAAGTGAAACTTTTTTAGCGCCGTTAGTGATTGGAAATCTACACAAATACTCGGTACTAAAATAATAGGGTAAATTCACACCTCAGGGCGTGCCTCCCATACCACAGAGGGCAAAACGCCTGACAAGTCTCAGCGGCCAGAGAGACAGACATCAAATGAACGGAGGTTCGAATCCTACGAAATCAAAAAAGAAAAAACATTTTTATTAAATTATTTTTGTGAACTCATTATCCAATCTTCAAACCGCTTTAAAAGAAACAGGCAAAAGAAAAGAAAGTGACATCTAGCGACTTTTTAGTTTCGCTTCTACCGCGTGTGAATTAATCCCTTTTATGTTTTTTTATTATGAAATACTTAGAAAATAATTTTAATCGAAAATATTAACAAATCACTTTAAATACCACACAAATGAAAATGCGGCTTGACCACAGTTTACAAAAAGCCGAATCAGCTGTTACAATAACGAAAACTAAAATTCTTACGGAACTTAAATAATAATACCGCCATTTTGATTTGATTTGAGAAATGAATACATTAATAAGTAGTTGACTTTATACAAGAACGATTTACTTTAGAATTGGGCCTTGTTCTTCAAGCTATTTATCAAACTCTACCACTTCTTTAACACCAGTTTATTACTTGTTTTCGGGTTAATTTCGATAATAAATATCAAATTCCGTGAAACAGAGTTGTTTATTTGTTTACTGGTAGCTATTGAGTGTCTAATTTCAAACGGATGATCATTACGTGAAAGCTCTTTAGAATATTAATTACTTACCGCCGTACCTTCCCATCATATTATACAATATATTATGAGTATTATAACCATTATTATAAGCAATAATTATCAGCCTGAAACACTCATCCACATTGAAAAATCTTCCGAGAAAAAATACATGACGCCAACGGGACGTTATGTATTTTTTCATGTATTTTTTCTCGGAAGATTTTTCAATGTGGATGAGTGTTTCAGGCTGATAATTATTGCTTATAATAATTGTTACCCTTTGTGCTATGCATAAAAATCTTGTCTTAAAAACGTTAGTTTAACAATTAAAAATGACCAATGACGGTTTCTGTCTTTCTGTATTGGTGTTTTCGAAAATTCGGTTTTTTGTATGAAGATCTTTCACTGCCAAAATGTAATTTCCTGAAAATCTTCATTAAAAAAAAACTATTTGCAAAAAACAAACGACAACGACACCAATAATGAATTTTTGAAGTAAATCTTCTTTACGCACGCTTGACTTGAGGAGTAAGCTGGTGAATGCGTGACGAGAGCGTTATGAAAAGTGTGATCGGGCGAGGCAAATGATCGAGCCTTTACGCACGCTAGAGTAAGTTGGTGACTAAGTGATGAGAGCGTTATGAAAAGTGTGATCGGGCGAGGCGAACGGTTGGGCGAGGTGAACGGAAGTAGAGAGGGAGATATAAGTTAGTGAAGTAAAAACTTCAGTCGTGTGGTCTAAAGCACACTCTTTTTTTATGTCAGCGCTCTAGCATACCCAATAGTTCCCAGCTGCTACTGAATATGACACCATTCTCCTTAGGTTGGTCATTCGCTTTTTTATACCTATCGGTCGTACACTCGTAGGTTGTCTATCGCGTTGTTGATAAATTATTATTAAATTATAGTCAAGGCTTCACACATTAATGACAATCAGTTATTTTTTTTTTTCTTTATTCGTTTTAAAGTTAATAATTGTTTTTTTTTACAGACTTTTCGTACCACACTAGATATATGCCCGTATTGTGGTAATCGAATTATGCATTTGTGTTTTGGCTAGTTAAAATTACATGGGCGATGATTGCAGACAATCTTGCCTTTGACTTAGTATTTTCGCCTTTAGTCCACCCTTAAAACCTCTAAGCATGCTAAAAAGTCAAGCCCGCATAACTCCGTCGAGCTTATTTGGGATAACATATTCACTGACCGTACTCTGAAGATATCTCTATTATCCAGGCCTACTCATGAATTCCTGTTTGAAATTCATGAATAGGTACATTTTAATCATAATGCTAATTGGTTGACTACAGAAAAAGTTCCATCGTAACTCTACAACAATAGGCCACTTGCATCACATTAAAAAAAAAATTCCCGTTAAGACAAATATTCTAAGACATTCTGTATTTTTTTTAAATCATATTTTTGATACCCTGGCGATTTTTTGAAAATTTAAATCCAAATAATCAGACCATTTTTTTATAAACCGGAAAGACGGGACATAATTTTACGGATGCGAAAAAACGATAATTACATAGCCGAAAATCATTTAAAAAAAAATAACGTTTTCCATTATATTATTACCATTATACCTCTGAAACACTAAAATTTACGGGGTTCTCTTCATAACATCTGCCAAAAAGTCAAACCAAATGATAAGTTCGCAGAGAACAAACAATAAATCTAGTGAACGTTAAATGTCAAATTCAAAAATTCGCCCGAAATCAAAGTGTTGCCACATAAAAAAAATAAATCGGTCTGGAATTTTACAAAATTAATAGAAACATTTTACGAGACGAGACATTTTCATGTAGTGACGTCAGGAACCCAAATAATGGATTTATTTATTTAAAAACAAAAAAATGTACATTTCTAAAAAAAATTACCTACATTTTCGTAATCTTAGTAAAAAAAAACTATCCACACGATTTTTTCCAAGTCGTTATGAAATCCATGCAAGTGGCCTATTGGCTTATACGGTTAGCTGTTTTAGCGCTGAATCTTATATAGTCAGTTTTTCCTAATTGACACGGTTTCCAAAATTTTCTGTACAAAAATCATCAGTACAAAAATGCTTTCAATTTCTAGTAGTTAAAAGAAAAAATCAGAGTGTGTAATTCACACGCAGTAGAAGTGAAACTTTAAAGTCGCTACATGTCGCTTTCCTTTATTTTGCCCCTTTAATTTAAGCCGCCGCTATCCGAATTCCTACCGATTTCTTGCATATCTCCCTTAAACATTTGAGGTTTTTAAGCTCTTAAAAAATATCTTAATATTGTTTTTGAAGATGTAATATCTATACATTTCCCACGCCGAAACGCAAATTATATGAAATTCCCACGTTAGAAAAAAATCGCAAAGTATGCTCCGAATTTTTTTATTTTCAAGTCGGTTGCTGATATTTTACAAGTTATATTTATGAAAAATTCACAGCGTTTCTTTAACTGCTGTTTTAAACAGCCCCTCCAAGACATTTTTGCTCTATTTTAAACGAGTCGTGATTTATTCAACATTTTTACAATTTTTGCTTCGATTTTATTGCTTTAGATATTAGCGCGCTCCTCTAAAATTCGTAATTACACATCTTTCCATCTTCTTCTTTTTGAGCTCTGTTGCGGCGCCTTAAAGTGGTTTAAAGATTGGATAAAAATGTTTATGTTTTTATTTTGTGAGATTTGAACCTCCGTTCGCTGGAGGTCTGCCTCTCTGGCCGCTGAGACTGAACTTATCAAGCTCCTTACCCACTGCGATATTGAAGGTCCGCGCCGACGCGTGAATTTACCGCATTTTGTTAAAACCAAGGACCGTCAAATAATAAATTTCAGTGACCCATTTCCGTTTCATCTCAATTTTAAATCACTAACGGGGCTAAAGAAGTTTCACTTCAAAATTATCGCAATATTTCCAATAAGAGTCTTGATTGACGCATCAAATAAATATTTTCTTCTTTTATAAAAATAATCTGATCGAGCAAATAGGTACGAGTAACTATAAAGGTATAAGACTGCCGGATTGCTTCGGTACACTTTTTCCAAAAAAATAAATTCGCTGTCCTGTGCTGCCACCTTCAATCAAAATATCCGATAATAATCTACCGGGCAAATAACAATACGAATGTAGAGATGGGTTTTTTTCATTATTCTTTATAAATTGCACAAAGCTTCGGTTTGTGTCGACTTCAAGTGGTACGGGAAAAGAATTGCCTAAAAGCTTTAAACCAATCTGGCTTAACCAAAAACGAATTTCTCATTCAGTAGCAAATGATTTTACTGAATTTCAAAATGTTATTTTCAAATTTCCTTCTCAAGTTTAGAAACGCTTTTGAAGTGTCTTTTTGATAATTTTTTTATTATTTATTTAACGTCCTTAAGGCTTTTACAAACTTAATACAAGTTTACATAATTATACTATACATATACCAGTGCATATAATAAATATCAGTTGATGAAATAAGTACTTTTTATGTTACTTTGTTATATTATCGTAGAAACTTGCACAAAGGAGTTCAACAAGTGTGCAATTTAATTTATTTATCTTTTTACTCCCGTTAAATAGACTTTTACATGGTCATTTGTGGGTCTTCCAATAGGGAGCTTTGACAGTTGATAGCGGCCTTATTGTTGAAGCGACATCTGTCAAATTGGCTGTCATTTATTTAGTCTGTTTTGCCAAATTACCGTGTACGGATATAGCGTTCAACAACACGTGCAAATATTAAAATTGCTTAAAATTTAATTAATTGTTTAAAATTGTTTAAAGATAAAATCTTACGTGGAGATGATCTTTTACCAGTTCTAGCCACCGAGATCATGCGATTTGACTCCGTTAGACTTTTTCTTGTGCAGTTTTCTTAAGTCGCATGGAAATAAGCTACAAACCACAGCGGCCCTTAAAGCCAACATAAACCATCATCGGTCAAATTCAGCCTGATGTATGCGCCAGAGTAATTGAAAATTTGACATTTCGGATGCGTTCGGATGACACCCAGAGAAGCCGCGGTGGACGAATTAAAAATTTCGGTGATATCTCAAACACACTTGGTTTTATTTAAATTTTAAGATGGGAAGCGTTTAATGCAAGACCCTATATATTTTATTCAATCTATAATATAAAAATGAATCGTTGAATGTTGAATTGCTATTGGTGGCACGCGAGGAAGCGGCTATTGCTATGGAAAGCGGGAGGGAGGGAGAGATGGGGAGGGGAACTAGGGAGGGGGGAGGGGGACCTGGGAGGGGGGAGGGGGACCTGGTAGAGGGGAGGGGAACTCAGGAGGGGGGTTCGCGGGACGGGGGCAAGGGGGGGGGGGTGGAGGTGACGGAGTGGGAACGGGAGAAAAAAAGGGAAGGCGGAAGGGGAACGGGACGAATGGGAAAGGACACTCAGGGAGAAACAATTTCTTTATTAAATGACATAACAACGCATGCCGGGACCAGCTAGTATATTCATAAAAAATAAGCGATAGAGAAGGAATAATATTAGCCAATTTCACCATATAAATCAGCTCCATTCGATGACAAAAACATATTAAAGCCAGCTTATATTGCAAAATTGTTGAACAACCTACAACCTAATATCACTTCAGACTTTATCTAGCGAGGTGAGTAAAAGAAATCTATGTACATAAATGAAAATAAAATAAACGCCCGGGTTGCTGGCACTGAAACTGAACTGTACTTCGGACGGTATGTCTGTCTCCCTTTTGGATTCATCTCATGGGCGTATAATATTGCAATGTTGAAGAAGAATTTATTGTTACAATGAAAAATTAAAAGGTAAAAAAGTAAACTGTGTACTGGAAGGAATATGGAACGAAATTAAATATAGCAACTAAGTGATATTCAATAAAGAATTAATAATTTTGGACAAACGTTTTAAATCGCAAATAATATTCGATCCGATAATAAAGTAGGTAGCCGTAATCTTCGTAATTTGGAAACCAAGCCGTGGAATTGTGCTCGATATAACTTCTTACTAGTAAAGTGTTCATTGTTTTGATAGTGTTTATATTATGAAAGTCTTTAGATAATAGTTACTCTTAAAAAAAAAACAATATTTGCAAGGCTTTGTTGGACTTGATTTATATATGCTTGTTAAAATTAAGTTTCCTATCAAACCATATACTCAAATTATTAGTTTTCGACACAGAAAGTAACGAAATATTACTAATGGAATAATCAAAAATGAAAATTTTGTATAAATTCTGTAACAAAAGAATGAATTGCCAGCCTGAAGATGTCCATAATAGGATGAAACCGGTTCTGCTGAAATAAATAAGTGGAAAAAAGTTAAAAAGTGTTTCAATTTCAATTTTAATCAAAAATGATTGGATTAATTGTTCGATGAAATTCAAAAATTGAAATTAGTTTATTCTGAATTGTCAGTATTTTTGTATACCTACCATGTAAAAAGTTTGAACAAATTATTTGACAATATTTTATGGCAAACATTAACATTTCTTATTGTCCTGAATAATTTTAGATCATCTGCAAATATTAGGACACGAACATCATTGATAATATTCAAAACATCATTAGCAATTCGTGCCTGTTGAATTAATTTATACAATTTATTTAGTTCAGAATGAAAATGAACAAGAATTCTGTTATCGCAAGATGGCCCTCGTTATTTTCGTGGTTCGTAATTCATGATTTGACAAGAACGAAGTGAAAAACATTTTATGGAAACTTACCAGGGTGACAGATAAATTGATCTTTTAATGATCGTCAAAAGGAAAGTTTTGCTTTAGAAAATAACTTTTCTCTTTTTGGCTAACAATAAATATATTGCAAAGATTTTCAGCATTAATACATCGGAACCTTTTGCATCAGGAACTAAGATCATATAATGGTAACTGGATCAATTACAGATAAAAGTCAATACGAAAAAAATAAATCTCAAAACAAAAAATCCACGGGGTTTATGGTAGCAGTACCTATAAATATATTGTTATTATAAATTTTTATATACATATATTTTTATTATATCCGATACCTATATACAAAACGCTTGAAAAAAAAAAACAATTATATGAAATTTACATAGCAGGTGTCCAACGACTGTAAATCCATATTTTCATATGAAGCAGGTACTTTGTGATGTGACGTTATAATTTAAAATAAAACAATTATGCTTTTACAGCGGGGTACAAAAAACGTACTGAGTCCCAAGGGAGGAGTGGGATGTGAGTGCTTTTTATCAATGGTGAACAACTTTTGTATCGGACTTTTTATTTATTATTGAATTTCCCAAAAGTATTAATATACTTTCCAACAGTTATATTATATTATAACAGTTATATTATTTTCCAACAGTTCTACGGTTATATCGATACATTACAAAAGCAGAAACACTACAAAATTTTACTTTGTATTTTTAGGAGTAACAAATGCTTTCTAAATTGGTTTATACGAACCACTTTTCTTTGTTCAGTGTTTTTTTAACTCGGCAGAATGGACTTAAAGGAGTCCCCTCAAGGCCTATGATATGTGTGAATACTAAGCAGAGGTGCTTCTAAGGGAAACACATAAGAGGGTAATATATTATCTTGTATATGCACTTAAAGTGGAGTTGCCTCCCGTTTTATTATGTTACTGATTCACATTTTTGACTTTTGACGAATTCAAAATTCAAAATTTCAAAAAAATTTTTTTTTTCAGGTTTTTCAGGTTAAAAAAAATTAAAAGAAAAAAATTTAAAAGAAAAAAAGAGTCCAAGGGGGCAGTTTCACTATGTTGAGACGTATGGCAAAAGATAGTAACTGAACTCTCTATAGGTAACATTGAAGATGTCGATGCTCAATGCAGAATCGCTAAGCAGTTGAATTGCTCTGTTTAATCGGGCATTCTGAAAGGAAGAAGTTCTCGCTTTCGGAGCATAAAAAAGTGCGTGGGATCTCCCACGAGTATACGCGTTGGGGACATATAGGTTAATCTCCTTCAACATAGGTGGATTCAGTACAGTACCGGAGATCAGCTTAAAAAAATGTTTCCATAAAAATATTTTTCGGCGGGCTTCTAATGTATTAAGATCGAGCATTCCTGTTAAGAACAACGATGGATACAGGAATGGGTATTATGTATATTCCTTAATATACAGGTAACGCATAAACCTTTTTTGTACTCTTTCTATTTCTAGGATATGGTTTTGTGTCAGAGGGGGCCCAAATAATGGAGCTGTATTCCACGATGCTGCGGACTAGTGCTTCATACTTTAAATGTATACTTAATGGTTGTACCTTGTTACATATGTAACACGAACTTATGCACACACTTTTAATACTACACACTTTCAAATTACTGTATTTAGGGAGGTAAAAACTTAAATTCATCCTACGAATTGAATAGTCCCAGCAAATTCCAACCAATTTAGAATCTTTAAACTTCCACCGTAAAAAATAGTCATCAGGCAACAGAAACTGAAAGTAATTTTTGATTTCTGGTTTACCTTTGGTCTGAGTCGTCGAGTTATAGTTTCTTCAAAACAATGGCTATACGCTTGTACCATTCTTGAAGTGAATAAAATAGGTAATTGTAATTAATCATATTTGTTTATCATTAGTTCTCACATTACTTTAGTTGTACACAGGCTTTTCGTGTCATATGGTCTCGTTTTCGAGTTTTATCGAAGGTAGATGTGGAGAGGTAAATCTAGCTTTCAGCCAAGAAGGACTTAAGTTCACCGAAGTATAAATATAAATTACGATACGTAAATAAATAGTCACTGTGATCTAAATAACCTAAGTTTATCAATAAACACCCTGGAGTATTGGAGAATATTGGACCCAGTACGTACAAATAAGGAATGTCTCTGGAGAGAACATTGGAGATATTACAATAATTGAGGGTACTATTTTAAGGCACGTATTAATTGAATCTATTTTTCCATTAATTTCCTTTTAAACGTACCTACAACCTACATACAAACTGGCTGAAGTCTTCTTAAATCCTGTCTACTGTAGATCGTTCAGAACAACCGGTCAGCATGAGAACGCCGCGGCCGCCGAGTGACGTCATCATACCGGTCGGAATTGAAAGAGACTCCGTCCTTTTCCCTTTCATAGCCGGAATGCCAATCGAATAACGCGATAGTTCTACTATTGTATTGTATTACTTAGGCCCAGTCGTTTCGCAGAAATTCACATGTAATAAAGTCATCGAATGGCTATTCTATGACATTTTAAAGATCCCTGTTAATCGCTGATTCTAGGAGCGTTTCAGCTTTCCATCAAATTGTAATGAGCTGAAAAAAAATATCTCCACGAGTTTTAGACGATTATAGAGTTATACCTGAAAAACAAAAATTCGTAACACCGTCCTTTTTATCTTTTGTAAGTGAAAACTTCCTACGCACCGTTGTGATTTGAAACTCGATGAAATGGAAGCGAGCTAACAACTAAAATGAGATAAAAACATACATCTATAGGATTTAGCCTGCAAGAGATTGATTAAATAAAATGCAATAAAATATTTACTTATTTCACGGGTACTAATATAATACGATAAATTCACGGTCCCATGTAAGTCTCCTTTGGTCTAGTGGCATAAAGCATCTGACGAACCTTAGCGGCCATACATTCAGCAGACCAAGGATCGAATCCTACGAAATCTAAAAAAAAAAAATATATATTTTTGTAAAATCAATCTCCAATCTTCAAACAACTCCAAAAGAACAGGCAAAGAAAGCGACATCTAGCGACCCCGAAGAAGAAAACACAAATTCTAATAAGATTACCAAATATACAGGAAAAGGTTCACTGGAATTCGACGACAAAAATTTGGATAAAATCATTCTTCACGTTGATAAAAAAATGCTTCGTAGTCTCCCCTGAAGGTTTCACGTCTACCAAATGTCAGGAATCACTGGCTAAAATAAATCAAATGCGTTTGAATGCTTATCAACTTTCAATCGCTACATGTCCCTTCAGAGGTGGCAATGTTTTTTTTTAATAGTAATACATACTTGTTTATTTTTTTATAAAGTTTCTTTTCCATTTTAATTGCAAACAAACAAATACTAGGAATACCAACAAAATTAATACAATTATGAACTTTATTCGAAAATGTTTGTGTTCCATTCCAATGGTAGCTATAATACACAAATTTTATTGTTCGTTAATCTGGTCGTAAAGCATTTTTAACATATTTTTCGTTACAGCAAAATTCGTAATAATATTTTTATCAAGGATTTTTCAGGAATTCGTTCTCCGCGGTGGGTATAACAAATCATGAGACTCTTTCCTGTTAAACCGACTGGTTGTCAATGACTCTTTAAAATGAATGCAATGTTAGAATGAATTGCCTCCCCGTTCATAGAATCCCTAATAAATTATGGCTTTTTACAGTCGACCAGTTTCGCATGTTTCAAGGAGGTCGCATTCCTTTATATTCCCACCGGGTGACTAGCCGGTTTTACGTCATCCCACCTCAGGCGGAATTTTCTCTAACCGAATCTATCTCCACAGAATTTTCGCTGCCTTTGCGGAACTTATAGATGGGTACATGCGTAATTGGAGACAGGAACTTTTAGGTTAGGGATCTTTTAAGTATATTGTAATAATTAAAGGGTGAAATTTGTTATTCGTTCTTTCTAAACATTGGCTAATAGAGAAATAGATTGAGGATATCAAATTTGTGACTCAGAGGTAAACTAGACAAAGAGTGACAAATCCACGTTTGAAGTAAAACTTCTTTATGCACGCTTGACATGGAGAGTAAGCTGGCGAATAGTTGAGAGGGAGATATAAGTTAGTGAAGATAGAAAGAGCGAGAGTTACGTAGGGGCAAGAGAGTAGCGAGCACACATTTTCTTTCTCTCTTTCTCTCATAGCCTCATATCTAATGCAGGCGCCAGACATGAATTCAAAGAAGTGATCAAATAAGTGTTCACATGTGTGGCACGGGCATTTGCTAATGTTGTCACATGAGTGATCACTTAAGTGCGCTTTGCCGTTCAGTATCGGTTTTTTAGCGCACATCAAAGGGATCAGAGTTCAAATGTTTGCGTGCCTGCCACACTGCGCGAAGCCCAGTTGCGCGAGCGTCGCCGTGGAGACTTGTCGTGCGTAAACAGCCAAACGAACTAACGATGGAGTGGAATAATGAGAGCGTTTTCGAGTTTATAGAGTTGATGCAAGTAGAGCCAGATATAAGGGCATAAAAATCGAAATAACATTTTTGTTTATTTATTTGCACATGAAATAAATAATTAGATGCACATAAATAATATAAGCAAACTGTTTCGACCAAATCGTCGTCCACGTTGTGTAAAGTCTATTTGAAAACTGTGAGCTCAAAGGACTGATAAAATCTTTGAACACTTATCTGGCAGATACAACAATATGTGACCAAATGTGTGCGCAAAGTCTTCAAATAAGTGATCACTTATTTGAACTTCATCTGGCACCTGCATAAGACACAGTGCAGGCCTACTGTCTGTTTCACACTGTAGGAGCAAGAGAGAGCAGTGCGCGCGCACACTTTCTTTCGATGGAGCTAAATCAATTTTACTTCAGTCGTGTGGTTTAAAGCACACGTTTTTTAGATTTTTTGACTTTATGAATCAGAAGAGCGATTCTGTATCTTTTGTGGGTACGGAATCGTTTCCACATGTAATCTCCTGCCAAATTTGTGTGATTGTCTATGGCTTTTTTATGGACTGTCAGCTGTCGTATTTCATCTACTTTTAAACACGAAATGTATGATTATTTATTCCTTTAATGTACGTTTAAAGTTGTATGCTATGGATTTGACATTTGCAAAGTTTCGTTTTACTTTTAGGCACGGATTATGGGAATTACACTTCTTCCAACAATTACTACAAGAAACAACTATTGACGTGCACAAAATAGGTTAAATACAATAATAAATATTTCACGCGTATTTAGACTGAAACTTTGCAAATGTCAAATCCACGGCATACAAATTTAAAAAGTACATAAATAAATTTTTAAAAATCATGTGTACTTGCAGCGTTTCATGCTCTAGTTAAAATACGATAGCTGACATCATAAATAAACCAATCCGTTGACATATCAGTCCGTAGTTTGTAGGAAAAGCATTTTTGAGCCATAGACAATCACAAATATTTGACAGAAGATTACGTACGTAATCGATTCCCTATCTACAGAAGATACAGAATCGCATGGCAGCTCGATTCTACACGGTGGTAAGCCATGGCAAGTTCATTATCAATGATAAATAAATAATCTTTTACGTATTTAATATGTGTCGACTATCGGTCTGGGAGCAAATCTGCTGTTCTGTAAAATTTGTCAAATATGAGATGCCATTTTATTAAAGTCAAGTCAAAGCAACCTTTGTCACCATTCATCATTATGTATGTAGCTTTGAAATGTCCATCTGAGATAAATACATCTATTTTCAGATTGTATCGTCCTGTTATTTGCTTAGAAAATATCCATTTAAGTAAAAAGAAATCGAGTGCAGTTTACACGTGGTAGAAGCGAAACTTTAGCAAAACAATCTCAACCAATACTTGAAAAGCAAGTTCATAATCAATTCGATCAATGATCGCAGACCTCGCGTAACTTCCGTTTCATATCTCACCAATAGGAGCTTTTAAAAGTCACATCATTATCAAAGCGGTCGATGAGCGGTCGATGATGCGTCGCTTTTCGGCTTTTCCGTTTCATTCAAAATCCAAATCACGGCCGTTCGGTAGAAGTTTCACTTCAAAAATAAATGAATATCACATGCTTAAAGGTTGGTTGAATGTTTTGTCAATTGTTGAACAAGAAAAAAGAATTCTTTAAATTGTCGAAACACGGACAAAGACACGACGAGGACCAAGAAATTTCTTTATTTTATTTAGATACTAGCAGACCCGGCCACACGTTGCTGTGGCTAACGAAACACAATACCATTACCCAACCTTTATAAAATCCGCACCACCCGCTTGCCAGCTGCATGCTGCCCGCTGCCTGAATTGAATATTTGAATTTCTCGACTTTTCTCTACTATAATGTTTTTATACATATAAACCTTCCTCTTGAATCACTCTATCTATTGGTGAAAACCGCATGAATATCCGTTGAGTAGTTTAAAAGATCTATGCGCACATACATTTTGAGCGAATTCATCAAATAAAATAATTCAAATCAAATACCTACTTACTCTAGGACATCTATTTTCCAATTTCTTTCTTAGAACGAATTTCAAAAGTGACTAGTACGGCCCGCCAGCCGTTTTAAATCGCACAAAAATATGTTTTCTTTGAATTTCTTGGCTTTTCTCTAGTATAATTTACATGTATTTTACATATAAACATTCCTCTTCAATCACTCTATCCATTTGTGAAAACCGCATGAAAATTCGTTGCGTAGTTTAAAAGATTAACGCGCACATACATTTTGAGCGACTTCATTTTATACTATGTAATGCTGATACTGAAGATTTAGATGTGGTCAAATTAGATAACGTCAACAAAGTGCATTAAAATTCTTCTTAGAAATACAAACTTCTCTTCAATATCATTAAATAGTTAATTGTTTTTATTCAATTCTTATTTTCACCTTGAAACACTAGCTTTACTATAACGGGGTAAGTACAAACATCCCACGCAGTGATATAATAACATTAATAATATGATAACATTTTCTCAGACAGTTCAAAATTGTATGTAGGCTTAAACTGTAGGGTAATTCTTTGAAAGTCTAAACACCTATTTTATGGAATTTTCTCCTTCAAGCGCCGCGGCCTTTCAACTTTTAACATATTCTAACTGCCAAACAACTGTTGATCTTTTTCTCTCTCCGGTGTCGGGCTCATGTTCACGGATTATCTGAATTTAAAGATTATCATTCCCGCTCCCGCTCCTGGGAAATAGAGGTGAAAACGGTGGATGTTTTTTGGTTTAAAGGTTTGGTTTTCTGTGAGAATCGTTCTAAACAATCGACGTTACATTACCTACAACGCCTGGATTTATCAGCTAGCTTTTTTACATTAGCTCCCCTCAGGAAGCCCTGAAGAAAATAATTTCCGTTAGGGCCTTTGTCATTTAAGGGATGCTGTATGGAGAGGTTTTTTTTTTAAAAAAGGTAGTTCTGGGAAGAAAATGGGTATGAGAGGCGGGTAGGAATCTGCGGGTCAGTGTGTCCAGTATGAATCCATCCATCCAGTGTAAGGCGATGGGTCGGGGGATTCCGGTCAAAAGACCTCCCTCAACCAGTCTCTCTCAATAAGACCAGCCACGCAGCAGGTAGACGGACCTGGACAATCACCACACATAGTGAACCACTTGGGGTGTTGGTTATCCAATTAATGGATCCCGGGGCAGCGGTACCCACACCCCCCTCCCAAAATGAACTTGCTACTCTAAAAATGCTTACTACTTGTACAAATAATTGACCTTCGTCCCATCCCCAGAGCACGTATTACAAATATTAAGAAACAACGTCCTCTGGTGTCTGATTGGGATGGTACAATTGTATCGTAGATTATTACGATGAAATAACAAATTGCAAAGTCAAATTAATGTTTAAACACATATTGTAGAGGCTATTACAATGAACAACACAAATATATTAAAACTATTCAGGTTCGTATCTTGAGGCTATTAACGTTTGGGTTATTAGATATGATATTATTTAATGTTGGGATATTATGTAAAGCGAATAGTGGGAAATTTGCACCATGAAAACACAGGGTTGTTATTATTATGACCGTCGTGGTTTCAGATCGTAGGTAGGGGTAGTACGCTAACATTATGGCCCTTATTAAATAAAGTACTTTTTTAAACTAAGTTTTTACGCTTTCCCGTATTTCACAAGCTACCGCACTTCTTCCCAAAGTATTAACTTTTTCAATTTTTCATTATTAAATTATTGAAGATCATTTACCTACCTACTTCATTGTAATATTTAGTCAATGAAGAAGTTGATATCAGCATCTTTCAACGAACTATTACCTAATAGACAAATGCACAAAAAATAAAAAAGTCCACATCTGAGATATGATTTGCGATCCAAGAATGAGAATGATAAAAATGACCAGATGTAATTAGGACCCAATAGCTCAATTGGAAGAGGCACACGTTCCGGTAAGACTGTTGTAGGATATGGATTCGAGACCCATGTCTCAGTTGCGATTGTAATCTTTTTTATTTTATATGTATTCATCCATTCCACGTGTCATTAAATGTATTTTTATTTTATTTTAAATAAAAGTCAGAACATTTACTGATACGAAAAAAAATGTCAAAATTCACAGTTTTTATTTATCCACAATTTCTTGACTAACGTAACAATTCAGCTCACTATTCAAATTCCACCGTATGTAATGGAACTACTAACACTTTTTTTAAAGACATTTTTGTTTCATCACTGTTTTTTTAAAGAATTTTCTTTTATTTCTATTTCTGAACCTGAAGTGTAGCCGAGTAGATTTATATTTTTTATTTATTTTCTGGGATTTGGAATTTCCGGGTAGTGCGTATAATTATTCAATTTCAATATTTCAAGTTCAATAAAATTTTGATTTTTAAAATTAGAACTGATAAGTATAAATCATACCAGACTAGCGATAATGTAGGTATAAGAATCATTTTTATTAATTTAAGTCTTTATTTGAAATGTGTATTTGTTATATTAATTTTTTTTACAAATTTATCTGGCAGGTCAATTCGGATAAACACACTTGTATTAGAAAGATTAAGCTTGAAGAAGATAACGACTTCAAAAGCAGATGACACTACATTAAAAAGACAACTTATTGCACAACTTACAGCTGTTGCTATTTAATGCTTTGACTTGGTTTAGGATAATATGCCAAAATAATAATTCTGCTATTTTTCATCCTTATTTCATTTTGCGTTTATTGCGCATATTTTCCTTGTCCTTCCGCTGCGCAATCACGAAATTCTTCAATTATCTTTACACACGTTTTGTCTTCGGAGTGCGGAACATCAAATAGGACTTCCGCTATTATAGAGCCACCCTTGCGATCCTTTCCCGGGCGATAGGGTGGGTCAAGCCGAGTGACACTTATAGGCTGCAGGGACGGGTAGATATTTTTACTTTACGCCAAACGCGATCATACCTACTTTTATGGATTCATAAAAAAGTGACCGTTATTCGTGATGAAATATAAAAAAAAGTATTTTATAAAGTTTTTATCTTCACGTAAAAATGTGGTTTCGTAGAACTTTTCGTAAAACCCTTGTTGATTTTTCAGCAAGGGCTAGTTTTTTAAGTTGCTTCGATCATGTTTCTGGATTCGTGAATACACACAAGTGACCGTAATCCGTAATGTATATTCTGAAAAATTTACGGTGGTGATTTTTTGAAGTTTTTGCAACCTCATAAATACATATTTTTTTCAATTCTGTCATAAAGTGTTGCTCTTTTTGCTCCAATGCTGCTGTTGCCTCCAATTTTATGAATATTGTGAACTCTTTTGTTTTCTATTTTTATTACTAAAAATACTCAACAATCGACTTTTTGCGTTTCGTACCAAAGCCGGTAGTGGCAATTTTGTAAGCTCCGTTGAACGTAATAAACTTCATCGCAGATCCTAAGCCTATTCGTTGAAGTAATGAAATATTTACTAAAACCTTACAGCGATGGTTTTACAAAGTTTTCAATTCAAGTTTATCTATTTTTAATAAGTTAATAGCAAATTTTCCTAGTCGTCATAAACGTAATAACAATGAAGTACTGTAAAAATCTTTCGTAATTGTGTAAATATGCCTCAATTTCATGACCTCAGAAACAAAGCGGAGATATTAATAATAAAGCTGTCTCTGAGTTTGCCTGTTTGATAAGTATCAGTTTTCTTTATGTTTGCAATATGCAGCCCTATTAACAATACCGTAATAACCCTGGGCGTCTATTGAATGAACCTGCTGGCTTATTCCGTAAATCGACCTGAACCTGTTAAATTGTAACTACTAACGTTTTTTTTTGTTTATATTGAAAAAACTACATAATATTTCTTTGTGATAAAACTTCTTTGAAATATTTTCTACTAAGATGAGTTTCTCCGAACTCTTTTGTCCCCTTTTTGCGATACAATTATTTTGAAAGTAGTTTTTTTGTAAATAGTCTTGTGGATATCTATCGTATGCGCTTTTCTGAGAAATATTTGATGCTTTACTACCAATACAACACTGCAAAAGCATAACATATATGATTTCTTTCCTTTTGGATTACATGCTTATGGATTCTTTGTCGTATCCAAATGGAGAAATCACAGACTAAGCTGAAAGTAATATTCAAATGAAACTTACCTGACTGAGGGCAGTTGGAACTAGAGTGTTTACTTAACCTAATTAATACTAAACATAAATTTCTCCCAAATAATGCAAAAATTTAGAATTTATTTTCAAACCCTTTTTTATTTTCCGATTCCGCTAAGCCGCGGCTACCAGAATTTCTACCGCTTTCTTACATATCCCCCTTAAACACAGCCTTACTAAAAAAAACCACAGCGTGACCGATTAACTGTATTATTGCAATAACATAAATAAACCTCGTATACACTAAAACACGTTTTATTACCAATAACGTTTCTTACGTGGTCACGCTGTTAAAACGCATTGAAGATGTGACAACGTTGTATATGGTTTTAATTTATTAGGAAACAATGTTGTTTTAATTTTTCTCCAAAGGGGCATTATTGGCGCGCCTATGCATTAGTTCTTCGGCCCGCGACAGGCCGCGATGACAAAACAGCTCGGTGTGTTTTATGGCGGGATATCGAAAATTTTGTGATTTTACTTAATAATTTCTATTATAGTGACGAATTTACTCTGCTGTTCACATAATTGATATATTTACCATGTTATTTGTGTGGTTTACATCAGTTTAATCAAGTTATTGTACAAACGCCGTACTTTCAAAGTTGAACTGTCAGAATATTGTTTTTTATAGGTTACTTAAAAGATAAAATTTTCATTTTAAGATCTTTATTTTAAGAGAATTTCTTAAAAGTGATAATTTTTTATAATATTAATATCTATTACATGTGTTCGTAACCGTATCAAAAAAATTAACGTCTTTAGAGATGCAAGAAATCTGTTTTAAATTTCGGTATTTAATTCTAAGTTATTTTTTTGGCAATAAAAAAAAACTTTGAAATTTTTTATTATTTTTTTATTGTATACACGATGAAAAAGTGAGGTGATAGTTTCCTTCCAAATTTATTACATAAAAGGACTGTGTTTTTTAAATTTTGATTTTATTTAAATTTCTCTACATTTTTGTCAAAAATGTTGTGGGAGGAAATTTTTTTCCATTTTTTTCCGAGTTTGAATCTTAAAATATGGCAGTTTTTGAAAGCTAAAGTGTATTTCAAATACACAAATCTAAAAGGTAATTTTATCTAGTTTTCATAAATGGTATTTGTTTTTACGACACCTTCAAAAATAAGAAATATATAGAACATTCAAAAACCTGTGGAAAAATTACAAATATCGTTCGGACATCAACGGTTAAAACAGAGATAAACTACCCTCTCAGGCCGTGGAAACCATGTGTATTTCTTTCAAAGAACAAATTTTTAATTAGTAATGTTTTCACATCCGCGGCCGTTTGTCAATTGAATAAAATTTTCACTGGGTTTTTTAGTAAGGCTGGTAAAGTTTTTAAGCTCTTAGAAAAATATACGTTATTTTTGAAGATAATATCTATACATTCCCTACACCGAACGCAAATTATATGAAATTCCCTCAATAGAAAAAAAATCGCAAAGTAGGCTCCTAAAATTATTATTATTTCCACGTCTGTTTCAGTTATTTTACAAGTTACATGTATGAAAAATTCACTGTTTCATTAAATGCTGTTTTAGACAGCCCCCCAAGAGATTTTTGCTCTATTTTAAACGAGTCGTGTTTTATTAAACATTTTTACAATTGTCGCTACAACTTTACCGGTTTAAAAAATTAGCACACTCTCTCCAACATTCGCAATTTCATATCTCTCCATCTTCTTCTTTTTGAGCGGGGATACGGCGCCTTTAGCCTGTTTGATGCCTTTTAGAATAAGATGTAGAGAGAATTGAGTAGCTAAGGCCTGATGCTTCCAAACATACCGGGCCCAAATGCCACCTTCAGTCGTAAAACCTCTTTAGTATGCCCCGCCCGTACAGTGCGATACTATATTACACCCGGGTTATTAAATAATTAAATATTTTCTCAATTTCATAGCGTTTACACGAGAACGATTTACATATTGACTATCCATTATTATTCGGCACTGTCGGCCAACGTCACGTGAATGAATGTGTTGATACTAAAGTATTCGAATAATTGATGTTTTGTTTCTACATCATTGCTGTTGAATATCAAATATAATGCTTTTGAACTGTGACAAAGGGCTCTCCGCAATGAGCTTTTTGGGTGTAGGTAGGTACTTATTTCTAATTGAGTGGAAAAAATCAATTGAATAAATCTCTTCACAGAGCATACAAATAAACTACAAAAAGCCCCTATTATACGTACTAGTTAGTTAATTTTTTTTTTAATATATGAATACTGCACAAGAGTCCCAACTGCTCCCGTCTGGAGTCAGTAAGACTATGGCATCCCCAATTTTGGTACGTTGTGAGGTTGAAGGTGGTGGGGAGAGGAAGGAGATAGGGAAGAGGAAGATGGGGAAGTACCTGGCTATTCAGATCTGATCACGAAACACGGCTTAAGCCATTTCAATCAACGTTTCAATTTTGAATGGTGGTGTTGCAGGGCGATACTGAGGGTATCTTCCACTCTTGAACGTGCCACAAATATACTACTAATCATATTAGGTCCTTACATATGAAATTGGCGTTTTGTATAGGAGGAACATAAAGTCGATTTTTTTTTAATATAATATATTTATTTAATCAAAGTATGTACCATTGCTGCTATCTATGCACTTTTGCCATCTCATAGGTAGTTCATCGATCCCTTTACTAAAAAAACCATTCGGACGGGAATCAATAAAATCTTTGAAGGCGGTTTGGACTGCCCCATCGGAGTTGAATTTTTTCCCTTGCAAGAAGTTATGCAAATTTCGAAAAAAAATGGTGATCTGTTGGGGCAAGGTCCGGAGAGTACGGTGGATGCCTTAGACATTCCAATTGAAGCTCCTCTAATTTGGTAGCCGTCTGTTGTGAAGTGTGTGGTCTAGCGGTCAACGCGGGTTTGTTGATTTGCTTCACTCAATTCGTGAGGTACCCACCTTTCAAGCTTTTTCACCTTCCCAATTTGCTTCAAGTGGATTAAAACAGTTTTATCACTAACACCGCTGCCTGCAGCTAACTCGGACGTGGTTTGCGATGGATCCGCTTCCACAATTGCCTTCAATTCTTCATTATCAACTTTGGTCTCCGGCCGTCCACGGGGCTTGTTCTGCAGGTCGAAATTTCCAGAACGAAAACGTTGAAACCAAAAACGCACTGTGTTTTCTTTTGCGGCACCGTCGCCATACACATCATTAATCCTTCGAGCCATTTCTGCAGCACTGGTGCCACGGTGGAACTCGTACTCGTAAATAACGCGATATTTCAAGTTTTCCATTTTGTAAACTAAGTGACCCAAAGAAAAAAAAAACAATTAAGGAAAAAACAAATGAATTATAATTTTCGAAATACAAATACATGAGTAAATAGCTGTATAAATTTGGATTTGGAATTCCTAACCAAAGAGAAGATATTTAAGATCAAATTTGCCGTAGGCAAAACGCCAATATCATATGTAGGGACCTAATATTATTTTAAATGAAGAAATTGTACAAACAATCACATAAAATTTATTTGCCACGCCGGGATTCGATTCATAGTTTTATTAGTGCGAATAAAACAGAAGACGACTTGCCAACGCCGCGCCGCGCGTCATGCCAATATGACCGTAAGACACTATTCCAAACCGCTCCCACAAACAGAAGAGTCCCGAAGGAAGTGTGAGTGACTTTCAGTGGAGAAATTTAATTAATATGGAGAAGAAATACTTTTTAAAAATAACATGGGTCTCATTTTGACGACCCTAAAACGTTAAACAAAATCTATTAAAGCACAATTTAGAAGAATTTTATATTAATTTTGTAACTCGTGTCACAGCAATTGACTAAGTATTTTGGTAGTCTAACTAATTAATTAATTTTCTTTTTTGAAAAGAAATATAAAATGAATGTAAAATAATATAAAAGGAATATAAAATAACTGTAAAATAATTTTATTTGTAAAGTACCTACGTAGATATTTTTAATCTATTCCTTGAAGACTTTGAATAATGACAGAATTACCACGTTATTTTATTAGTACAAAAAAACTCTTTTTTTTAACGCTGCACGTGTAATAAAGTCGTTAGATTAGTTAGTTTTAGTTTTTTTTATACATTTTGCTTTTTTATACATTAGACGGAGTTTTTTATACATTAGCCTCACACAGGCCCTGAAGAAAATAATTCCCCACAGGACCTCTTTCATCTTTGGGGATGCCCCGTAGTGAATGTTTTTAAGAAAAGATGGACAGGAAGTTCTCGGAAGGAAAATATATGAGGGGTGGGTAGGAATCTGGATGCCAATTTGTTCATTAGTGATGCAGCGTGAACTTACCCCTCCCACTGCGTTTCAAGGCGACGTTTCGACCGTCTTGCTGGAGAGGTCATAAGGTCTTAACTAGTCTCTCCCGATCCGGCCTGCCATGCAGCTGGTGGGCAGATGTATCCACCGCCAAGACCCGGACAAACCTCATCGCATGATCCCGGGCATCCCTGCTCAGTCACCAGACTCAGTGATCTGAACCACAGAGGTGTTGATTGTCCAATAAATTTTTCCGGGGACGGCGGTACCCATACCCGCCTCCCAAATAATATTTAATTTTAATTGTAAATAACTGCAATTCTGCACAAAATTATTTGTCTCACGATAGTGTGAAAGGCGCGACATGCATGTTTAATTGTTTAAAAAAAAAATTATTAGATTTTTTTTTAATTATGTGGGAATATTTGAACGCTTAGTGTGGCAATACTTTAAATAAAACTATTTAATTATCTAGCTGAATGCAGTTAGGCATTCTCTGCGACGCTTCGCAGTGAACGCACCCTCTCACTCCTCTCACTCGCCCTCTATACAGTAGCATCCGTTTCGATCGACCGGAAACATATTTCCCTAACATGTTCACTCTCACCCCATCCATGGTATTCGATTTGCTCTCAACGGTAGACTGCGTTTTTAACCCCCCAATATTGGTGTCTGCCGTGATAATTGGGAAATTTTGTCAGGCGGAAGGAATAATTATGGAAATGGGGGAATATGAATATTGCGATGCACCTAATTAGCTAATCGAGTGGATTAATAATTATTCCCATCAGAAACCATTCTAGGCAATTTTTTAATAAATTTGGCCGTACTACTTTACTGAGAATTTGTTTACCGTTAGGTATCGTAATATCACGCTAACTCTATAATTAATTTGGGAGCGAGTAAGTGTACCGCCGCCCCGGGAACCATTAATTGGATAACCAACATGCCATAGGTCTTTCCTGGTGGTTCGCTACGTTTGGTGATTAAACAAGGGTGCCCGGGTTCATTATAATATTAACATTCATACAATTCGTTCTACTCCAATCAGATTAAATTTATTTTTGAAAGTTAAATAGTCCCAAGTCTCTAAGTCAGAGGGTTCACGGCATCCACGATAGGGGAATTTTATGAGGCTGCAGGAAGAGGGGAAGAGTTCATTTGGGAAGTACTTGGCTAATCAGATTTCATCACAATCAATGGGAAAAGCTATTTACAACAATCCGTTTTGATTCTGATGGTGGTCTATCACCAGAATAACACTGAGAATATCTACCATTGAACACCGTTTTATCAATAATACAGTTTGCAATCTTGTGTACCGCTTTAAGAATATGAAGGCATTTTGAATACACTTTTAGAAGCAGTGTGTTTGTATAAAATTGTGGGGTAATTACTAATTACTACAACTAGGTAACTCCGAAACTAGCTTTTACGAGTTCCACGCAAAACCAAGCCTTTATTTTCTCACCAAAGTATGCCACATCACATATTTTATGTTTATTGCGTACAGGAGTTAAAGGAAATAAAAGTAAGGTTTTGTAACTTCAAAAAGCTGATTTTGGAGTCATCAAGTTGTAATAATTATCACGCGAAATAATGTGCTTTACAATAAGATAAAGTGAATCGTTAACTACATATTATTTTTATTATTTTACTTCAACTGAATTAGTAGTCAAGAATCTTACAGTTCTTCCACCAATGTTTTCCAAATCGTTGATCAAACATTTGACCAATTATTTTTTGTTTGTCCACGGCGAAACATTTTCTACCAGCCTGAGCATCTGATCTTTGAAATGCCATCGTTAAATCTCGTTTTTATTTTCTTTGTTTGGAGCGTTTATTTTTAGTTTTTTACTACAATAAATGACTTTTTAATCTTTCAACGTTTTTGCCCAGAGATATTTTAGTTGAATACTCGTAATTTTAAATTCGTCCTTTGTTGGAAACGTGAAAACTGTGGGAAGGAAGTACTTTACGAATGTAAAAAAAATGGCCAGCAAATCACAATCGCTAGGCTCAGGTGGAAGTCGGCAGCGGTAAAGGTCGAATGTCATGTACGCCCATATTTTTAGCTATCTCGTTAAAGGGGGTTCTTTCTCAATTCTAAGCCGTTGTAATGAATTTTCGCAGGATTTCATTTAAACTTAAGCGTTTGATGGTGAGGTGATAAGGCACACATGTATCTGATTGTGGTATGAAAGGCGCAATTGTGAATTTTAATAATATTTTCTCTGAGCGTTGTTCTTCCGAAATTTGTTTAAATTTGGCTTTACGAGATTAATATGACTGCATTATTTGTGATAAATATAATAACTTTAAGTAATCGAATATTGGTTTCATAATGTAGAATAATTGAGATTTCAAGGTAAAGGGCTAAAACACCCTATAAAGAGTTGAATATATTAAAAAAAAAATCTGTTTTAAACTTCAATTGTCTCGAACAAATATTTTAAGTATATTTTTTTCAATTATGTGTAGGTTCAATTATCAGTGATCTAATTAAAGTCATTAAGCGATTTTTAAAAAACGCTGCTCTTTGCCACAATCCTCAAATGTGCCTTCGGCCAATTTCCTCGCCGAGTTGCCAAAGTAAGTTTCTAATTGAAATGATAGTAGCAAGCAGAGCTTCCCTCCTTATTATCCAACTTTATTGTTTTGGCTAGATCTTTTGTTAACTTTCCCGCACGTCCTAACTTAACAAGTTGCTATTCAAACATGGGATCTTTAATGAAAAGGGTTGTTGGTTTCTCTTATTTTAATTAAATTATTCGGGAAAACGTACAGTAGCACACACATGGTCATGTTGACGTAAACTTGTTGCTTGGTTGCATCAACCCGTAAAGTTTCCGCTGGTAATATAGTTTACAAAAATATGAAATGTGGAAAAGGCAATTTATTGATAATGTAATTGAAAAAATAATATTTAATATGTTATACTAGATTCTAATAAACTCTAATTAAAACAAAATAAATTATTACAATTTGCTTTTATTTATCACTTTCTTTACGTTATATTGTTATAGTGAAATCTGGTGTTTTTAATTTTAAAAAAATAACGTCTTAGAAATATTTAAGCTGTTTAATTAGATGCGATTAGAATACATCTTGGCTTTTGAAATAAGAGTAATCAAGTCTTTTTCAAGTCATTGTATAAGCCGAGAATAAAATAAATATGCAAACCTAAAACACTTCTCAGTTCAAAATCTCCTACTAACGAATCCCTTTTCGGTCATGATTTTATGGTATAATGTGGCAAATTAAGTTATGTAGAAAAGATCGTAAAACATTCAAGTGTTTGTGTCTGATAAATAGCACAAAATAAAAAAAAAAACGAGTGTGCTTTAAATCACACGACTGAAGTAAAAACTTATATCTCCCTCTCAACTTCCGTTCGCCTCGCCCGACCGTTCGCCTCGCCCGATCACACTCTTCATAACGCTCTCGTCACGCATTCACCAGCTTACTCCCCAAGTCAAGCGTGCGTAAAGGCCCGACCGTTCGCCTCGCCCGATCACACTTTTCGTAATGCTCTCGTCACGCATTCGTAAGCTCGCTCCCCAAGTCAAGCGTGCGTAGAGAAGTTTTACTTCAATAAAATAAAACACTCTTTTTGGCGAGGTGGTTAGTTAACAGGTGGTTAGTTTTAAGCGGTAATTTCAACCTTGTGGCCACCTACGTAAGGAGTGTTATCGCTAGCGGTCCAATTTCGAATGTTACACGACATGGTGTTTCGCCTTAATTATTATCCTTGTGATTTATGACCGGAAGATAAATAGAAAGTACAGTATTTTATAATGTTGTGTGCAGTTGGTTTTTATTTTTATTTCAAAAATTTTTATGTTACAGTTTTTTTTTAAATTTCTTTAACTACCATACTAGGCTAATGCCCATGTTGTGTTGTGTTGCCCGTTTTGATTGTGAGATGTAAAATTCAAAGTCGGTTTTAGCGTGTTTCGTACTGGATGGTGGAAATGAATTTGTTTGAGAAGGTAATGTGAACAGCGTTATTGATGATTTTGAACAGACATTTTTGGTCGGATATATATATATTTCTTTCATCTTCTAATGATGATACTTAGGTATGGAATGCTTACGTTTCTTTTTATTGGTCACGTGAACGATATGACTTAAAACCGTGCTTTGACATAATATAAGTACAAAATTATCTTTAAAAAATCATTTGAGAAAAATAAGTTTCCTTAGACTTTTGAGACAGTCTGTACTGTTCCTTTTGAGTTGGAGTTCCTCCGAGAATGGTAGTCACTGGTATTCCTGTTGACATGAAATGTAATCGTCAAAGTTGAGCGAAGTTCAATTGTTCACTGCATAAGCGGAATCCATATAAAATCTACCTACATCCTACATCTTACTAATATTATAAACGCGAAAGTTTGTATGAACGTATGTATATTTGTTACTCTTTCACGCAAAACTACTGAATGGATTTTAATGAAATTTTACAATAATATAGCTCATACATCAGAATATCAGAATAACATATATGCTATAATTTGTAAAGGTAGCTAAGAAGGGGACGCGGGAGGGGAACGGGGACGCACGGAAAAGGTGATTCAGGGAGAAACAATGCATTTCTTTGAATGTGGCTTTGCAACTCATGCTGGGAACCAGCCAGTTAGAAATAATTTTCTTCTGGCAAGAGATATTTGTGTCGTGTAGATTATTTAACCAGAAAGTTAAGCTAAAGTATTCCATTGAGTAGGAAAATGATTATGCATGATTTTAATAAAAAAAATAATTTTCATTATTGGTGCATTTTAAGTTCAATAGTGAAAAGCTCTTAATTTTTTATGTATGTTATTATCTAACTCGTACGAATAAAAAATATTTACTATTTTATTAATTTTATATATAAATTTCTGGTGTTCTTTTACTTCAAGCAGGATTCTGAATCCAAGACAGATTAAAATCGTAGCCGGGAGTTCGTGAAAATCTTCTGCTCTCATGTGATCGTGAAATCTTCTTCTCTCTCTAGGTACCCACGCCCGTCCATGTTCGTGGGTTTAGCTCGATCGAACATGTTAATTTAAAACTTTTGCTCGTCGTTGGGTTCACACGCTCCAGAGGCGCACTATTGTGTTGAGGCAAGACGGCGTTCAGGCGGCTCAGATATCTGTGAACAAATATTTATGATCAAATGTCAAATCTGCTGACTTCATATTCCATAAGCATTCTTATTCACGATATAAATTAATAAAACTTTCAATAAAATCGCGACGATAATACCGATTATCCAGTTTTGTTCTCCAATGTCAATGACAACAAGCGCATCGGACTCAAGACGGGCGTCCTACATGTTCAATGCGTTGTCTACAGGTTGAGACATACTCGATCGAATTTCTGTCAAACATCAACAAGAATTACGATCCTAAATCTTTTTCGCGTCAAGCCAACGCACCGCTCGCTTTTATGCTCGTTATCGACATGAAATCATCGAGCGAAACGGTACACACATTGAGACATGTTCGAATGGGCATAAAACCATTGAATGTGAGCGGACGTAGAAACTTAGCAAACCTTTTATAAAAAAAGCGATCAAAAATATTAAATACCATAACTATGACACACTGCCATCATAAATTATCGTCAATATTACTTAGAACGCCTTTGAGGCAACATAACTCTCTTCCATGAAATGCGTTGCATTCTACTTGAAACTCAATTCACCCTGTAGCGCACTCCGAAACGATCCACCTTGCAACCAGCCGGATACCATTTATCATAAACGAATCATTACTCAAAGTGGCTTTGTTTACTTGAATATACTTTTAATCAGATACTACCTATCTTACCCTCTCCTTCTGATTCCCAACCCTATTTCTCAATCTCTCCCTTATTACCATTACTGAAAAACCAGAAATTCCAATCTTCCTATTCAACTTTTCATTCCTCCATGTTTTCATCGTTTTAACCATTCTAAATTAGAAACGCCTTTGTTTGGTATTCTCATTTTAAAAAGAACAACCGAAATTACAGAAAATCCATTTCCACGAAGTTGTTCGACTTTACAAAAATCATCCCAAATCTCTAGAACAGAACGACACCCTTCCAGACCAGAAAAACTTGTGTTATTTTTAAATCGAAGATAAGCCCATTTTACACGACAAAAAGCTTTTCCAATTAATTCATCCCGTGGAATAGATATATATACGTAGGTTCAAGAGAAAAAGCACCTTCATAAATCTTTTTCGTGGACCCGTGGGCTCTTTCATGTTTACCTTTAATTTCCTACCTGCCGAACCCTTGTTTCAGAATACTAGTAAACCTAGTCTTTATTGTTACACAGACATTACACATCTACAAGGACATGCATACAAAGTCTGATAAGTCACCGTCAAAGTAATATTATCATTGCATCATTGTCTATGTTTAAATACATTCACCTATTCGGGCAACCGATTAAATTTTAAATAAAGGTTCTCGTACCCCGAATTAGATAGAGCATTCCTCAGAAGGAAGAGTAACGGATTCAGGGAAATTTCATTACCGAATAGAGAAAGAATAAAGTCTTTAACAAAAAACAAAAGCATTAAAGGATTTATGAATTATCAGTGGTTGGTTCGTACGAATAATGATGGATTGAATTTATGAGCTCCGTAGAAGAACGGTAAAATGTTTTATTACGAGCAGTTATTCCACGAGTTCCATTCTAGAGAAATGCTAGTAAATTTTATTTAAATGATTTTGAGGACAAATTTTTCCACATATTCAATCAGGATATTTTTAAACTTCAAGTGAGTGCACGCTCTGTCGATGCTTTAGTTGTGGTGATCGCGAGGTGAAAAGAGAAAATGTTCTACAACTACTGTCTCTTCCGCCTACGCGGCTAAAGTAAAGTTGTAAAGTTCGGTTTTATTTCCTCTTAGTTCTCCAAGACAGCAGAACAGTTCTTTATCGTTGAGCAATAAATTAACATTTTGTGTGTGCAGTGCCAGTGCCAGGGCCCTAAAAGCTCGGCCTGATGGTCTTTTAATAAATTTCTAAACTTTAGAGGACACTTACTACCTATTTTGTTAATTCTTTACTGTTTTTTCTTTATCCGAATTTAAAACTAAATTACAAACCTTATTTATGTTATTTTATAACCGTCGATACGAGAAACAAAAAAGACCTGACATTGAAGCATGCCGATGATTATCGTCATGCTAAGTATCAAACACCACCAAGTTGCCAGCCAGTTATATAAGAGTTTAGTAAGATGAGAGCCAGATTGGAGTTTAGTAAGAAATAAAGACGGGGGGCTGCTGTGCGGAGATTCCATTTGCAACGGTATGAAAGAAAATCACGTGTTTCTTTAATCCACACTAGGCAACCTTGTGCGATTGTCAGACTAAAAAATTACTGATATTTTTGCAAACTCAAGTTTTTTTGTTAATGTAGACATTTTAATTTTATACTTACGTACAACTTTATTTCTCTTTTACTAAAACCTAAGCCTCGCAATAATCCTAAGTTGATTACTTCCTTAAGAGGAATATAAACGCTAGAAATATTTCGAATCTCCTGCCTGCAAAATTTTAAAATCGAGGCTCGTAAGCGAAAAAATGGTTTTTATTTATTTTGTGCATGCTTTTATAAGAACGAAAAAAGTTAGAACATGGAAAAACCTCAAAAATAGACTTAGCCATAAAGGGGTATTTAAAAAAAATTGTTTCTTTTATTATTTCATAGTTAAGTCATGAAAAAACTTTTTTTTTTATGGTTTACGCTTATATTTTTTGTTACGTAAATAATAATTTTATTGTAATTCCAATACATAGAAAAGCTAGTAAAAGCTTCGATTTATCCGTAGCATATTTTTTGATGTTCATACTGTAAGCCGATTCGTCGTAAAGATTAATCAAAATAGTATCTAAATAGGATTTCACGTATATATTCATCTTAAGTTGAATTCTTTGGTGGTTTAACTTTCTAAAATACGATTTTTTTTTTCTTATCACTAACGCAGATATTACCAAGGACAATCAATAAATATTTATGAAATCTCTTGCCTTACCAAGTCTGGCGTCTCTTCGATTTAAGTTTTCGAGATATTTTTATATTCCGTCATTCTATACCAATTTCAATTTAAGAATTACTAACATTATAGATCCTCAATTACTTCTCAATTTTTTAGCTGCCACCTTCTTGGTATTATAATTGCTAAGTTCTACCCAAATTTTTTATTTCATATTTTCATTTAAATTTGTTGAAATATAAATTTTGCAACGAACTTTATACGTGATACTTAATAAAATGAATCTGAAATGCCCGAGGTACCGCGCCAAACAACGGGGTCAAAGAAAGATTTACCTGACAGTTAATCCTACGCCACTGAACCCCCGTTTTGCTTATCCATGTTTTCGATTAGATTGCTCACTGAGTTTGTCAAATCCTGGGAGTTTCGATATCTATTTCAGGAATCCACTTCCTTTGACGCCATTTGCCAAAAAAGATTCACCTATTTACATATGTAAGCGTTTTATATATATATATATATATATATATATATATATATATATATATATATATATATATATATATATATATATATATATATATATATATATTAAAATATTTATTTATTAATGCCCTATTGGGAATGGAATTTACATTGGAATTCTACATGGAATTTTATTGTGGTATAATTAAAACAATATATGTACGAGTACATTTTTACGCAACATCGCGTTCATTGGTCAAGTCATTGTACGTAATATACTTTCGTATCGGTGAACGATGGACCAGAGGATGCAATTTTTTGCCATGAGTTGTTAAAATCGACTGGTCAGTGGTTGAGTGGGCATAGCGCTTGGGTCCCACCCGGGCGTCGCGTGTTCGATTCCTCGGCTGGCTAAGTCCTCCATCACAACACAAGCAACATTTTCGGCTTTCTGTGGTGGCAGTAGGAGATTTTCAAACATTGTTGGGTTATTCGTAACCCGGGAATGTTTGTCTTTCTTTTTAAAAAATAAGAATGGTTTGTGTAGTGTGAAGTTCAAAGTAAGATTGTAGAAGTATATTTTGTAAGTTTGTACAGCGCCTTTGAGGTGATTTTTCATAAAAACGGCGTCATATAAATCATGCAAATATTACTATTATTATATATTAGTTACAGTGTGTAAGTATAAGAAGTAGTAGGTAAGAGTATAAATTATATCGTAGTATACACATGTTAGCATAACACCACATATCTATAATAAAACCAACACAAATTAGCATATAAACTAGTCTCGGTGCGAGCTCGTACTGACGTCATCGACATTCGCTCTCTTTTTTCTAGCGTGTCTTGTTTGAAAACGAAAAAGACAGAATATACTAGAACGATGACATCATGTATGATTTCTCGTTGTGACTAGTATAAGTAGGTACCTACGTAACCAAACATTATTTCACAATATGTCGTTGTATAAGTCACCCGTATTTGTTTATATTTAGGCAGCGTGCTATTTATTTCCTTCTAGCTGGTTCCCGGCAAGCGTTGCAATGCCATATTCAAAGAAATAAATTGTTACTTCCTGTATTTCCTTTCACGTGCGTCCCCGTTCCCTCCCGCATCCCCTTCCCCTCCCGCGTTCCTCTTCCACCTTCCCCGCTTACCCTCTCCTCTCTCCCACTCCCCCGTCTCGCGTTCCATAAATTCGGTCCCAGTACATTCAGTTTTCAAACATCTCGCGTGCCACCTACAACAATTTTTTTTATTCAAATTTTCATTTTTCATATATTACAAATACTCATTTTCGTATATTATAAGAACAATCAATCTAATTTCGTACCTAACTCAGGTAGCTATTTAAAATATCTATAATTTAAAAAATCCATAGACAAATCTATGGCTACAAAAAAAACAGCTACCTGCTAAATTCACATCCATCAAACGCGCGAACTGTCAAACGTGCGAAGTTAAAATAGTAGGTAATTTTTCAGAAATTATGCAATGTTCTGCTCAATTTTCTTAATTTTCCTTAACCTTAATTTTTGTTGAACCTTCTACAAAGTATTAGAAAACTTTGAAAAACGTTCAAGTTATGGCGTGACCAAGGGAATCAGGGATTCATTTTTTATATATATAATATATAGATTTAGCTGTTTTTTTAAATATTCTAAGCTTATATAACGGAAATATTTTTCTATTATGTGCCTGATGATTGTGTTGAAATTAGTTATCACTTATTAGTTATAATATTTCAAATGAAAAAGTAAGTGCCTGAATTTATTGAATTTTCATCGCCAATATAATTTATTTGTTATATAAGTATGACCTTCTACAATAGTACAAGCGTGGGATGGGCATTTTAAATATATTACTTTGTACTTAACACAAAAATGATTCTGATTCCTACTAATTTCTTTTTCTTCTTCAAGTTCCACGCGAATTGAAATATATTTTTTCTCCAGAATTCACTCAGTTTACAAGCGTGGGCTGAAGAAATACCCTTGGATGGAATATAAGGTTTTATTTTTATATAGTATGTCTAATTCGGTTCCATGCCAACTTTGAATGAAACCAACTCAGAACCACCTCAGAAAGGTCATTAAAACCTATGAAAAAATAATTTTAAAATAGCTGGTAAACCTTACCTAAAATAACCAACTTAACCAATTTTTCTATCATCACTCTTAATGGCCTTTCTGAGACCGAAGAACTCCTGGATGACTCAATGCTCCAAAATACTTCAGAGAAACGGCCTGGATGAAGGCGATACCCAGAACTGAAGAAACTACAACCTGAGAACGAGAAGAGTCGACCCCGACAGCCTACCTAGGCAATGAGTTGGGACAGCGCATGGAAGAAGACTCTAAATGGCCTTTCTGAGGTGGTTCTTAGTTGGTTTTATTCTGAGTTGGCCAGTCACCGTTTGGAAGTGCATCAAGAATTGTAGTTTTTTTAAATTCGATGGCCAAAGAAACAGAATTTGCCAGAAATTAATTTTCAAAAGTTTTTGAAGTGAAAACTTCTTTAGCACCGTTGTGATTTTAAACTCGATGAAACAAAAATAAAAAAAAGTGTGTGCTTTAGACCACACTACTGAGGTAAAACTTCACTTATATCTCCCTCTCAACTTCCGTTCTCCTCGCCCGACCGTTCGCCTCGCCCCATCACACTTTTCATAACGCTCTAGTGACACATTCACCAGCTTACTTTCCAAGTCAAGCGTGCGTAAAGGCCCGAACGTTCGCCTCGCCCGATCACACTTTTCGTAACGCTCTCGTCACGCATTCACCAGCTTAATCCCCAAGTCAAGCGTGCGTAAAGAAGTTTTACTTCAAAAAAGCAACAGTAAAAAGAGACATATCTACATCAACAGGATTTAGCCAGCTATACAACGTGTCCGGAAACTCGTAGCACAAGCGGGAAATTGGTGAATCTACATCACGTAGAGATCCCAAAAAACTTATTTTTTTCGATCTCAGCATTTCAATTTTAATATATATTTTTTTCTATTTTTCCATTTTTTCGGCAACTAAAGGGTTAAAAAAAATTTTGAGCCTGGTTTACCCTTCGATGCATTTTATAAGATATTACACAGCTGAAATTAACCCCCTAGTGAAATTTTTTTAAAAATTTAACCAAAAAAATTCCAACTTCGGACCCGATTTACTCGAAAATGAAAGCTCAAATCAAAAAAGTTATATCACAAATCGACTCCGAATGTGATGTAGATTTGCCAGTTTCCCGGTTGTACTACGAGTTTCCGGACACTGTGTATAGTATAATCGCCTCTTCGTAGTCCCCCACTATTATCTACTTTTTTCTGAACGTTTCACTTCTAACGCGTGTGAATTGCACACTCTGTTTTTTTTTGTTTTGACACGAACGTAGATGCCTACTATTTTTTATTTATTACTTATTTCGCTTTCGCATTAAGGGTGATCATGGCAATTCTTAAAATTATGTACGAATTTTTAAAATTAGTAGCATTTTCACTCGGTAAAGCTAATAAAATTTATATTTGGTGATTGAAACAATCATCCCTAAAATATAATATTGGAAGAATTGAAGTATGTTCAATAACCTATTTTTTTCACTGCATAACATCTTTAAGTTTTGTTGACTTTCTGATGTTTACAATTCGATTGTCACATTTCCACAAACCCGCATGAACTATATCCGCGACCCGCTGACTCAGATAAAATGCTTATCCCATTGTGCTGTAGAGGGTGCCAAATAACATTTCGATGAAAAAAAATCATGCGTCGACACATATTTTTTCGCGATTGAAATATCTTTTTGTATTCTTAAACCACACTGCCGATTTTTTGGAATATTATATGTTTATCGAATCTGATACATTTCAATGTAATAATTCTATCAACATGTCAGCAAAAACAGAAAAGAAAAAATGCCGGTATCTCTATCTTGTCCATTTTCATCACAGCACCTCGCCGCGTGAATAATCGTCGCGTATGATGAATCACAGCGTTGTTTTTCGGTTCGTGGCAAAGGAGAAAATAAAGGAAATCTCAGAAAACATGTGAAAAATAAGAATTACAGGCTGAGTTGTTTTCACTTAACTTACCTCGCTTCTTTTATCTCCTTCCTCTCCCTTCTTGTGATCGTTCATTGTCAATTTCTCAGCTGGGGAAAGTTTCTTATCGCAGCTGTAATGAATCTTGACTGGCCCTTTGTTCCCCAAAATGTTTATTACTTTCCCCCTAGCCAAATAGCATTTTTCTGTTTGTGTAAAAGTACCTCTTGGAATTCAAACACTTATTTCCCTTTTATTTTTACATAAAAATGGTTTCATTGTCAGGTGAATATTTAATAATGGGCTTTTTTGCCTAGAGTAAGATTCTCATTTTAAAGTAGCTGTTCATTGTGTTAACTTTCGTTTTAATAGGCTTCGTTGTGAAAATGTAATGTTTCTATCTACCTATAATACAAACCTGTTAAATATAATAAATTATGATGATAATATTTTATAATTTTAATTTCTAAATTTTTTTTTAATTTTTAGGTTATCAAGTTAAATTTTATGAATCCCAATTAAATTTAATGTTTTTCTTATACAATTATTATAATGTCTGACAGTAGTTTTCAGCCCTAAAGGAAGAAGAGAGTAACTAGCAACAAATTTAAAAAAATTGAATGCCATTTGGGGAAAAGGCTGTAGTCTCTCTAAATAATTTACACAAAAGGCAGTAAGTAGGTACTATTGTAAATACACCTAAACTGTTAATTAAAAAAATCTACAAAAACAACACAAACATCTTAGCAAAAAAGCAAAACGTGTGTTTTTCTTAGCTAAATGACTGTGAATGTTCATACCTAAAGTAGTTTGCTTATTTGCTAAGAAATAAACCGTGATAAAGAAATAATCACCCTGTGATTTGATAACTGTTTTTCTACTTTATTTAGTCTTTTTATTATTGATACATTCACTAAAAAGCCAAAGCAGGTGGTACATGGACAAGAGTAGCTAATGATAGACAGAAATGGCGACAGTTGGAGGAGGCCTTTATCAACTAGTGACTTACAGACAGGGAGTCGATGCATGATGAGTGTTATAAATAATGTAATGTAATTTACTATTTGAGTAAAGGCTATTATTATTATTATTATTATTACTAATTTGTAATTAGTAACTGTGTCAATATAAAAAAAATGTCATAAAGTATTTTGAAAAAGGACAAACCTTCACATATACAGATGGTGAAATAGTTAAGATGAAAATTTCCACATACTCGTAAGTGCCAAGTCTCAGCTGCAGAAGTCCAGTTGAGGAGATTCCATGGTTCCATGCCATTTCAGGTCAACTCAACAACTCTTTGAAAAATCATTAAAAGCTATGAAAAAAGCCGTTTACTACCTAACGTTACCTATATAACCATATTTTTAAATATTTTTTATCATAACTCTTTATGACCTTTCTAAGGTGGTACTGAGTTGGTTTCATTCTGAATTGGCCGGTCACCGATTACACCATGCAGTACTTACTTTGGAAAAGAAATTGTGAAGACATATAAGGAAATCTATAAAGAAAAAATGTTGAAGCCCCAAAAAAAATGGTAGGTATGTCGCGAGATACCTGAATTTAAAAAATAAATAAATATATGATTCAGAAACTTGAGCCACTGATAGCCGAAAATCCGAGAATTATTTGTAAAAAAATGCAAACCGGTAATTTTTAAGTTTTGATGAATAAAGTGTGCGTTAAAAAAACTAACGTTAGATTAAAAAAATTAAAAAATCGGTTCGGACATAGGGTGCTCAAAACTTTGGATAAAGAAGGAGGTAGATACGGCATAATACTCCAAAAATAAATCATGATAAATTAATAAATTTAAAACTCAACACAATAATGTTCTAGAAACTGACGGTCTTTCAAATGAACGGTTTTTCAATGCAAAAGTTTGAGAATGGGGCATGTTAAATTAAATATAAAGAAGGGCCTGAGTCACTTACTAAAGTCAATAAAAGTGATTCCCTTTTTATGTTATTTTGGGAGGGCTTAATCATGAACATCTGCTTTGTTGTAGACAGACAACTGTTTTCCCGGGAAACTAAGTTCATACTTTTTATTCAATTTCGTCTCACTTCCCGAGAAGATCTCATCCATCTGTTCTATTTTATTTAATCCGATCATCTCGTCTAGCTTGTAACAGGTGTTGGCTACTGACATTGGAAAATTAAATGTTTCATCAAACATTTTCATGATAGCAAAATGCTATTATTTTTATGATAATGAAATGTTTCACTAAAATAACTTCTGTTTTATGCTCATTACCTATCTACAGCATTTGTGTAAGTTACGTTGTTATAGGAAAACATATTTGGTTTGGCGCTGGTTTTGTTGTAAGAAAATTCGAGTGCAGTTTACACGCGGTAGAAGCAAAACTTTACCAAAACAATCAATGGCAGTATCTCAATGGCCCAGTCACAGTTTAATTTCCTTGCTCCGAAAATCTTTAATAATTTACCAATTGAAATAAAGACAGTACAGCTCAATGAAGACAGTACAGCTCAATGGCCCAGTCACAGTTAAATTTCCTTGCTCCGAAAATCTTTAATAATTTACCAATTGAAATAAAGACAGTACAGCTCAATGAAGACAGTACAGCTCAATGGCCCAGTCACAGTTTAATTTTCTTGATCCGAAATTCTTTAATAATTTACCAATTGAAATAAAGACAGTAGACCAATATCACACTTTCTGGAAGGCAATTAGTGACTTTTTGCTGAGAGAATGCCACGTGACAATGCCATGTGACAGTGCCAGTGGCCTGTTTCTCGTTCTCAGATGGAACAACTGTCTATATATATATATATATATATATATATATATATATATATATGTGTGTGTGCTAACTTGTATGTTTACGTAAATGTATGTATGTGTGTGTGTATGTATGTATGTGTGTCATGTAGTTCATGCTTGTGTACGCGTATAGATATATGTATGTATTTCAGGGTGTATGTGTGTGTAAGTGTACATGTATTTGCACATGTATGCAGGCATGCACACATATAAAACTATAAATAAGAATAATGTTTTTGAATATGACCTTATAATCTTGTGCATAACTTTTCTCTTTTCTATTTTCTAGTTTCCTTAAAAAACAATTCTCATTATAAACTTTCTACTATAATTTTTCCAATTTCCAACATGTTTATACAGGATGTCCGGGTGTAAAGTGCATTAACTTCGAGAGGTGATTCTACATGATAGTACAAGTAAAAAAAATAAATTATTTTTTTCGAAATTTCAACTTTTAGGGGTAGTTTTGAGGTAAAAAGATAAAATTAGTCCGGCGTGTGCGGCCAGATTTATTATTTTCCGCTGTTACGATACGGGCCAATCACAATCGAGTCGGGCGCCCGGCAGGCTCTCACCAAGTAAGATCGTACCTCACACTAAGGATGTATGGGAAAACAATGAATTTCGGAAAAAGTTGTTAATCTTTTTTACTCCTACCATCATGTAGAATCACCTCCCAAAGTTAATGCACTTTATCCCCGGTCATCCTGTATATTTAATCCATTTGTTCACACTAGACACCACAAAGTAACTATAATCCATTGGTCACCATGAAACAGGCAGCCGCCTAGTATGGTGATGTAATGTATCATATACAGGGTGTTAAGGGACGTACTTGACATACTTTAACCAGTGATTCCTGACATTATTTGGAGTAAAAAAAGTAAATGAAATTTTGGTCTCCGGTGACATTTTTGATGTTTTTTTTTTTTTTTTTTTTCTACAAAAACATAAAAAAATGGTAGTTGTTGAACAGATGAAAGCGGTGTAAGGGGTTCGTCGGACACCCAGCTGAGTGACCAATGACGACATGTGGAAGAATTTTTTTTTTTTTGATTTTGAAGAAAAAATTTTTGAAAAAAAAAAAAAGTCGTCAAAAAAAGTCACCGGAGACCAAAATTTCATTTACATTTTTTGCTCCAAATAATGTCAGGAATCACTGGTTAAAGTAAGTCAAGTACGTCCCTTAACACCCTGTATATGAAAATGTTTTAATGTGTTACCATGTAATTTATAAATAAAAAGGGTAAATATCGGTTCGGACTGGCCACGCTTATTACGAATAATTTTTAGAAAAAAACTTTAGATTCGCCTTAATTACTATAAAAGGAAACTTTTTGGCTTTGGGGCGGCGGAAAATAATGCATTTTAATTTTCAATTGCATAAAACCAAAATTCGCTTCGCGACTGACACAGCGAAAATCCGCGGCCGTACATGTCACTGTGATGTTGGTATCCTTGATAAATTAACAAGAGCTAATACGACTGTAGCCGACTTCGTGGGATAAGGCGCGTAATTATGAAATTTGTCTAGCGGGCTTGTTTGTGTAACATGATTTGTGGTACAAAAGAAAGTGCCCCTTTATAACGCCTACTCGCGTCAAGGCAAGAAAAACATCCCAGTTTTCAAGTGGCTTAGCGGCTACGCTAGGTTTGTGTAACATGGTTTGTGATTCGCGGTATTTCATGTAGGTATCCCACGAAGTCAGCTACAGTCCATAACAGTGACAGCAAGTGACAGCTACGGCCGCGGATTTTCGCTGCGTCGGTTCGCGAAGGGAATTTTGGTTTTATGCAATTGAAAATTAAAATGCATTATTTTCCGCCGCCCCAAAGCCAAAAAGTTTCCTTTTATAGTAATTAAGGCGAATCTAAAGTTTTTTTGTAAAAATTATTCGTAATAAGCGTGGCCAGTCCGAACCGATAATTACCATAAATAGAAATAAATAAAATAAAAAATCTCAACCAATATTTGAAAAGTGAGGTCACAATCAAAGCGACCAATGAGCGCAGTTGATGCATCGCAGGTGTAGAAATCGTCATTTCCGTTTCATCGGGGGGATAAAGAAGTTTCACTTCAAAAACTATGTTCGTATGAACTGTTTTCAAATAAAACGTAAATATGAAAAAAATGTGACTGTATAGGGTTTTAAAATGATGCTATTTTGTAAAGACACAGATTGAATTCCCTGATTGCTCGGAGAGTTATTTGAATATTTCAACAATCCATGAAACATTTCATGCTAAGACTTTATCATGTGTGTTTTCTGAAAGTGTATTTTATGTAAGTTGCCAAGATGCATACACGCTTTGTCTAAAAATTCTATTTACATAATTTTTCGTTTTATCAAATCAAAATTAAAATAAAACCACACCATTGAAATTGATTCAAATTTATTTTCTCGTCTTATTTACTCGGGTTTTAAGGTCAATAATACTTTTGCTAAAACAATGTTTGTCTGCTCGGACCACTGGGCTGGTCGATATGAAAACAGTTCAGTTATATTCGTACGATGTCGAATTTCCATCCCTAGAAAAGCTAGTAAAATTTTCCGCCAGACTTCAAATGGAAAATGTTATTTTAAATTACAGAATAAAACAAGTTTTCTGTTTAAAACCACTTTATTTTGATTTATATTTGTCGACCGGTTTCGATTTACCTCAACCTTCATCAGGACAATAAACATATAAACTATATTACAGTACAGAGTTAAAATTATGAGGTAAACAATTAAAAAGAGAGAGCATAAAAGAGAGGGAGAGAACATCAAATAGGAACATGCCTTAATAATTTAGAAGCATTAGAAATATCAAAAGGTGGCAATATTGACAGAAGGTGGAAGGCGAAATTGGTTAACGCGCACGTCCCGGTTAGACGACAGGTCTGGGTTCGAGTCCCAGTTGCGACCAATGTCTTTTTCTATTTTTCTGTGTCATCTTCTCTTTCATATTTTCGTTTAGGTTATTATTGTTATCTTTTTCTTCAATGATAAATAACCTTCAGAAGTTGTAAAAAGAGGGTTTTTATTATAAAAAAAGGATTCTTTAACTCTTCAAGCATAATAACAATGATGTTTAATGTTACAGAATTTTAATTCAAACCGCATATCATTTAATTTTAATTCAAACCATAATTTAAATTTAATTCTAAACCTAAGTGACCTACAACACAATATAATATGTGGCTTATTTTGAAAACTCATATGGTAGGTTTTTTTCCAAAGCATTGCTGAATGAAAGAAAATGGTATGTGTCTAAGGAAATTTCATTTTATAGGTATGTACGTAAAAAAAGTTTTATAAGTACGTAATAATGAACATATTTTTTATATTTTTGAATGTAGCTATTACTTTGTGGTTATCCATAGAAAAATGAAACAATACAACTTTGTATAAACAACTATTATATATAATTATATATATATATATATATATATATATATATATATATAAATATATATATTACATTATATTACATATTTTTTATAGTCTTATTTCATTTTTCAAACAACAAATTGTTGTCATATCACTGCTTGTAAAATAATAAATATGTTATTTTATGCCTTCCCCTTTTATATTAATTTTAATTCTTTATTTGTATACGTCACCAAATGTCGTCAAAATTGTTTTCGTTCTTTTGTTATTTTTTCTCATTAGCTGCCGATTGACAAGAACTCACCACATTTTAGTACAGTACATGTCTGTCGTTTCCACTTTTTATGTCAGACAATTATTTTTAATTATCTTCCTTCCTCTCATAACTACTCTGCTTTGAACAGCGCGCGTACGCAGATCTTAAGATACTTTAGATTAAAATGTTATTACGTGGGCGTTTTAAATTGGAAAAATGAGAATTATTTTTAAAAAACAAGAGACATAATTATTTATATTTATCCTATGACGTTATAGGTACATAATATATAGACGCGTGGTAGAAATCTCAAAGCGGTAAGCCAAAAACAAGTTAATTGTATTATACTCGATTTCGTAGATTTAATACTGACACGCGTTGTGTAAGGTCGTGTCCTACCAGTAAGTAAATTGCGTTAAAAAGCGTGTGATGACAAAATGTTTTTATTAACATTTAATTCGTAAATACTCGTAAATATTGTTTCTTGAAGATTTTTAGCGTCATTGGAGAGAATGAGATAGCAAACTAATTTATATCGAAACAAGGGTCACCCAAGGAGACTGAGTGCAATTTTAGTAGTTTTGACCTCACATACATTCAATTTCACATTTCTTGATTACGCATTTCTTATTAATTATACATTTCTTGTTAATTATACATTTCTTGTTAATTATACAATTCTTGTTAATTATACGTTTCTTGTTAATTATACAATTCTTGTTAATTATACATTTCTTGTTAATTATACAATTCTTGTTAATTATACAATTCTTGTTAATTATACATTTACTGTGATTTTATGACTAAACCGCCAGCTCTGTAATGTATATACAAGCAGTGTGTATTGTGTACCTACTACAAATAACGAATTACAGTGAACATGTGGAAATCTCGTTTCAGCGATAGGGATGGATGAAATTAACGCTAAAACTACTAATTTCAACGTAAATTTGACGAAAACTTAAATAGTCTGTTATTTGTGAGTACCATTGGAGTAACATATTCAATACGGACCCCTCTGCGTAGCAGTATAAAATATATTTTACTCGTATTACAGTTTTGCGAATTTAATAAACCAAAAATTTAATGTCTTAAAAACAAATCAAGTCTGCAAACGCTGGATGATTTTAATACATAAATATACATTTGAAAATGTTATTTAACACATGAAAACAAAAAAAAAATTGGGGTATTTAAAGATAAAGAAAGAAGGAGGAATCGTAGCGCGATTACGATACCCAAAAAAATAATCACGACAAATTGTTGGCTTTGAAAATTTCAAACTATGAGGTTCTTTGACCAGATTTTCCTGTAATAGTTTTGATGTCTAGACTTCTAGACCAGTGTCAGTGCAACAATCCTACGGTTAGTTAATTGCACGTATTACGTACTTTGTTATTTATTTACTTTTACATGTAACATTGGTAAGTTGTACAGGAGCATCACATCAAGTATATAGAACATAAATAATAAACTGAGCGTGAAAGACAGGCATATCACAAGTTGTTCAAAGGAGTTCAACAAACAGATTCATATTTGGGCTCAGGATTGCACAATACGATTCAGCAATTATTGTCACAATATTACTCAACCCTGAATCCAGTGCAGCTCAGGTACTAGAAACGGTTCCATGCCAACTCAGAATGAAACCAATTCAGAACCACCTCAGAAAGGTAATTAAAAGCTATGAAAAAATAATTTTAAAATGGCCGGTAACCCTCACCTAACTTAACCTATTTAACCAATTTAATTTTTTTTATCATCACTCTTAATGACCTTTCTCAGGTGGTTCTGAGCTGGTTTCATTCTGAGTTGGCCTGTGACCACTAAAAACATACCGGTGGCAATTCGTGTAAAACATTTTTTAGCAATTAAGTAATATAAAAAATATTTAATTTTCTGCAATTGTAAATGTAATTTAAAGTTTTCTTTTTGCTATTTATTATTATTATTATAAAAATAAAAGGTACACAACATTCCACTTATGAAAGAATTAAGTAGGTACTATGAAGTAGTTATGGAACAGTGTGTATTGAATTTGTCGCTGCATTTATGGATTGTTGCATAATAATATATGATCCTCATAAAGATAAATGTTGTTAATAGGATTCCCACTCGAGCGACAGCGGTTTAAAACCATTTGGTTTTAAACCACTCGTGATTTTTTTGGGGATAAAAAAAATCATACCTCCGAATTTTAATATGGAGACATAAAAACTGATTATAATTCTATATAGTTATTGAATTGACCCATCTTTTGTCGTTTATCACATATTCGTATGATTTATTAAAAAAAATATTATGAAATCGTAAACTTTGGTCCAAAAACTTTATTAAAAAAATGTGGTCCGATTTTGAACCGCTGTCAATCGCAGAAAAATAAAAGCGGTCCATATTATGACCTTAATCGCTCCAGCGGTTATCTAGTTCGGTCCATGCCAATGGAAGTTCCCGCTCACAAAGTAATCTGATTCGCTGAATTATGATAATGTGTAGCAAACAAGGTCTAGAAATAATATTCCCCTCCATATGGAGTGGATTCAAATAAGTTTGAGACTTGCGAGTTGCTAATTCTGGTGCTTGCTCACATAATATATAATATGTTAAACGCACAAAACTAACATTACTTGGAGGAGTACCAAGATATTCCGATTTCATTAGTTGCATTTGCTTGATTAACGACGTGATATTATTTTCAGACGTAGTTAATTATTAAAATATCACTTATGCGCTCAACCCCAACTATATTCCTAGATTAGTGTCCACACTCTGTCAATCACACATTTTATTAAGCTCTGTGATTTTGCAATTCGAATTTCGAATTTATTTGTTTTGGGAGTGAGCAGGCCCGTTAACCAGCGGCTGAAAATTCAAATTGCAAAACCCGATGATAAACATTGATTTCCAGCATTTTTAACTAATAACTCAAAATCCATTTTATTTCATTCAAAATTAGCTTTAATATAATATACCTACAATCAAATTAGCACTAAAAATTTCAAAACGCTTATTGATAAAATTATTTACTTTTCGTAATTATTTCTTTACAATAATTATTTTCAATTTTTCAATAATGTCTAAGCAAAATAAGTTCATTAAAAAAATCTGAAATTGATTAGTTTGTAAGACCATAAATAAATAGACAAACTGAAGTATTTTCGTCGCAAATCACGTCCGCCGTTTAACGATTTTACTTACTAAAATTAAAATAATTTTCTTTTAATTTAATTTTGTCCTTCTCGAAATGAGTTTTATTTAACTCATTTTATACCATTAATCATTATTAAATAGTATAAAATGAAGTGCTCAAAATGTATGTGCGCGTAGATCTTTTAAATTCCGCAACGGATTTTCATGCGGCAACAGATAGAGTGATTCAAGAGGAACGTTTATATGTATAATACATGCTTATTTAGGTTTATATGTATAAATTGTATAATGGTCGTCCCAAAAGTAAATTTGATATTTAGTGGATCGATTTAAAAAAAGTAATGGTTTTATCGAAAAAATGTTTATTAAATACTAAAATACACAATTTGGGAATTTATTTCTGAAAAATAATATCGTCCAAATGTAAGCCCTCAGGTTCGTGGCATTCATTTCATCGAAGAGTAAAATCTCTTATGACGGCTCGCAAGGTAGGCTTCGTGATGGCTGCCATTTCGTGACAGATATTTTCTTTTAATTGCATCAGGGAAGTCGGATTTTTGGCGTACACTTTAGATTTGATATAACCCCCCAGGAAGAAGTCCATAGGGGTTAGGTCAGGACCACGAGGAGGCCAATTTATGTCACCTCTCCTGGAGATCAATTTATCAGGGAAAATTTCACGAACTCATGGCAGAGACGTAATGGACGTATGTAATGTTGCTCCGTCTTGCTGGAACCATGTTCTTTGATTATAGCCAGTAAGTTTGTAAGGGTGCAGCATTAGGTTTTTGTGCAAAATGCTGTGTAACGATGATCTATGCACATTTAAAGCACTTGCGCGCTTCCGAATCGAAAAGTTTGAGTCGTCGCAAAAAGACTGATAAACACTCTCTACGTTTTCTACCGTTCTCGATGACCTTGGTCGCCCGGATTTTAGTTTTGCCAGCTTTGTACCGATCTCTTCAAACTTTTTGACCCATTTTCGAATGAGAGAAATGCTTGGCGCATCATTGAATTGACGAAAACCTCAAATATTGCAGAATCTTCAACGTGCTGCAGTCGCCAAATCACCATGTTTGTACGCACGCACAACGCGCGGTCGCTCCCGAGAAATGCTTCACAGCTACTAAATTCCCAAGAGCCAGACTACTGATTGACATACCCCCCGCGCCCCTCGGAAAATTTGCGTTCACACAGAAAGCAAAACAAATATCAACTTTCTTTTGGGACACCCTATATTAGAGAAAAGCCGATAAATTCAAATATTCAATTCAGGCAGCGGGTAGCTAGCAAGCGGGTGGTGTGGATTTTACATAGGTTGGGTAATGGCGTTGTGTTTCGTTAGCCACAACAACGTGTGGCCGGGTCTGCTAGTGTATTATAAATGTTACATTACCATTTTGTAATATTATCACTAAAATAATACATTTCTGAAAAGTAACTCCCCTAGATAATTTATTTACTCGTATTTATTTTACGGTGTTATTAGATGATTTGAAATGTATGTTGTTTAATATAACGTCTTGATTGCACATTATTATAATAAAAAATAACTTAAAAAAATTTAAACATACTGTTTATAGAGATTTAGATAAATAATAGTTATTGTGTTTATTGAAACATAATTTAGGCCCTCAACAATTTACGAAAAGGGCTATATTTGGTTATGTATTTTCAAATTGTTTTTAGTATAGGGCTTTTTATACAAGTTGTTACGCACTCGTCATGATCAGTGTATTATAAATACCAGTGTTTCTGTATGTATTATACATAAAACAATGTACCTACAAAGTTACGCCTGACACAAAAAACGATGTCACATGTATTTGCAATGAAGGAGATGATTTATTGTTTTTATATTGCACTTTTTTTTATTTTTTATTTTTTTTATTAGAGATAATATATTACAAAATTATTACATAAAATTTATAATACATTACTCCCAATGAGTTTAATAAAACTCATTTTGGGAAGGACAACATTATACATCTAAAGGAAAATTATTTTTACATAAGAACACGGAAATCAATGAACAATACATAGATTTTTAAATGGACTAGACACACTTGATACAGGTAATTGAAGAATATACAAGAGTTACAAAGGAAGACAGATAAATTCGTCACTGGTTAATAAAGTTGCTGAGAAAATATCCTTTTAGAGCCTTTGCCAATATTTTTTTGTTTGATTCTGGTAGTTTTAGGACATTAGGTAATGCGTTGTATTGCGTATGTGCGATGTATTGTAAGGAGTTAATTCCAAATTTAGTTGTGTGTGTAGATGACGATAGGTGTATTTGATTTTGTGATCGTGTTTTGTGCTGGTGTATATCGGAATTAAAGGCTGGTTTAGTGGTGGTGTGTGACGAGTGTTGAATTATTTGTAGGATGGCATTGGTGATGCTATATTTTGGCAGAATGGTAAAGGGAAGAATTTGTGTCAGTGAGTATATGTCTTTGACATGCGTATCCCATGGTAGATGGTATATATTTCTTATGGCTCTATTTTGGATTACTTGTATTTCAGATATTTGTTTCTTAGTAATGGTGCCCCAGATACTAACCAGATAACTTAGGTGAGAGTGGATCAAAGCATAATATGTGGCACGCAGTAAAGCTGTGGGGAGCACATCTTGAAGTCGATAGAGTACACCAGTTATCGGGGAAATTTTGGATTTAACATATTCAACATGGGAGTTCCACGATAGGTTAGAATCTATGAATAACCATATATTTATACATTATATATTTCGTTACTTGTACATTTTGGAGCTTTTCATTTCCAAGAGTAATATTCATTGTCATATAATCTTTTTTCCCGAAAGTGAGATAGTGAGTTTTTTTGACATTGAGGCTTAATTTATTTATCCGCAACCATTTCGCTAGCTTTGCGAGATCTTTATTCATTAGAGATTCAAGTTCCCTCAGATTTTTACAACGATAATAAATCACAGTATCATCAGCGTAAAGTTGAAGTTTTCCCAAGATGCCGCATTTAGTTATATCATTGATATATAGTAAGAAAAGTAGGGGTCCTAGAATCGAGCCCTGTGGCACTCCACATGTGATTTTTCCAAAGCCGCTTAGGTTACCTTCGATGTCGACAAGACAATATCTATCAGATAGGTAACTTCGGAGGAGCTTTAAAGATTTTCCGACTATACCCAAATGTTCCATTTTTTGTAGGAGTATTTCATGATCTACTGTATCAAAGGCTTTTTTTAGATCTATAAAAATAGCTGCTACATATTCGCCCTGGTCTATGTATTGCTGAATGTTCGAGATGAAATCGAAGGTGGCACATTGGGTACTGGAGTTTTTTCGAAAGCCATATTGCTGTGGTGTTAGGATATTGTTGTTAGAGATGTATTTTAGAAGTCTATCCTTGATAATAGTCTCGAACACCTTTGAAAATACTGATAAAACCGATATTGGGCGATAGTTAGAAATACATTTTTTGCAGCCTTCTTTATAAATTGGTATAATTTTTGCTAGCTTTAATTGATTTGGGAATACTCCCGAGCCTATGGAGGAATTGATAAGTTGCGCTAGGTGCTCAGCTAGTTCTTCTTTACAGGTTTTAAGGATGTACGGGGTTACTCCATCGATGCCTGCCGCTGCATTCGACCTAAGTTTTGAGATGATCTTTAATACCTCAGCCTTATTTGTCCTAGCCATATATAAGGATTGACTTGCCTTTGCTTCTACATATATAGTATTACAGTCATCCGGGAATGATGGAATGGCAGCTGCCAACTTTTCTCCAACTGATAAGAAAAATTCATTAAATGCTGAAGCTATTTCACTGGGTCCCCTAAGCTCACAATTATTTACGATGAGAGATTCGATGGTGTTGGAGGGTTTATGTGCACGGTTAGATAAAATTGAGTTAATGGTTTTCCAAGTTTTTCTAGGGTTATTCAGGTTTTGTTGAAGGCTATTGGCATAATATTTGTTTTTCAAACTTCTCCTATAATTAGTTATTAAGTTTCTCAGTTTATTTTTATGGACTACAAGAGACATATTTCCTGGGTCTTGTTTCCACTGCTTGTGGAGCTGGTTTCTTTCTTTGATCAGCGAATTCAGTTTAGAATCGAACCACGGTGTATTTAAATGTTGTCGATTAGCTATTTTCACTTTAGGTGTCGTTTTACCTGCTTCTATTGCATTTTTGACATAATCGTTAAAATCTTTATAATTGTCTTCTTGTTTGGTTGAGTTGATGGTAAATTTGTTAGCTGCAAGATAAGATTTTACTGCCATATTGTTGATGATAGGTTTTGTAAGGCGTGGCTTGTTCCTATTATTAGACCATTTTTTTAGGTTATTCTTGAAATCAATAATAAGAATGTTATGGTCACTAAGTGAGTCATCTATGTTCGATATGGTAATTGGAATGTTTAGTCTATTTGATATGATGTGATCTATGAGGATGCTGCTTGTGTTAGTGACTCTAGTGGGAAATGATTTGTTTTGTATTGAGAAATTGTATGTTTCTAAGGTGTTGAGGTAATTTAAAGAAGAGGATGTGTTTATGGTAGTGTCAATATTAAAGTCTCCGAGTATTAATGTATCTTGTCTGCTTTTGTCTAGTATTTTTTCCAAATGTGTCAGGAAATCATGTATATTAGGGTTGGGTTTCCGATAGATGGCATAAATGTTAACCGGTTTCCTATCCTTGCTACATACACTTATACCTAAAAATGAATTTTCGTTGGAAAATTTATCAATGATGGAGAACTTCATAGAATCCAGTACATATATGGCTACACCACCTCCTGCCTCCTTGGGGCGAGAAGCAAACGCACAATTGTAGCCTTTTAATCCAAAAAACTTTTCTTCTCCAACATCAAGCCATGTTTCAGTGATGACAAGGACATGAACAATATCGCGTAATCCTCTGAGTTTTTCTTCAATTTCATCAAGTTTGTTCCGGATGCTTCTCGCGTTCATGTACATTATTCGAAGACAGCTATTCACAGGAGTATACTCATCGATAGTTAAGCACTTGCGTTCGTGTCTATTATACTCCATAGTCTACTTTGATTACTTTGATTAAATACAATAACAGTAGCGGTGAAATGTGGACATTTTACCAATGTTTTTCTATATTAAAAGCAGTTAATCTTGAATAAAAAACACACCTCACACCTAAAAGTCATTACAAAACATTCCACCATGACCGCCATGATTCTTCTGGATTATTCATTCAAACAGGGATGTTCTGACCAAAAAAATTATTTCCCTAGATTTCGAAGTGAAATTTCCCTAGAATTTCACATTTACGCAATTACCTACGTAGCCACCCGATTGTGTAACACTAATCCTGTTATATGTTAATTAATATGATAATTAATTGGAAAGATATCGGAACTTGGTAAATATACTAATAATACCGTGATTTTCCAAATAAAACACTTTTTGCTACGTGAAGTAATAATTTAAAAGTACGAATACACTCACCACTGAATTAGAAACTGAATTCCAAATATAAAAAAAAACACTTTGCAAAATAAAAATCATAAGCAACCCGCCGCTCATTTGTACCAAGCGTGGTATTTTGAAGACCCCCCCCCCCCCGAACGTGTCACGTAGTATGGGTACGTTCCCTAATATTATTTTGAGTTGTCAGTGTTAAAAATAACATTGCATGTAAGTACATGAACAATAATTAAGATTCATAGGAATTCCAAAAAATATATAAAAATATAAATAATACCAGTAATATTGTCATATGTAATAAAAATTTTGCCAGAGTTCGAAATTTCCCTAGATTTTGTCCTGATTTCCCTTATCCCTAAAAAATATTTTTCTCCTCTAGATCTAGGGAAATTTCCCTCGACATAACATCACTGATTCAAAATGACAACTTAAAAAGTAAAAAAATTATCGGTGGGTGAAGACCACCATAGATACGGTGTGTTTCTGGGAGTCTTTAAAAATTAAAACTTTGACAATTATTTTAACTATTAAAACTAACTATAAAAATAAAAATAAAAATGCAGTTATTTAAGTTTGAAGGTCTTTATTCATTAAAAAAAATAAAAAAAATTGGACTGGAGTTCTCTATTGTTGCTACATGTATAAACTTGGCGCTGACCATGCGGAGAGATTTTTCAACTCAACGAGGTTGATGGTTTTAGTTTATTCTCACGTAGACGTAGCGTTGTGAACCATGTTGCAAGAGTTTCAGTATGCTCAGGCATAGGCTTATTAATTGATTAATGCATAATCCGTCAGAAATTAATTTCCACCGATATCGGACGGAGAGTTAATTACCCGACACATATTGACATCGCGGCAGCTGCAAAGTATTGTGGATAAAAAGGTTCACCCTATAATTTCAATCATGACAGTATAATGCCAATAAGTGTGTGATGTGTTGAATAAAGTTTTCCCTTTCTTTCACATGAATTGCTAAAAAAATTCAATACATAGTCTATTATTAATGTGTGAACCAATTTATAAGTTTTTGAATAATAATTATATTGAATTTATCGTCAGTTGCACGCGTGAGAGCAAAGTTGTATCTGAATTAGATCGAGTGGGAGAAATTCACAATCAAAATCGATTTATCGTTTTGCTTTCAAAATATAACATTGGGTACATTTTAGTCACGCGTTGTACCCATATATACATACGTACCATCATATTTTTCTTCTATCTCTACAAATACTATTTTGGAAAGCAGGTATATATGCCGCCCCGGGAACCATTTATTCGATTATTAACAACCCTGCCATAAGTCACCCTAAGTGGTTCGCTACGTTTGTCTTTGGTGACTTAGACTTAGCAAAATGTGTTCTTGGTGTAAAGTATGTCTATTGTCCAAGTCTTAACGGTGGATGCATTTTTCCAACTATTGAGTGGAGGGCCGGATCGAGAAAGACTGGTTGAGGGAGACATTTCGACAGTTCCAGGTTCGGTAAAACCGAACTTTCTCAACCCATCGCTTTGCATCGCAGAGAAAGGAATGAATTCAAACATCCGTCTCTCCTGGGCACACTCATCCCCAGATTCCTACTTCATACCCCTTTCCTTCCCAAAAATTCTTTTCCATTCACACAATTTTTTACCAGACCAACTCTTAGTAACTGTATGTGATTGATTTCGAACAAACCAGTCATTCATGTTACTCGGTGATTGCATTTTTGAAAAAAGTATTTGAAAATATAAATGAGTTAAAAAAATACCAACCTTAAACATGTTTTCTTTTTGAAGTAAAACTTCTCTACGCACGCTTGACTTGGGGAGTCAGCTGGTGAATGCGTGACGAGAGCGTTACGAAAAGTGTGATCGGGCGAGGCGAACGGTCGGGCCTTTATGCACGCTTGACGCTGGTAAGCTGGCACTTGTAAGCTGGTGAATGCGTGACGAGAGCGTTATGTAAAGTGTGATCGGGCGAGGCGAACAGAAGTTGAGAGGAAGATACAAGTTAGTAAAGTTTTACTTCAGTCGCGTGGTCTAAAGCACACCATACTTTTTGTCTAAATTTCGTTTAAGTGATTATCACTTCATTTGTAGGCTATACGCAGAATATTCTTTTATGTTTCTAAGAAATTTAAATAGAGTACCAAGAGCTAATAGCAGTCATTATGTCCGTTAATTGGAGTAAGTACGTATTTTGAGTTGACGCACAAACTGTAAATATCGAAATTATTGCATTCGGAAACATATTAACCCGACACACATGTTAGAAACTTTAGTGAATTGCTGGGCGAAGAGCCAGAATCCTCGTTATTGCCATTGTTCAGTCAAAGCAATAGAATTACGGAAACTCGGTCTAAGATTTCACAGTTTGCATTTTATCTACCAATATACCTTGGTGTATACGTTCTTGCAACAACTTAACTAAGAAATTGGTTCGTTGGATAAATATTGTATTCTTCCTTTTATTCTCTTTCCTTTGGGTAATCATCAGTGGTGTACTCCTATCACTCACGTTCCAGTTATCGCAGTGTTATGGGATGATGTAACATGTTCCCTCACCACTTCTATATATAATGTATGTAATTGTCGATTCTCGTGTTTTCACCAAGATTTAGTAGTTTTATTCGTTTTTGTAATTCACAAATAGCTTTTGAACCCTAGTTAAATTAACTTCTCTTTTTTTTGGACTCACGTATTATCCACATATTAAAAGGTCTATTTTCCCACTATCCATGCCCGGTTTATTGTGAAGGTTTTTATTCCATACAAAGCATCAAGAAAACAAATCTTTTTTATTCTTAAATTTCGTTCTAGGTCAAGATTACATAGGGGTTTTTTCATCTTAATAAAATCGTCCCTAGCCATTTTAATGTAAACCTTATTTCAAACCTTATTTAAGACGGATTAAATTTTTCGATAAACGAAGTAGCTTTAAAATACCAACACAATATTTAATAGTATATTAAAATTTAAGTGGATAAACAGGTCTTTAAAACACGCGCGATTTTTAAATGAAATAAAGCAAGTGTTTTAAAGACCAGTTATCCACGAATACTTTACGCTATATTTTTTATTGGTACACTTTGAAAACATAAATATTGATATTATTATTAAAAATTTGGAAATAAGAACTATTAATGAATTCGTGATGTGACATCACAATATCTTGATGTCATGGAAATAAAAAACACAAACATTAATTTGCAATCTGTCACATAAGATTAATAGTTGACATCACAGTTTTTACTAGTTATTGTGTGTTGTAAAATGAGTTCTAACATTGATAATTTAAATACCAAAGCAGAATCGCGGTTAATACCTGAAAAATCCAAAGACGTTTATAAAAAAGAATATGAAAGGTTCATAACATGGATGGAGGAGCAAAACGTAGTAGATGTAGATGAACGAGTTGTGCTTGCTTACCTTCAGAAAATGTCGGAACAGTACAAAGCATCGACTATGTGGGCCATACATTCGAAATTGCAATGTCTGTTGAGGATAAATAAAGGGGTTGATTTAAAATCATTTGTGAAAGTGCATGCATTCACGAAGGCAATTAGCAAGGATGACGTTGCTAAGAAGGCGTATGTATTCAAAGAAGATGATTTGCGGAAGTTTTTCACGGAAGCACCGGACATTACGTACTTATTTTTGAAGGTGGTAGCCATTTGCGGAATCTTTGACTCTTGCAGAAGATGTAAATTGTGCGATTTACGCTTATATTATATCTTATATTTGACGTTTAAAATATTCCTGTCAGATTTATAGTTAAAAGTTGACATTTAGACTTCACATTTTGTTGATTTGTTGATGTTGCCATGGTAACTTTAAAAAACGCGCGTTCCATAAAGTGCGATTTAAACACGCTAGAGCGTAATTTAAATGAGTAAAAAAGGGCACCAATAAAAAAAAATTATAATATATCCTTTACTTTGCTTCGGTCGGCCTTTTAGAGTCCTGATTCTGCTTACAGTAAATTGAAATGTAAGCAGGGACGCGACGGCCCGTGCTTTGTTGAAATAATTGTGCATCGCACCACAAAAATTTACAATGACTTTTTGTTAATCAATAAAATTTTCTTTTTTGATTTCTGCACAGGGTCATCATAACTGCATATTTATATTATTTATTACTTATTTAGTAAGCTCGGAATCAAAAACATATCAAGCGGGCCCTACTGCAGTCTGAAAGCCGTGTGTCTTGACGGAGTTCATTTTAACTTTCGCACAGCCAACTCTCGGATTTAGTACGAGAATTGAGGGAACTTACAAAATTGGATGAACGGTGAGATAGGATATTATCCAAGTTTCTGTACAAAATGTATATAACTTTGGGATATACGCAATCATTTCTCCGAAGTCGAATAAAGAGAAGTAAGAACATAGGTAGACTAAATTGAAATTAAAACAATTTTTTAAACTTATTTCCACATATTTATTTAACCAGTACCGGTTTCATCCTATTATGGACATCTTCATTGCCAGCCTGAAGATGTCCATAATAGGATGAAACCGGTACTGGTTAAATAAATATGTGGAAATAAGTTAAAAAAATTGTTTTAATTTCAATTTAATACAATATAATTCCACCACGTATAACAGAACAATAAATAAACTCATAGGTAGACTAATTATTTGAGTTTTTGATGATTGTCTAGTTGCCCCATGTTTTCAGTTTTATTTATTTATTTATTTATTTACGCCCTTGGAGCACTAAAATGGTAATAATAGACAGAAATAATAAAATAACAATTATTTTATAGTAGATAGTATTTCTCTTCCTTAATAGAAAAGAAGCAGAATTAAAAAGAAATAACAACAAAAACCATATTAGAATAATAATTGTAGAAATTTCTGATAAAAATTTAGGTAAGGAATAAATGAAAATATCAACGGAACTGAATTTATTTCCAAGCCTATGTAGTCTTTGGATTGGGGAGTGAAATAAATGATTGAGATTGAAATGAAATAGTTAGTTTTAGACGGATAAACAAAGAACAGCTCTGGAAGTCTCGTGTCACGATTTGGTACTCGGAACGTTATTAGTTTAGTTAAGTCAGATGCGGCAAGTGATCCTTTAACTAATTGAATAAAAGAACCAGATCGCTGTTGGTTTTTCTACACGATAAGTCAGTTAAATTAAGTATTTTCATTAAGTTAACATAATTAATTTGTTCAATGGGTGTGGAGAGTTTGAAATTAATGAACCTTAAAAATTTGTGTTCAACTTTCTCAATTTTTATTTGATGTGCTTTCTAGTATGGGGACCAAATAATAGAATTGTATTTTAAATTACTTCTGAATAGAGTTAAAGTTTTGGTGCGCCATTTGTATTGGACGGACAATTTGGTATAGCTTGTTAAAGCTTCCAATCTTTCCAGAAATAGACAACATTATGGGTGGATTTGTTTTCACCAAAATGGTTTTAAGTGGTTGTGTAAAATAAGTACTTTTTATATTTTCTATTCTTCCCATGACTTCGATTTTGAGTAAACTTCGTTTAAGACAAGTAAATAATTTTAACTTTCTCAATTCTCAAAAAATACTACAAGCTTTGTATCTAACTCTTTAGTGGAAACCTCCGTACTATATTTGGTGTTATTAATTGTAATTATTTACATTTAGGCACATTCACGCCGCGCCGTGTATATATTTTATTGGTATCGTCTATTAAAGACTTTAAGGGCCATGTAATCAAAACCTCCTAGATCACAAAATCGGGAAACTGAATCCAATCGGCCTCCTACTTGTAAGGCCGGTTACAGTGCACGACCGACGGTCAGTGCGTACGTCGGTCGCGCTTGTCATTTGTATGAAAATTCATAAATCGTTCAGTGCAGGACCGACCGTTCGCATGCGTATATCGCTACGCAGTGTGTACGAGAATCGTCGGTCGAGCGCGTGCGCACGCGGACCGCCGGTCGACCGACGAGCTTGAAATGCTCTTTGGGCGACGATCGGGTGTATGTGATATCTACGTCTTCTGTTTCTAATACGTCTATGAAGATAATAAGCAGCAATTAAACTATTCGTAAACGCGTCCATTTCGCGTACGACGTCCGGTCAGCTTGTTGGTCAAGCGTGAACTGACGGTACGCACCGACGGTTGGTCGGTGGTATGCGATCGTCAGGACCGACTGTACGCATGCGTATCACCAGGACCGACCGTCGGTCGTGCACTGTAACCGGCTTCGATTTCGATTTAGACTTCGATTTGATGAGAACCTCTAAATAAATAAAAACTTTTTGCGGTATGACATATTAATTGAAATAAAACAATGACTTAATTTGTAACCACGATTTAATGATTTAATTTTTTATGTACCGACTGGTTTCGCTTTACAAGCATCTTCAGGGTATAAAATTAAACTGGTGTAGTTAAGTTTAATTATATACCCTGAAGATGCTTGTGTAAAGCGAAACCGGTCGGTACATAAAAAATTCAATCACAAACTAAGTCATTGTTTTATTTCAAATAAAAACATTTTTATTTATATTTTTAAATTGACTGAGACATTTTTAAATGTTTTAACAAATAAGAATTAATTTTTAAAAAAATAAACACGAAAATGTTTGTGGGATCTCATACAAGTTAGGAGGCCAATTAGAATGAGTGTACCAGCCTTGTGATCTAGGAGGGTTTTGTGTAATCGATATATTTTCGTAAAACAATGGCAGTGGGTTTTTGCTTGCATAAAAAGGTAGGTACCTACGTTTTATTGCATCCCCTCAAATGTAGGTCACCGGCCGCCACTGTACGTTAGAAAGAAATTTAGAAAAACCTTTCTCTTGCTTTATGAATGATTTTATTTTCATAAAAGAATTCAATGATAACTCGCGTAGCCTCGGTCTTATCGCGATTTTTCGATTCCCGTGGCAATAAACACAAAACCCTCAAGGCAGCCAAGGCAGAAAGCAGCCCTGTTTAAGTATGGGGGGAGGCTGGTTTGGTCTCTAGTTGGTTGGGATTAGTTGAGAATCTTATGTGGTATTCACATAAAAAACAGAATATGTCTTGATTCCTAATTACCTATTTCTAAACTCACGTGGTGGAAGGCAATGTATTATTCCATCTCAGTAAAACTCTCACGCTCCCCCAAACCTATCCTTCTAAGCATCCGTTTCTTTATTTCACCAATTAAACTTCTTTCAGCCTTAAATTATTTCCCCCTATTACGTCTTTCGTAATGCCTTCCACTCCATTTACACAAATCGCTCGCTTCCTAAAATGTACAAAGCATACAATTTTATTCCCTTGATAAACGATGATACTTCAAAACCGTTTATTTGTTACCAAACCGCTTATTCGCAAGGACCGAAAATTTGCAAGACAGCCGAGAATTCTTTACAAACCAAGATTCTGCTGATACTGACGTGGAATCTGTAATTCGCAATTGTACTGTAGTAGATATTAATTGGCACTAAACTGCGCTTCGCAGAGAAATTGAGACGTGCTCTCTGCACAAAATACGTATGTACATGTTGGTGGTAAAGAGAATGGCTGAAATGTTTCAGATGTTGCGGTGAAATTTAGTCATTTCTGAGCGTTCATCCCAAAGTCATGCATACAGCTCATCTTGCTAACAATTTTTTTTAATACAATATTGTATTTAGTAAATGTGATAGTTTGACGTAAAAAAATAGATCGCTTTATTGGTAGTTTTCGTAGTAGTTCTAAATAGTTCAGATATTTGTCGCTTCTTCTAAATTATGCAAACTTGAAATATGGACCGACTATTATTAGATAAATACTTGGAGTACAATTGCTTCATTGCTGTTCTTATTCTCCCAATCGTTTGTGAAAAATATTAAATAAATAGGTAAGCTTATGTTAATGACAGTGAATTTCAATTTTTCATGTTATGTTATCACACATAAACTGGCGCAGCCGATATGACATATTATAATTAAAAAAATATATACATGTACATATATACATGTATCTCTGATTTATATTATTAGGTTCAAGCCTAAAAATCACGCCACAACATAAATACACCTTGTTCGTTCATCCCACTATAAACTACTCCCGTTTATTAAACTAGAAACTATTTATTGAAACAATATATTACTTGTGAGATTTGTTTGACAGTTGATGTTATTTTGCAAAGCACCGATTCACTATGACTAATAATTGCATTTCACATTGCGAAGGGAAATGTATGATCTAACATTTTGTTTCAATGTAATATTATCAGAACTGCGTCATTCAAATGCTAGATTGAATTAAAATGTGTTATGCATTTTGCGAAGGAGGTGTGATGTTTTTGATATTCCTGAATATACATACAACACGACCAAAAAAAAAACATGTGATTGGAGTGATTGCCAATGTAGACTATAACCGATATGGATTGTACTGTAATAGAGCACCATCCATAAGGCATTTAGTAGATATGCCGGAAAACCTGGAAAAGATTCCACTTCTGCAGGTTGAACAGTACTATCAGCAGAGAAATAGGTCATAAACGTGGTTCATAATATCTTCATAGATACGTGAGTAATACGATATTGAGCAGAAGAGTAAAATGTCAAACATGCACGTTGCACGTGTACTTCTTGTACTTTCTTTGTTTCTATCGATGCTGTGCGGAAGTGAAGATCATTAGTAGAAGATTACGATGAGTATTCCTATCTTGTATGAAATAATCAATTAACTTGAAATAGTGTGGTTTTGAATTAAGTTACGAGTATACCTAGAACGTGATTTTTTTTAAAGATTATGGAAAAAAGCAGGAAATAAATTAAGAAAATTGATTATATTTTTCTGACGAATCTAAAAAAAAACTATATTGCTAGTTAATACTCGTATGATATTGTTAATTCGATATTCTTGGCTTCCTTTGTAGAACCCTAACTGATTTTAAGTCCTTGGATTGCATGAAAACACTCTACATTTCATTAGTTAGATGTCAAGTAGAATATAATTCACCTATTTGGTCCCCTTTCTATAAAGTACACTCTAACAAAATAGAACGAGTTCAACACAAATTTCTTAGGTACTTAAATTTCAAACTCAAAATTCCAATACAAAACATTAATTATTTAAGTTTAATGAATCGACTAAATTTAATTACGCTGTCTGACAGAAGAATCATTTCAGACCTAATTTTATTGTACAGAATTATGAACAACCTAATTGACAGCCCTGCCATCGTTGCTACTATTAAACTTCATGTACCGACAAGGAATACTAGACAAAATATAACATTCTTTTGCAACACATACACAACTAACTATCAATCACACTCACTTACCAATAGGATGCATTATTTAGGCAACAAGTTTGGTGGTATTGTAGATGTATTCGCTGATTCCCTTTACATTCTAAAATGCAATTTAAACCAACACTTTGTGGAATCCTACAAATTATTGTAACATGGGTATAATATATTTAACGATTTGATTTGTTATTGTAATGTTTATATTATATTTTGTTTTATGTTATTGTTAAATATTACATTGTTTAAAATATTTCACGGTTTTCCACAAGATTATACAAGCAGTTTTTTTTCTTTAAAAACTACTTGTATTTTCTTAAAAGTTTTTTCACTTTTGTATAAATTCTATGTATGTGTAATCCTCGATATCTTAAATATTATTTTCTAATCTATGTAAAAGCCCCTACGGGCGTATAACAACAATAAATAAATAAATAAATTCGTTGTAGTGTTCTAGTATATATCACTTGCCTTTAGTGTGAAACTCAATTAATATAGTGTCAGATGCATCTTGCATTTTTTTTATAATTTACAGCTGCGGACAGAAACAGTGATAAATAGCAAGCAAAGCAAGCAAAAAGAGCAGCAGAAAACTTGACAATCCACTTATTTTCCTGGAAATTGAATCATACACTTCAATTTTCATGTAGCTCCTTCATCATTCTGTTAAGTAACTTTAAAGCGCTTCAGTCGGAAATGATAAAGAAGTAATTGAAACAGAGCTTATCCAGTAATTGCCAATTTCTGCGAAATCAATTCTTTTATAGCATTTTGTGTATTTCTTCCAGAATACATTTTTTTTTTATTATTTACCTTGCAGGAACAATATGTAGGTAAAACGAAATACGCACTCTTACAATTTAATGGAAAAATATGGGTGTATGTATGTGTGTTCAATTAATGAATTTTATAAGTAACTAGCTTTTTCCCGCGGCTTCGCTCGTGTAAGGGGGGTTCCCTCTCCCCTCTCCCCCTCTCCCCCTCCCCCCTCTCCCCTTTCCCCCCCTCCCACTTCTACCTCCCCCCCCCCTCCTCCATCTCTCCCTCCCTCCCGCTTTCCATATATTCAATCCCAGTACATTCAGTTTTTTAACAGCCCGCGTGCCACCTCTTACTTTTTTATTCAAATTTCCATTTTTCATGTATATTAAATTTCGTACCTAACAAAGGTACCTATTTAAAATATCTTAAATTCTTGATTCGATTCAAACTATAAGGGGAGTACCTACTTTAAATAAATTTATCAACTAAAGATTTTCAAAAATAGAATTGTTTTGCAAAATGTCATTCTAAAACACGCAAACGGTCAAACGTGCGATAGTCGTTAGGTTTTCTAAAATTATCCAATTTTCTTAATTTTTCTCTCCGTAAGAACCATCCTCGTACTTCAAGGAATATTCTAAAAAAAGAATTAGCGAAATCGGTTCAGCTGCTCTCGAGATTTGCGCTTAGCAACACATTTAGCGATTCATTTTTATGTATAAGAAGAAAACAATATCTAACAACTGGGATGAGATACGGAGTTAAACTAAAGACGATGAAATGTAGTTTTTTTTCATAGTAACAATATAATATAATTCAACTTGACTGGTCACCGCAAAATGCAAAAAAATGCATAACAAATTAATCGCACCTACAGGGAGTAAATATTAAACACCATATTTATTCTGCTTCAACCAATTATGAGCTCCATGCTACGAGTTAGAACATTGTTCTCGATGTACTGTTCGGACATTCCTTCTACGACTCACGATCCACACATTTTTTGTTTCTTTTGCTACGATACCTTTGATAGGTATAAACATTATTTGAAATTTGTGGGCTTTCCTGGTGGTTAGCTATTAAATAAGTGTAGATACCTATGAATACCTAACGTATAAGTACTTGAAGCAATATTACTGAAGAACGACAAACTTATATGTTTTATAAAATTGTTATAAAATCTGCCAGCTTTATATTATAAAGGGCGCCACTGGTTGATTAACCAGGCTATCAGATAGGAAAGCAAAAATCCTCTCTCAGGGCCTTGGAATTCAAACTTCAAAGTTAATATAAAAGAATTAAAAATGCTAAACAGTATTCATAAGGAATAATAATATTACATTAATTTGTACAGATTTTTTTAATACAAATAGAACTTAAAACAATAACTAAATAAATAATTAAAGCTCACCCCCTGGATCGACCGAATTCCAATTAGCTGTCTAACTAAATATCACGGGCCTCTCGTTTCTCAGGAAGCTTCTATTCCCGATGATGAATCTGTCGATTTTCCATAGACTGAAGACGGCTGGTGCAGTTTTGCTCAAATAAAATCGCTCCAACCAAAGAACAATTTCAAATCCAGGCGAGTTTATTTTTCCATGAGCCAAAAAGAATTTCCCAAAAACTCCAAGATTACTTAAAATCGGTCGGGGCTAGTCTCCTTGTAGGTAGATGGTCTTCCATAATTTCTTTAGCATTCTGGCTTGCATAAAATATTGTACTGATATCCTTGTTACTCGGCAATATGTAATATAGAGAATATGTTAATCCATAATAATAAATAGCGATGTTTGTATTTAATCAATAATCGCGGAAGAAACGCGCGTCTCTATAAATAAGAAAATAAAACACTTTCACGGCGCTACGTTAATACTGATCGCGGCCTTCTGATAAAGAAACAAGTAGATTATAATATAATGAAGCAATCTTTTAAATTAGCGCACGATTCAACTTTAAAAATGAAAAATCACGTTTGACTTTCAGTATGGAGTTTTACCACACAGGCTCCAGACCAACAAGTGACGCGTCTAGCTTATTCTCAAGTCTCAAATACCTTATTTCGAAAATTTATTTGAATGATCTAGGTTCCACGTTTCAAAAATAGATTTTCATTGAAGTTTTAACTTATGCAATCACCTTCATTATTTGGTACCTGCCTAATTCTTTGATAAAATAAACAGCGAGTTATATTATTATTTATTTTATCATAACAGCAAGATAGTGAATTTGGGTATTTTGAAAGTATGTTTACGAGAAAAGAAAAAGCTGATAACATATGGGTGATAATAATAAGAATATTGAATGGAGAATAAATGCAGAAAACTCAAAACCCCTCCGCAACGTAAGCAGATATGTTACGTTCAGAATGTTTCATTTATAGAGCTTTAATTGTGAAGCGGTAATAACAAAAAGTTTTCGTAAAATGTCATTTTGTTAAAGACACTAAAAGCGAATATTCTCGAAAATTCGGAGGGGTTAATAGAGGACTGAATGTTGTTGGTGCTAATGAAATATAGTCCAAAGTAACGAAGCCAGATGGAACGCTGATATCAGCGATGTATGTTAGAAAGGCATGGAACTGGCAGAGGAGGAATAAAGGTATAATGCTTGCTATAGAAATGAGATCCCTCGGAAAGGCGCACATATGGAAAAACCATGTATGAGCAATGGATGAGATTAAGAAACGGAAGGTTAGATGGTTTCGGCATCAAAGTACGTTCTTTTTTCTTTATTCTAAAACAATATTTTCCTAAATCTTGTTAGCTCTTCTCCCGTGTTATCTACATCGCGCTCACGAATTTGTCAAATAATATTGTTATCAATATATGCTGAACGCGATACTTAACGTAATTTATGAGTTCCTTAACGTTTCACACGGTCCACAAATGGAAGAAAGAGCACGGCGGAGAGGCCGATTAAGGTAGCGCTCCATTACCAAGTTGCGCCATCTGAATCTCGTTACTCTCATAATGGCGCCCAAGCAAGAGGGAGAAAAACAATTTAAAGGGTGTCATTTCCATAATGCGAGACGCGGGACCCTTCTTTCTCTCTAAACGCTCTTTGGCATTGCTTTGTGCGTCAGTTACTACTCATAGTAGACGTACCACCGACGCAAAGGCTGGATACAGATTCGAAATTCATAGGTTTTGGAGTCGATAACATCAATTTAGTATTATTCTAAATATAATAAATTTCTACTTTACATGTTTACATTTTCACGTCAAATTATGATAAATTCATCTAAAACCGCTCCATTTAAAAATTATTTCGGTACAGCTACCACCATGCGTATTGCGTACACATTTTACTTCAATCAGGTATGATTTTAGGCTTTAATGGCCAAAATAAGCATTATCTTGATTGATTTGTTGCATTTCTGCCCTGATGATGAGGTTGTCTAAAATCTTGGCTAAAGGAGAAAATAATATTAAATCCTATTAATATTATAACGGCGAAAGTTTGCATGGATGTTTGTTACTCTTTCACGCAAAAACTACTGAATGGACTTGTTTCACTAATAGAAATCTGTATATATTGGTAAGCTCTGGCGTTATGAAATTATTTATCATACGTTTTCTGCCCCTAACAAAATCGAGTTATTGCAAACGTCAGAAGAAAAGCAAAACACACGGTTGACGTGGAAACGATGTTGGCGTCGTAGTTAATATCTCTCTCTAAAAATGATTGCACCAAATTGCATAATTCTTATTTTTTTAAATAAAATACTGGTGAGCTCTGGCATTATGAAATTTGTATACAAAATTGCAATAGGCGGCACGCAAGTAGTTTGAAAACTGAATGTACCGGGAATTAATGAAAGTGGTGGGGAGATGGGGGGGGAGTGGGGAGGGGGAGGGGGGGCGAGAGGAGGTGGAGTGGGAACCCCCCTATTACCATGCGAGCGAAGCCGTGGGAAAAAGCTAATACTAAATAATATATTCCTTGTTCTACACTCGAATATATCGTGCAAACACTGTTTTTTTCTAAATTGTACTTTGATCCGAAATAATATGATACTTTTTGTAGGACCTTTTTGTAAAGTGCATCTCTCATAATGTACAGGACGAATACAAAATAAATTCGTTAAATTTATCCGGTTCAAACACATCAATAACTATCGCTGTTCACTCCAACCTCTGAAACTATTGGGAACGAACGCCGATACTACATATATTCATGTATAAAATCAAAATATTTCTGTTTTGCAATAAAATCCATATAAATGGAATACTTCCGAACGTATCCGAAAACTAAAAACTGTTTCTGAAAGGTGATAAAGTATGCTTTCAAATTTTATAATTCGTAAAAAGATATACTTTTATGAATATGAAATTTTTTAATTCAAATATAATTTTTTTTTGAAAATGGCTCATCTCACGTTTTTCTAACTAAAATTATTAGCATCGTAAAATATTTTATTGGACAAATATATTATAAACCTTGCCGTCACCTTCCATTTATGTTGTGTCATGAAAAAATAATTAGTAAGAAATTCCCAAAATTTCTTTAAAATTGCGGCTGGAAACTTTGGCTTCATAAAGGTGTACATTTTAATATTGTTTTATTTAACTTTTATATTTGAATACGAAGCGTGGTGCTTTTTCTTTCTAATTTTTCACCATAATAAAAAGGAATTATAGACCTATACGAGTAGTTCATAAAAGCGAACAAATTATCCTGAGATGTTAACACAGTATAGACACTTTACACACACTCACACACATTCATACATATACACGCATACAGTACATCACATATTTTTCTTTATTATTTCTAAAAACCTTCTAAACATAATATATACACCGCTCGTTTTTGTCTATGTACTGTTTGTTTATAAAATAATAAAAAATAAAATAAAGGTTTGTAAAACATTGAAGATCACTTACATGCATTGTAGATAGACCATGGTTTAAAGATCGGAGTATTGAAAAAAGGCTCTTTTCACTTCCGCAATGCATCGATGGAAACGACGGGAGACAATGTTTTCACAAACGTATAGCATTTTTCTCTCTGCCATTTAATATTGTCTTCGCTTCGTTCATCTTCTATGAATACATTACTTACTTGTTTTTTTAATATCTGCAAAAGCTTTTCTGTTGATCCACAAAGAAGAAATCTTTAAATCCTCTTCCAGACTTTGTGGCGTGATACATATTTTGTAGCGAAATAAATTATATTAGCATTTTCATGTTTTATAATTTTATTATTATTCCAGAATATAAAATATATTCACGATTTTATGCTGGCAAATTAATTCTTGAGTTAATGAATTTGTTGGTTTATACGTGATTTGATTTGTAGTTGCTACGTAATGCGATTTATTGCTTACTAATTGGTAAATTATTCTTATTTGAAATGTGTTTTTCTTTGGTTCAAATGTTTGAACTTCACAGTTTTTGAAAAATCAAAAAACATACGAAAATTTGTTTTTGCAAACTTTGAAATCGCAAAACATGGTAAGGCAAAGTAACCCTTTCCAACTAAAGTGACGAAATTCAATGCGCCTCAAAACAACAAACGACTGTCCGAAACAAACAAAATATTTAATTTTTTATTTTTAACTTTATGAGTAAAACCTCAAATTGTAATATTTAAATTAATGAAGACAATATAAGCGAAACTCAATCGAAAATCTGGAAAAAGTCAAAAAGTCCCAGAGGTGTCAATATGTTTTTCTGATTTTTTCTGTTTCCAGATTTTCGATTGAGTTTCGCTTATATTGTCTTCATTAATTTAAATAAACAAAATATTGATTGTAAGTGATGCTAGAACCTAGTAAAATGAATGGAGCTTGATTTTAGATGTTTGAAGGATTGTAAATGGCAACACCAAGATTGGAGAATTAATGTAACTTTTAAAAAAGTACATTAATCCAAGTGCTATTTTTTTCAACTGAACGGTGTTGAGATATTATACTATGATGAAGTCCCAGTCTGTGTGAAACTAGTTGTCATTGTTTATAGCATACAAAATGGTTAAAGATTGCTTTCATATTTCATCTAAGTATTCTTATTAAAAGGTTAGAAGCAAAGGTGCTAAAGTTAAGGTCAGAGTTGAAATCTTAGCCATTACCAGAAATATAATATCAGTGGCAACAGTGACACTTTTTCAAGATAAAAGCTACGATTGTTAACCTTTTTTGTTATTGTTAATGTGATTATCGTACAACTGTTTGAACCCAGTGAGACTATGTGCCTCCGTTTACGGAGATACTTACAAGATACTCGATCCTTGTGCGCGTATCATACGATGGTAAGTACCCCCCGTACGATTTTGCTGGTGCCCGTTCACGGCGCTACGCGGTGGCTGTCGTTTCCAATCAGTATCACGATACCGACAGTGCTGATCGCGCGCGACGCTCGCATCATTTGTGTCTGATACTTATTCGTTTGAAGTTTGACAGAAATGGCGTCGGAACATGAAAGTAATGTTAGATTTGTCCTGAAAGTGGAAAAAATGCATGTTCATATAACTATACGTTACCACAATACGTAAGAAAAGATTTAGTGGAGAAGGCATGGTTTGATGTTGGAAAAAAGTCATATGACATCGCTTGACTGCGTGTTAACTCCACGGCTGCAAGTGAAAAATGATAAAGTTAAGTATATTTCGGATAGCGCCGTGTACGGAGACTAGCATTAAAAAGTTGTATATCAGCAGGGTACTTGTGGTTTCGTCACAATTACGTAGATTGTAAGTATCTCCATGAACGGAGGGCCTATGACACCTTCAATTAGGGTATGCTGTGAGTAGGGATGCAAGGTTTTTAAAAATATCGATATCGATAAATATCGAATCAAGTCGATATTTCTTATTTTTTTAAAGCTTATAAAAATCCAATGTAGTTTTAGTTATATCAAATGTTTATCGATTATGTATGGATATAATTTTTTATACTTACCTGTATGAATAATCACAAAATTTCGTTAGGTATATAAAATGTGTTTTTTTTTAATAAATTTATTTAAAAAAATATTAATTCCAGTATTTTGTACTAGCTATCGTAACTATTTATTAATTAACTATGTAATAAAAATGTGCCACAAATCCATACGATATCACACTTCATAATTTCTACAAAAGATACCGTAATATCTGCACACAAGTCATTAGGAAAGCCAAAAATCTATATTACAACAAAAAAAATTCCGAATGCAACAATGACCCTAAAAAAATATGGAAAGTCCTCAAGGAAGCTACCAATTCAAATAAAGCCACCGACACCTTAAACTCTCTCAATATCAAAGATATCACTGTAGACTTTACATCGAACCCCAACACAATTGTCAATTACATAAACCAGTACTTTACAAACATAGGTCCGGAACTAGCAAAAAAAATCCAAATAAATAACGATACGCTTGGTCCAAGTGACCACGCGACCAATGATGATTTCCCAACCCGCTTTGTTCTTAAAACGATTACAGAGAAAGAAGTTTCTATAGTAATAAACTCACTCAAAAACTCTTCATCAACCGGCATTGATGAAATATCTAACAATGTTCTTAAAAAAATTGCCCCTGGTATACTTCAACCATTAACGCATCTACTTAATATTAGCATCCGCCAAGGGCTATTTCCCACCATTCTAAAACAAGGTCTCATTATCCCTATTTTTAAAACTGGCTCCAAACTTGATATTAGTAATTATCGTCTTATTACGTTGCTAAATTCCCTCTCAAAAGTATTCGAAAAGATCGTCAATAATAGTCTCATGGAATATCTGGAAACCAATAACTTAATATCGCCGCGGCAATTTGGATTCAGAAAACATAAAAGTACCAATGATGCTATAGCCACGGTCACTGACCATATTTCTGGCCACCTTGATAAGGGCTTGAAATGTCTATCGGTATTTCTCGACCTATGTAAAGCATTTGATACAATCTCACACAGCAAACTAAAACGCAAAATGTTTAATATAGGTATTAGGAACAAAGAATTAGGCCTCCTCTCCAGCTTCTTATCTGACAGATCCCAATGCGTTAAACTCAATACCACAAAGAGCCAGAATTTGCCCATTAGTTACGGGGTCCCTCAAGGCAGTGTTATAGGTCCAACGCTCTTCCTAATATATATTAACGAGTTATGCAACCTAGATATCGATGCCACTATTGTCAGTTTCGCCGTTGACACTGTCCTACTCTTCCAAGCAAAAGATTGGCTTACCGCATATTCCAAAGCGGAGGAAGGAATTCAACAGGTAAAATATTGGCTTGACTCGAACATATTAACTCTAAATGTACAGAAAACCAAATACTTACTGTCTAGTCTCACCAATATCCCAAAGTCAAACCCAGCCCCGCCATTAAAAATACACAAATGTAAAAATTCATCTCTAAACCGGAACTGTGACTGCCCATGCCTAGAGCAAGTAAACATTATCAAATATTTAGGAGTAACCTTCGATACACACCTGAATTGGAAGCAACATATACATAATACTACAAACAAAATCCGAAAATCTATATACTTTTTCAAACAAACACGCAATTTCCTTCACCTAAAACTTTTAAAACAGTATATTACTCATTGTGCCAATCTCACATCGAATACGGAATTCTAGCCTGGGGTAATGCATATTCCAATGCCCTTGATCCCATCATGAAAGCACAAAAACTAATCATAAAAATAATTCTTAAAATGCCGCTTACTACCAGCACTGATATTATCTTCAATTCCTTCAACGTTATGGACATAAAACAGCTCTACTCAAGATCCATATTACTTAATTTACACAAAAACAACAAAACACCATACAAAGCTACACAAACAATACACAATACCCGAGCCAAAAACAACGAACTTCTCCAAACTCCTTTTTTCAAAACCACCTTCGGGCAAAGACACTCTAAATACATAGCTTGCAAACTATACAATACACTACCAACTACGATCAGACAAAGTGACTCCTTTACAAAATTCAAACAAGATATTAAAAAATGGATTATAAGTATTGGACGCCACACTATCACGAATATCTGTAAAATAAATCACACATAGACATAAATAACTTTTCACATACAACCTAACCCATATAAAACAAATGAAAATAATGGAATCCTGTCAAATTTAACCTATAAATAGACTAGGCAGAATTGATTTCATTACTCCATCTCCAACATTTATAAAATAACTCTCTTTAAAAGATTTATTACCCTTCCAATCACCCTTTTGTTTTAATTCTATTCATAATATGCATTTTACCTGAAATATCCTTGTAATTACTATATTCATTTATATACCTGTACGCCTGTCTCGACACAGGTATACCCTAGTGAGACAGGCATACAAATAAAACCATTGTAAACATATTTTATTATAGATAAATAAAAAAAATAAAAAATAAAAAAATAGTTACTTTGACAGTCTGTTTCCTTGCAGCCGGTTTCTGCTTTGAGTTATAGTGGCTTCTGGCTTTGAAAAAAGATTTTTTTTTTGATATTTCGATACGATGTATTAAGTTTTTCGATATTGATATATCGATATTTTTAGGGGTCGATATATCGATATTTATCGGTTTTACGATATATCGTTGTATCCCTAGATGTGAGATTGAAGTTAATGGGCGAGGGAAAAAGACTAGTAAGAAGGTGGGGAAATAGACAACTAGCTCTACAGATATTATTTTTATTTAATTAATTGTGTAATGACACAAATTCATTCAACAAAAATTACTTGATCTTGCCGATATTTGAACCCGCGGCCTGTAGATTCATAATCGATTTTTTTGCCCATCAACTACAAAGGTTGTCAAAGTTAATCATATTCAAAGTGTGAATGATTAAAAAAAAAAGGTTTCAAGAGACAGCGACAGCGAAAGGTTTTATCGACAGCGGAAGTTTGAATTTTCAAAAAATTTTTCTCTTTCGATCTGCGTTGAAATATTTCTAGGAAAATAAGTGCGTCTTTTGTAATGTGCATGTTATGGAGATCTTTTTTTCTGAAAAATTAAAAACTAACTTTAAAGAAATTTACAGAAATTTTAGGTATTCCGAAAGATCTATTCAATGTTACTTTATAATAAAATTCATAATTATAGGTCTACAAAAGTAGGAGATGATATTTAAAAAAAAACACCTTTTTTTCGCTCTCCTGAACAATTTTGTCATTTACATCTTTTTAAATTTCCGTGATCGATATGCATGTCAACTGAAAAGTTTATTTAAGAGGATTATAAACGCTAGAAATATTTCGCATCTCATGCCTGCAAAATTTAAAAATCGAGCGTCTTTTTGCACGAGGCAAGTAAGCGAAAAAGTGGGTTTTTTTTATTTATTTTGTGCATAATTTTATAACAACGAAAAAAAGTTAGAACATGAAAAACCTCAAAAATAGTCTTAGCCATAAAGGGGTATTTAAAAAAAAAATTGTTTCTTGTATTACTTCATAGTTAAGTCATGAAAAAACATTTTTTTTTGGTGGTGTACGCTTATATTTTTTGTTACGTAAATAATAACTTTATTGTAATTCCAATACATAGAAAAGCTAGTAAAAGCTTCAATTTATTCGTAGCATATTTTTTGATGTTCATACTGTAAGCCGATTCGTCGTAAAGATTAATCAAAATAGTATCTTAATAGGATTTCACGTGTATCTTAAGCTCGAGTGATATATTGAAAAAAACTTTGATATTTTGTTTTGTGGGCATTATTAACCATTTCTGTACTACATTCAGGGCTGGGCAGTATTTGAAATACAAATATGTATTTCGTATTTGTATTTCAATTACTTTCTAAAAATGTATTTTGTAATTGGTATTTCAATTACGTGCTGCTGAGGTATTTTGTAATTTGTATTTCAAATACTTATGGCTTCAAAATACATTTTCAAATACATTTAGCGATCTTAATAATGATAATGAAAAATAAACTGACATACATAGACTAAAAACGCTAGAATCCTGTACTATTTATTGTCCTGTTGTATCTACTGTTCTATAGCACTCATACTAATGATTATTTGTAGTTCTCTTATCATTGCTTTATTATGTACTGTACATTTTTTTATGTCATGCTAGTTATTATTATTGTCCTGTGCTAAGATAGCACTGTTATTGTACATTTTGTATCAAATTATATTATACTTGTCATTGCTTTGTATTGTACATTTTTGTATCATTGTATTAGATCAAGCACTATAGGAATAATTTAACTGAATACTAGATTAGTTTTAAGTTAATTACTGTAGAGTGCAGTTGAAGAGAAATAACACTAAACTGCGCTATACAAATGTCATCTATGTGTACATACAAAAACGAATCCTTGATTCCCTTGGCAACGCCATAACTTCAGAACGACTTTACCTATTTCATTCATTTTCTTTAAGCTTTCTTATACTTTGTACAAGGTTATTACGGAAAGAAAAATTAAGAAAATAATAGATAATTTCAGAAAACTTAACGACTATTTTAACTTCGCACGTTTGACAGTTCACGCGTTTGATGAAATTGAATTTAGCAGGCAGCTGTTTTTTTTGTAACAAAAGAATTGTCTATTAATTTTTTAAATTATAGATATTTTAAATAGGTACCAATGTTAGGTACCAGATTTGATTGACTGTTCTTATAATACACCAAAATGAATATTTTTTATATGTGAAAAATGAAGATTTGAATAAAAAATTATAATAGCTTGAACGCGAGTTGTTTGAAAACTGAATGTACTGGGACTGAATATATGGAACGCGGGAGGGGGGTTGGCGGGACGGGGGAGCGGGATATGGAAGGCTGGGAAGGTGGAAGGGAAGGGGAAAGGGATGCGGGAGGGGAACGGGGATGCACGGGAAAGGATATGCAGGGAGAAACAATTTATTTCTTTGAATATGGCATAGCAACGCTTGCCGGGAACCAGCTAGTGTTATTATAATTAATTATTATCATATAACACCTAAGTCCCATACCACAAAACTTTACAAGTGGAGCGGAGACGAAATGTGTCTTCTGAGCAATATGATTGGTTATTTTTTGCACGTCTCTGTTTCTCTCTGCTCAGCTTTGCTTTTATGGAAACGCTCCCTTAGATATGGGCACTTACGACTATTTTGCAACCAAAGGTTCTACCAAAACCAAATGTATTTTGTATTTTGTAATTTGTATTTTGTATTTGAAATTAAAAATGGTTAAAATACTGTATTTTGTATTTCAAATACACTTCTTGAAAGTATTTTGTACTTCGTATCATAAATACATACGAAAAAGTATTTTGTAATTTGTATTTTAATTACAGTAAAGCATGTATTTTGCCCAACCCTGGCTACATTTGAGGTAAAATTTAAGCAACACAACTTTGCTTCGAAATACCATTAAATGTATAAATGGTTTAGTTTCATTCTTTTGAAAATAATATTAATCTTCCAATTAATCAAAGCTATGATTCCATTAGTAAATCACAGCCGAGATCTGTTTCTGAAATTCTGTCATCAATAATGGATTTATGGATCTATTTATTATGAGTTCGATTCATACTTATTTATGAACGCGATGATGTGGTAATAATATCTGAGATCTGAGGTCGAAGTGAAAGGTTATTCAGACATATTTGTACGACCTGAACTGTGTGGGCGACATCTTGAATTTTAGTTTTTTTTTCTTTCTTGATACTTGAGTACTTGAATCATTTGAATTAAGATTGTATTTTGAAATATTCATTACATTGTGGGATTGAATGGTGTGCATTTAAAAAGCTTAGAAGGTAAGTACAGAATAGTCCATGAATGATCTCGGGGCCTCATATTAACAAGCATCTCTACACATTATATATTAATGTCCTCCGCCGCATCTGTCTGTCTTGTCTGTTCGCGATAAACTCAAAAACTACTGAACGGGTTATCATGCGGTTTTCACCAATAGATAGAGTGGTTCATGAGGAAGGTTTCGGTGTATAATTTGTCAAAGTTTTGTGTAAATTGGTTGAAAAATACAATATGTATAAAGGAGAATGTCTCTATGTGGTGGACGAGCGAGCTGGCAAGCGGGCGGTGACGATTTGATTTATATGCAAATCTGCAGTTTTATGCCGAGGTTAACGAAATTTTTTCATATATTTAATTTTTAAAACTCTGTGTAAAGCCCGGGCATCGCCGGGGACTTCATCTAGTCAAAATATGCATCCATTTTCAATATTTTTTAAAAATACAATTTAGTTTTTCAATTAGGCCTCCTGAAACCAAAGTATACTGGAAAACCCGGATAAAGTAAATGGCTAGGCAAAGGTCGTGTCTACGTCATCGTGGATCATTCGAAAAGGACGTATAGATCTCGCAAGTTAAGTTGACTTCATCACAGTACTCACACAGATGCAAAACTTTCATACAGCTTGTTTCGTTTTAGGCTTTTAACAAAAAAACAATTAATAATTATTTCACAATTGAAAATTCGAATCCAAAGCGTGTAATCTGTAACATTAAACCAATGTTGTTTAACAACATTTTTATAGAAATACTGAAGATTTAGGAGGAAAAATTAAGTTTATTAACTAAATGTGATAATCATCAGGATTGAATTCAAATGGGTATTCATAAATAACAAGTACAAGGTTAAAAAATATTGTCTTATTTAAAAAGTTTAATTTATTGTAATATTCATGGTTATATAATATTTTATAAAGTAAATAATCCACAAGCCGCCACATGCCGCTACACGTTTAATTGGCATAGATTTTGAAAAGAAAACTTAATTACTTAAAGAAACATCGGTTTCAGCCGGGATAGATGAAAAAACTTGGAATAAATTTCGGTTTTCATTCAAGGTTAAAAATTTGCCATATAAAACATCTCCATTGCCGCCATTTTTTTTGTACGGATTCGACATTTGTAAAGTTTTGTTTAAAACTCAATACGCATGAATTACTTGGTTTACCTAAACTAAGGACCTAATGTTGAAATGAAGTGTGATTCCCAAAATCTGTGCTTAAAAATTTGGCTGCTTATGGATTATTTATTTTTTAAAATTGTGTGTTAGCAATCATCAGCAACAGTAATTATTTAATTATGTATCAGTCATCATCAGCAACTATCTATACGTATATTATCTAAAATATAACAGATTACTAACACAAAGGTACAAAAGATTAACTGTCGAATACTAGTCTGTGATACTCCAGTTGCCTTAGATGTCAAATCATACAAGTCATTTATGCTTAAAAGTTGACCACCGTTTTTTACATTATGAATAAAATAATTAAACATGCGAAATAAAATTTCACGAGTTGGTCCGTTCAGTGATTTGCCACGTCCCGTTTTGTAACAGGACTCCATGATGTCGTAATAAATATTAAACTCGCACTCTTTACAAACACTCTGTAAATATTCTAATAAAGATTCGAATTAAAAATAATGAAAACTATTTATTATTTCATATTTAATTTTTTTAAATTATTTGTCACTTGCGAAATGTAGGTGCACGTATGTTTCAATCAAATTACGAACCGAATGAATAGGACATCCTGTAAGTACAACCTGTAAGTACAGCCTCAAAAGGGTGTCGTAAAACTTGCCTCTCTTCTAACTAGTTACAATAAGTGGGCGTAAGCAAGACAGAGAGCCTTATCGGGTTAGTGGGCGTCGCTTGACGTTCACATAGATAGACCAATACTTCAATACTAATGGTGGGTTTCTTCATTTACCGAGAATGCTAAATGCAATGCTAATTGTAAAAGTAAACGGTCAAATGCATTGAAATTTTTAAATTTCGATCGTTTATTTTTACAATTAGCATTGCATTTAGCAATCTCGGTAAACGAAGAAACCCACCCTTGCATTTGTATTGCTTCCAACTTAAGTTGTTTTACCTATACGTCCTAACTTGCTTCTTATTATATTGATTGTTGACAGTGACCACTTCTCTATAAGTATAAAGGAATCATTACAATATGATATATTTAACGTGGTATCAATAAGTACGGTTCCATGACGACTCAACTAAGCGTATTTTCAAAACTCTTCACTCTTAATGACTTTTCAAAGGAGGCGATGAAGTTGCATATTATTGAGTTCGGTCACCAATAAGTACATTCGTCGATATTGTAGATGTATAATAACTATAATATATTATTTATATGCATTCATTAATACATTTATGGAATGGAAATAAAAACGAAAGTTGTGATCAAGATTTTTATTTATTTATAAGCACATTATATATACTCCTTCAGTCGAAAATGTAGGTCTGAAAAAATATTTACGAATATAAATTTTAACATAAAATTGTGTCGAAATAAAATTTAATTACTTAGTTACATTTTACAAATAATAATAAAAGATGTAAAAATAACTTTTTCTCACAAAAAAAAAAAAACACAAACATGTTTTTTACATTTTTTCTAATGTTTTAATATTCTGAAATGGGTGGGGCCATTTAAATTCGAAGTTTAACAAATTTAAAAATAAGTCATCCTGGACAGGAATTTTCATACTTCACAAATTGTTAACGAATAAATATGTTAGTAGCGCCGGTTTGGTATCTACTTTTAAATTAACTGGTGGTTATAATATGCATTCCTAAAATATGCATTGCCTAAAATATGCATTCCCCTTCCTTCCAATTTCATTTCCTAACATTCCTAAAACCCCAAACAAAACCTCAGCGCTCTCATATTGGTCGAACGCCAGGCAAATATTTTTGAATATACATATTTTGAAATGTTCGACGAATAACCCATGCTTCGCTGTTTAACTTGAAATAATCAATATCGCCGCCATTATGAATCTGCCCCACGCCGCAGATATTTATATCTGTGCATTATTATTTGTGCTGAACTATTTATACGTATCTACCGAAAGACAATAATTTTATGTGACAACTGTGACTAGCTGTGGACCGTAAGAAAGGCCTTAAGAAGCAGCCAAATGGACCACGGGTATGTTTATGGTATTCCCACCTTTTCCTTCCCTCACCCATTCATATAGGCAATTCAATATACCTAGATGAAAAAATGAACCGAAATTTAACGAACCAGCATAACCAATTAATCTTAGATGTCTACCTCATCCTGGGCGAATTTTATTACAAAAAATCTTTAAGAATAAGATTAAAGACATTCATCCTTGTATATTCTTTCTTTTTCGTTATTATGCAAGACGTGTGAGAAGGAAGATTTTTATGAACGGCTGGACTAGTATATTGACCACATACTTTCCAACCTCTCTTCCTCCACATCTTTTCCCTCCCCATGTAACCTTCCCTAAATTGAAAATATCACAATCCCACTAGTTCCTGGCACACCAAAATATTTCATACCGATTTAACCCTTGTAATGCCAACCTCCCGCGACCTAGTACTCCTTAGTAGGCCAGGGGTAAAATTCCAAGCGCCCGCCGTACCGCCCGACTGACACTATTTTCGTAGTATTTTTTTTTTTTTATTGAAACTTCTTTAGCCCCGCTGTGATTTGAAATTCCGATGAAATGGAACAGGCTCCTATTGGTTGAGATATGCAATGGAAATGACGCTAGATCTGCACTCATTGGCCGCTTCGATTATGACCTTACTTTTCAAGTATTGGTTGAGATTGTTTTGGTAAAGTTTCGCTTCTACCGCGTGTAAACTGCACTCGATTTTGTAAATTGCACCTTAAATAATAATATTTTTATACTTCAAATTTTTATTATTTATTTTTGCTATGTAGATTTTTCACAGTTCATCGGCGGTGGTTTTCTTCATTCTCTTGGCACACTATGTGTTAATCATTTTTACATTTTATATGTGTAGGTAAGTACTAAATTGAAAATACCATTCATATTTTTTTGTCATATTCCTGTTATAACAAAATATGTAAACATAACAAAAGCTGTTAATATTTATTATAGCTGATATTATCGTCAGGTCTTTTTGTACATATAGAATCATTGTCGGAAAATACCACAAAGGTTCTATTATATCACGCTTAATCGAAACTGGTTTATTAATCCACGTTTGTCTGAACCCGTCGGCAGTAGAAGATTGGAGGTATGTTTACCTACCTAAGTTTATATAGGGTGCAGCACAGTCACGTTACAAAATTCGTACGTCACTGCACGGGTCCTAATGTAGTGTCGTGATAGGGTCTTGCGTTGGCATTTTTTTTAAATTATACAAATTGTTATATCGTTACAAAATAATACAAATCAACAATTTGCACCCGGGGGATAACAATGGAACAACTCAAAAAACCTCTTTTTTCAGGAGAGCAGTTTGAATATTTCGTTTGAGTGTATTAAATCAGTTTATTAACCAATAAAAGTTGAAAAACACCATATTAATATTTGTTAGGTTTAATATTATAATAGTGTTAAAATGATCATTGTGCCACTGTTTTGCTTGAATTCGAATAAAACATTATAATATAAAAACGACATATTCGCTTTTAAGGCCACAATAACGTTTTTAAGAATTGTGTCGTTTTTATCGAAGATAGAATAGATATCCAGGAACACATCTACATACTTACTTAACTTAAAAATGCATTTTTTCTACTTGTGCCATTGTTATCCCTCAGGTGTGAATGGATTCCCTTGTATCATGATGACATTAACACATTTTATAAGAGTTCTTAAAATTATTTACAAGTTTTATCAGTACAATTCACTGTTGCGGCTTACCGCTTGGTATTGAAGTATTTTCAGAGAAAAAAATCGATGCAGTTAATATGCGGTAGAAGCGAAGCTTTACCAAAACAATCTCAACCAATGAAGAACCAAGGAGCCTTGAAAAGTGAGGTCATAATCAAAGCAGCCAATGAGCGCAGACCTGGTGCAATTTCCGTTTATATCTCAACCAATAGAAGCCTTGATAGGAGTTTTATGCTTCTCAGGGGCTATGTGTCCCATTTCCGTTTGATTCAAATTCCTAATCACAACGGGGCTACAGAAGTTTCACTTAAAAAAAAAAACATTTTATAACATTCCGAATGAAAAACTATACATACACCATAGTGGGTGGATAATTTCAGTGATCAAATTTTATAAGTACAAAGAAAAGCTTAAAAATCTTTAATACTTTGGAAAATCCGGTTCATACCAGAGAATCTCCAATTTATGAGATGGTTCATATAAATCAAAAATTTAAAAAGTTTGCGCGCGTTTTATAAACCTTTCAAATGAGTTAGGTTTTCTTCCGCACACTTTATGTAAGTTGTGTGAAGATATAGGTACCCGACAAACCTTAACCAGTGTTTATAATTTATTGATTCTTTAGTTTATTTGGAGAAAAAATCAGAGTGTGTAATTTACACGCGGTAGAAGTGAAACTTTACCAAAACAATCTCAACCAATACTTGAAAAGTAAGGTCATAATCGAAGCGGCCAATGAGTGCCGATCTAGCGTCATTTCCGTTGCATATCTCAACTTCTCATCAATCTTCTTTTCTTTTGCTTGTTTTTTTAAAGTGGTTTGAAGATTGAATATTGATTTCACAAAATAAAAATATTTTTTAAAATTATTTCGTAGCATTCGAACCCCCGTTCGCTTGATGTCTGTCTCTCTGGCCGCTGAGACTTATCAGGCACCTTACCAAACTACGCTATGGAAGGTACTCACTGAGGTGCGAATTTACAGCATAGAACCGAGTATTTGTGTAGAACTGAGTTGTGACGCATTTCCGTTTCACCCGAATTTCAAGTCACTAACGGCGCTAAAGAAGTTTCACTTAAAAAATATTTAGGCAAGAAACCGCCCAAACCCAGCCCAATCTAACTGTCCAATATTTACTGATTTTTTTATGTTTTTAAGGTGAAAAAAATCAGAGGTGATCAAAAAGCCATCGAATTTTTTTTTACTTCAAATAATCTTAGGAATCAATGTTATTAGTTTGTCGGCTACCTCCCGATACACCCCGTGTGTTGTATAATATGTTAGGCGTATGTATAATATACGTAATGGTGTATTATTTGTATTAATTTCGGAACGACTTCCCCGACTTATTAGAGCATAGAAATCACGTCTACATGTATAAATAGATAATGAACAATACAGGTTTGAAGTTATCTCCCGGTGCACCTTTGTGTTTCCGGATGACAGATAATATGGCGTGGAACCAAAGTTAGATAACGTGAAGGATAAAGACTCGTGGATAGTTTGAACTTAGCAATCATCTTTCTTGTATTTTGTTTGACTAGTACTATCTTATCTTATAACTTATATATTCTTAATTATACCGTTACTAAACAATATACCCACGTACCATCTTGTGTATTTTTTTTCTTCTTAAAATTGAAGGACTTATAACAACAATTTAAGAACAATATTTAGATATTCTGAATTACGTAAATAAAACTTAACAAATGTTAAAAAAAGATTTGTGTGTAATTCATACGCGATACAAGTGAAACTAGAAAGTCGCTAAATGTCGCTTTCTTTGGCCCTGTTTATTTTAAAGTGGTTTGAAGGTTGAATATTGATTTACAAAAACAAAAATGTTTATTTTTTTTGGATTTCGTAGGATTCGAACCTTTGCCCGCTGGATTTCTCTGGCCGCTGAGATTTGCGACGCACTATACCGCTGCGCTACGGGACGCGCTCGGCGAGGCGCGATTTTGCGCATTATATTCCGACGAACCGTATAAAAACAAAGCGGCCAATAAGCGCAGACCTATCGTCGTTTCCGTTTTATATCTCAACCAATAGAAGCCTTTTCCGCAGTGCTTCGCAGGTGCGGTATAATTAATTATTATACAATTACGCAAATGCTTTCAATGGAATAGAAGTTGACCTGAACTATGTGTACAAAAGTTTTATCGAAATAAATTCAAAAACCTGTTATACAGATTCGTTTCTATATACCTACTCTCCAACTTTTGCATGAAAGTTCCGGAAACTTAAATTTTCGGACCAATTTCGTCATTTAAGGAAAGTAATATAAGATATGATTTTAGGTTTTTACGGCCAAAAGTACCTATCTATTATCGTTATTTATTTTTGGGGTGTTGCGCCGTTTTCCGCCACCCCCTTCTTCAGCCAACGTTTCGGACAGCATTAGAGTGTCCACACATCTGCCCTGATAGTGGAATTGAAAACGTTGGCTAAAAAATACCACGAAATAAATAACGTTAAATATAATATTTTATTGTAATCATCGCTAGGACCACTATAAAAGTGTAAATTACTGCAATAATTATGTGATATATTCTGTTAGCGAGCCAATAAATATAAATCAAAGGATACAATTCACACGCGGTAGAAGTGAAAACCTCAGAAAACTAAGTAGACAAGAGTGGGAAGGCTACGAAGCACTGCATAAAGTGGAGAACTATTTTGATATCTCATTCTTTTGCAGGCTAAATCCTGTAGTTATATGAGTTTGTTTCTTTTTTGTGTCGCTATTTTTCGTTTTATCGAGTTTCAAATCACAACGGTGATAAAGAGGCTTTCACTTAAAAAAAAAAAAAAAATCACAATGTGTAATTCACACGCAGTAGAAGTGAAACTATAAAGACGCTAGGTGTCGCTTTCTTTTCTTTCGCCTGTTTATTTTAAAGTGGTTTGAAGATTGGATATTGATTTCACAAAAATAATTTTAAAATTTTTGGATTTCGTAGGATTCGAACCTCCGTTCGCTTGATGTGTCTCTCTGGCCGCTGAGACACCTTGCCCGGGCAGAGGTGCGAATTTACCGCATTGTATTAGAATCAAGTATTTGTTTAGAACTGAGTTATGACGCGAAGCTTCATTTCGAAAATCAATTTTAAACATCAAAATCAAATTTATGAAAATCAGAAAAAAAAACAGTAAGGCATCCCATTATTTTGATAAATAATATCATTTCAACAGTTATATTTCAAAGTTAAATGGGTAACTTTCCTTTCAATATTGGTAAACTTTTGAATAAATACGTCTTAAGTTTGAAACCGCCATGCCATATTAAATCTACCCAGCGTAATAATATTCAGAAAATCGTTTGGAACTTCCTTACACGTATCACCTTTTTACCCGTCCTTGTGAATCATATAAAATTGGATGTCTGCACGGCATTGGCTTCCCATATTGCGAGCGTACGTTATACGTATACCTTTATTTAGTTTCCTTATTTGAAAATAATATGTCGCTCTAACTCTCTTCACACGTACAAATTTAATGATACAATATTTTCACTTGCCACGTCCATGCAACGATATTTGGAAAAAAAATCGTAGCAAAGAAACACTCATTTTCACCGCAGGGGTAGACAGAGAGGGGGCAAACCGCTACACAACTTTGCCCCCGCACACGCACCTTCGTTTATCTTCATACATACTACTTTGTTATTCAGATTTTTTACATGATCCTACCCTTCAGGATAACCTCGACCATACTCTTCTACTATTCACATTCACAAAAAATCTAAGTGTGCAGTTCACACCCGGTAGATGTGAAACCTTCAGAAAACTAAATTAGGCAAGAGTGGGAAGGCTACGAAGCACCTCGCAAGAGTGGACACGGATTATAATATATCATTCTCTTGCAGGTTAAATCCTATAGATGTATGTTTTTGTCTCTTTTTAATGTCGCCATTTTACGTTTCATCGATTTTCAAATAACGGTGCTAAAGATATTTCACTTAAAAAATCAGAGTGTGTAGTTCACACTCGGTTGACGTGAAACCTTCAGAAAACTAAAGTAGAAAAAAGTGGGGAGGCTGCAAAGCTCTGCACAAAAAGGAGACCTATTACATTGTCTAATTCTCTCGCAGGCTAAATCCTGTAGTTATATGAGTTTGTCTCTTTTTAGTGTCGCTATTTTTCGTTTCATCTAATTTCAAATCACAACGGTGCTAAAGAAGCTTTCATTAACACTCCAATACACGCGTGTCATCTCACAGATGACCAGTTCTGTTTTTTCGTCATAAGTTTGATGAAGGGAGGGGAGCCTGGTCCCCGCCCTAGTATTCCCCAAGCTCGCCTAGCTCGACATTCCTGCAAAATTGCGAAAAAACAATTATACTATTCACTTTTGACAAATAAGTGAGCAGTCATCTGACAGATGACACGCGTGTATTTATGTCTCACTAGGGGACGCGTGTATTGGAGTGTTAAGATACACATATTTTTTAGACAAATATATTATTAACGTTATATTTAACTCACTTTTTTGTCATTTCACGTAAAAATAATTTATAAAAATACCGATTTTTTTTTTTCATTTACGGTCCCATTACGGGACCATTGGTTGCATAAAGATGTACATTTTAATAATTTTGTGGTTAACTTGTAGAATTGAGTATAAAGCGTGTTATTTTCTCTTTATAACACCATTTAGGTTTTAGATCGTACTTCTAACCATGATAGTAAGGGAGACGGTTTCTATGAGACTTATATGAGTTGTTCCTATAAGCGAACAAATTATCCTGAGGGGTTAATGGAAACATATTAGAAATGGTAGTTTTAGAGAACGGATGGAGATTCTAGGTTTCTAGGAGAGAGTTATAGGTTGGATTAAGGTGTTATAAAAACCGGAGAGAATTAAGAAAATATTTTGTTTATAAAAAGAGCTTTTTACCTACTGGTACCACAAAATAACAAACGTACATTTCCAATATTGTAATAGGTAATAGATACAACTTTTCTATTCTAATATCTAATAACAGTTACTTCAATGCAACCTGATTTAAAAAGATCGAAAAGATTTTTCCACTTTATTTTTGTAGTCAGTAAGACAATGTTTTTACAGAACAAGTTAACATTTAAATTTAAAAAAAAACTACAACTCTTGATTCACTTCCAAACAAAAGTTTTGAAACAAGTATTCGGATCAACGAATACTTGTTTTGAATACTTTTCTTCTATACTAAAATACAAATGTATAAACATCAAAATATTCATGTAATATGCCACTTGCATCACATTTTTTAAATGTTTTTCTGGTTTAGGCAAATATTCTAAGATATTCCGTATTTTTTTTTAATCGTATTTTTGAAACCCTGGCAATTTTTTGAAAATTTCAAAACGAAAAATCAGACCATTTTTTATTAACCGGAAAGACGGGAAATAATTTTATAGGTGCGAAAAAACGATAATTACATAGCCGAAAATCATTTAAAAAAAAAAAAACTTTTCCACGCGAATGACACAGGAGAATAAGGAGGCATACCAAAAATATTAAATCTCATAAATATTTTTTTCCTTGATCTATCTTATTGATCGTTAATCATTATAATGTTCAACGTCTATATTACAAGATCAAATGTAATACACTTGTACTTGTAAATTATAATAATAATAAGGATATTATAAAATTTTATTTTGTTAAAATCCGCACCATCATTATACCTCTAAAACACGTACGGACAACGTAAAATGTACGGGGTTCTCTTCATAACATCTATCAAAAAATCAAACCAAATGATACGTTCGCAGAGATCAAATAATAAATCAAGTGAACGTTAAATGTCAAATTCAAAAATTCGCCTGAAATCAAAGTGATGCCATATAAAAATAAAAAAAAATCAGTGTGGAGTTTTATAAAATTAATAGGAACATTTTCAGAGACGGGACATTTTCATGTAGTGACGTCACGAGCCCAAATAATGGATTTATTTATTTAAAAATAAAAAAAATAAACTGTACATTTCAAAAATTTTTTACAAACATTTTCGTAATTTTTGTAAAAAAATCCATCCACACGATTTTTTCCAAGTCGTTATGAAGTCCATGCAAGTGGCCTATTATATGAGTTTGGGTATGAGATGTATAGTATACGCGTTGCTAAAGCATTCATCCGATTGCGATGAAACTTTGGGGATTTGATGTTCGCATGCTCGCGCTGATTTCTATATATACAGGGTGTTAAGGGACGTACTTGACTTACTTTAACCAGTGATTCCTGACATTATTTGGAGTAAAAAATGTAAATGAAATTTTGGTCTCCGGTGACTTTTTTTGACAACTTTTTTTTTTTTTCAAAAATTTTTCTTCAAAATCAAACAAAAAAAAATTCTTTCACTTGTCTTCACTGGTCACTCAGCCGGGTGTCCGATGAACCCCTTACCCCGCCTCCAGGTTTTCAACAACTACCATTTTTTTATATTTTTGTAGAAAAAAAAAAAAAAAAAAACATCAAAAATGTCACCGGAGACCAAAATTTCATTTACATTTTTTACTCCAAATAATGTCAGGAATCACTGGTTAAAGTAAGTCAAGTACGACCCTTAACACCCTGTATACTGGTGAGCTCTGGCATAATGATATTTGTATAAAAAAGTTTCAATGGGTGATACGCGAGATGTTTGAAAACTGATTGTATGGAATGCCGACGAAGAGAGGGGGGAGGGGAACTCGGGAGGGGGTTCGCGGGACGGGTGAAGCGGGAGAAGGGAGTGGGGAGAGGGAAAGCGGAGAAGGCGAAGTTGGAATGCTTGAGGGGAAGTGACGCGGGAGTGGAAGGGGAGGCGGAAGGGTCACGTAAAGAATAGGTAAGGACACGCGGGGAGAAACAATTTCTTCGTTAAGTGATGTAGCAACGCATGCCGGGAATGCAATTTAATGCATAACTAATGTTCAAATTCAAATAAACAGTTATTTGAAGATTCCTCTGCAAATCAGCATTCAACGCTGCTTTCTACTCCGAACTGAAATGGAGCAAAGGGCTTAATTATTATGTAAAGGCATGATTGAAATAATAGCAATGGTTGATGAAGGCATTGTCAAAGGCTGGAATATCAAACTTGTGGTGGCTTAAGCTCTCATAATATAACCAAATTACAGCCTTGGGGCATTTTGAGTTGTGCAGCGAGGAACTGCGTTTAGCCAAGCAATCCTTTACTGTGTGTGTTTGACGTAATTATGTTCTCACTTAGACGCCAGAAGGCAGGGGAGTTCGTTATATATATTGTCACCGCCACGCTGCTGGCTGTCGTGAACATTTACAATATTGATTTATTTTTATTCACAATATTCTTCAATTCACAATTTATTCATTTCGCACATCCTGCAGAAAAGTATTGTAAGTCAAAAAAGGTAATTTTACAAGAGAGCGAAAACAAACGAAACGAAAGGAGTTTTTAGCGACACTTGCAGAGATGGAGTGAACTAACTCAAATACGGTTTTCGTGGGGCACATATAATCGCAATCACTTTTCTTTTCAGAAATAAAGCGTAAAACAGAAAATTTTGATATACGTCACTTTTCTGCGGGATGTGCGCTATATATATAACTTTTACTGTCCAATTTGGAAGGATTTCCGTTTTAGGAGAGTCAAATTGGCAACCTCCTATCACATTGTTGAGAGCAAATTGAAAAATAGAATATAGTTTTCATAAAGCAGGTAGGTATAAAAATTGAAAAACCAACCTACATAATAAACTTAAAAAGCGTAATAATTTGGTAAACAAGGTTATAATATATTGTATGTGTGTCTAGATTAGCCATGTGCTATGACATTTTGAATTAACCCTAGAAAGATAATCTACATCTTAGAGACGTAAGCGATTCACAAAAATTGCCCTTTTTTATTTCGCAACGCTACTTAAGCTATTAATCTAGAGAGCATTTAGTTCGGGTTTGAATCTTGCAATCATACATAAAGATGTAAATTTAAATGTAAATGTAATGTAAATGAAGATAATGTGGGTGGTTCTTAGTCGAAATATGATACAGTTAAAAATGACCGAATTTGATATCGGCACCGTGGCGCAGTGGTTAGCGCGTTTGGCCGGAAAGCAAGAGGTCCTGGGTTCAAGTCCCAGAGGTGTCAATATCTTTTTCTGATTTTTCTATTTCCAGATTTTCGCTTGAATTTCACTTATATTGTCTTCATTTAATTTAATATTACAATTTGAGGTTTTACTCATAAAGTTAAATTTAAAAAATATATATATATATATATATATATATTTTTACGTATCGACTGATTAGCAATTAAACTTTTAAGTCGTTTAAAAAAATACGATTTAAATATAAAATGAAACATTATTTTTCATTTAAAAAAAGACTTTATACTTTTGTAGTTGATTTGCAAGAGGTTTACAGAAATTTGTTATATTTTTAATTACAGTATAATTTTTATAATTATTTTAGTTTAGCACTGTGTAAGCATATGTACGTCAAATATACATTAAACTTCAGTACTTCTCTAAGGTAGATAAAAATAAGATTATCTTTCTAGGGATAACGACGTACGTTAACGGGGTAGTTTCGTTATATTCTCACTATTATATGATAAAACAATTCGATTTAATTTATCTGCATCAAAATATTTTAAAATAAACAGAAGACCCTCTTTTTGTGGGTTATTCACCCAAACTCGTAGATTTTCAAATTCATTTGAATTGATTTGTTCATTATAAAAACAGTTCAATATTAATATTTCAATTAATTTTTAAAAGATACATAAGGAAAACAATAAGTGCCTTACTAATAAATGCGCGCCTGGCAAAGAATCATTAATCGCCTATCAGCTTTACAAATCGCGCCCATAAATAAAAATATTTATTTATCAAGGGAATATATGTATACAAGCAGATTTTATACAAGCAGCAACAAAGCTTGCCGTTTAAATTCTGCTTCGCTGATTTTAAATATATGAATATCCAAAACGATTCTACATTCTGCGTACATTCTGTATTTAACAACAAGATAGCTCTCCCCACCGGGTTGACCATTTGCAAGTTGGTCCTGCAGGGGGAGATTGCAGGACACAGTGTTCTAATTACGTGTATGGGGAGGGTAGTGCGATCCCCCACTTAGCATTTATAATTTATACATGCAGGGTGTTATGGGACGGACTTCACTTACTGTAACCAGTGATTACTGATATTATTATGAAGTAAAAAATGTAAATGAAATTTTGGTCTACGGTGATATTTTTCATGATTCTTTTTTCAACTGAACATATTTTTAAAAATCAATAGATTTTGAACAGTTAAGGGCGGGTGAGGAGTCGGTTTCTTGACTGAGCAACCAGTGACGACATTTGGACGGTTTTTTTAAACTTTTTTAGCCCCATTATAATTTGAAATTAATCTCACTTTTCAAGGCTTCTACTGGTTGAGTTATGAAACGGAAATGACGCATTACGGTACCTCCGAAGCGTCAAACTGCGCTCATTGGCCGCTTTGATTATGACATTACTTTTCAAGGCTCCTATTAGTTGAGATTGTTTTAGTGAAGTGTCGCGTGTGAACTGCACTCCATTTTTTTGTTGATTTTGAAGAAAATTAAAAAAAAAAGACTGTTTTGATTTCCTCGATTCACCGGAAAAAACGAATTGAAGTATATCCCTTAACAATCTGTATATATTTCTAGGGGTGTTACGTATTTTTCTACTTTAAATTCATGGAAACCCGCAATGCATTTAATAAGTAAGAACGGATTGCGACAGATTTGACCATGAAACTATACTTCAAACTTGCCAAGTTCCGCTCAGAATTATAATTGGACGATTTTTATCGCGCCGCTTTTATTACACAGCCCCCTCAAGGGGCTTTGATTTAATCTTTCGCCCAAAATTTTCAACATCACTTTCTTCCTGTGCAGAAGGAATATGTAAAATTTTGCAAGTGAAGCTTGGATGACATGTAATATTGTGCCTAAAAGAAAGTAAAACAAATGTTTTTCTGTTGTAACAGTTCCTAAATGACTGGAGTTCGGACGAAATCTACACTATTTGTTTACACTGTCGCAAGCCATCACTTATTTCGATTAGTGTAAAAACAACAGATGTAACATTTTTTTTCGATTAGGCCTGACCACCCAGCACAATTTAAATTTGGGACGCGAGTATGGTACCGCCGCCTCGGGAACCGTGTATTGGATAACCATAATTCACCTCAAGTGTTTCGCTACTTTTGGTGACTTAGCACGGGTGACCTGGTTCATGGAGTGAGGTTTGTCTTGACGGTCAATTCGTTTGCCCACCTACCAAGCGGCGGGCAGGGATCGGGAGGGCTGAGGGAGACCTAACCTAGACTTCTCCAGTCGGTCTCTCTCGACTCATCGCCTTTCACCACAGTGGGAGAGATGGATTCATACGTTCGTCACTCATTGACGACCCCTAATACCCTTTCCTTCTCAGAATTTACTCTCCGTCCTTTCCCTAAACAGACCTTACACACAGGATCCCTAAAGAGACACAGGCATTGAAGGATTTTTTTTTCATCAGGGCCTCCTGTTTGCAGCCAAAGTAGAAGAAAAAACACATGGAAAATTGTTTTATCGATATATTCGGTAACTTCTCATTGCAAATCGCAAACGAACAAACGTCTGTTTAGTTGGCGGTGGTTTGTTCGTTGGCGAACTACAGTCGTGCTCAAGAATGTTGAAAATATGTTTCCTTGACTAAATGGAACAAGTGTTGTTGACGAAAAGTGTTTTGTTTGATCCAGTAACCGAAGAGATGAGGTCACGATAGACAAAACTTTTACGATGCGCTCGTGCTAGGGGACTGATACAGATAAATTCTGTACTCCATTAACTTAAGAGCAACGGCTGCGCGGCCTTTTTCTTACAAAACTTAAATTTAGGTTTGAGACCGAAATACTTAAACTGAAAAATTACTTTTTTGAAGTGAAAACTTCTTTAGCACCGTTCTGATTTGAAACTCGATGAAACGAAAAATAGCGACACTAAAAACAGACAAACCCAATCAAATACAGAAGAAATATGCTATGGTGTCCGCGCAACTGTCGCCGGACTACGCGCTAATTAGCGTAGTTTTCATACAAAAATAATTTGTTCATTTCGTTGATTTTTTGAAAATGTGCATTAACATTGGTTAACAATATATTTTGAATGGAAAGAATTCGTTAATTTAGTTTAACGTTCGTTTGGTTTATTCGTTAATTAATTGTTCTTTTAGTTTATTTGATAATTGGTAAACAATATCGGTGACGCCCGGAAGCGCAGACCCACATAGTAAAAACAGCAGATAGTATATCTACTTATATTTCAATATCTTTGGACAAACCCATACATCTACAGGATTTAGCCTGCGAGAGAATGAGATAGAATAATCGGTCTCCTCTTGTCTCCCCACTCTTGTCTACTTTAACTTTCTGAAGATTTCACCTCTACCGCGTGTGAAGTGCACACTCTGATTTTTCAATATCAAAAGATGTAGTAAATACGGATATTTGCTTCCTTATTCATTTAGGAATTGTGGCGGGGTATTAATATAAGAGATAGTCAACATTCCCAATGGCAATTTATTTCACTTATACAGGGTTCATAACTTATTATTTTAGTAAAGAGTAGGTACAGAACAGTAGGTACACACTCCAACATAGGACCCGCGGTCTCTTAGTTGGGCAAACGGTGCCCGGTAAGTAACGTCCACTAGGGCACTGTTACTGTGATTCCCAAGGAGGACCCAGCGGGATCTTTCGACTTGGTACCGGTTGGTTAACTTAGCACTGACCACTAGGATGCTGTTGCTTGGTTTACCCGGAGTCCGGCTACACTGACTTGAGATCGGTCAGTACGCCCTTATATACCCCTTAGTGCCGGGGCTGCAGCGTCCGGCTGGCGGGGGGATGGGGGTGGCTACGGCCGATGGGGTGTCCTTTCGGTTAGGTAGCTCGGCGAAAGTTGCAAAGCGAAACGGCGCTATGCGTGTGAGGGAGAAAGTATTCGGATCCGTGCGTCGGACAAAATACTGGGCGCTACAGATTTATATTGCTTTGGTAATTATTTGTGAAATAATAATAATTCCTTAAAAAAACAGAGTGTGCAATTCACACGCGGTGGAAGTAAATCTTCAGAAAACTAATGTAGACAAGAGTGGGGAGGCTATGAAGCACCACACAAAGAGGAATCGTTAGGCTACGAAATACCGCACAAAGAAGAGACCGATTAGTCTATCTCATTCTCTCGCAGGCTAACTCATATAGATGTATCTGTTTGTCTCTCTTTAGTGTCGCTATTTTTCCTTTCATCGAGTTTCAAATCACAACGGTACTAAAGAAGGCTACGAAGCAGCGCACAAAGAGGAGACCCATTATACTATCTAATTCTGTTGTAGATTCAAATCATAACGGTGCTAAGGAAGTTGAATCTTTTAAAAAATTGTCCCTACTTGGCTTTGTAAATATATCTAATATTATAAAAGATATTGTTAATAAAACCATTTTGAAAGTCATAAATTTGAAAATTAAAACGACCGATTTACGTTTTACACAAATTTATTTTTTTATTACACACAGATTATGAACGTTTTTTATTGTGCAAGAATTTGCAATTATATTTTTAAAGGCAATATTACCCTTTGAATTCCAAAGGAAATGTATTTAATCAAATAAAATTGAGGGCATGGGAACGTTTTTATAGAAGTAACTTCAATCATAGATTTCAATCAGGCCTAATCCACCCATTTCTTTCCCGCCAATTTGATTGAAAAGGCCTCCCCGAGTAAGGCGGTGGGTAAAATTGGGCTTAGCAGTTACTGTGGGAGATCACGTGAAATATATAGATAATAGATGCCACCCCAGAGACCCGCTGCGGGGGACCGTGACACATCGCACTTGTTAAATAATGTGTTAAACCAGAAAAGCGAATTATGTTAGATTAACGCCGCAAAATAGCTATTGTATTACGAGCTGATCCTTTTATGGAACAATCTGAGGTTTTTTTCCAAGTCGTTTTGTTTTCTCTTACAACTTTGATTTCAATAATAAATATCGTATTTATTTTGACATACATACCAGTGGCGTTGACTGATCGGTGACTGGCGTTGACTGATTGACTGGTCGTTGACTTTTGTATAAAGGATGCTGATGTATATACCTACCAAATATCAAAATATTTATAGATTAGTCCACGAACAAGATTACTGACAAAATAGTATGTCAAATTAGCTCTCTAAATCCTTTATGCGTCCCATCAATTATTACAGTTCTAAAATTAAATTAATTACACAGATATTCGAAAGATATTCAACATATAAATCGGACTCAGTTAAGCCAAACTGTTAAAATGGCCGCGCGAACATATCTCTACGTACCGAATTAATCCACGCATCTTTGTTATGCCATTCTGTGCACTATGCCCACGCACATTGAAGTCGTTTTCTGCGCGTTGGATGCTCCTATCCAATGCGTATACTTCAGGCAAAACTTGACAGTCAGAACTAAATGCGCATGCGCAAATATCAAACATTTTTCTCACATCGTGGATGCAGAATGAAGCAGAGAATCCACTGTTGCTGGTATTGGTGCGTTACGCGACACTCGACACACAAGCATCGAGAATGGTGTTAAATGTATTTCGGCCCGGTCCGCACGTCGTGTTTTGTTGTTTTGGCCGCTGAGCTTGGGACGGTGTCGTTAACTTGCAGTACTTATTCCTATTTTCGGCTAGAAAAAAATAAGCTCAAAGATTTTTTCAATGCGGAATAAATAAATAACAATTATTATAATATTTATTATCCGCCTAAAAAGGAAGGGAAGCGCCGCATCCACAGTATGTATGGAGGGACCGCGCCTGATACACACACGGTACATTAATATAATTTATGAAGTACCTACTTATATATTATGTTAAATTAATATAGTTATAGTAACTACGTACATAAAGTCAATGATAATCAAGAAAAATACTAATTTTGGTTGTGTCTGCCTTGTTTAACTCTGGTTCAATGAACTCTAGAAAACGGATTTTGTTAAATTCATTTTCTAAATTGAAACTGTTAGACGAATTCTGAGAACCAAAAAATTATCTACCTATAATATAATATTTTTAACAGAAAATTATTTTATATATCATTGATTGTCGAAAATTCAGACTATTACTTGGTTTTTAACGGGTCTGCGCTAGTAATTCAATTTACGATCTTAATTTTGGTTTATTTGTGGAGGCCCCTTAACCCCTCAGGCTAGCTTGTTCGCTTTTCGGGACAACTCATATTTGTCAAATGAAAATCGTTGGTTCACCCTTACTGACATGGTTAGAAATATGATCTAATCGGTGTTAGAAAGAGAAGACGCCATACCACTCTTATATTCAAAAATAAAAGTTAACTATAAAATAATTTTAAAAAAATAGTTTCATTGAATAGTTAAATTTGAAAAAAAAATTACGAAAATTTTGGAATTATTTTTAAATTAAACGACAAAAAAGTGAGTCGATGATAACGTTTATAATACATTTATAATATATTCGTGTTTTTTTCTTTATTAGTAGTTTTAATTAGACAAAACGTGAGCCATTTTTAAAACTTTTTTATGTTTGCTTATTTTTATTTATATTATCGTGTAATTATAATCATCGCCAATTATTATCATCAATTATTATCATCAATTATCATAATCAATTATTATCATCACCTTTCAAAAATAATTTTTAATTTTTAGATGCGTTCAGTAATATTCCATTTATTTGGAGTTTATTGTCAAACGGAAATATTTTGACCTTTCGCCAAATTAAACCTGTGGCCTTAGAGGTTAACTAAAATATATATTAATATTATTGAAGAAAGTGTGCGAAAGAAAATGAAGTGAAGTGCATTTAAATAAACTTTATTATATTTTCGGTCTAATCTTTTATTTAATGTTCATATTCATATTGATTGAAAATAAGGTTGCAATCTAACTTTTTTGCAATCGCCTAGAATTTCAGGAACGAAGAAGCTGTGGAAATTCTATGTCGCCAAAGTTTAATGTTACAGAATTTTGAATAGTTTTTTTCTTGCGGACAAAAATATTAAAACATTTTATAAAACTACTTTACAACGTTAGTGTTTGGAAAAACAATCACGTAAATCTAGAAGTTGATGTTATTTTAATAAACTTGTCAATTTAAGAATTTAATATAAATGAGTTCTGAAAGATTAATGGTCATACTTTTCCTACATCTAACCTTAATATCTAAGAAGAAAATCCATTTATCTTTCTAGAACGGAAGAACAGTAATATCTGGTTATTTTGTTGCCAACCGTTCGATAGCATCAGTATAAAATGATTAAACTTCAAACTGTAAAGTTAACCGACCTCCGATATGTCTACAAAACCAAGGCAGAATATATATTATTATATATTCTGAATAGTTATTATAATTGAAAAAGGGCTTCCCAAAAAAACCGTCTTTTATTTTGAAGTGAAACTTCTTAAGCTCCGTTATTGACTTGAGACGGGGGGTGAAACGGAACTGCGTCGCAACTCAGTTCTACACAAATATGCGGTTCTAATATAATGCGGTAATTTCGCTCCTCGGCGCATGCCTTCCATAGCGTAGTTGGCAAGGTGCCTGACAAGTCTCAGCGGCCAGAGAAATAGACATCAAGCGAACGGGGGTTCGAATCCAACGAAATCCAAAAAAAAAAAAAACAAAAAACAAGCAAAAGAAAAGAAAGCGATATCTAGAGACTTTCTAGTTTCACATAGATTTTTTATAAAGTGGTTCATTGTAAAATGATTAACCTAACCTAACCTTGCCTATTCGTTTGATAGCATCAGTATGAAGTTACGTCTTCGTTTTACGTGATTAGACATCAAATTGTGGAGTTAACAAGTCCCAAAACATCTTAGAATCCAATACAAAATAGCTCTTGTAATTGGAAAAAGCTTTCCACACAAAATGTGATTGGTTTTGAGTGTATACGTTGGAAAATGTTGGGTTTCTAAAAAAAACTAATAAAACCCGAAATCACAACTGTATTTTATCCGGGTTTCAAAAGAAGCTCAGCTCCTCCTGTCAAATAGCTTAGGGGACATTCATCACTTCAAGCCCAAGTGATTTGAAAAACACGGTCAAATTCCGGGATCTGTCTCTCCTTTTTCCTTCTCCTCTGAATATTTGATATTCGATTCTGTGTAACAAACTCAAACACGGCCTAAATATACAGAGGAAAATAATTCTCGGTGAATGGGCGCTTCCGTTTTATGAGATCCGTGTCGAAAATATCTACAGTGTTTCGACAGGCGGAAAATATATATTATTTGACAATATTATTACCTTTCAGAATTAAAGAAAACTTTGTTAATAATAATCATTAAAGAAAATATTTCGGTGGTGTCATTAAAGAAAATATTAAAGAAAATATTTCGTTAAAGAAAATATTTCGGTGGTGGTGCCTGTCTGTAACTCCGGTTCAATGAATTATAGAACTCGGTTTAGCTTTAAATTCTTCACACAAATTTCATTTCAATTTTGTATTACTTTATACCTTCCTACAATAGTGTAAAAAAATAATCAGAAAATTATAATTCTTTATTTAAAACGTGTATTTCTTTTTTTTAATTTCTGATAGCCAATCTTGACATGTAAAGTAAAATATTGTAATGTTTCAAGAATTTGTGTTTTTCCGTTTTCAGGAAAGCATAAGATAATAATTTTCGAAAAATTCTTCGGAAGTTACAAAAATATTCATTACGATGAATAATAATTTTGCATTTGAAAAACTTTTAAATTTGAAATCATTCCAACTGATCAGTCTTAAGTACCTACTTTAAAATTCTACACGTGTCCATTAATACAAAATAATATTATCTTCCGAGATGGCTCAGAATGTTTTTTTAAATCTACACTTGAAAATATCAGATTTGATATTTTAAAAAAAATGGTTTAAAACTGTGTTAATAAAAAAAAATATTATAAAAATGTTTTTATTTTTGTGTTTGAAACACCCTTTGCGACATTTTGTTAAATCACTAAATAATTAGGAATAATGAATTAAACTTGTGTTACAGGGTGACCCAAAAGACAACTTTACCCTTTGAAAGCCGTACGAGACGGACGGCGTCATGAGGCCGAACCAGAATTACATAATATGACTTTAAAACAATGTCGGTAGTTTTCGAAACTTTTACGAATTTCGTTAAAATCGATACCATAGATTAGTTTTTCAAGTGCCACAGTTATTCCGTATTCTAACTTATATTACGCTATCCTGAAAAGACCTGCTATTTATCACAGTTGAAAATAAAACTAAAAAGGTTAATGAATGACGTCTTTGGTGGAAAAGTAAGGCTCTCGACTAGCATTGCTGGCGGTCCTGGAATCAAATCCCTATATTTTATTTCTAAATAATCATTTAAAAATAAAATATAACATATTTACGTTCTAGAGTTCGGGTACGTTCCAGAGTGGAAGATACTGTCAGCTTGCAATGGCTTTGATCTAGTTTGGTGACCAGATCTGAATAATCAGGTACTTTCTATCTTCTTCTTCCGCATCTCTTTCCCGTCCCCACTTCCTCATAACATACCCCACTTGGGGATGCCATGGTCTCACTGGCTCCAGGTGGTTGGAACACTTGTGCCATACTCACATTATAAAAATGGAAATTTTTTTCACCGATTCATGAGAGTTACTTTTGTTTAAATAGTTAACTTCTAAAAAAATGTACCACGCTAATCTAGCAAATTATTAAAAGTTTGTTAAATTGCTTATTTAGTTTAGATAGATTTTGAAATGGTATAATATTTGCTATGTTTTTCTTTAGAAAAAAATATATTGCTACTTTACTGCGAAAGACCTCAAATTTTTGCAGAATAATAAATACTTCAGGAACATAGATTTGATTTTTATTGGTGTTTAGTTATAAATAAATACCAGTCACTTAAATTTAAATTAAATTAATTTATGTGTTTTCATTCAAAATCTTTATTATTGAAATAATTTCAAAGCAAATTAAGGGCTCTATTAATTTACGTTATCTCCACCCAGAGGCCATGACGCTGGGACGCTGAGTGTAGGGTTTTTTTTCTGAGGGAATCGGAAAGAAAGAAAAAAAATCTCTCCCAACGGGGTGCAAGGCAATTGGTCGACAGCGTTCGGCTGGAGAGGTAAAAGGTCTTTCCCAATCCGGCCCGCGGTAGGTGGGTAAATGCACGTGCCGCCAAGACATGAAACGTCACCCCATGAACCCCTGAACGTCACCAAACGGTGAATGAACTCCATGAACGTCACCAAATGTAACGAACCACTTGGAGTGACCTACGGCAGGGGTGGTGGTTGTCCAATAAATGGTTTCCGGAGCGGGAGTACCCTTACTCACCTCCCAAATTGACTACAGTCTGCGGTAAAACAACATTTTTTGTTGTTGTAAAGTATTGCATAACAAATATTATACAATTTCTAAAACTAAACTAAATAAGCATGTTAATAACTTGTAAGATTAGCGTGGTTTATATTTTTAACAAAATTTTATCTCTTTGAATAAAAATAAATCATGAATCGGTCAAAAAAGTTTTTTTTCCAAAGGTTGGTTCTACCAACAGTACAATTAATATTCTTTAATCGGATTCACTAAAGAAATGGTTTGAGCAATAGAATATGAATCGTGCTATTGTAGAATATGAAAAAACTGCATATAAATGCTTAATTCTCTGGTAAGTTGGTATTTTTATATGAGGAATATTTTATAAATAAACTTAAAGAAATTGTTACTCCCTGCGTGTCCTTTCCGATTCTTTCCCAAAAACTTTCACTTATTTCATCAATTGAACGGTGTTGTATGGAAGTCGTATTATTTCATTTGAAAAGATTATTTGCTCTACGACGTCCATTATGCCAAGTCGGTAATAGTAATTGAATTGATATATTGACCCAAATGTAGTGTTACCTTCCCATTCACGTGCCGCCCTTCTCTCGATCGGCCGGATAAGAAGAAAAGAACCACATTATTGTTGGGGTGTAATTTTTCCTCCAACAGAAATTTTCTTGGATCAACCCAACAATACTTTTCATCAGGGGTAACTAACTCGTTTTCCTGCAGACGCAAGTATGTTTGCGCTATGTTGAGCGTTTTTGCTCCATTTTTCGCCATTTTATTCGCGCCTGTGGTAAATTACTAATTAATTAGTAATAACCACTTAAACTTTTGTGTGATCATTATGAAAAAATTACCTCATTCGGTTTCACATATTTCACTTGATTTTATCATCTATCCTGGATGGTAACAAAGAATGCAAAATTTCTAATAAACCAATAACTTTTACAGTGTGTTTATATTACAGTATATGTTTTGTTTGGTTTTGAAATGATAGTATGCACAGTTCCTACCGGAATGTCATTTTATCCATCCTACTCTCATCCAACCAATGTCACCTTGCTGAAAAAAGCAGGGCACAATAACATCCAATACAACACAGTGAGATGACTTGACATTTGGTAGCCAACTAGTTGTGTTTTTAATGTATTCGCCTTCGCATTTTGGTAAGTGCCTTTGATTTTCCTCACTTCCTTGCTTTCCAATATTTACCAATACAGTCATTCATCCAACTTCAGAAAAATTTTCATATTTGTTATTTACAGTCCATTTTTCGCCAGTTGCATTTGAGGCTTTGAATTTCGAAACAGTCTCAGATGCAACATGTTTATTGTATCTGAACTGAATAACTAGATGCTTCTACCTTCATCTTTCCCATCTCCTTTCCTATCTACTGACTTCAGCGGCAAATCGTTCTCCAAATTGTGGAAGTTACCTCCCGACTTACCTCCAAACGGCCGCATGCCTCAAAGTAAATTGGCTTGCCGAATTGGAGCGAATGGTCATGGTCTTGATATAAGGCTACTAATAAAGAAGTCGCGGGTTCGAATAAATTGTGTTATTTCAAATTTAAGACCCAGGATTCCGATTTTCTACCGATTGATAACATGTTTCTCTTGAACACTTCAACTTTTTAAGTTCCTAAAAAAATATAGGTTAACAATTATTATAATCAATAATTGTCAGCCTGAAACACTCATTTACATTAAAAAATCTTCCGAGAATAGATACTTACCGCCAACGGGACTTGAACCCGTGTCCTTCTGATTTCCGGTCGGATGCTCTGACCACTGAGCTATGGCGGCTTATCTAATACCCGCCAAATAATTCAATATATACTGGTGTTTCATTCAGCAATTACTGATTATTATATTTTTCCACCTGAAAACAACCAACTTTATTTTTGTGGGGAGGTATTGTAAGTACTAAATCTCTCGCTAGGTGGCGTAGAGACAAATTATGTCTACATTTTTTGGTGATAAGCCGCCATAGCTCAGTGGTCAGAGCATCCGACCGGCAATCAGAAGGACACGGGTTCAAGTCCCTTTGGCGGCAAGTATCTTTTCTCGGAAGATTTTTTAATGTAAATGAGTGTTTCAGGCTGACAATTATTGATTTTAATAATTGTTACCCTTTGTGCTATGCATAAAAATCTTGTCTTAAACATTAGTTTATAAATTAAAAATAATAATTAAATATAGGTTATTTTAGAAGATAATATTTATACAACAGAAACGGTAATTATATGAAGAAAAAACGCAAAAATTATTAAAAACACATTAAGATCTGTTATTTTAACATGTCAGAGATATGAAAAAATTCACGGTGTATCTTTGAATGCAACTTAGGCGTTATTTGTCGAGATATTTTTGCTTCATTTTAAACGAGATTTTTTTTTTTTAAATATTTATCAATATTTTCTTATTATTATCGTATACAACCGGACTCCCTCTAACATGACATTCTCATTTTCTTCCATCCAAACCATCTTCATCTTATTTTTGAACGTCTACTTTGGAGTCTTTATTATTAATGTAAACTAATATGGCACGTTTCAGAGTAATAGATAGTGGTAGATCGCCATGATAAACACCACAATTCAGAAACGAAACCTTGCTTCAAATGGCTTTAGCCGTTTGGTGACCAGTTCGGTATAGCTAGATACTTCCCAGCCTCTTCATCTTCTCCACCTCCTTTCCCTCTCCAGTACCTCACCATCACAACATAAAATGTTTTGAGTAGTATTGTGACAATAATTGCTGAATCGTTTACTGTAATCCTGAGCCCAAATACAAATCTGCTTGTTGAAATCCTTTGTACAACGTACTTATTGAATATTTATACCTACTTGGGTTGTACCTGCTTATGCTCCTAATTATAGTTTATTATTTTTGTACTATATACTTGTTATGATGCTTCTGTATAACTCACCAATGTTACATGTAAAAGCCATCAAGGCGTAAATAAATAAATAAAAAACGACTGTGCTTTAGACCACACGACTGAAGTAAAACTTCACTAACTAATCTACTAACTAATCACTAACTAATCTCCCTCTCAACTTCCGTTCGCCTCGCCCGATCACACTTTTCGTAACGCTCTCGTCACGCATTCACCAGTTTACTCCCCAAGACAAGCGTGCGTAAATAAGTTTTACTTCCATAAATAAATATCGGTTGTTAGCAATTGAAATCCTTTAGCACTATTCACATTAATATAAAAGTTTCGCACCCCTTTCAGATAACCATTGAAATCCCCTGCTTTTCGTATATTGTACTACTCCGCCGGAGATACGCGCCCGCACCACAATGGGTGGCATTATGTCCAGAAAATTATCTATGTGCTCTAAAGAAAATATTATACGGCTTGTGGAAATACGGGTGGCGTTCACAAAAGAAGCGTAACAGTTTGGTTTGAACGTGAAATCTTGATAGGAAAGTTTTATTGTGCAGTTTGCCCTGGCCCGGGGGGTACTCGGCGCCCAAGGTGAACGTTTTATTACGTACACATTCATTTAGACACTTTGGGCTTAAGTGAATTTGGAGTAAATATTATTACTTTGAATGCCTGTCGACGTAACAAGTGTCAAGATGTCAAATAAAATGGAAGAAATAACAAAATTCCGCTTTTTTGTATATTTTTGAAGTGAAAACTTCTTAAGCACCGTTGTGATTTGAAACTCGATGAAACTGAAACGAGCGACGCTAAAAAGAGACAAATGCATCTTTAGGATTTATCCTGCGAGAGAATGAGATAGAATGAAACCTTACTTACGAAGCGTCGCGCTCTGTACATTGGCCGCATTGATTATGAACGCCGTTTTTTAGGCTCTTATTGGTTGAGATTGTAAGGGTGAAGGTTTCACTTCTACCGCGTGTGAATTGAACTCGAAACTTCTATAACCCCGTTATGATTTGGATTTCGGATGAAACGGAAATGACTATTACTGTACTGCAACGAATCAACCGCTCATTGACAGCACCCCCAAAGATGACATAATTATTTTCCTCAGGGCCTCCTGTGTGGAGCTCATGTAAAAAAAAATTGGATATGATGTCACTTTTAAATGATTCTATTGATTGAGATATGAAACGGAAATTACGCTGGTCTGCGCTCATTGGTCGCTTTGATTATAACCTCCCTTTTCGAGTTTGGTTGAGATTGTTTTGGTAAAGTTTCGCTTCTACCGCGTGTAACTGCACTCGAATTTTTTTTATGAATAAATTTTGATGAAATATGCCACAGAGGATAACTGTCTGGAGGTCTAGCATGGTCGATCGATAAAACCCTATATATATCAATACAATATTGAACAAATGCATAATAATAAGGTCATTTATCAATATTTGCGATCACGGTTAACAATCGGTAAGAGATATTCCGAGCGACTTTTAATAAATTTTAGCTCGGCCTCTATACTATCAGATAGTATCGTTCAAAATTACTAGCTTCTTAATGAGCGGGGTTCAAATAACGAAGCTTTTATAATTGAAATAAGTCGTACACGCGATCCATAGACTTAAATAACTCAACTAATACGCGACCAAATTATTACGTTCGATCTTTGAGAAAAGATAAAAAGTTGTTGAAATATGACTAAAGACCTGATTCACTACTTAACTCGCGTTTTGTGTCAAAAACTGAATGCGGATTGCCAATGCATATTTAGGTTCATATTTCAATTAAACAATGCCATATTATTAATATTTTTACGCAATTGGTTGGCGTTTGACGTTTCGTGTTGCCAGCATATATCGGTTCGTTTGTCAACGGTGGAAGCGTGCTGGGGACATCGATATTAAATCATCGGAAATTACGCCTATCGATTCGATATTGGAAAGTTATCGATTTAACCGTGCTAGAACTCCTGAACATCAACTTTTGTACCACTTTTCAGCGGCAGGTGATAACTTGCATTGGTGATTGCATTGCTCTCACACGCATGTATCAATACAACAATGCATGTAGTGCCACCATGAGTAGAAATTGACCAGCACATTGAATTCAACAAAATAGATCAATTTTTTGAAGCGAACCTTCTTTGGCCTCGTGTAATTTGAAATTCGGATGAAACGGAAATGCAACATTGAAATTGATTATTTGACTGGTCGTCGGTTCTAATATAATGCGGTAAATTCACACCTCGGCGCGAGCCTTCCATAGCGGAGTGGGTAAGGCGCTTGACAGCGGCCAGAGAGACGTACAGCGAACGGAGGTTCAAATCCTACGAAATCCAAAAAAAAAAAACATTTTTATTTTTGTGACATCAATATCCAATCTTAAAACCACTTTAAAATAAACAGGCAAAAGAAAAGAAGGCGATATATAGCTACTTTCTAGTTTCGCTTCTACTGCGTGTGACTTGCTTGCACTGTTTTTTTTCTAAACATTCGACGTCGTTAAAACTTTATCATTATTTTCCAGGGTTATAGGTAATGTAGTTTAAAATATGTGGATGGAACCGCAACAAAAACATTCGTTTTGTTCAGAAAAATCACTTCAAAGCCGCTGTTAAACGTCAAGTAAAGTCATTAAATCGCATTCAATTTACTTTGAAAACTTTAAAGGGATGTAATGACCAAATGCTTATAACTTTCTCATGCTAGGTATGTAACTATTTCAGAGGGAAAGCTACATTCTGAATGTGTCGTAGTTAACTCGAAGTGAAGTTGTTCAATTGTTGAGAATTACTACAATTACGTGTTGAATTTAACTAATAAGCCATGTTTTGAATTAAAGTTAGTGTGGCAATTTTAGTTTTGCTTTCCTCGATATACTCGTACATACTTCAAGACACAAGGTCTACTTTTCAAACGACCCAATCAATGTGTTTGTTATTTCCTGTTGGATCACACTAAATACAACATGCTGGTTTTAACTAAATAGCTGACTTTTGATTCTCAAAACGTATTTGATTTTTTTCAAGTGAAACTTCTTTATCGCCGTTAGTGTCTTGAAATTCGGGTAAAACGGAAATGCGTCACAACTCAGTTCTACACAAGTACTCGGTTGTAATATAATGCTGTAAATTCGCACCTCAGCGCGTGCCTTCCATAACGTAGTTGGCAAGGTGCCTGACCAGTCTCAGCGTACAGAGAGACAGAGACATCAAGCGAACGGGGGTTCGAATCATACGAAATCCAAAAAAAAACTTTTTTTGTTTTGTGAAATCAATATCCAATCTTCAAACTACTAAAAAACAAGAAAAGAAAAGAAAGCGACATCTAGCGACTTTCTAGTTTCACTTCTACCGCGTGTAAATTACACACTCTGATTTTTTTAACGTAATAGATTAATTATTACTGTGAATATATGTTTAATTTTACCTAACCTCCTTAAGGCTCTGCAACCGGGCCCGAAAAGAAGAAGATGGAGAGATACGAAATTACGAATGTTAGAGGAGAGCGCTAACATTTACAGCGACAAATCGATGCGAAAATTGCGAAAATGTTTAATAAAGTACGAATCGTTTAAAATAGAGCAAAAATCTCGCGAGCATTATCTTAAACAGCATTTAAAGAAACATTGTGAATTTTTCCATACATATAACTTGTAAAATAACTGAAACAAACGTGTTAATAATAATTTTTGGAGCATACTTTGCGATTTTTTTCTATCGAGGGAATTTTATATAATTTGCGTTTCGGCACGGGCAAAGTCTAGATATTATCTTCAAGAATAACATATATTTTTTAAAAGCTTTAAAACTTACCGTGCTTAAGGGAAATAGGGCCCTTAAATTTCATTTTTAGTCGCACTGAATATGTTTTCTTTTTAACTTAAGTTGAGTCGGACGAAACAATTAACTCTTACGTAAATATTCATTTGGATCACACCAAATTTAAAATGTTAAGTTAATCCAAGTAGCTCTATTTTGAACTAAAGTTGGTTTGAGTCCTTTTTGGTAGATTAGACTTGATGTTGCTTTTCTGACTGAGTTAGAGTTACACTGGAATCTACATTTAAAAAAAAAAGTTTAAGTTTGAAAGATCCAAAGGATTACTGAGGAAGCATTTTGAGTTTTAACTATTTAGAGTTACAGTTAGCGTTATACTTTTGCTTTTTATTAGCTAGCCATAATATAAAAATAATTGGAGCCACACTGTTAACACACAACTCTCTGTGAATAAAAGCGAAAGGGTAAATAGATTCAGTTGGTTTACTTTGATTCATTTTTGAATTAACTTGGGAGGGTATGGTAATAGCCGCCCCGGAATACATTTATTGGATTGCCAACACCTTTGCCGTAGGTCACCCCAAGTAGTTCGCCACATTTGTTGACTTAGTAGAGGTGCCCGGGTTCATGGGTGCATCTGCCCGCCAACTGCATGGCAGGCTGGATTGGATGAGATTGGTTGAGGGTGACCATTTGACTTCACCTGCAGAACTTCTCGGAAAATCGTCTTGCACCGCAGTGGGAGAGATAGATTCATAAGTCCGGACAATTCTTAAGTTGAATCAACGAAAATCGATTTTACCCGCTGTCTGGGTAATTCTATCAGAGCTATTTAAGGATACCTTTTTAAAAGTCAGGAGGTCTACGTCAATTTTCAGATAAAGCATCCCCCCCTCATCTTCTTTTCGGGGTCCTGGTTTTGCTTTATTGGTAACAGTCTCTTTATTAATGCCGACTGTAAAATAAAATAACCATACATACATTGATATACTGATCCCCACTCATACTATTTTTCTTCCCACAACTCCTCTCCTACCTTTCCTAAAAAGGCATAGGTTCTGGGGGGAATTATTTTCCTCATGGCCTCCTACATTGAGCTAATGTGATGTAAAAAATACTCAGTTTTGAGTTACAATTACAAAAACTTCTTGCCTTACCTAGCTATCCTAAGCTTCGGTCTGTGTTTCAAACAACGCAATCAACGGGTTTATAAGATCAAATTGGGTTTTTCTTAATCTCCGTAAAATAAGACGACCTTTAGGGATTAGACGGAGCACTGAATGCTTTGTTCGCCCAAAGCTTTCCAATTTACTTGAGATAGACACACACAGTAAACACGCAGTGGTACCAGGGATTTAGCAGGTAGTTTTGAAACCCCTTTCGTAAGGAGTGATGTGCTTAATTACTATTGTGTTTTAATCTGCTAATTAACTTTGCTTGCTATGTAAAAAAGCAATTTGATATAGTAATCTGCAGGTTACAGAGGGTGAATTAATCAGGTGATTTTATTAATTCTTTATAATAAAATGCTATTAAGTTTTTGTTTGATAGGTAGTTGGAAGGAACAAGGAGTTTAAATGGGAAACAGGATTGAATTTCGGTTTGAGATTGAGGTAATTGTTGTTCAGAATTGATTCAAGAAATGTGAACACACAAGGAAGCGAGAGAAAATGCACATTTTTTTAATAGCCACACGTAAAAGCCTATCCGATTATTATGACGAATATTACCCGAATAACATGAATAACGCAAATAACACATTCTACAATATGAAATTATAGGAGGAGGTGTATATATATGTAATACAAACTTGGCCCCACTGTAAATTATCCAAAGAAGACTCATTAAAATAATTCTAAAAAAATGCATCAGATTATTCAACTCGTGAATTACTCAACGAATTTGAAGTTTTGCAATTTAATAGAATCATGAGTTATTGAGAAGCAATAGCCCAAGAACCACGGGAGAAAAAATAATCCCTAAATTCAATACAACAACGCCCCAACACCATTACACATATTCAGCCATTAACTTGAACGTTGGATGGTATTTTAAAAAAACCGTACGAAAAAAAAACAATTCAAAGGAGTTTTAAAATAAATAATGGCATTGATACTCTTTTGAAAACGTTAAATGTTATTGTTTTTACCACTGACAGCATAGAAAATTCATGTAAAATCATTCCGAGAAGCTAGATTAATCAAATCAACTGTTACGTCAAGAAAGATGTTGGCGCAAGCGATTCTGACCATGTTTTTTATACAGTTTATTTATACATAGGGTTTAAAATCGCAATTATTAAAAAAGCAAAGTTTCTTTTTTGGCCAATCAAGGTGAAAAAAAAATTGAAGGCAAACTTAATGCACTTCCCTCAAACCAATTTGATTGTGGTATAATATTGTATGCGTTTGGAAAAAAAATCGGTGTATAAAATATGCATTTCGTTGCCCTGAACGCAATACCAGATCGAAAAACATTTGAATACAACATTTGAAATCGAAATATGCATTAAATTCTTTGCTCACCCAAGTAAAGTATCTTTTACGCCCGTGACTGCAAATCTTACAATGCCCTATAACCTTAAGACCTTAAGGCGCCGCATCCACGCCCTTAAAAAGAAGACGATGGAGAGAAATGTAATTACGAATGTTGGAGGAGCGCGCTAATATTTAAAGCGATAAAATTGATGCGAAAATTGTGAAAATGTTTAATAAAACACGACTCGTTTAAAATAGAGCAAAAATCTCATGGAAGGAGTCTAAGTATCATTTAAAGAAACGTTGTGAATTTTTTCACAGCTATAACTTGTAAAATAACTGAAACATACGTGTTTATAATAATTTTCTATCGAGGGAATTTTATATAATTTGCCTTTCGGCGTGGAACGCTTCTAGATATTATCTTCAAAATTAACATTTCTTTTAATAGCTTAAAAACTTCAAAAGTTTAAGAGGGCATTACCAGAGAAAACCAGAAATATGTCATTTTCAAATCAGATTTTAGATGTATTGACTCTTTTCCTCAAAAAACTATAAATGGATTTCGAAAGATTGTTCTTTTATCCAGCATTCGCATGTAATAAATTTTGAGATTTTTTTTTTAATTTTTAGTATATAGTTATTCCATAGGTCGTTGGAAGATTTGTTAAATTTTCAAAAAAGATTTTGTATTATACCACACCCATTTCAAATAATATAATCATGCAGTAAAATAAATCAATACATTATCTAGCAAACGCATGTTTTAGAATTTTAATTTTAGTTTCAATAAAATCATTAAAAAATATGTACGTACATGTGTTTCTTGACGAAAATTGGTCCATTTGTGTATTTATTTGCGCACATACAAACTAATATATTTCAGATTTTTTTAACATTCTTATTAAATTTAGACATTATTGGAAAATGATAAATACTTATAATAAAAAAATAACTACAAAAAGTACATTATTTTAATAGTTTTATCATCACGCCTTTCAGCATTTTTGGATTAAGGTATAAATTAAAGCTAATTTGGATTAAAATAAATTCGATATTTAGTTATAATTTAAAAAAGCTGGTAGTGAGAATAATTAATATTTCTCATTGTAACCCCCCTGCACGATTGTAAGAACGACGAAATGTGGATTTTCGTCCGCTGGCTGGTTAAACACTCAGAAGGGAGATATGTAAGAAATCGGTTTAAATTCGGATAGCGGTGGCTTAAGAGATATTCATATTTCCCACTTTAGTTTTGAATCGTTTAAAATCATGTTAACTTTACAATGTACCTAAATCAAAACTATTATTTCTGTATTGTTTTTTTTTTATAATCCTTATTTTGTTATGCACTGTGATAATTAATTTTAATAACTACTTGTACTGGTTTATATTATATTCACTATTAAATGCAAAATAATTTTATTTAAATATAACTGTATGTTTCCTAAGTAAATAATATCTGTACCCGAGAAGCATACGGATGCAAGTCCAAAATTTGAAGAAATGAGTTTTTGATGCAGACTTGAAGTAAATAATCATGTTTATCAGTGGCAGAAAGATACAGGTCCATCATGAAGAAAATATAGGATTTTCAAAATTGCGTATGGATGCAACTACAATGTTGCAACCACTTTCTTAGAAGCAGAATGATGTACCATGGACTTGCATCTTTATGATTTAGTTGCATTTTGAGTATTATGACTCATTCCTACGTATTATGTAGTATTATGACTCAAATTATACATTACTACCCTTTCTATTAAAGTAAACAATTCTTAAACATTGATCCTTTTATAATACACCAAATGTCATAACAAAGTATTCCAAAATATTAATTTAGAAGCAGAATGACTCAAGTCCGTGTTTTTGTTTGACCCAAGTCAGCGCTTTATTTTAAACAATATTTTTAAAGGCTTTACATATAAAATATTTCGTTTTATTGGCTCGTTTTTAAAACAAAACTAATTGATTTAATAATTAAAAGAAAAATTATCTATCAGCATGGATATCCGAAGAAGCTATGAGACCCTAGTTAGAGAAAAAATAGTTTTTTGGCTCTCCTAAATATTTACCTTTTTGGACTTGCATCCGTATGCTTCTCGAGTACAGATATAAAACACGTGTGCAGTTCACATGCGGTAGAAGTGAAACCATCAGAAAAATAAAATAGAAAATTCCTCAATACGCTATCCAACAATATCACAATAAATATTGAACGTGTAGGGTAGCACTCTGATCGTGGTAAACATTTAACGTTTGGCCTACGCCTAACGATCACAGTGATAAAACACACATATTTAAATTCGCACATATTCAAAATCTAACTCGCTGGGAAGATTAATGAACCAATGATGTTCTTAGAAGATTTAATTTCAGGAAGGTTTTTCGAAATGTCTTTAGTTAAATAGCTTTAATTTCAATCGAACATTTCTCGGATATCCATCGAACCACACCAATCGTACCTAGTGCACACATTATGGGAAGATCTTAAAGAAAGTTCAAGGGTTCGTTAGGGAAATCTCTTCACAGCCGTGTTTCAATTCGACGATGCTTGAACGGCTTCAAGAGGATTAACTGAAGTCATAACAAACGTTTAAACTTAAACGTCGTCAAATGTGGAAAACAATTTAAAATCCTTTTGTGAAACGCGTTATTTTATTAAATACTTTTATTCGCAAATGGAAATATTCATTCTTTTATGTGAAAAAAATTAAGATCTAACTATCCTAGCCATAGTAAAGTGATAATTAGTTATAAAACTTTGTTTTTACGGGTTGATTTTTTATTATAAACATCTATTTTTGATGTGAAAACTTCTTTAGCACCGTTGTGATTTGGAACTCGATGAAACGGAAGCAAGCGACATAAAAAGAGACTCATAAAGCATAAGATCGTAATCGGTAATCGACTAATCGGTCTCCTCTTTGTGCCGTGCTTTGTAGCCTCTCCACTCTGTCTTGTCTACTTTAGTTTCCTGATGTTTTACTTCTACCGCGCGTGAACTGCACACAATTTTTTATTGTGTAGTTAAACAGTTTTTTACTTTCCTCCACGGTCCTACGTATCGAACGGCATGACCTAGTTGCACCATTATTTACGTAAAATTTTAGAGAAATTCGTATGTGTGTGCGTGTGTATACCACCAATAGTTAGTAGAATGTTTAATTATAATAATAATAATAGTTTATTCCAGAATGTACATATATTTCATATTTTGAAATAACAAAAGGAATTAGACAAATAATGTGTTAAGGTTAAAAGTAAATAGCAACACGTAAATAAAATAAAAACGAATAAGCATGAAAAACATGAGAAATGAAACTGAAAAAATAATAAACATTCAAATGAATTCATGCAGCTGTTTATTTATTTATAACATTACATTTGATACATTTGTATGGCGAAAATAACATAATAATAACTATAAAATGTGTATAAGTGTTATTATGCCTTGTGGGTCGATATTAGTTCCTAGCTAGGCAGATTGCCCGTTCTAAGGAACCAAATGCTGGTGAGAATGCAAAAAAAAAAAATTTTTTTAACAAAATGTTTACGGAGGGTATTTCATCTTCTCCCATCTCCAGAGGGCCATTAGGGGGGACTCCATCCAAACAGTCATGGCGGTGATTCTTCGATTGGCCCAGGCTGCCCCATAAACTTCCCATGCGGTGGCGGAGAAGTGCTCGGAAAGTATGCACACGTCCCTCCAGGAACATTTCTGTAGCACTGAAGTATTTCGGTAGGCAGAAAAGTTGACGATAAGCGTTATTGTAAGCAACCTTTAAGCGTTTAACCAGCCAGCGGATGAAAATCCACATTTCGTCGAAAGTTGTTCATACAATCGTGCAGGGCGATTACAATGAGAAAGACTAATTATTCTCCGTAGCAGCTTTTTAAAATGTCAACTCAATATCGATTTTATTCCATTACAAATTTGCTTTAATTTATACCTACATTCAAAAATGCTGTAAGGCGTGATGATAAAACTATTAAAATAGTGTTCTTTTTGTAATTATTTTTTGATTATAAGTATTTATCATTTTTCAATAATGTCTAAGTTAAATAAGAATGTTAAAAAATCTGAAATATATTAGTTTATAATTGCACAAAAAAACCACAAACGGATCAATTTTCGACAAGTTTATGTAAATATACATGTCAATATATACATGTATGTATATATTTTTTAATGATTTTATTTATACTAAAATTAAAATTCTAAAACATGCAATACCCAGATAATGTATTGATTTATTTTACTGCATGATTATATGATTTGAAAAAATGGGTGTGGTATAATACAAAATCTTTTTTGAAAATTTGACAAATCTGCCAACGACCTATGGTATAACCTTATTATATTAAAAATAAACATTTTTCTCAAAATTTAAAACATGCGAATGCTTGTTAAAAGAACAATCTTTCGAAATCCATTTATAATTTTTTGTGGAAAAGAGTCAATACGTCTAAAATCTTATTTAAAAATGACATATTTCTGGTTTTCTCTGGTAATACCCTTTTAACTTATGCCATTGGGATGCGGTGTAGTCAACCCGCATTACTTTTGGGCTGCATAGGTAAAAACGTCTTGACAGCATACCCGCTCTAACTCTCTGCCTTTTAAAGTAAACCAAAGACATTGAGAAATTAATCAAAAATAGAAATAAGGGTTTTGTTGAATAGTTTATAAGGTGCAAATAATTTAAAACCGGATCGGAAAACATTTATTTCCAAAATGTAAAGTTGTGGGCCTGTCAACGGTCGGCAAAGGCACACTACACCTTCCTTGATACTTTTCCAGCTCCGTGCCTCCCTACCCGATTATTTGCTTCTCCGTATTTATCAGTAAAGATATTAGTTAGCAGGGGAAGGTTAATAGTAGACCGAATGCTATACAAAAGTAAATTTATTGTAAAACTGTGCATAATTGTGTTTAAAATGATAGTCTGATGTATGGTCTTTACCATCTTTATTAAGAAAGGGAAGCTTAGGTGGTTTGGGCGTGAAGGAAGATTGAATGAAAATGGAATGTAAGGAGAATATAGATAAATAATTTCATTTCTTATTTTATTACTTTATTTTTATTCTTTATAAATAAGTAATAAATAATTAATTTTTTTTTAGAATTCTTTGTTTTTGCAATTGCTCCGTACAGAACGCCGCGGAAGAAAATAATTTCCCCCAGGGTCTATGTCCTCTTTGGAGGTGCTTAGTGGATGGTCTTTTAAAGGAAAATAAAAAGAGAAACTTCTGTCTAGGAGTGACGGACGTATGAATCCAACCTTCCCACTGCGATGGGTCGGCAGAGACCAACTTGAGAAGCCAAATGGCCTCCCTCAACCAGTCTTTCCTGATCCCATTAAGTTGGCAGAAGCATCCGCCGCCAAGACCTATGGCGGCAGTACTACACCAGTTTCCCAAATTGAAATATTATTATAATATATAAATATTTTATTTTCTATATAATAATATAACATATGAAAATAAGGGTACAAAAAAAAATATTTTTGCGTTTGATGTGCATATGATATCCTTAAATTTACTTCAATTATCACAATCTACCTAGTTAATATATTTTTTATTTTTTTATTTTTTTTTTTTATTTATTGAAACATTTATTATAATTACAATTTTACAACTAAATATTTTTTTTACAGGTTTTTTTTACTACCCTTCCATTAAAAGCATTTGCTTGTGTATGGAAGGGGAGTGTACATAAATGCTATTAGTTATTAGTTAGGTATAAGTTAGTACTTAAATAATTAATTGTACATAAATATATGTGAGCTGCAGTATTTATTTGATAATGGTGTGTGTTTTTTTTTTTTAAAGAAAGAATGTTATGGAGAACTAAGATATTTGTAAGATTAGTTGACAGTAGTTCTTTTCTTAAGAACATCTTTAAAATGTCTCTTGAAAGAGAGCAGCATTCGGGCCTTATCATTGATGCTTCTGATTTCCTCTGGTAGACGATTGAAAAAAGTTCTTCCCTGATAAGTATAATGATGCTGTGCAAAAGACGTATTTAGTTTTGGGCATAGAAAAACATGTTTAAGTCGAGTTCTGTTTTCATTTAAAAATGGATATTTATCTTTTTCTTTTATTATTTGAATTACTGAATTTTTAATATATAAATCTTTAAATGTGGGTACTTGAAATTCTTCAAACAGGCGTTCTGTTGGGTAGTCTAAGGATTTTTTAAATATAATTTTAATAATTGTTCTTTGTACAATTTCTATTGGAAGAAGGTTACATTTATACGCGGATCCCCAACTAATAATAGCGTATTGTAGAGTGGATTGAACTAAGGCATAGTAGATTAAATATAGATTTTTTATCGACAGAAAATTTCTAATTCTTAAAAATATATATATTAATTTTCTGATTTTGTTTACTACTTGACATATTTGTTCCTTCCATTTCAGATTTTTATCGATAATTACGCCGAGATATTTAATTTTATTTGTTGTTTTTAATATTGTACAGTTTGATTTGCAATAATGTTGGTTGTGAATTTGAGTGTTATCGTGTATGACAATGTTAAAATTTTTGGGAGCGTCGTTTGGATGGATTGCAAATGGAATTACAAATGTCTTTTCACTATTTAGTGATAGTAAATTAGTGTCGAAAAAATTCTTAAGCGTATTGATGTCTTCTGTGGCCTGTAATTCTACATTTTCCCAAGTATTTTCACTTATTATTAAAACTGTATCGTCGGCGTATGATGTAATTTGACCATGTAGATGTTGAAAAAAAATATCGTTTACATATATGGTAAAAAGGATTGGTCCAAGCACTGTACCTTGGGGGATTCCAAAGCTTGAAATCTCTTGATCACTATTAATACGATTGATTTTTACCACTTGAGGGCGGTTTTTTAAGTAGTTGGTGATCCATTTAATCGCGTTGCCTTTTATGCCAATATCATTTAATTTTTTTAATAGTATCTCATGGGATATGCTATCGAAAGCCTTTCTGAGGTCAATAAATATGCCCGCACATTTTTTACCTTTATCTAATGATTCGTAAATGTATGAAGTTACGTTAGCAATTGCATCTTGTGTGCTGAGTGATTTAATAAAACCAAACTGGTTTTTGTGTAGTATTTTATTACTATCTAGGAAATTTACCAATTGTTTTTTTACTATTTTTTCAAAGATCTTTCCTATGTTAGAAATTAGACAAATTGGGCGATAATTCGTTACTTGGTGTGGATCACCAGATTTGTAAATAGGTGAGATTATTGTGTTTTTGTAGTTCATTGGAAATATTCCTTTCGTTAAACTCAAGTTTATTAAATGAGTGATGGGTTTTATTAAGTAAGATTTCATAGATTTTAACATGTGTGCCGTAATAGAATCAAAACCGGGAGACGAACCTCCTTTCATATTTTCTATTATTTTTAAGATTTCACATTCTGTTGTTATTTCAAATGTTGAAAGTATATTACGTTTCTGTAAATTTTTATTTTTATGTTTTTCCGGGTTAGAAGGTTTATGAATATTTTTCGCAAGATTTTTTCCAACATTTGCAAAGAAGGAATTAAATATGTTTGCACATTGTTTAGGCTGTAAATTGGCATCTATAATTTTTTTATCATGTTCGATGTACTTAATATTTTGTGTTTTTTTTGTATTGTCTATGGCCAAATTCACAGTTTTCCACATTTGTTTATGGTTATTTTCTGAAGATAATATTTTATTTTTAAAAAACTCTTCCTTACTTTTTTTAATATAAGATGTTAATTTATTTTTATATTTTTTATAAAAAATATATGCTTTTTCATCATGGGGATTTTTTAAAGTTGTTTTATAAAGTTTTTCTTTGTTTCTGATAGATATTATAAGTCCTTTGGTAATCCAAGGTTTTAAACATCTTAATTTTGATTTTATGTGTATTATTATTTCAGTTGTCGAATTTTTAATGTGTTGTGACAGGATTTTTTCAAAGTTAGTCGAACATATTTCAGTATCATCACTCTTTAAAACATTGTTCCAATCTTCCTTTTTAAGGAAGATTGGAACAATGTTTTACCATTTCAAGTTAACCGATGAATCCCAGACTATAATTTATTAATCAATATTTGTTGGAATAAGATATAATCGTGGCTAAACCTGCAACAAAGATTTTATGCAATTTTATGATTACTGTATTTTTTATTTTTATTTTTTTATTTTTTTATTTTTTATTATTACATTTATTACATACAAGATAATAACAATATAAAAGGAAGCTTTGACTGTCCAACGAGGAAGGTTTCCCGTTTTAGGACAGTCAAATTGGCAGGTTGCGTGTACATAATTTCACATTAATGGATTCAATAATAATTAACAATAATGGTACATATTGGGGGAGTTACTTAGATATTAGGTACAATATCAGATAAAAGTTGTGTTATTCTAGGTGTACATCAGTAATAAATAATAAAATCCAGGTAGGTACATGTAAAATATAAAATAAAATAAAAATATAACATATAAATGTAAGAAAGAAAAATAAAAAAAAAGTATTTTTTTAGGAAAATACAAATTAGCAGTAATAAACAATAAAATCCAGATAGATGCATGTAAAATATAAAATAAAAATATAATATATAAATGTAAGAAAGAAAAATAAAAAAAATATTTTTTAGGAAAATACAAAATACAAAATCGAAGAAATCTGTGAAATGCTCACGTAAATACTACGGAGATACGTATTGCACGTCCGTTTGAAAGGATGCCCTTTATACTGAACGGGACTGCCAATATTGGAATTAGGTACTTCTCGAACGGAATTATCGAGAATATTTCCGTATCAGTGTGCTCTACCGTACAAAACTACCATCATATAAATCCTTCTGAGTGGAAAGCCTGTTTATATCTAACACTACTATTTTAATTCAACTGTTGGTTGTATCTCGGCTTAGCCCAAGTTTTAACTTTTTTTTAGTTATTCATTCCACGTCTTCATTCTTATAAAAAAATAAGAAATGTGATAAAAATCTGATTAATTTCAGTTAACTAAATATTTCGAAGCTCGATTGATGGAATAAAATAATTTGATGGAAATGCGTCGCAAATTGGAAACGTTTGAGTCAAAGTAGAAATTTAACAACTTTTTTCAAATTTAATTACGTGTTATTTATTTTATTAAAAGACAAATAACTTTGTAAACATCACTTAATGCAAACAAAGTTATTTGCCTCTTAGTAAAATAAATAATGGCAACACAAAGTTAAAACCTTTCAGAAGAAGTTTTCTTCGAAAAAAAAAATATTTATTTGTTATTTCTTTCAACATTGTTTTTGTTTGTTACAGGTATGCACCGATTTTCCATTTTTACAATGCACAAGAGATAACATTGGTGAGTTTTTTTTGCTTATTACTATATTTTTTTTTAATCTCTGAAAACGATATTAGTGACTCTCAATCGATAATCTGAAACAGAAAAATCAGAAAAACATACGTTTTCTTCTAGGAATCGAACCAAGTGTTTTTTTCTTATTTTTCTGTTTCAGATTTTTTTTATTAATATTGTGTAAGCTAATATTGTATTTAGAGATAAAATATAACAATATCTGTAAGTCATTTAATAAAAATATATATTTATTTTATTTATTGAATAATGCGAGACTAACAATATGGCGTCTTTATATCTTCAACTCTTTAATTAAATGGATACTGGATATATCAAAGTTCCATGCTTACGATAAAAAAAAACAGACGACAGCGAAATTCAAAATTTTAAAAGCTTTTTCACTTTTGTGCCTGAACACACCGATATTTGAATAAAGTTGTTAATGAAAGCAAAAAGTCTCACCTATTTAAGATTTACACTTAAAAAATCATTAAAAATTACCAATTATGCATCCTTTTTAATAATTAACCACTTAAATAAAAGATCAACCTCTGTTGTAGATAATGAAACTTCACCTTCCACTTTCAATGATAGACTTCCTAGAATAAAGCCTTTCAAGGTTTCAAAGAGAGCTGAGCGAGTTTTACCAGCCACTTGTAAAATCTTCTGTTTCCCACCTTTATGTCTTGATGGATTCCCGAAGTCTCACAGCAGAATACTACCTGTCACAACCAGTATCACGGTAAACACATATGCGGCAGAAGCGTGCCTTGAATATTTCCAGGTTTTCTTGAATTTACAGATTTAAAAGCTTGCGTTCTGTTTTCTGTAATAAAGTTTTTTTTTCAAATGCCACCTTTTTTTGAGGAAAAAAATACGCCTGGAATTTTAAAGAGTATCTAATCTCCGACGGAAAAAGTAATCTTCTTTCTCAGAAAAGTTGGAAAGGTTTTTTTGCGTTGGATAATTGGGAAAATTCGAAATAGAAATCTCGGCACACCACTGATATATGAAAACTACACGTCGTAGATCAAAGACAAACAAACTTATTTTAAAAGCAAGGACTTAGGGGTACCTTCGGATAGATTTAGGAGTTTCTAGAATATAATAATTCTTCTCATTGGTGCGAGTATTATATTTGATGATTCTACAATTAGATGCGTGCGTATGTGATTATAATATTGCCGATCATAATACAACAGCTGTAAGCATACTCTATAAGTCGGTAGATAATTTCAATTCTAGCGATTCTAATAACGTCAAAATTCTTTCGCAAAAACAGATTGATAAACGTATTTGTAATTATGACTGGAAGTCGCTTCTAAAGGAAACCGAATGTTCGGTTATTTATTTAAAAATTAAAAATTATTTTGACGACTTGTATAAAAACAGCACAATTATAATAAGCAAAAAACCTAAAAGCCGACCTTATGCCATAAATGATTGGATATCTAGTGATGCACTATATAAAATTAAAAAAAGGGATTATTTATATAAGCGTTGGAAAAATGCCCCAACAAATAAATACTATGAAAAAGAATATAAGTGCTATCGAAATGTTTTAAATAAATTGTTACTTAAATTAAAAACCTCATACTATAATGACAAATTCAAAAATCTATTTCAAGATTCAAAAAAGACATGGGACGAGTGTAATCAAATTTTAGGTAAGAAATGTAAAAATAATTGTGACCAAGTTGCCTCCAAATATTTGATGAAAGATCGGACCAAAGAAAATGTAACTAATGATTTTGTTGATTATTTCTCTGACAGTGTTTGCAATATGTTACATAAATGTAATTACAGGACAAATGCTTTTGAACCAGAGAAGATGCCTCAAAGCATGTACCTACCAAGGGCCAAAATTTCTGATATAGAAAGCATTGTGCGGCAACTTAAAGGCTCTTCTCCTGGAATTGATAATATCAGAATGAGTGATATTAAAAAACATATAATAATTTTAGCTCCAATCATAGCCCATTTTGTAAATAGAATTTTATTTGAAGCAAAAATTCCAGATGACTTAAAATGTAGTATTATCAGACCCATTTATAAAGGAGGTGATCACACTCTATTGGGTAATTATAGACCGATTAGTATTTTGCCATCACTCGAAAAAATTCTTGAAAAATACATTCAGTTGAAATTAATAATATATTTAGAAGATTTTTCTATTATTGATACAAATCAATATGGATTCCAGAAAAAAAAGGGTACCGAAATGCTACTTCAAAAATTTGCCAGTTTCATAAATAATGAACTAAATAGTAAAAATCATGTATTAGTTTTATTTATAGATTATTCTAAAGCATTTGACACTATTAATCATAGAAAATTATTGCAGATACTAGAAATCATAGGAATAAGAGGAAAGCTCCTAAAACTATTTGAAAATTACTTGAACAACCGATGCATGAAAATAAAGCTATTGAACACTTTAAGTAAAAAAAGAAAAATTTTAGCTGGCGTTCCTCAAGGTTCCATATTAGGTCCAATTTTATATATCATTTATGTATCTTTTATTAAGTACATCTTTAAACATGTAAAACACTTTGTATATGCGGATGATACTGCACTAGTGATTTCTCGCAGTGATTTAAAATTATGTATTGAACTCTTACAAAAGGATTACATTGAGCTTTTGAAATGGTCTCATGACTCTGGTTTAATCATAAATGCAAAAAAAACCAAATTGATACATATTAGATCACCCAATGCCAAGACAAATATTATTACACCAGAAATAAAAACACACGGTTCAGATTGCTTACATGTTGGTATCCCAGCATTGTGTACATGCGAAAATATTGAAGTGGTTAAAGAATATGTTTATTTAGGTGTAATTATTGACTGCTTTTTCAAATGGGATTTACAAATAAATAAAGTCTGTGAACGTCTGAGATCTATTGTTAGTAGATTATATAAACTTAAATTCTATGTTCCAATATGCACACTTCGAATAATTTATTTATCATTAGCTGAGTCTATTATAAGGTACGGAATTACAGCTTGGGGACTTTCCTGTAAGACAAATGTTAATCATGTTCAATCTGTCCAAAATTCATTAGTTAAATTATTAGCTCATAAAAGTTTATACGAGCAAAGACACAATGTTCCGTACTTTTACCAGAATCTTAAAATTCTCTCAGTAAGAGCAATTCTGTGGCATAAAATTATTTTTCAGCATATGAATAGCCCTATATACATAAATAGACTGGACCACACTTACAATACTCGATTTACGTTAAATGAAGGACTAATCGTACCTAAGCACTTAAACAAATATGGACAAAGAACGCTGGACTACATGATACCTACATGCTTAAATATGTTACCTGCTAAAATTAAAAAATGTACAAATAATGTAAGAACAAATATTATATTGAAAAATTGGCTCGCCGAAAGAAAAAGTTTGTATTAACATTCTTGTAGTACTCGTAACACAAAAAATGTCTAACTGCATTATAAGTTTTATTTAAAAAAAAAAAAAAAAAAAAAAAACTTCAAAGTAAAAGCACCCATTGACAAACTACTTAAAAGTAGTTTATTGGGACTTTTCTTTTTTGTAATATCTTATTTTATTTTGATTTCCTGTAATATTTTATACCTTTTTTCTTCTAAAAAAAAAAAAAAAAAAAGATAAGTAATATAATTCGGGATTCACCGATTTTTATTTAAATATTCGATTATTAGCAAAGTAAAAACGATATCAAAACGATTTTACAATGAAATATAAAAAATTTTCCCCCGTCCAATTTTGAAGGCAGACACACGGTGTCCCCAGTGAAAAATCACCACCCGAATCGAAACTTTGCTGAAATGGCTTTAGCTTTGCATAGGAAATACTCACCAGATCTATACGGTCAGGTACCTGTTTTCGACCGTCTTCTTCTCATCCTCCATTCCCTCCTCACTTAAGACACATGATTTTTCCTAATTAGTTGTGAATGTCCAGTTCTACAGGCTGCAACAGTGTGACAAATATATAACAGCATCAAAAGCACACCATATCCATGGATATATATTTACATATCCTCGGTGTCCGGAAACTCGTAGTACAATCAGGTAAATCTGCACCAAATTTGGAGTCGTTTTCTGGTAGCACTTTTTTTTTATTTGTAGGTTCGTTTTTAAGTCAAATGTGTAAATAAAATTTAACATATTTATAATAAATCAGTCGCTCCGAGGTTCATATAAGATGTTTATAAAAAGCACACAAAACTTGTACAATAAAATGCGTCGAAGAGTAGACCTGGCTCCAAAAGTTTTTTCCTTCAATAAAAACAGTTTTTTTGGTTCTCCACGTAATTTCGATTCACCAGTTTCCCAATTGTACTTGTCCTTTCCAGACATCATGTATATTGTTGGCTAATTTATAAACTTTCTAATGAAAAGATATCACCCTCAAGGACAAGCAAAATAGAACTGCATGATGAAAATAAATAATAAGAATAATGACAATCCTATTTTGAAACTAATCACTTCAGACAAATTGATTGTGATAAAATCTAATGCGCTATTCAGCGAAAACCTATTTATACATTTCCCCGATGCTTTCCATTAATAATTAGCTACCGCTGAAGTCCCTCGGCGGCTTAACAGGCATGTTGATGAAAGTGCTCGGTACAAATTAAAATATTAAATGCTCCGGTTGCCTTTCATGGATGGAACTTGGGAATCTCTTCCTTTCCTGGGGAAGGACATGCTCGCCGTTCAGTGTACAAGCTATGGTTACATTCGACGACGTTTCACATCAATGAAAATACAACTTTTAACTCGTTGCTATTTCACAGCTTCAAAACTCAGAATTGTTGAATAAAAAGTCAGACAATTAATTTAGATTTTTTCATATCATCTTACTAATATTATAAACGCGAAAGTTTGTATGGATGTATGTGTGTTTGTTACTCTTTCACAGAAAAACTACTAATTGGATTTTAATGAAACTTTACAATAATATAGCTCATACATCGGAATAACACAAAGGCTATAATTTATAAAGCTAGCTAGGAAGGGGACGCGGGAGGGGAACGGGGACGCACGGAAAAAGTGATTCAGGGAGAAACAATGTATTTCTTTGAATACATGGCATTGCAACGCATGCCGGGAACCAGGTAGTTTTATATAAATATGAAAATCATTTACTTCGCATTTGCAGTTCAACCTGGTGAGATTCAATTGCTCAGAATCGAAATGTGGCGTCGTTTATCGCACGTCGCTTCGTTTGAAGTCACTTCGACAGAGTTTAATATCTTGAGGCGATGCACCACGTCGAGTCGCATTTGGAATAATGCTCCTTGTGCCGATAGCAATAAGGCTTAAATTCCCACTTAACAACTGATGAGCCCGTTTTGATTTATGCAAGAAAAAAATTTCGGCAAAAAATTTGTTTTATTTTGCGAAGATTTTGAACTAACATTTAAATCTTTTACAACAATTTTATAAAGCACTTAATTTGCCACATTGTTCAATAAAACCATAAACGAAAGAGCTTTGCAAGTAGATGTTAAACTTTAAAGCACTTTTTATAGGCCTGATATTTTATTTGTTTCTAAACTTATGAAAAGACTGCTTGATACCAAAACACATGCTTCACCTTAAATTGTTTCCGTCAACTCCTGTTGCACGTTTATGATTTCATAATTGTGGTCGCAACGAACCATCGACAAATAGACCACGGTTTCCTGGAAAGTGGAACAAGTAACTAATAATGAATTTTCGATTCTAAGATGCCGTATTACCAGAATATCCTTATTTTTACCATCCCTTGTTTCACCCGTATCAATATTCATTAGTATCGGAATAATGGAATAGGCAAGGATAAACCTAACCGCAATATTCAACGAAACAATCGCTATTGGATCCAGTCGTTACTTACCTCACTAACCATTGATGCCTTGAATAATTCTCGTTTATGGTGAGTTTATCTTTAATTTAAATAAGTTATTCATTATTTCTACCTAATGAAAATCCCTTCACGTGTTTTAGATTTCACTGCCATTAATACAATTACAAATGACTAGCACAATTTGTTTCCCATTTTATTATTATAATAATGCACATAATGAACATCATGAGAATAAAATGTTATTAATTATAATGTTGTTTTTTAACCATAAATAAATATATTTATTACAACCAGCGCAAACGAATTAGGATCGAAGTGAAACCAATTTTGGCCGCATTGCGGGAATTCAAAATCCACAAGGGAAACTTGGTGAGACGAATGCATTTTCGAATGTAGGAGCTAATGGGAAGGGTAACGCGTGTATCGGATCGAGAAAATTTGTTGTAATTTATAAGATTTCTTGTCGAGAAAGAACATTGAAAGCAGCAAATTCTGTGCAATAAATTTGAGGAAGAGGTTTTTTTACTAAAGTCGTATAGAGAAATTTTCTGAAAATAGTGAGAATTAGCGTAGGGGAATATTTTCAAAACCTACATTTTTTTTTACATGAGCTCCACACAGGAGGCCCTGAGGAAAATAATTTCCCTCAGGGCCTATGTCATCTTTGGGGATGCTGTGTGGAGGGTTTTTTTTAAGGAAAGGAAGGAGAGGAGAGTTCTGGGAAGGAAAAGGGTTTAAGGGGTGGGTAGGATGGGGGTTCAGTATGTCCTGGTCATCCGCCTCCAAGACCTAGACAAACCTCACCCCATGAACCCGGGCACCCCTGCTAAATCACCAAGCGTAGCGAAGCACTTGGTGTGACCTATGGCAGAGGTGTTGGTTATCCAATAAAGGTTCCCGGGGCGGCGGCACCCATTCCCGCCTCCCAAACCGATTAGTATTACTATGTCTCGAATGTAACCGATTAGTATTACATTGGTATATATCGTCGGTTAAGAGCGACAAGTTGCTAACTAACATGTTTTGCCAAACTGTGTTCTTAATATTTGTTATCTTTATACAGTTCTTCACACCTTTCTGCATCATTGAACAATAAAATTAACATTGAAAAGAACACTACTTGGTTAATAAAAATACAATTTAAAAAAAAAGTTTTTGACCACTTCTCGCTCTTAACCGACCGCATATTGTATACATTTATTTTTTACGTTATATCCATAGAGGAGGCCCAGAGGAATATAATTAGGAGGCTATGAGTATATGATTTCCCTCAAGGCGTTTATCACTTTTGGAATGCTGTGTGAAGGGTCTTCTTGAGGTTTGTCAAATTTTGATGTTTATAATGTATAATGAAAGTAGATGAATAATAAAGTAGTTTGATGTTTATAATGTAATGTAATGACTTTTTTATAGTGAATACTGCACAAGAGTCATTACTGCTCCGTCTGGAGCCAGTGAGACTACGGCATCCCCTGATGGGGTATGTTGTGAGGTCGAAGATAGTGAAGAGGGGAAGGAGATGGGGTAGAGGGAGATGCGGAAGTACCTGCTAATCCTGAATGGTGGTGTTACACTAGGAGAAAATGAGAATATCTTCCCCTCTGGAACGTGCCGCAAATATACTATATATTTTGAAATAACACATATTAATCAATACAATTTACTTGCGCACCCCGGGATCTTCAGATTGCTAGTCGAGAGCCTTACCATTCAATCACAGAGACCGTCAAAGATATGGAAGAAAATAATCGTACTGAGTAAATAAAGACATATAAAAGTAAAAGTAAGCAGTCATCTAAAAATGGTAGATTTTTCAACAACCTTAACGTGAAAAAAAAAAATTATAATAATGTACACACAGATTAATACACTCAATGAGATTTAAAAGATTGTAAATACATGTATTTTTAGTTTTTATTTTTAGTTGGTATTATGTTCACAATATTTAGTTTTGAACATAGTAATACTAATCGGCGATAATATTTTGTCATTGTTAGATATATCGATCGTCCAGTTTATCCAGACATCTCCTAAAAATTCAAATTTGTGTGGAGTATGCAGTTTAATGTAAAATACCCTCTATCTGGTGCAAATACTCAGAATACGCATAAACACCACCAAATCAATTATAATGCAGAAAAACTGAACGAATTAAACAAAATTTTGATGGTCTCTGGATCACTAGTAGGATATTTCGAAATGTCATACTATCTACCGGACCGTTATACCTCACGTTGTTATTTTATAGCACATTTAATATGTGAAAGTCATTGTATGGGAATGTATGATATGACACAAGCCATCGTATTAATTTATTCGTTTATTTATATACTGTTTATAGAGATTTAGTTGTTGTGTTTATTGAATCATTATTTAGGCCTAAATAATGTTTAAAAAATAAAGGTATCTCTTATAAGTTTATCTCTATTATTCAAAATATTCAAAAACTACTTACTACACAAAAAAAAAATAGTAATGCTACTTCTAGGGAGAACACTTCGAATAACGGAATTCAAAATGGCGGCACTTGATCAGCTGATCGCCCGATCCTAGTAAATTTTTAAGGAGTGATGACGTCACACGATTCACCATACATACGCTGGTTAGGGCGGTCTTGAAAAATTAAAACTTTGACAATTATTTTAATTATTAAAACAAACTCTAAAAATAAAAATAAAAATGCAGTTATTTAAGTGCATTAAAAAAAAATTAAAAAAATTGGACTGGAGTTCTCTATTGTATTAATTGTAATATGGCGTTCCTCATTAAAAAGTCAGTCATCGTCGCTTTCAAACACAACAAGGAGCCATTGAATATTCCTCCAATATATCTAGAAGGAAACGAACTGCTTGTGGCCTCACAGGTTAAGTATCTGGGACATATCCTAACCGAAGACATGAAGGATATAGAAGATATGGAACGACAAAGAAGAGCAATTAACATACGGGCGGGAATGCTCTCAAGGCGGTTTTACCACTGTAGCGACGACGTCAGAAAATTACTCTTCAAGACATACTGCACTGCCTTGTACACATCTGAACTCTGGACGCAATACCCAGCAGCGCAATGGGACAAACTGAGGGTGTGCTACAACAATGCATACAGGCAACTTATGCAACTACCGAGGTTCTGCAGCGCCTCCACGATGTTCACCGAAGGGAGGGTGCACTCATTCCCAGTATTACTTCGCCACCGGCTAGCCAGCTTCTGGAGCAGGACACGAAAATCAAACAACATCATTGTCGTGGCTGCATCCGGGTGGCTCAGCTCCCCACTGAATGAGCGATGGATGCAAATGATGAGGCGACCTCCCTGATGGACGATAAAAAAAAAAAAAAAAAACAATATTTCTTTTTTAAATTTTAATTTCTGTTTTATTTTTGTTTAATTTTATTTTGTTTTTAATTTTGTGATTAATTTTTATTGCTATTATTTATGTTCGAATTTTATTTTCATTTTTTATGTAATATGGCAGACTGGGATTGCACTACCCTCCCAGCGCTGCTGGAATAAAAACTTAAATAAATAAAATAGATTATTATTTCATAACTATTATTTAGTATTTTGAGATGTCTGACTAATCAAGTGGATGGTCGATATGATGGAATTTAATGATGGAAACTTTTGGTAACTGTTTTCTTTTCAAACCTGTTTCATCCTGCTACGGTTATCATCACCAGATGAGATCGTCAGCCTAAAGATGCCCGAAATAAGACCTGGTGAAATCCACCTCGTTAATAATACACCGAAGTGAAAAGTTGCTATTTTATAAGTTTCTTTAAGGTTAAGATAAAACCATTAGATTTTTTTGGTATCCAGATATACGTCTTTAATAAAACAAAGTGGAACAAGTTGGTTCCTGTGGTGTGAAGGCGGCAAGGGGACGGTATGGAATAAGAATTGCGACTCTTCACCTTTCCGCCCCCCGCATCATTCGTTTGCACCTCTTCCCGACCAGGAGAAATGACTTACTATTACGTGAATGAATGTTTTCACTCTCATGAAAGGGAATTTATCGGAGCGGGGCAGTGTGACAATATATTCAATTTATAGTCCGCTCCGAGGCGAAGACCAATTGAAGTTTTTTAGAGGCTTAGTTTTTTTATGAGAGTCCCGCAAAAGAGTTCCAATTGTTCCTAAGCGTCTGAAGCCAGTGAGACTACGGCATCCCAAATTAGTGTACGAGTGTATTCTGAAGCTGAAAGTAATGGGTAAGGGAAGAAGATGGGGATGATGAAGTTGGATAAGTATCTGGTTGTTCAGATCTGTCAAACACGGTCAAAGCCATTTCAAGCAACGCAACGTTTCGATTCTGAATGTCGGTCTTTCACCAGGTTCATACTGAAAGCATCTACACCTTAGAATGTGCCGCAAATGTACGATTTATTATTTTACCAGTTGAAGTCCCCGGCGATGCCCGGGCTTTACACAGAGTTTTCGAAATCAAATGTATACAGTCACCTTTCTTTGCATACCAATGAAATTCACTCCGCTCTCTTGCCAGCCCGCTCGTCCACCACATACAGTCTGTATATATTATATTTATCCTCTATATATTATATATTTCAACCAATTTCCACAAACCTTGACAAATTATAAACCTAAACCTTCCCCATGAATCACTCTATCTATTGGTGAAAACCGTATGAAAATCCGTCCAGTAGTTTTTGAGTTTATCGCGAACCGACAGACAGGCAGACGCGGCGGAGAACTTTGATTTACAAAACGAGTAGCATACGTAAAGATAATTGCAAAATTGTAAAAGTATAATTGTAAAAATTGTATTATTGTAATAACTGTAAAATAACACGGGATATGAATTTGTGACCTCCAGATTCACAGTCAAGTATGGTAACCACTCGACCACGGAGGCCGTCAAATAATAATCGGGTTCTCCCTGGTATGAACATCCTGGCAGCTTATCTGTTTACGGCATCCAGAGTCGAGGGGTAAGGCTCTCGACTCGCAATCAGGAGGTCGCACGTTCCAGAGCGAAAGATACTCTCAGTATCGCCCTGGTGTAAGACGACCATTCAAAATTGAGATATTGCTTGGCCGTGTTTGGTGACCAGATATGGTTTGCCTTGTACTCCCCCACCTTTCTTTTACCCATCTATTTCCACTCCCCATAATCTTCAGCCTCACAACATACCCCAATCGGAGATACAGTGTCACTGGCTCCAGACCGCTGGAAGCAGTTAAGGACTCTTTTGCGTTGTTCACCTAATTTTTATTAAACTATCTATTTAGTTGCATCACATTTTAGACAACCTTCAAATAGATAGGTTACATAATAAAATGTATTATGGGGTGAATAAGCTTAAAAAACGGCATTATTTTGTTAAATTCGACTTACAAAACTTTTCAAGAGTCCACACTTTTAAAAAGTTGTAAAAATTTTAAGCCTTTTGAAAATTTAAAGATTTTTGGTTTTTCGTTTTTTGGAAAAGTTTTTAGCTAAAAATAATGACTGGAATCCTACCCGATGTGTTACCAACCGCCTCGTCAGTAAAACATTTGTTGTTATTTGATTTGAATGCAACCTTGGAATTATTCCTCCAAGCATACAACCATAAAATGTCTTGTTTGTCAAACGTTGTTTTCATTCTTGGTTTTACTACCGTTTTATCGTTGCCTTAACCGACGAGAGATTTAGTATCGTAGTAGGGCAAGTTGTTGTCCATTCTTACCACGCAACTTTACAATTTATCAGCTGCCCTCATGACATCCACTGCAACGGGGTCAGAAAAGAGACCGAAGCGAGGTATAATAAAACAACAAAAAATATTACTCTAGCAGAGAACTTTTACAAGAGAGGATTCAGTAAGCATGGCTTTGACACCTGGAAAAACTTTTATAATCAATATAAGTCGCTCTATCTCAACCATCTGTTTCAGAAATTAATGTTTTTATCGAATAAAAAAATAAAATATAGACAAAACAAATACACCGGGTAAAAAGATTGTTCATCAGATGTCGAACATACATTTTCAAAGTGCATTAAGTATGAACAATAGAGAGTGACAGTTAACCCATCGAAAGCTCAGAATTATGATATTTGTTAGATCATGTAAATTGTAAAATGTTTGAAAGTAAATTCTTACAGAAAGGACTAAGTCCCTTTTAAAGAACATTCGACGTTATAATTATAATATTTTAATATTAAAATTTAAGAACAGATGAGACATAAAAATGACAACATTATGTGAGTAAGATGCCGCGATAATATACATGACAAAATATTGTTTTACTTAAATGGCAGAAAGTAAAGGAGAACTAAAGTAAAACTGTCTATCTTATGTTTTCCACACACCTCTCACAATGGATTGAATTGGCAATTATTGCCCTTGGTTAGCGTGAAGTTTTTTCTGTCATTTTTAGCTCTAACCACGCTACTTGATGCATTGTTTAGATTAGCGATTCAAAACAGGTATCTGATTAATTTTCTTTGAGCGCGTTTATTCGATCGTTGCCGATTTTTGCCGAGCGCGACACTTATTCGATAAACGACTCTTGTAGTTACTTGCTTCTGGAATTGAATAAATTTGGGAACAGTTGAGAGCATTCATCAATTTAGCAATTACACCTTAGAGCGGTTCGACGAATGTCGACCATGTAGTATAACACGAGTGATTTCTCATTCTAGCAGTATGTCGTCGGGCATTTTCTTCATTTTTGGAGGTGGATCAAATAATTTGACAAATTTTAATAAATTTATTTTAATTATATTTGAACTACACAGGAATTTAATTCACAAGCCCTGGATCGAGAGTTATAGATCTTTTAAATCTAAAACTAAGCATATAAATTAATCAAATATGTTACTTGCTCCAGATTTATAATGTTCAAATGCATGGATTTAAGATAGAAATGTGTATTTTATCCAGAAACCAAAGAAATAGACAGCTTAAATATTTGAAAAACATTCACTAATATAGACGGTGACCCGATAGTTGATCCCCTTACAATTGATCCTCCGAAATTTTATTTACTGTAAAATTATAATTTATATACCGATTAAATTTATTATAATTTTATTTACCGATTTTAAACGTAAGAGAAATTAAGTTCGACTTCAAAAATATACTTAATATTAAAAGAATTTACACCGCTTGTCGATTTTTTTGTACATTTGCGCTGGTACATACAGTAAACATAGAAGCAGATTTTTTATTGATGTATTTGAATAAAAATATGTTTTATTCTTTTGTTATTCGGCGGTACCTGACTCAGAGGCGGCCCGTGACAAAATTTGCCGGCAGTGCATTTCACAAAAAATGGTAACATTATTACGGGAAAATATAATTAATTGATTCACAGATTCGCGAAAACCAACATCAAGTTGTAGTCGTATACCTATCAACTCGATCCAACAAACTAAATTGCATTACGTTATGTATATGTACTGGGAGTATGAATGTTCATTAACTTTTCGGTAAAATAAAGGCTATTACACAACTTTCACTTCACAATTTATCATCAACCACGAAAAAAAAATGTGTTCAAGCGATCACATTCACAAAGCCAAGATGCTTTCGAATATTTAATACTTTTTTTTAAAAGCTCTATTCATAGTTTTTTTTGTCCCTTAACCTTACTTGTATTATATTTAGCAAAGGTTTTGGAGAGCCATTATTTTTCAAAAACAATTTATTCTCAAATGAAATTCGGTTGCTTTTGAAAAAATCGACGTTAATCGCAATGTTTTCATTACCACTCATTTTTAAATAAGTTTTTTACAGAGCAAAACTAGCGAAAACCATTAAAAATGTGTCAATAGTGATCAGTGATCTGCCAAATGCTTGATTTCGCCGCCCCATTGCGATGGTAGAGCTAATACATAACATTGTCAATTAGTTGAAAATTCTTTATTCCTAACTAAGTCATTCCAAACGTTCGGTAACATATAACGCATGTTAAAGGTTTTGTCATAAACCAGAATGCTTCTGCGCATGTGCGCCGCTAGTGCACGAGCGTGTCATATATCTTCCCTTATGTCTTGCCCATTTCACGGTTCCAGCCTCTGTAGACTGTCCCAGTAGAAATATCACTTCATGTGACGTCACGTCTCGGCACAACGGAAGATGCACGCATTGCTTTTTCGTATGCGCCGATGAGAGTTTAGTACGGAATCTAATACGAAAGTTAATTGGTAAGGATATTATAACGAATTGGCGGGAATTCTTCGTGAATGAATGTTACAAATTTACTTTTTTACACGTTTGTTGATGTTTGCACGAATTTACACTTTTGACGTTGGCAGTGCATTGCACAAATGCACCAAGGCAGAGGCCGCCACTGGGTACATCCTTTTTACACATCTCTAGGATAGTTAGATTTATTATGTGTAATTTGATAAAACGTATTTTCCCTAAAGCTACTGCACATTGTATTACGTACGCCCGGGGACCAATTGTCGGCGGATTAACTGTCATGGAACCAGTATAGACATTTCAAGCAATTTAAATCAACACTAAATTTGATTCATGCATAAATAATTCGCGATGCCAAAACTGAATAATTATTTAGAATGCTGCAATGGAAACACACAACAGAGCGGATTGTTGAGCAATTAGTTAATTTGAAATAACATGTTGGTTTAAGTGACGTTAAGAATTCAGCTAATTCCATTTCCAATACCACAACATTGACTTTTCAATCACTTAGCTGAACATAATATTGTGTTTCACCAATATTAACCCGAAGTGTTCCACGGGCCAATCGTTTACAAATAGTGGAACTTTGCCAGCTTCGAGAATTATTAATATTATTATTAAATAATATTACTCATACTTCCGTTTTAGATATTTTATAATGAAAGATTTCTTCGGTTTGTAGTTATAAAATATTCGGATTCATTAATTTGTTCTTTGTGAAATGAGCTGTAAAATCACGACAGTTTTCTGTAAATAAAAAAAAATAAAAAATTATAAGAAAAAATATTTTTTTTTCTAACTTTTTGAAGTTATTCCCATCAATGTAATATATCTTTTAAGAAGAAGATAATAATAATAAACTAAAATAATAAAGAGAAAAAGACACAAAAAAAGGTAGTGGTCGCAACTGGGACTCGAACCCAAAACCTCTCATCTAACCGGGACGTGAGCGTTTACCAATTCCAATTTACCAATTCTTCTTCTTCTTCAATGGCGCTACAGCCCATTTCGAGCTTTGGCCTCCTTCAAAATAAGCCTCCACCGCCCTCTGTCCTCGGCCGTCGTCTTCCAATCTGCAACATGGAGTAATCCTCTTGCATCCTTCCTGACATCATCCTCCCATCTCAGTCTAGGTCTGCCCGCCTTTCGTTTACCTCTCGATTGTCCTGTCAGAACCTTCTTCGGTACTCGTGTGCTTGGCATACGGTGCACATGTCCGGCCCATCTTAATCTTTGGAGTCGTAAATGGGTGAAGAGTAAATATCATAGAGCTCGTTATTGTGGCGGATTCTCCATGCCTCTCCCTCTCGCACCGCTCCTAAGATTCTTCGAAGTACCTTTCTTTCGAAGATGTCCAGCTGTTCCGCTGACTTTGCTGTCAGTGTTCCCGCCTCACATCCATATGCCAAGACCGTTCTTATAATTATTTTATACAAGATTATTTACCAATTATAGAAAAATAATTGTTGGATATAATATCTCCAATAATCCAAATAAGAGAGCCAGAAGATATCCCCTCTAAATAAAGAACCATCTTACAACCACCTAGCAACTATAAATAAATATCTTTCAATATGTCAGAAGAAAATTATGTACACGAAAACTATGTATGTAAAAACCCTATCTAACTGAATACCCTTTTTAGAAATGTAAATTTTTTAATTAAACTTAAATATTAGAAGTATAAGGAAACACTTCGATGAACTATGTGTCCTCCTTCATAATTTTGATTTTTCTCCTAGCGTAATTATACTAACTGAAACTCAAATGAAAGATGTAATTCCATATAATTTACCTGAATATACCACAATTTCTGCTGCCTGTAAGCATACTGGACATGATGGAGTGACTGTCTTTTGTCATAATATTTTAAAAAATGTTGCAGCTGAATTTATTGATTTTAAGTCTGCTAATGTAATAAAATTAACTTTTTGTCAAAATAACTTTAAATATCTCATAGTAGCTGTATATAGATCCCCTTCTTTAAGTGATTTTCTATTTGTAGATGAACTAAAAACATTTGTTAGAAATCTTGACAGACATCACTTTTCTTTCTCTATACTGACGGGGGACATCAATATAAATATTAATGATAACACAAAAAATATTAATTGTCAAAGTGAATATCTAGATTGTTTATCAAGTTCTGGATACCTGCCATATATTAAATCACCAACAAGAGTAACCTTAATGAACTCTGCATGTTTAGATCATATATTTGTAAAGACACTTAAAGATGTTAATATAATATCCTCAATTCTAGAAACAAATATCACGGATCATTATCCAACACTATATGGGCACACTTTCAAAAATTCATCAATAAAACAAAAATGTGAAACTTTTGAAAAAATTAAAATTAACTATCATACATTAAATTCTTTACTTCATTTAGAAAGTTGGAAAAATGTTCTGTCAATAGTAAACCCACAATCAGCATTAGAAAATTTCTATAAAACTCTTCTAGACAATATTCTGAAAAGTGAAAGTAAAATTGTTGTAACAAACAGAAAATATAAAAAAATCAAACCATGGATAGCTGTCGGCTTAATTGTATCAATTAAGCAAAGAGACAAATTATACAGGGAAATGTTAAAATACCAAATAGCTTGCCAAAAGAATAATGTCAGAATAATGGATTTTATGAAAACAAAATATTTAATGTACAGAAACTTACTCAATATGCTTATTCGAAGTTGTAAAAAGAATACAATTGTGAATAAATTGAAAACGCTAAAAATGATAGTAAAAAAACATGGAATATTATAAACGAAATTACCCACAAAAAAGTATGTCTTCAACTGTTATAAATGAGGTTCAAATAAATAACAAATTAATAACTGAAAAATCTGCTATTGCCGAAAACTTTAATTACTTTTTCACGAATAAAATAGATGATGTACTGAAATCATCCAGTATAAATGATAATAATACTTACATAGAGACATCTTCACAATTAATTACAGATAACGAATCAATCAACCCAATAGAAAATTTTTCACCCATTACAATTAAGTGCATTAAAAATATTTTTTTTTGTGAATACTGTGGACGTGCGACGAGTTTTTAATTTTGTGTACTGAACAATATTGTTAATTATAAGATACATTCTAAATGCTGTGTCTAAACTCTGACTCCGCACCTACACTGCACCCCCGCTGCCGCCGTCAAGCAGTAGGTTAAATTATGACCATTATGACCTGTCCGTTGCATCGGCCACTGGAGCGGCTTTTCGCAGAAAGAAAGAGAAATAAGATGAGTGATCAGGTGGCCTCTGCACTCTGAGCTACACACCCCGCCCCCACCGCCTTTCCTGTCCCATCGCCCCACGCACCGAGAAGGATGACATTGGTCGGAGCCCGCATACTACGTTCCCTAAGAGGGAGCGATTTACAGTGATAAGACATTATGTGACACAAACATTTTACAAGGATATAAAAACTTTACAAAAATATGAACATTTTACGATGATACAAAAATATTTACGGTGATAAAACATTATATATTTTTTCTTTTAGTGTTAGTTTAATTAAGTTGTTAGTGCAGTGCAGTAAATTGTTTGTATTAATTTTAACTATTGTTACGAGTTGTATATTTATAGAGATAGGTTTGAATACGTGTAACGGTGTTTTTATGAGGTTAAGGTAGTTTGTCCTTGGAGGAAGGGAATGGCCGACAGAGGTGTCGATGAGGCTCGCTACCCATCACATCGCCAACCCCTTGGTAGCGCAAAGAGGAGGACGGAACGGGAACAATGTCGAATTGGTACGTGGAATATCAGAGGAGGGATGGAAAGAAAGATGAATGAATTATGTGAAACAATGGATAGTAAATGTTTGGACGTACTTTGTGTGACAGAGAGTATGAAAAAAAAATCGAAAGATGGAAAAATGTTGACGAATGAGGAAGAAATAAAAGAGAGATGGATGAAATATTTTGAGGAGGTTTTCGAAAGCAAATCCGGGTGATAGTGAGGCCAGCAGTGAATCGGGTATGAACGATGACGGAGTGAATTCAATCAAAATCAGCGTGGATGAAATAAAAAAATCGATAAAATGCATGTAGAATGGTAAGGCTGTTGGTTTCGACAATATTGCTGCCGAATACTTTAAAGGAGATAGCCATATTATTCTCACATGGTTGTGCAAACTTTTTAACCAGTGTTTAGAGGAGGGTTACACGCCATTAGATTGGAGAAGGGCTTTAATCATGCCGTTATACAAAGACAAAGGGTCACGTATGGAATGTGGAAATCATAGGGCTATTAGCCTGCTAAGTTCAGTCGGCAAGCTGTACGGAAGAATATTGATTGAAAGGGTAAGAATGGAAACAAAGGATAAAATATGGGATGTGCAAGGTGCCTTTATGAGTGGAAAGGGATGCATGGACCAGATTTTCTCCTTGCGTATGCTTACTGAGAAGTTTCTGGCGAAAAACCAGAAACTTTTCTGCGCCTTTGTAGATCTACAAAAAGCATACGACCGAGTCGACAGGAAAAAGCTATGGAAGGTTTTGTCCAAGTATGGAGTGAATACAAATCTCATACAGGCAATTGCGTCTCTGTATGAGGGAAGCGTTGCGTGTGTTAGGGTGAACGGTGGTTTTACGGGGTGGTTTGACATCACAAAAGGTGTCAAGCAAGGCTGCGTAATGTCACCATGGTTATTCAATATATACATGAATAATTGTATGCAAGAATTGAAAGAGGTGGGATTGGGCGCGAAATTGAGTAATCTGAAAGTATGCTGCCTGTTGTATGCTGATGATGCGGTGCTGATTTCTAACACTATGGAAGATCTACAGTCTCTCGTATCTAGGATGAACGAAGTATGTATGAAGAATGAGCTAATGATGAATGTAAGTAAGTCTAAAGTCATGGTGTTTGAAAGGGAGAGTACGAAAACAGTATGCAACATAGCTGTGAATGATGAATACTTGAAGCAGGTGGATGAGTTTGTGTATCTGGGTAGTATGTTTACGAGAGATGGGAAGGCTGAAAGAGATATTGAAAGAAGGGTGAATGCCGGTAACTCCATTAATGGTGGACTGAATGCCGTTGGCGCTAATAAAAAACTGTCAAAAAAAGCGAAGCTAGCAGTCCACAATGGAGTCCTGGTACCTACCCTGATGTATGGCAGTGAGGCATGGAACTGGCAGAGGAAGGATGAAAGTAAACTGAATGCTGTTGAAATGAGATCCCTGAGACGTATGTGTGGTAAAACAATGTATGATCGTGTGAGAAATGTGGATATCCGCAAAGAATGTAAGGCTGATGTAAGCATAATGAATAAGATTAAGAAAGGGACCCTCAGATGGTTTGGGCATGTAGAGCGAATGAACGAAGGAAGTAGTGTAAGAAGAATATACGACGCGAATGTGAATGATAGAAGAAGTCGGGGACGCCCGAGGAAGACATGGCACGATCAAGTGAATCAGATACTTGAGTCGGGTCATGTCAAAAGTCAGAATAATAGAAGAGAATGTATGAGACGATGTATGAATGTGAGTGAGGCAAAGAGTGTGTGCCAAGACCGAGTTGTTTGGCGGTCCGTCCTCTCTGCCTACCCCTGCGGGAAACGGCGTGATGGTTAGTTAGTTACAAGAAACGAAATTGAAAAATATATTGATAGCCTAAAACCATCTAATTCTAAGGGAACTGATGGACTATCATGTAATACATTGAAAAATATAAAACAATATATTCTAACTCCTTTGCAACATATATTTAACATGTGCCTTAAAGAAGGTCATTTTCCAAAACAGTTTAAAATCTCCACCATAATTCCAATTCATAAATCTGATGAAACGCATAAATTAGGCAATTATAGACCAATCTCACTTGTTTCAAACCTATCAAAAATAGAATCGTAGAACATTTAGAAAAATATAATATTCTCGCAAAACCAATATGGTTTTCGTAAAGATCTAAGCACTGAAAATGCAATGTATGATCTAACAAAAAATATATACACATCTATCGATAAAAATAAGAAATGTCTAGCTATATTCTTAGATTTAAGAAAGGCTTTCGACACTGTAAATCATAGCATACTCATAAAAAAAATATCACAACTAGGTTTCAAAAATCACACACTAAAAATACTCACCAACTATCTTAAAGACAGAACACAAAAAACAAAAATTGGGAATATGTATAGTTCAGAAGCACAGATAAAAAATGGAGTTCCGCAAGGAACTGTACTTGGCCCGATTCTATTTTTGATGTATAAAACGATTTATGTAATTTTGTAACCCCTGGACAAATTATTTCTTACGCCGATGACACGGCAATAATAGTAAACGGACATTCATGGATTGAAACATTTTCTAAGGCAAACGAATGTATTGCACTTGTTTCTGTAACAAACACTGGTTAAAATGTAACAAACTCATCTTAAACTATAGCAAAACATTTTATTTTACTTTTTATAAAAACATTAAAAACAAACTACATGATAACCCAAAAATTAGAATCCACAACACAAGTTGCAATCAAGAAACATGTTCACTTTGCAATGAACTCATCGAAGTAGAAAATATTAAATATTTAGGTGTGTCTATTGATACACATCTTAACTGGAAATCACAAATAGATAAAACCATCTCGAAATTAAGATATCTAACATATATTTTTTACAGACTTAAGGAAGTACTCAATCTTGACAAATTGAAAACGATCTATTTTTCCCTGGTACAATCTTCAATAATCTACGGCATTGTAGGATGGGGTGGTGCTTTTGATGCATTTATTAAGCCTTTACAAATTGCTCAAAAGCGCATCATTAAAATTATGTATAATAGAATTAAAACATTCCCAACTGAGATATTATTCAAAGAGACCAAAATATTCAATATCCGTAAATTATTTATATTGCAAACAATGAAATATGTATTTAAAAACAAAAATTGTTTCGTAAAAAAACGAAAATAGAATTAGCGAAAGGACTAATAATGTGTTTCAAGTTCCCCAAATCAAAACCAAATTAATGCAAACACATGGCAGTTTTATTGGTCCTCGTGCATGTAATCTTCTACCAAAACACATTCAAATGACAGATAAAATATCACTTTACATAAAAGAATTAAAATTATGGCTAAATGATGCAGATGTTGAAATACTTTTTTTATAAACTATGTAAACCTTAATGATTCATTTTTACAATTCTACTGTAACTTCAAGACTTACTTAGCTTATCTTCTTGAAAGCGTAACAAAAAAATCAATTTGCCTGTATGTGTCACTATATTTTTAAACTTAAACTTAAAAAATTACATTTTTTACTTATACCGCCAACTTATTGGTGTAGTTTAGCACTTTAGCACTTTACATAGTTAATATTACCCACGCACAGGCAGTGCCTTAGTGGGTTCCCATTATCTACTTTTGTCATATATGTATTTTTTACTTTTTTACTTTAACCTTGTGTTTTGTAATATATTTTCAGAAAATGTGTAAAAATTTCTTTTGTAATGTATAATGGGAAAAAATAATGGATAAAAAAAATAAAATATTGTTAATTCTAAAATTTTAAATATGAGATTGATTAATATGACGGTTTGACTGTAGATGGCAATTGCGGAATTGGTAAACGCGCACGTCCAGGTTAGACGAGAGGTACTGGGTTCGAGTCCCAGTTACGACCTGTATCTTGTTCTATTTCATATTTTCGTTTAGATTATTATTGTTACCTTCTTCTTCAAAGATAAAAAAATCATTTCGTACAAAGTATATGTTTTTAAAACTAACACTCGCTAGACTACATATTACATGCACTACATTTTAGTTAAAATAACAACAATCGGTTTAGTTAGGTATTTTGGATATTTTGAAAAAGTCAGGGTGTTGCAATTCACGTGCGGTAGAAGTGAAACCTTCAGAAAACTAAAGTAGACAAGAGTAGGGAGGTTATGAAACACAAAGAGGAGGCGGATTATACTATCTCATTCTCTCGCAATAAAATTTGTATTAAACGATGCGTTCTTCTGAAAAGTTAGGCAAATAGTTTCCAATAATACTGTACAAAATGAGATATTGTATCTTACACACTTTAAAATTAATTATACGTAATACAAAACTATGTTTGTTGTAAGTATCGGCTTCCTGTGTTGTTTTTGTGAGAGAAAACACTTCATATTGTGTTAGAAGTGGGCGAATATATATCTTCTAGGAATAGGAAACCGATGTTTATCGTTTTGATTTAGATATTGCACCCGTGTACGTGCCATGCAATTTTAATACAAAATTTATTTATAAGTTCAATATATACAAACAATACAGTGTACGGTTTAACATGAAATACATTATTGCTATACGCTATTTTGGAAATGAGTGCCAGGCTTGGAACGGTACACGTGTTTATGAATTGCATGTTTTACAATATATTATAATTCTGAAAATGTTTTTAAGATATTCCTCTATTTTGAGAAAGCTCCTTTCTCATTTCATTTATATGACTTCCTCTTTATTGGTTTGTATAGCAAATTCTTGTCCAAATTAACGTCTTGCATGGTTATGACAAAATGAAAAGAAAAACCAAACAAACCAAAAAAAATGTTTAAAGGTATACGAAATGCATTTCTAAAGATTCTAAAGCTTTTCAAGGATATTGAAAATTGATGGAATCAAAACCAAAAACCATTTGTGAGTTGTGAGAAGTCATGAATAACGTTACAATATCAAACCCACCAAACCTCACTGCTCTGCGCTCTTTTTTTAATAAAGTGCCTTAAAAAATTTTTGGAGGCTTTTGGTAATTGAGATTATTATTGAATAATAAGGTAAGAAAATAAAACTTTTATTATAATTCTGAGAAAAATTTCGCTCTCATATTAAATTCCTGCAGAATTTAATTCAGTGGTTCGATCAGAAAATTCTAAAAATCAGAGAGGAGTTGATTTCATATTTCAACGTTCATCCTTTCGTTTGAAATTGCATTTTCAAGAATTTCAGATATTAATGAAAAAATATTATTTCTCTGAATGATTCCAGTACAGTATTTTTAACTGATTCCAATAAAAGTTGTTAAGTTTATAGAAAAATATATTTGAAGGACGAAGAATGCTCAAGTATTCTTAGAGTAACGTTAGAGTATGTAAGTAATTAAAAAAAGTGTTTTTTTTAATTTATTTTATCAACACTATTTTACTAATAGGTACACTACCTACTTTATGAATTTTCTATGCCACCTCTTTTATAATAATGTAGAAGTATTGTTTTATTCCTATTGACTTTTTTTATTTTTTTTATTTAAGGCAAGGTGCGGTCGAGTGAAGTGTGTTTGGTGTTAGGCTACTATTTTAAAATCTATCGCGGTGTAAGGACGGCCGGCGTGATCTACCGGTAAGGTTCTTTATACAGGTTATTCTCAATACAGGTTCACCTAGTGAGGCAGGCTATGCACAACTAAAAATATTGTATAATTATGGTACTTCTGTGTAACCGATCTCACATTACTTTCTACTTGTTAATTCTATTGTACTAATGTTATCTATTCGTAATCTACATTGAACATGTACTTTTTTAGTTGTAATGTTGCCAATTTCATTTAATTGAATTTCATTGAATAAACGCTTTTGACTCGCAATCCGAAGGCCGCGACATCGAATCCCGGCGTGGGCAAATAAATTTTATTTGATTTATTTTTTTATTCTTCATTTTAAGCACCCGCTAAACTGCCAAAGCAGTTTGTCAGCAGGTCAATTTAACAATATTAATATAACATTAAATCACAAATATAACAAGAAACCACAATACACAAAATAGATACTGAAGAATAACTTTTAAATAGCTACAATACAAAGGCATAAAATATACAGATAGACAGATATAACACAGGCAAATTACTCTTAGTCATATTTATACATAAGATTACAAACAATATCAGTATAAAAAGTTTTGATCCATTAGCCATTTTTAAATATTTTTTTTGAAATCGGTGGTGCAATTTGATTCGATTTTTAGTTTAATTGGCATCTTATTAAATATGGTAGGGACAAGATAAGTGAATGTCCGTTGTCCGTATTTATTTATAATTTTCGGAACGGATAAACCCTCATTAATCTGTGTTATTTCACAGTGAATTCATTTCAAATAATGTATTATATATTTTCGGCACGTTCCAGAGTGGAAGATACACGTTCAACATTTATTGTGATCCGTCAATAATTATCAAGTGTAGTGATTTTTATTGAACGTGTAGGCTAGCTATTGTCAGATAACAATATATATTACAGATGTCTAGATTCCTGAATTCCGTGTCGTGAACCCACGATTGTGATAAATATTGATGCGTATTGACACGATCAATATTTAATGTGATCCGTCAATATTTATCACGATCCGTGGGTTTACGATATGGAATTTAGGAATCTAGTTCTCTGAATTGTAGATCTCCAAATAATCTCTAGATTTCAGGAACCTAAACCCATATTAAATAAATATCTCGATAATTGATAAATGTTGATGGATCACAATAAATATTAAACGTGTAGAGTTCGCCTAACGAAACTGTAAAAAATAATATTTCAATATACCTACGCCGATTTATTGTTACTGAAACTGAATATGTGACCCTTTATCATCACAACTTCTTTACAAGAAGTTCGTTTGTGTTTGTGTACACAAAAGCATTCCTAACACAAACAATTTTAAATTGATCGCTCCTGGAACTTCATCAGTGTTGTGTGCGAGCTTAATGCATTATGTAGTGGAACTTGGGAATTCTAAACATTTGTTTGGATCTTTATGATTAATCGGACGGTTCTTGAGACGGAAGATGATAAAGGGTTGAACTCAAGGGAAAGACGCTTAGTTGCATTAACTTCCATGTATAAACACATACCTACACATTACATTTATTCAGCATCTCAAACACGAATTCTCTCTTCTTAAATGAAATAGTAGACTCTGTGAGAACAATCCACCATTATTCACTTCCTCTCCTAATAAAGTAATTCTCAACCTTTAAAAGGAATAATATTTCAATTTCATAATATCTGAACAAATTCTTTAAAAAAACATGTTTTTTTTTAAACTTTATGTACAACTCTTCTTTCGAAAGTATAATTTAAATTTCTGACTTTTCGTTATTCTGAACTTTCCACAGTGGATGTAATAATTTGATTGTTTATTTTTTTTATTCTCTCAATAAAGAATCGGAAGAAGGTTTTTAAAAAATATATAAATAATACCGTCTGTATTGCTGTAATAGAATTTGATAATCATGTTTCAACGAGGAATTTATTTCTGCTATTCTTTCGTTCTGGAGTGAGACACAATTTTTCAAATAACTTTACTGTATAACCGTGACGATAAATGTAAAATACAAGAAGATCACATTTGATCTACTTTGTTCCTTCAACGTTGTACTTTAAAGTCTGCTGAAAAGAGATTTTATGGAAGATGGATTCAAACTTATTAATAATTATTATTTTAATGAAATTTCGGTAGATGCCATTCCGTACAAATTTTTTATATATGTAGAAAAACGAAATCATTTCAATATTCTACGGGGTTCGCCATTTTCTATTTAAACCATTCGCAATCGTGGCGAAATAGATTCGAATCTGCACAGCATTTCAGTTGGCGGTGGATCCCATTGTTCTTTTTTCAGAGTGCTCCACTAGGATTTCAGTTACGGGTCGTGTGATAAATGAAAACAATGGCCAGTTGCAGAGTTGTTAATTAATCTGGTCATAGCGTTTCTCCTGATTTTTCGAGCGTTCTATCGTAATTTTATTTAAAAAGGATATTACAATCCATAGAATTTTTATAATAGGGACAATATAATACGTTCTTAGTTTAAAAAATGTATAAAAATATCATTCAACTGTCAAAATTATTACAAGAACCCATACTGTTATTTCCGTATTTTGACTATACAAAATGTATGAACAAAATGTTATGCTACATATTTATAAGAATAACATTTTTTTTCTTAGTTTTCCTCACTGAGGACTTTTTTGCTGAAGCTGATTAAAGTTATTTATAGCTTCAGATTTTATGTCCGGGTTAAATCTTTACCACAGGAAAAACTAAACCCTTTCACACACTTTTCCACAAATGATCATCTAGTCAATTCGCGCCATGCAATTGCTCCATGTAAGTATAGTAAATATAAAACAATACAAGAACAACATGTCAACCTACCAGAGACCAAATATGAAAATAATTCACCGACTCCAGATATTTTCATATCAGAGGGTTCGGCTCGGTGGAACTCCTAATTGGACCTATAAATCCTAGTGATCCCTCAATATAAATATTTAAAAAATCTTTTGTAATCCTACATGTATTTAAAATGAAAACAATGGCGTATTACAGGCTATTTTTATAATTATTACTTTTATTATTATTCTCTAGGTCTACTTTAAACGTATTCTATGTCGTTTTAAGTGCAATTTCTAGAGTTGACCTATCTCATCCAGACTTTTACTCATTAAAGTTTTCTATTCGTATTATATCGGGGGAAGGATGTTGTGAAGTTTTATTGCAGCGCAAAGTATATGTACCTACCTAGTTTCTTTGTACGAATGTGGTTTTATAACTTGGAATATGTTTTATGTCATTTTGATTCGATCGTAGAATCCTCTACCAGTGCTGCGGTCTGGTAGAGGATTCCGTATTTCTTCGTCAGTCAAAATTTTTGAATATTTAACGTTCTTATGGGAACTTTAAGTATGGTCTTTATGATTCCTTTTTGAATTGCATTAAGGTATGTATTTAGACGTAGCCGAGAATTGCACTTTATTTAAAGTATGTACTTATTTCATGTATATAGCAGATCACCTTCCAATAATTTCTGTAAATATGTTATCTTCTTATATATGTACAAAAATCAATATTTGTTTGTTTGTTCGTATTTTATGCGCTACCGTACCGTTTATCCGATTGCGATGAAAATTTGGTGATATGTTGTGCACACGCCCCCAGAGGTTATAGGCTATATGTAATGGTAAGTGTTATGAAATTTGTATAAATTAAAATGTGTGTATTTCATATATTTTAGCGGCAGGGTGGAAAGGCAGGAGGGGAACGGGGAAGGTGGTGTTCGCGGGAGGGGTGATGAGGGAGGGGGAAAGCGGGGAAGATGTAATGGGAACGAGGGAGGGGAAGGAGATTAGGGAGGTGAAAGGGAACGCACAGGAAAGGACATGCAGTGAGAATCCATTTAATTCTTTGAATGGCATTTCAACGAGAGCCGGGTACCAGCTAATATGCAGTAAAAATACCTAAAAATTTCTACATAAGAGGTTTTCAATGAAACAAGTTGTGATAAATTAATTGGCAGTGAGTGGGCCTGTAATGGCATCCCCGATATTGGAGAATGGAGTTAAGTGAAAGACATATAGGGGTGGGGGGGGGGGGGGGGCTTGATACAGGAAGAAGGCTAAATATTGACTTATTTAGAGCCATTTGACGAACAAATATTTTGATGCAATTATTAAATACAGTAAAGCGTTCCTATCTATAAATAAAAAAAACACGCATTTAATGAGGTCGTTTATTGCATATTCTTTATTTTAGATTGGCAAAAAATTGTTTAAATATTGATGTATCCGTTGCCATCAATTTGAATATTCCTATTCAATATCACTACTGCACACATTTTAATATTCAAATTGAATACTATTTACTATCTCCATGGAGGAACGTGGTATATCCACCTGGATTGAACTGGAATACTTCGCCATTTTGTACTGCAACATGTTGCCATTTTGAATTGCAACATAGTAAGAAATGGTTCAAATCACTTATCTGATGTTATATATTTTAACTAAAGCAAATAAATAGTCCAATCATTATGGCTGGTGACAAATACCAACCCATATGTTGTCATTTTGAGTCATAGCTTCATGAAAACAAAACAAGACGTATTGTACATTTATTTATTTGTATATTAACTGTATGTATGTAACTGTTCAACGCAATAATAGAAACTATAATGATCACAAATTTAGTAAATTAAATAAGTATCCAGACAATCTGCCACCATCTCTCAACCGCTTGAGCAAGTAAGACTTCGGCATCCCCAATCGAGGTATGTTGTGAGAGTGAAGGTAGCAGGTAGGGGAAAAAGATGGTGCAGAGGATTGGGAAAGTAACGATTTTTCATATCTACTAAACGTGAAATGTGATTTAAACCCGAGACCTCCAGATTGTTGGTTTGGAACCTTACCTACCGAGCGTTATATTACGAGAACCTCAATACTCTAATAAATAATTGTTTCTATACAAATTCAAAAGCTTCAAAGCTCACCGATGCACTGGAGCGTAACGGTTACCCGGCAAGGCAAACAAAAGAGCCAAATCTACACCAAACGAAGACAGAATTAAACAAAAGTCAAAAGGCTGTGCCTCCCTACCTTATGTTCACAGTGTGACGGACAGAGTTGCCAGACTGTTGAGGAAGGAAAGCATCAATACTGTCTTCGGAACCACAACTAAAATACAAGACCTAGTGAGGTGTGCAAAGACCAAGATTTCTCTGAAACAGAAGTGAACAGACAAAATAATTTTAGTAGTGAAAATCTAAAATCATAACAGGATGTAATTTTCGTAGAATTTTTTTCTGTCGCTTTCTCGGAACGAAAAACAAACTGTTTCATAATCGATATATACAATGTCAGATATGATGGACACCGTAAACGTTGGCTAAATAAAATGAGACGCAACACGGGGCATACTAACCCAAAAATTTGTCAAGATAATATTGATCGTGACGATGCACGGGGGTGAGAGTAACTTTGCGGCTACTCCTTGCTTTTTAAAACGCTTATGGACTTCGATACGAGTTATGCCCGACCACCAAACAAGATAGGTAATTCACAATTAAGTGGTACTCACTGCTGTTGTGTCTTTGTGGCTTGATCTCCATTCGGCGACGGTCACAGGTGTAACCAAAAGCGTACGATAAGATTGTTCTGATCAGTTATTAGAACCACGATAAAGTTTGAGTCACGAGTCGATTCACGTAAGAAGTTCACACAAAGCATACGATACAATAAGAAAGGATTTACACTTTGTGTAACGATAGGATAAATAACACTTCGACGTAGAGCGAAATGTCACGATACGATGATGGTTAGCAACGGACTGACGATATTGCGGTACTTGAAATCTGTCTACCATATAGGTAGGCACTGGATTCCTCCGATCCTGTATGCCAATTGGGATCATAGCGATTATAGCGTTATTAAACATTCCGCCCACCAAAATACAGCAAATTGTACTTTAAAGAAAAGTTGAACGTTATGCAAAACGCAGAATGCCATGAAACGTGAAGTAGATGAAAAGAAGACGAATCAAAAGCTTAAACTAGTTATATGAATTCGATATAATTTTAATTACTGAAACTTGGTTAGGAGACAGTATATCTGATAACGAGCTCTTCGACTCCAGGTACAATGTTTACAGAAAAGACAGAGACACGTCCCTCACGGGTAAAACCAAAGGAGGTGGTATCGCAATTGGTATTAAATTTTTTTTTACTGTACATTCACACGAGTCATGGAGCTCGGAAGCTGAGGACATTTGGTTTTCAATAGTACTAAGAGACCAAAAACGTCGTATATTTAATATTCACATCTGTTGTTCGTACTTACCCGGAGTCGGTCCAAAGCTATCGAACACTCGGCGATTATCTCTTCTCAACAGTCATACGTCCAGAATATCCGATCTAACCACAAACTATCCAAATGATATCTTCCTTTTAATTGGAGATTACAACATGCCTAATATCAGCTGGAACACCACACATCATCCCCGCGGTACTGACCTTTACTCCACCACCCTCCTTAACTGCCTATCTTATTCGGATTTAAAACAATACAACCACATTCCAAATAGGCACGGTAGAACACTTGACCTAGTGCTCTGTAACACCACAGTCTGTGTCTCTCCTGCCGACTCCCCCCTGGTTCAGGAGGACACACATCACATATCCCTAATAGTCGAACTTAGTATTCACGCCCCTACAACTACTTCCCAGCCCCAAACGATCAAATTATTCAATAAAGTCAACTACGACCTAGTCAACGACGCTCTGTCAAAAACTGACTGGTCTTCTATCTTAAACGCACAAGACGTCAACACGGCGGTTAACAGCTTTTACTTAATCATTGACGCCTTAATTGATAACTTTGTTCCAAAGAAAATTCTGAAAACAAACATACTCCCAACGTGGTACTCATCGGCTCTTATCAATAATACAAAAGAAAAGCTCAAATTGTTTCGATCCTGGAAACGCCACAAGAACTTACTAGATTACCAAACTTTTTCACTGCTCCGAAAACGAAAAAAGAAAATCGCTACTCTCACATACCACAATTATATTTCACACTTAGAACATGCTATACAAAATAATGTAAAAAAATATGGAGTTTTGTCAAAACGCAAAGAAAATCTCCTTCCATACCTGAACACCTAACATATGGCTCGAGAATCGCACACAATAGTAAGGAGATTACCGATTTATTTGCTGACTATTTGTCTACCGTCTTCACTGATTACACCCAAAATTTAGCATCTGATGTTCATGAATCTGATCCGCTGAATAACATAGCTATATCCTCAATCAACGACGGCATTACCTACAAATATCTATCATCCATTGACATTAACAAAGGACCTGGTTTAGATAGTTTGCCTGGTATCTTCATACGTAACTGTAGTAAATATATCACTCCTCCGGTCAGTGCAATTTTCAAAAAATCATTAAGTGAAGGTACGTTTCCTCGTAAGTGGAAGTCTGCCGTAATAACTCCCTTTTTTAAAAAGGGTGACAAACATGACGTAACAAACTACAGACCTATCTCTCAACTTCCCATCTTAAATAAAATTCTTAAAAAAAGGTTTACGACCAACTTTACCCGACTATCACTACAACAATTTCACAGAACCAACACGGATTCATGAAAAATCGGTCTACAACATCTAACCTTGCCCTATTTGTCAACTATTTGCAGAGCAATATGGACGAAAGGGTGCAGGTCGATGCTATGTACACCGACTTCTCAAAGGCCTTCGACCGCCGTTATCCACTCAACTCTGTTAAATAAACTCACTCGTCTTGGAATACACGGTGACTTGTTTAGATGGATTAAATCATACATTAGCAATCGTAGTCAAGTTATCTCAATAATTGGACTTTTATCTAAAATAATCAACGTAACCTCGGGTGTCCCTTAGGGTTCCCACCTTGGTCCGCTCTTCTTTAAAATAAACTTAAACGACATAGGCTCATGTTTCCAATACTCTAAATTTTTATTGTTTGCAGATGAAATCAAAATTTACAAAACGGTTCGCTCTCTATCGGACTGTAAAGAGCTACAAAGTGACTTAGATAGGCTCTGCAACTATTGCACAGCTAATTATTTAGACCTCAATGTTTCTAAATGCCACACTATGTCCTTTACTAGAAATAAGCATCTAATTAACTTTTCATATTCACTCTGCGATGAACCCGTGATCTCAAAAAATGAATGTAAGGACCTTGGAGTCTATTTAGATAGTAAACTTATATTTAAAACGCACATTGATTCAATCACTGATAGATCTTACAAAATGTTGGGTTTTATACTACGTCTGAGTAAATTATTTAGAAATCCACATACTCTAGTAATGCTTTACTCCTCACTAGTCAGAAGTACACTGGAATTTGCATCGCCTGTCTGAAATCCCAAATACACCCAATACGTCAATAACATAGAGCGCATACAAAATAAATTTATTAAGTATCTCGGTTATAAATACAACAATAACTACATCTGCACTCTCCAATCCCTGAAATCCAGTCGAACGGTAGCTGACATGACATTTCTCCATAAAATTATACATAACGAAATAGACTGCCCAGAACTTCTATCCCAAATAAATTTTAACATCCCATCTAAAAGAACTCGCCACACCAACCTTTTTTACACAACCAGTAATAATATGAACGCTGCAGCCAACTCCCCCATTTCCCGCATCTTTCAAAGTTTCAACTCAATTCAAAAAACCACAAATACCGATATATTTTTTGATTCCCTCCCTCTATTTAAGAAAAACATTTTTAGCACACTGAATTCGCACACATAACACACACATCCACACCCTCACACGCGCACCCTCACACGCGCATTTACACACATACAAACACTCTCACACACCCCTCTCCTTCAATAAGTTACTAACTTAATTTAGGTATAATGTATTATTTATCTCCATTGGTACCAATTATTGTATTAATTCCATAATTTTGTAAATATTTTCCATTATGTAATAATGTACTGTTTGTCTCTGCAAAAAAAAAAAAAATAAAATAAACAATAACTAGATATAGATAAACTAGACGATAAGAAACTGAATGATACGATTAATATAGACGAAAAAAAGAATAAATTGAACCGTGAAACGATGATGATTAGTCACATTGCCTAGGCAATGGACACGATTTGGTAAATGGTCTTGTAAGAGAAGATCCATTCAAAGTACGAAACGTAGCGATAAGCACAAGATTTTTAATTTTGATTCTAATCACATAATCCGTAGAGAGTGATGTCCAATGTTTGGTTAAAGATAGAATACGAATTTCGAAATGATTAAGTAGAAATTCCGAACGACTAGAAACTTTGTTATGAAAGTTGTGTACGAATAGAAACAGGAACCGATGAGGCGTTGGAGTTTCCGTAAACGATATAATTTTTTTAATAAAAGTCCACCAGAATATCATCATGTTGGACTAATGACGATTGAACTCATTCCTCATAGTGGAGTTCAGTTTTGTTAACATGGCCATCTAAGATGGGCAAGAGTCGTTTGGCTAGACAACCCCTGAGGGCTCCGCCCACCATAACACGTTACGGATAAGAACGGCCTGGGAATGGCCACGTGAAGCGATATCCGATGGATTATCAACCGATGATGCTTGACGCCGATGGTTAGATGCGATAACTGTCAAGAGCGATAATTGGTCGGTGTAACGATTCCCGTGACGAGTATCATCGGGTGAACCATCCGGTGGCCTCCACTTCCATCCCATTACCCTGAGAGTAAGAGAATGATCAACATTCTTGAAGATTACTCGCGCAATCATAACTTATAACCACTATGAAAAATTACTACACTTAGACATTTTTCACGATTCCTTGCAAACATACAAAACTAATTTATTAAGTTTCTTGGCGTGATATAATTGTTTTAAAATTACTTACACTTAACTTTTCATCAAACTTTAATCAGTCAATTACAATTAGTGAGCATATATTTCTTTATTTTAAAATGTCTCCCTATCTCCCCCCCCCCTCTTTTCTTCCTTTTTTATTATTATTACTTCATTCATTCAATTATTAAGTTTTAAGACCGGTTCATATCTCAGGCGTAATTATCATATGACATTGTATGGACTTACGTAATAGGTACATAACCATGTAATAACTTAATTTAACATACCTTATAATCTGTATTATAATGTACTGTGTATGTCTTAATAAACAAATAAATAAATAAATTACATCAGTGAGATAGTAGAGAGAATCTCGATTTGTTAAAATCCCACTTATGCCGTTCAAATTGACCTTGCTTGGTATGTTCCATTACTTCGGATTTCGTTTGTTGAAGAATGGAAGAGCCGGTGACGATAGAGTCGATATTGGTATCCGAAGTAAGCACGTTGCGTTTTAGCGATAGTTCGTAACCCTCATTTGCTGTCAACGGTTTGAGAGTACGAAAGGCCAGAATATAGGCAGAGATACCATAAGTCACAGGGTACAATGGGTACGTCGGGGTAGGTTCAGATAATTGATAACGCCAAAATATTCTTCGAAATGCGTGATTTGGCTCTTGAAGGAATATTTGGCGATACATTTGCCGTACCTCAGCAATGAACACCACATATGGTGTACGAAAGTTTTGCAGAAGTTCAGCAATGTTCATTTGAAGTTTGGGACCGATAAGTAAGGCATCATTTGACGACGATTCATTCACCTCAGTCGCTGAGGAATCAAAGACCACTCGTAACTTAGTACTAACGGTGCTCGTTAGGTGCTCGTTACGATGATGGTTAGCAACGGACTGACGATATTGCGGTACTTGACATCTGTCTACCGTATAGGTAGGCACCCTTAATGTACGGAATTCCAAAAATCTGGATTCCTCCGATCCTGTTTACCAATCGAAGCACAAAACGAATGAAATCCATCAGCGTTAGAAAACATAATATAAAATATAGATTTTTTTTTAAATAATGCTCTTTTAATTGTTGGAATCATGACCAAAAAATCGGCAGTGTCGATAAACCTTTGTCAATGTCAAATCCAATTTCCAATTGGATCCTTATTTACAAATAATAAATAAACAAACTTTATTGGTACATCTCTCACCAGCGCTATAATGGGATATTTTCTACTCTAGAACGAGGTGAAAAAGAAACGATTATAGATATATATTCATAAGATTTGTTAATGTAAAAACTATTTTGTAGAATGACACGTTGTCAAAAAGTAAAACAAATTTATATAAAAATAAGTCGCACAAATGAACCCTTTTCTGAATATTTGCTATTTGTTCATATACGTTGCTCTACGGCGAATCAAAGCGAAACGTAACTCAAGAAACTAAATTAATTCGTGGCCTCAAAAGAACTCTGCAATAATGGTTAGTACCTTTGAAGTTTTCTTGTCCTTTGAAGTAGGTACACATCAACATTATTATTAATGTTATTATATTAGGAAAGCTTATTTCAAAAATGAACCCGCAAAGTTTTTTGAAGTGAAAACTCCTCTAGCACGGTTGTAATTTGAAACTCGATTAAAGAAAAATAGCGACACAGAAAAGAGACGAACACTTAGATAGTATAACAGGTCTCATCTTTGTTCGGTGCTTCGTAGCTTATCGATCTCCTATCTGTGCGGTGGTTCGTAGTATCCCCTCTTGCCTACTTTAGTTTTCTGAAGGTTTTATTTCTACCGCATATGAAACAGTTTCGACTTTCCGCCACATTCTTACGCATCAGAAGGCTAGTAGCCAATTTAAGAGGTATGCGTCTTTGTGCGTGATTGCCACCAAAAGTTGATAGAATACATGTTAAAAAATCGAATGTTGGTAAGTGGTTTAATTTCCGCTTCCAATTCAAGAAAACAAAATTTAAATTAGAATACCAAGATGTATTTAAAAGCAATATTTTTGTGACTTTTCTATCCTTAAAAATAACAATTTTATCGCGACGCGTTTATGAAGTTTGAAATTTTATGTACGTTTCTCTGAACTGGGCATAAATCGGGGACCTTTGCGCGGCACAAATAATTACAATAATAACTTGTGCTATATATATATGTAAAACGAATTTTTCTCGCGTTACAAACTTTTTTAGTCTGATTTTTTTAAATTGGAATGTAGTACTTATCACGATATAATTATCGACGCGTCTAGAAAATTCCAAAAACTCACCAATGGAAAAGTTAGAAAAGGTTTCGGAAAACCAGTGGATTCTCTGAATATCCAATTAAATTATTGTGTTTAGCAAATTTTATAATGCAGGTACATTGTACAGACATTTTACCCGGTATAATTTATCGTGAAGGGGTTTTCGCGCTCGACCACTCCACCAGCCGCGCGCCGGGGCGTTTTTTCGTATTAACGAGCCTTTTAATGTTTGCACAAGCCTGCGATGAATGCTACCCTAATTTTTTGCCATAGATTGATGCATTGAAGCTTTAATTTGTCTCTGAATAAATAATCGAAGCTAACGATCAACCCTTTATTAATTGCATATGTGTTTCTCTCTGGGTGGAAAACGGATATTTTGTTCGCCTTTATTCTATGTTAATCTTAATAAAAATGAACAAATAACGGATATTATTTCCTTTTATATATTCAAAAATATCATTATTCAATTTATAAAAAAAATCAATTTTTTTATTATCCAGTTTTGCTGTGTAATTTTTTTGCGCGATTCCTATTTTCGATTTTAACCAGCGACCAGGAGAGCATATTTGGAGTAAAAGAACGACGATATTTAAAAAAAATTAAAAACAATAAACAAATTTTTTTTCGTCGTTCAGTAACGCGTAGCGGTGGGTCGCTTGATAAACAAACACCCCGTCTCGTTTTAACAGCACGGTAACACACGACTCAGCGCGCGTATCGCTCAATCCCTTCGCGATGTATAAGGATGAGATCACTGGCGACGTCTTATTGATAAAAACATTTTTTTGTTGTATATAGAAAAAAAATTAAAGGACAATTTGCAATGACAATTAAAATTACATTTTTACTCCAAATTTTCTCACTAATTGCTGATTTAATTAAATGCTTATACTCCTTGTGTACAAACGGGATAAGAAATAAATATCTTCTACAAATTTTACTTCATACATGATACAATGTTTTTATATATAAATACTAGCTGGTCCCGGCATGCGTTGGTATGCCATTTAATAAAGAAATTGTTTCTCTCTGAGTGTCCTTTCCCATTCGTCCAGTTCCCCTTACGCCTCCCCTTCTTCTCCTGCGTCCTCTTCCCCTCTCGCGTTCCCACCATCACTTACACCTTCCCTCTCCCCACTCCACTCCCCCCCCCCCTTCCCCCGCCCCGCGAACCCCCCTCCCGAGTTCCCTTCCCCCCTCCCAGGTCCCCCTCCCCCCTCCCGCGTTCAGTTCCACCTTCCCCGCCTTCCCTCTTCCCTTTCGCTCGTCCCACCAACCCTCCCCCCGCATTCCATATATTCAATCCCAGTACATTCAGTTTTTAAACAGCCCGTGTGCCACCTTTTTCAATTTTTATTCAATTTTCATGTATATTAAATTTGGTACCTAACATAGGTACCTATTTAACATATCTTGATTCAATTCAAACTATAAGGGGAGTACCTACAGTTTGTCAAATAAGAGTATAAAATATATGAGGGCGCCACTGTTAATCAAATGGCAATACTAAACACATAACTCATGGTGTTAAAGTAAAGCTGTGTAACCTACATTTTTATAAAAAAATTAAAAAGGCATAACAGTGGAAAAAATATTTTTTCATTGCAGTATAGATACTCGCCGATCTCAAAATTAGAATTGCATATAGGTATATTATTATTATACCTTTGAAATTTTGTGTTAACATATTGAAGAATAACTATAATGTAATAAAATATAAAGCACAGTTTAGATATTGCTCTTATTTATTTAATACTAGATAAAGTACCTAACGTTGCCTGGGCTTTAGATCATGTCTCTAATTGTAGATCTGAATATATTTAACTCATTCAGAACTAAAAGCAGTATAACTAAACTCACCATTAGTGATTCTTCCTTTCTATCTATTGTTAAATTCAAATTTATGTTAAATTAAATTAAAGCAAATCGGTTTATAAATCACCTTTTAATCAAATTTATGTCATGAAGAAAAAATGTTTTTTTTAAATGTGGTTTACTGTGTTCTATACATTCAGTGTCATTGCACTTCAAAAAAATATTTGATAGTTAAATTGGTGTTGCCAGTCTACAAATTTAGTAGTTCCAGTTTTTATATTTTCTACTCTTTCTTGACAGACTATACTTTAAATAAATTTATCAACTTAAAGATTTTCAAAAATAGAATCCTTATTTAACAATCACTGTTTTGCAAAATGTCATTCTCAAACACGCAAACTGTCAAACGTGCGATAGTCGTTTAGGTTAGTAATAGGTTTTCTGAAATTATCAAATTTTATGCGCAATTTTCTTAATTTTTCTCTCCGTAAGAACCATCCTCGTATTTCAGGGAATATTCTAAAAAAAGAAGTAGTGAAATCGGTTCAGCTGCTCTCGAGATTTGCGCTTAGCAACACATTTAGCGATTCATTTTTATATATAAGATTAATGATACATCTTGTTACAGCTTTTTTGGGCGGAGAAACGCTGGAAAATATTTTTTTTAGTAAGCTTTTCAGAAAGAGCGAGAGAGCAAAAAATATAACAAAAAGTAGAAAATAATGTATATGTAAGAGAAAGAAAATGAAAGAAAAAAATTATGCGCTTGGTTATGTCAATGTAATATATTTTAACACGGGCCTAGTAGTATGAGAGTAAAAGGTCAATAAACTGTGATGTATAAAAGATTATAAATTTTAAACTTTTTTGAAGTAAAACTTGACTTGGGGAGTAAACTGGTGAATGCGTGACGAGAGCGTTACGAAAAGTAAGATTGGGCGAGGCGAACGGTCGTGCCTTTACACACGCTTGACTTGGGGAGTAAGCTGGTGAATGCGTGACTAGAGCGTTATGAAAAGTGTGATCGGGCGAGGCGAACGGAAGTTGAGAGGGAGATATAAGTTGGTGAAGTCTTACTTTAGTCGTGTGGTCTAAAACAACAAAAAAATTATTCTTCATGTCGTCACTGGTCACAGTAACCTCTCGACATCTTACCCCTTAGGCGTCATACATTAATTACGTGAACTCAAAAGGGGGTGGGGGGGGGGGGGGGGTTCAGCAAAATCTCACGTTACTTGAAAAGAATATACCAAGTGGCCCAAATTTATCTCACTAAGGGGGGGAGGGGAGGTCTAGATTGGAAGAAAAATTGCTCACGTAATTAATGAATGCCCCCTTATTTAAATTTTTTACGTTTTACGACCAAAATATCATTCACTTTTTTTTACTTAAATAATATCATGAATCACTAGTTAAAGTAAATCAAGTGTATCACTTGACACTCTGTATATATATATAATATATATGTATTTTTCGAAATATAACAATTCAATTATAAAGCGACAATTATCCTGCGAAACAGAATGGACGGAAAATGAATTGATGGTATTCTAATAAATTATATTGTCTGATTGCTTCAGCGGTTTACTCACCAACAAATAATAATTATTACATAGTGAGTCAATTATTTTAAGAGGTATAGTGTATCCCGAATGAAAATGCGGCAAATTAATAGTTCCGTGATTAAATTGACTCGAATCAGCGCTGTTCGGTCGCCGCGCGCTTTTCAAAGGCGGAAAGGTCAGCAATTTGCTGCCAAGCCCTTGACAGTGGAACTTCATAAATATTTGCTAACAAATGCTCAAAGTGATGTAATTACTTTGGAGTCGAAAGGGACTACGCTGCTCTAAGTTGGGGGGCGCTTTTAAGTTCACATGTGTCTCATTACCAGCGGGAACTTACTTCGGGGTAATTTTGCCATTTTGTATGTAAAGTAGATATTTCGTTCTAATTATTTATATAATAGAGTTTCAGCTTTAAGGCCAATTTCATACCTATGGGAATGCTTATTAGTTTCCTAGCCAACATTTACTGCTGTCATTTAATAAGTGTGCCGTGAACTGGGGTGAAGTGGTACTACCTTTCGAAGTTATTGTCGCGAGCCCGTTTTATACCAGCATATTCTGTAAGAAATATTCAATTTTTTTAATACAACAACTCTCTTTTTATAACTTTTGTAGGTCATTTCCACAAACGTTATTTATTATTGAGGAAAAAGACACCACTAATAATCTAAACGAAAATATGTAAAAGAACAAGACACCAGAACCTCCCGTCTTACCTGAACCAACGCCTCTACCAATTCGGCTACTGAGATCTCCTTTTAAGAATAATTTTTGTCAATCTCATATTTAAAATTTCAGAATTACCAATATTATCTCGACTAATTTTTTTTCCATATAATTGGCGACTACCCTTTTTATTAGAAACATGTGTTCGATGAACTGGTTTGAAACCTAGATAGTGCAACGGATAAATATAACCGATTTTATTTTTATGGAACACTTATTGACATTTTGATAAAAGTCTAAATGAATATTCTTTTTTTATTTATTAGAATAACGCGCCTTTTATAACTTTTGAAGGTTATTCAAATATTATATTTAAGTATAATTTTAGTTTTTTTTTATGCAGCATTATTTTTATATTATTTTTAAAGTAATATGTACAAAATTTTATTTTATAAAATGGAGGCCTCAGCACAGGTGAGCTACCCAGTGAGGCCGACATTGCTGAATTGTATTTAAAAATGTTAGATATTATGTCAAATAAATAAATAATAATAATTCAAGTAATACATCATGGAAGAAGAATATAAAACTTATAATATTTGATTATTTAGTTAACACTAATACTCGTTATCTTCGTCTTCAATAATTGGAAAAATTTCACGAAGACAATTTAAAAAGTTTAATAATTTTTTGTAGCCACATTATCCAGTTGAAATATCAAACAAACAATGAACCGTTTAGTCTTATTTTGGTACAGTGAAATGAATATAAATAATCTCCAATAATTATAATGCATGATAGAAAATACTTTGCCAGCCGAATATACTTGATCTAGACATTATCAACACCATTTAGGTACAAATAAGGAACTCCAGTGAAAAATATTCTGGCTTTAAAAAATATGTTCGTATAGACCAATAAACGCTGATTCTGAATATACAAGTTTTATTTAATAATATTAAACGCAGAGTTTTAAAAAAATTATTAAAATGTCCATTTTTAACCGGGTCGTAAAAATACGCCATCAAGGTGACGTTACTGTTCGACGGGTCCTGACGTCACCGTGAAGTCATTATATGGGAGTGTATGATATGACACAAGCCATCGTATTAATTTATTCGTTTATTTACATACTGTTTATAGAGATTTAGTTGTGTTTATTGAAACATTATTTAGGCCTAAATAATGTTTCAAAAATAGAGGTATCTCTTATTACTTTATCTCTATTATTGAAAATATTCAAAAACTACTGCACAAAAAAAATAGTAATGCTATTTCTAGGGAGAATACTTCGAACAACGGAATTCAAAATGGCGGCAGTAGATCAGCTGATTGCCCGATCCTGATCCCGATACTAATTTTTCAGGAGTGATGACGTCAGACGATTCACCATAAATACGGTGGTTTTCGGGGGTCTTGAAAAAATGTTAACTTTGACAATTATTTTAACTATTAAAACTAAAAAAAAAAATTGGACTGGAGTTCCCCATTCCGATTTGTAGTTGAAAAATAATATATAGGTATATCTTTATCATATCTTGTACGAAATGCATTGTATATTTTTTGTTCCGGACCCATAAACGTCAAGAACAAAAAAATTGTAAATGACAATTTATCAATTTTTAAATGGTATCTTAAAATTGTTTGTGATATCTTATTTTTGGTTAAAAATTGAATATCTGAACGATTACAGTGTAATATTCGTCAATAATCAATATTTGTTAAAATTTGAATTAATACTCTACATCGGAAATCGAATTCACGATCTTTATAAACATTTCATTAATATCACAACATTACTCACAGAAGACAAAAAGGTCTTCAATTGATTTTATCTTATCAATGCGTGTTTCAAAAACTAATTATCAAATTTTATTTTGAAGTGAAACTTCTATAGCACGGCAGTGATTTGGATTTCGTATGAAACGGAAATGACGATTAGTGCACCTGCGATGCACCAACTGCGCTCATCGGCCACTTTGATAATGATGTCACTTTAAAAGGCTCCTATAGGTTGGGAAATTGGTCGCTTTGATTATGACCACACTTTTCAAGTATTGGTTGAGATTGTTTTGATAAAGTTTCGCTTCTACCGCGTGTAAACTGCATTAGATTTTTTTTTTCATTAGCTCCACACAGGAGGCCCTGAGGAAAATCCCCTATCTCAGGGCCTATGTCACCTTTGGGGATGCTATGTGGAGGGTCTTTTTAGGAAATGAAGGAGAGGAAGTTCCGGGAAGGTAAAGGATATTAAGGGTAATGAATCTGGTGGTCAGTGTGTCCAGGAGTGACGGACGTATGAATCCATTCCACCCACCGATGTTCCGAGAGAGCACGGCTGGAGCAGTCAAAGGGACTCTCTCATTCTCTCCCGATTTGGTCTGCCATGCAGCTGGTGGGTAGACACATCCGCCGCCAAGACCCGGACCAACCTCACCCCATAAAACCGGTCACCCCTGCTAAGTCACCAAACGTAGCGAACCACTAGGGAGGACCTATGGCAGAGGTGTTGGTTTTCCAATAAATGGTTCCCGGTGCGACGGTACCCAACTTGAGTGGTCATTGAGCGATCAATTGTCTTGTAAGTACTCGTGTATCTGGTCAGCGAAAATGTATTAGATTCTAATAAAAGTGAAAAAAACTAACAGTTTCTTAAAACGCATCAGTTTGTTACTTGAAAATGCTTTGAAGGTAATTAACCGTACCTGTTATTAGTGCTTAACCGAAGAAAGATTCCAACTTTTTAATTACTTAGCACGGGAAGCTCTGCTGATTTCCTGTGCTAAAAGGTTACGGTTGATTGAATGCCTCCTTTGTGGAAGAAAGAAACCTAAAGTCTTTAAAAGCTTCCCGTGTATTAAGATAATAACAATTAATAATTACTACTGCGAAGAAAATTCTCATTCCAACCACGAACGCAAAAAGACTATTCGTTGTAATATTTCGTTTCATCTTCTAGAAAAGAGTATTATTTGCATGTTGTAATCAAATAGGAAAATTTTTGAAGTAAAAACTTCTTCAGCACCGTTGTTATTTGAAACTCGATGAAAAAAAGCGACACTAAAAAGAGACAAACACTCTAGGATAGCCTGCGAGAGAATGAGATAATATAATCTGTTTCCTCTTTGTGTGGTGCTTTGTAGCCTTCCCAATCTACTTTAATTTTCTGAGGGTTTCTTTTCGGATTTTTTTTGTTTTAGCTGAGGATTGAAACTTCCTCCCCAGGGACTAGTTTTTAAACTGTTAGGAACTTTTAAAACATATATTTTAAGGCACAAGAGCTCCTCTTTTCTGATAAGGTATACATGACCAAAAACGACCTTTAATTTTATATTTTGTATTACATATTTGTATATAATTATGTTATTCATATTTTTTATATTACAATAAAAAAATAAAAAATAAAATAAATATTTTAAAACAAATTTTTCTTTTAAATATACGTGTAAATTATATATTTTATGGTTTTACTTAGGATTGAACCTTTGTCCCGAGGGCCTGGGTCAACACCACAAGAAAGTAAATTAATTCGTGGTTTTAAAGTTAAAGAAACCCTACAATAGTAGAAGTATTATTGTCCTTTGAAGTAGGTACACGTTAAAATTATTATTAATTTTGTATTAGAAAAGCTCACTTGAAAATTCAATCCATAAAAACAAAGTATTTTTATTATTATAGATAATGACGACCTCCGGAGTCCAGTGGGTAAGACTCTTGACTCACAATTCGGAGGTCGCGGGTTCGAACCCGGCATGCGCAAATAAATTTTATTTGATTAATTTGTGTTATTTCACAATTAATTCATTTAAAATAATATATAGTATATTTGCGGCATGTTCCAGAGTGGAAGATACTATCAGTATCGCCCTGGTGTAAGACCACCATTCAGAATTGAAACGTTGCTTGAAAATGGCTTTAGCAGTGTTTAGTGACCAGATCTGAATAGCCAGGTACTTTCCAACCTTCCTCTTCCCCACCTCCTTCCCCTCCCCACTACCTTCAGCCTCACAACATACCCCAATTGGGGATGCCATAGTCTCACTGGCTCCAGACGGGAGCAGTTGAGATTCTTGTGCGGTATTCACTGTAAAAAAAAAAAATCTATTTTATTATGTAGCGAACACTTTCGACTTTCCCTGCCGACCAGTTGCCAAAAATACGTGTTTACGCACACGCACGCATTTCACATTCACGCGAGTGTGACCAAAAATTGAAAATAAATTACATTGTCTATTCAAGTCCATCTGTCATGTTTTAGCTCAAATGGATGTCGGGAAGTGGGTTTATTTCCACTTCCAAGAATTGCATTTATTCCAGAAAAGTAAATCGAAATTCAAATGGATTTAAAAAATGGGGGAGGCATTAGAAATTTTTTATAATAAAACGTATTAGATAAAAGTTTTTGAACCTCGGGCCAAGCCAGGCAGTAACTATAAATCCTAATTATAATGTTGAGAATCTGTTTGATTTATATTTTGCTAAAACTGTGGAACGTTTAGCTCCTGAAATTTGCATAGTTTTCTGTCTGGAAGTTTTAAGGTAAGTCAACTATTTTCAATGAAAACCCAATTAATTTGTACAATTTTTTTCAATTGATAAAAATAAATTCCTTATGCGCGCCTACCAGATTTAGTTCCTAAAGCTGTTTTCATAATAATCAAATTAAAAAAAAACTAAGACCTAAAATATTGTTTGTTCCAAAAAAAAAACGAAAGTTTAGACCACACGACTGAAGTAAAACTTCTTTAGCCTCATCTATATGATAGGAAGAGAGAAATAAAATGTGCGCGCGCACTGTTCTCTCTTGCTCCTACAGTGTGAAACAGATAATAGGCCTGCACTGTGTCTTAAATATACGAAATGTAACTGGCTATGAGAGAAAGAAAGAAAGAAAATGTGTGCTCGCACCTCTACAGTAACATACGAAACGTAACTCTCACTCTTTCTATCTTCACTAACTTATATCTCCCTCTCAACTATCGTTCGCCTCGTTTTTCGTAACGCTCTCGTCACGCATTCACCAGCTTACTCCCAAAGTCAAGCGTGCATAAAGAAGTTTTACTCAAAAAAAAAATTCGAGTGCAGTTAACATGCGGTAGAAGCCAAAATTTACCAAAACAATCTCAACCAATACTTGAAAAGTAAGGTCATAATCAAAGCAAATAATGAGCACATGCCAGCATAATTTTCGTTTCGTATCTCAACCAATAGGAGCCTTTTAAAGTGACAATGAGCGCAGTCGATGCGTTGCAGGTACAATAATCGTCATTTCCGTTTCATCCGAAATCAAAATCATAGCGGGGCTACAGAAGTTTCACTTCAAAAAAATTGATAAGAACAAATTCTCAAGAGGTTCCGGTGAATCTGGATGGTAAAGCTATTCGTTTATAAAATCTATTACAAAAGTTTTGATACGATCCATTGCTTCAATCAATAATAGTATTATACTGGTAATTTTCAATTCCGTAGTGGCTGTCGAGAGCGAGCTTCAACTGCACTTATTTTCTTTCAATTTCCTTTATCCAGTCACAAGTTTTGTAGACCTTTTTTTAGTAGCAATTTCCTTTCACATGTAACACGTTTTGCTGATATGTTTTACCGATATTCTGTTTCGAAATGAAAGGCTACTTGAAACATTTTCATTAATTGATATATACCTCCATTTAAAGATCTGAAAGCACTAAACCTTTTCGCTTCTTTCCCATCACTAATTTATAAAAAAATTAATATCCCCCGCGTTAAATTTTATATTTAAAAAAATTGAATATAATATTTAACTATGGGTGGCAAAATCCTGTTTCGATTCGACTACTTTGCATCTCGTCTGTCTCTAAATTTGTTTGTGTATTCCGTGTATGCTTAGTCCTGCCAAGATGGTAGCCGTTTTTGATGGTACCTTTTTATTCCGTCAGAGCGCACGAGCTTTGCGACCTTTGGAGTAATCAATATTATGCGAAGTCTGCTGTTCACATAGTTTATATTTCAATATAATAATGTTTCTATAAATACATATATTATTACAAAATTATTTTTCCGCGTTACCAATAAACCATTTTGTATAATACAGCTGTGAGAAATTAATATAAACGAGGTGCAATATTTATATTTATGAACAATGAATTTTTATTTCGTATTTGTTTTTATCGGTTCTCCCATACATGCTTTATGAGTTCATTGTCTCTATCCATGCAAGTCCTCCACTATTGCACAAACCACATGTTTGCTTATAATAGTATCAGTAAGAGTTTTTCTAATATCTTTATGTTATTAGAAAAAAAATATTAAAAAAGTAATTAAAAAATATATTTATATTTATTAGCAACCCCGGAATGAGAGTAGGTAAATATATCTTTGAAAAATAAGGAATTACCTATGTGTGTGACAATTATTTTCTTCAAAATAACGCATTTAAAAAAAAACTCAAACATTGAGATGACGCTGGCGTGACATCTTGGGATCGGAAGGATGCTTTTGAACCTGGAAACGGGAAGGTTAAAGAAGGTTGGGTAATTAGAAATTGTTTAAGTGTTGCGTTCATTAGTTAGGACTTTAATAGCAATTATTTTCAAAGGCTTTGACAGGCGGCCGTACGTCAGTCAAAAGCTTTGTTTCGGACTTAAATCCTTTTGCTAAAAGACGACACGATACAATTGACAATTATTAATGATGGTGGCTAGCAACAAAGATTAGGTAGAACCAGTCTATTTTTACTTTGTGAGAAACTTAATAACTGCAAATATTTTATAATATCGAAACAATATGGTATTTGTATTGTTTGTTATTTATAAATGATGTAACGGGTATGGGTTCCAACTACTGAAGTTAGTGAATAATCAATGTGGTTCTCTGTGAGTGGATACCGTTTTGGCACCTGAAAAACGACAATTCGGAATTTTTTATTTTTTTTTAATGGTATTTCTCTTCTATAGAAGCAGACGCTTGTGATTAGAAGAGGGACGATTATGGGATTAGAAAATATTTAAAATATATTAACAAAATATATTTTGTATCTTATAATTTACTTGTGGTAGATTCTTGACAAATATCAAATTTACAAGTTATATAAGTTATGATGATAAATTTTATCAATTTGGTATTTTTACTTTAAATTGCTCTTTGATTGCTTTTAGTAGGCATTTATCGTCTTCGATTTTTCTTATTTTTTCAGGTAGGCTATTAAAGTATTTTTTTCCTAGATATGTATAATGATGTTGTGCAAATGAGGTAATTATAAAATTATTAAAATGGTAACATCTATATTTTCTGCACAGTTGGTTAGGCTGACAATAGTGACCATCTCGACAGAGGAGTCATTTAGGTAAGTTTGGCCTTGAACTTCATTCTTTGACTAACCACTGGTGAACTGTGCCATCCTTGAACCTGTACCATCCCATCCACAATCATGGTCAACGTTTCACTTCACAGTCACATCGCCATCTTTTGTTACTTTACCGTGTACCGGGAGTGTTCGTCTTTCTTTTAAAAAAATCGAGTGCAGTTCACACGCAGTAGAAACGAAACCTTCAGTCACACAATCTCAACCAAGAGGTGCCTTGAAAAGTGATCTCATCAGCAAGTGATCTCAAAGCTTGTCAGAGCCATATGTAGGTACTGTATGTAGGTAAGGTTTCATTCTCTCGTAGGCTAAATCTTATAGATGTATGTGTTTGTCTCTTTTTAGTGTCATTCGTTTCTGTTTCATCGAGTTTCAAATCAAAACCGTGCTAAAGAAGTTTTTTTCAGAAGTTTTTAAATTTATATACCCATTCACTTGATCTTTTGTTTGACGTTTAGTCAAATTTATTCACGGGTTATGGATAATTATACAGGGTGTTTTTAAGGCTTCATGGGTGTTGATGGAAATGACCGTGCTAACTGAAAAAGACAAAACACATTAATTTTTTAATTCCAGATAGAAAACAGCGTGAAGTATCAACGGTAAAACTAATAATGTTTCAAGAGTTTTTGCTAAGATAAATTAAGGTAACATTGTCATCAGGTAAACAAATAGCAAATAGCCGATCTGGTCGTTTAGTTTTTTTTTTAGCTACTAGGTTCGATTCAGCTTTTACACAAAATGTGATCTACAGAGAAGCATAACTGTTTTGGTTTTATGTTTATCAGCTGATCACAGGCTCATAAAAAGCTGAACCGGATAAAGAATCAACGTTTAATGGAGACATTTCAACTATAAATAAAATACAAAATGGGACTAATTGGTTATTTGATAACAACTGAATTCCTGTAAAACATCATAAACTAAGGAAAGGTTTTTTGACAAACGTTGAATAATTCATCAAATTTCAAAGTTAAAACTCAAGACCTATTATTATTTTGGGATACAAGCATATCAGATCATGAGCCGGCTATTTGAAAGTAGGCACTTTGATAATACCAGAACAATATGACATTAACAGAACTTGAATGTTGTTTGAAGTGAAACTTCTATAGCCTCGCTATGATTTGGATTTCGGATGAAACGGAAATGACGATTATTGCACCCGCGACGCATCAAGTGTGCTCATTGCCCGTTTTGATTACGATGTTACTTTTAAAGGCTACTATTGGTTGAGATATGAAACGGTGAAAGGTAAAATTACGCTGATTATGACCTCACTTTTCAAGTATTGGTTGAGATTGTTTTGGTAATGTTTCGCTTCTACGCAGGTAAACTGCATTGGGATTTTTTTTAAAGTGAAACTTCTTTAGACTCTTTGTGATTTGGATTTCGGGTGAAACGGAAATGACGTATTACAGCACCTGCGAAGCATCTAACTGCGCTCATTGGCCGCTTTGATTATATTGGTTGAGGTTATGAAACGGAAATAACGCTAGGTCTGCGCTCATTGGCCGCTTAATTATGACGACACTTTTAAAGGCTCCTATTGGTTGAGATTGTTTTTGGTAAAGTTTCGCTTCAACCGCGTGTGAACCGTACTCGATTTTTTTTACATTAACTCCTCACAGGAGGCCTTGAGGATAAAAAAATCCCTCAGGGCGTATGTCATTTTTTGAGGATGCTGTGATCTTTTTAGGGAAAGGAAGGAAAGTAGGTTATGGTAAGGAAAGGGGTATGAGGGGTGGGTTCCCTTAGATCTGGGGGTCAGTATGTCTAATAGTACTAATGGAAATGAAAATGACGGACGTACTCCATCCCTCCAGTGCAAAGCAATTCAGTGGATCGTGAGAGTGTGATTGGAGAAGACCAAAGACCTCCCTCAACCAATCCTCTCGATCCGTCGTCAGGTGCAACGTAACAAAGTCACTAAACGTAGCAAAACACTTGGGGTGACCAATGGCAGAGTTGTTGGTTATCCAACAAAAAATTATTCCCAGCATTACTCACATATAATTACTCGCATCCGCCTCCCAAATTGTGTAAATATTAAATTCGATAATTTGTTCAAATTCTCTGCAACAATCCACCCTAAGAGTTTTTCTGCATTATAGTTAGTCCATTAAGTACCTTTTAATATTTTTCAACACTTTTATTTAGACAGCTACTAAATTATTGAAATATTTCTAACAAAGATCTTGTATTCCCCGTCGCTTTTTCGTCGGTGTGAAAATATATTATTATATTCATAGGCAGTGGGAATTTTGGCCAACGTTTTATGGACAACCTAATGGTCAATTTGTACACAGAATGTTCCGCAGGGGATAAATATTGTTATTTTCATTGGTGTTTTGTTTTCTTAGGGAAGTTTTCTCGGAGTCAACATTCTCTCCGCCATTTACGTCTTCATTTTTGTAACTTTCCTTTTTCTTAAATATATAAGCTGCAGAAGGTGTGTACTTTTGTAAAATTATAAAATTTAAAAAAACATTTTTATTCAGTGCATTATGTATTATATTTGTTGGGAAATTTTCGACAACCGTGGCAGGGATGATGGACGGCCACGCAACTCTGTCATGGTACATACTTCTTGCCTTAGGCATATATTTTCATACGTCGTCTCTTACATGCTCTTTTATTACGCTCACCCTTACGTTATTGTCCACAATATTTGTACAATAATACTACTAGCGTGTTCTGCTAATATAAACTTTCCACATAAGTCATAGTTAGGGTGAATCTAATGAAAGACACACGTTTGTTCGGGGATAGTATGGCGGGGTTGAATTGTTTGGAAAGGAGCGTGGGTTTTTTCACAGAACAGTCAGGATGTGTAGTGTAATTAATAATAGCGAGGTCAAAATAGTACAAATATGAGTACGTGTTGTTGTCTTCCTTGCCTACCCATAGAGTTTTTTGGGAGATATTTCTCACAGACTATAAAGTTCAAGCTATTTCTTTTTGTTTTACATGAGGTATATGGTTTGAGCAGCATTAGAAAGAGAGAACACGATGCTTTCTGTTTTCAAAAGTTTACTATTAACACAATCGAAAATTTGGAATAATTCTATGAAACAGTATTTAGAATTTGAAAAATATTTTTCAACGGGTGTAAATTTTATAGAATTTTTTTTTTATATAAAACGAAAAAAATTGAAGCGACGATAATTTTAAAATACGTTTGACTAATTAAATAGTTTTAAAGTTTTATGTAAAGTGATGATTACAATTTTCACGATACAAACCATCGGTTATAAATGTTAATAATATCTTCAATTGTAGATAAGTTATTACTGAAATCTGAAAGTCTATTTTTTTCTACTTATAACAACAACACTAGGTATATTCTATTGAGATACTTTCAAAGAAAGCGATTCTGTTTTAAATTGAAGTGGAAATATTGTTTGATTTTCACCGAGACCTGGAGGAGTTAAGTCATTTATATATCATGCTGGTTTTCAAATTGTCCTCGTATTCTCAAAGGTGACAAAAGTGACTGTGTCTACTCTCTACGTAATATTGCGATCGGTGATGAGTTGTGCTCTATGGGTTTGATTAAAAATAAACGGTTTTGATAACGTTGACGTATTTATAAATACGTCAACGTTGTCAACACTGTTTATTTAAAAAAAAATGTTGATGTTAAATTTTTTCAGACTCTGGTAAGCGTTCCACAAACTGGAAAGTTTTAAAAATAATATTTACGAGTCACATACATGGTTGAAAGGGCTTTTGCCATAGGTTAGATTAGGTTAGTTTGATAGTAGATAGTTTGATAGTATTTGATTGCTATTATTTCTTGGATTCGTATATACCTACTCAATTTGTCTGGTCTTCATTGTTTAAATACATAGTACGAGTTCGATTTTTTTGAAATACACCACCGTGCGTAATCAAAAAGTTGCTTCTAACTAACAGTTGGGGAAAGAATTAGTTACGACGTTTGAAGACTTACTCCCTTTTCAGTTGTCCAATAAAAAAACATTTTGAGGCCATAAAGTACAAAAATATTTATAATTATAGTTTAAAGCTAATTTTTTGCTAAAAGATTTAAAATACATTAAGGTACCAGATAGATAGATACTCGATATAATAAGTCGGATAATTCCTTACGTTAATCTTACCTCTCTTTATGTACGTCCTTTTCTTTTCACTTTCTTCCGTCTTCAGAAGTTCTCGTACACCTTTATATTGATAGATCACCATTCGAACTGGCTTAGGGACTGCGATTCTTCGATTGTGATCACTAACGACATAATCTTAGCATTTTTATCGCTTAATTGAGGATTATTCTAATTTTACTCTGGAACTTGGCTATCTTTTACTGGCGTTCAAATACGTAGGTACCTGCTAATCTTTTTACCTACCGAAGAAAGATTGGATAACGAAGCAATCTTTTCTTATTATTTATCTTTTCGTAAAAAAAATGCTTTTCGGAGAAAATATGTTACTTAAAGGATCACATTTCGTGCCAATTTGAAATTATGTTCATCATATTTTGGCTGAATATTGATAACAGCGTGCTTTTTTTCGTGATCGTACTGTACAAGAGGTACAATTGTTCCCAACCGTCGGGTCGGGAGCCAATGGGACATTTCAAAATGTAAAATGTTGTGATGCTGAAAAGTACTGGGGAAGGTGATTAGGAAGATTTATATAAATATATAGTATGGTGGTGGTTCAGAAGTACCTGGCTTTTTATATCTGGTCACCGAACATTGCTAAGCCAATTCATGCAACGTTTGTAACACTCTGCTTGAATAAACGTTACTCGCCCATGTCCAGCTGAAAAGCTAACAACTGCATTTAACTGTATAAAATCATGGGTTAAATGTTACTATTAACAGGCAATATCTGCCAGTACCCGTAAATCATGAATATATTCATTTTGCTCTCATTCCTAAATGCATATCATACCCTCGAACCACCAAATATAATTATTACCAACACAGGCTACACCGAACCGTGTTTCAAATAACATGCTGGATCGGTACGCTAAGGATTTAGAGATCATCGAATATAATATTAATTATCTATTTATGACAAGCGCATATTCTTCTGTCTGGGTTATTGCAATATTCAATCGATAGTTGGTAGAAAATTAAACTAGCATTTTGAAATATTGTTTATAATTACAATATAGAAACCTCTTTAGAAATATTATTAACCTGAAATGTTGAAACATTTGAAAAACATGGAACAAAAATTGTATAAAAATTCAATATCTTTCTCTTCTCCTTTGCCTCTCCTCACAAGATACCCTGCTATGCCATGGTCCCACTGACGCCAAACAAGTAATGACTCCGAACAAGAATGCTCCCAATGTAATCTGAGATACGTTGGGACTCTTTTGCGAACATTATAAAAATATAAAAACCTAACGTTCGCGAGTTTATGCTTCTTCAAATATCAAAACAGAACTTTTAATATCTAGAAAACAGAGCCATTGTAACAATCAATTGGTAATACGGTTCTATGACAGTTGATCCGCTGACTATTGCAGTGTGCAGTCGCTTTGGGGAAAATACGTTACACCTAAGTAAACAAAATATAACTAAGTGACCCCGTAGGGATGTGCAGAGAGAATGTACCGCCGAACAAAAGAATAAAAAACATTTTCATTCAAATGCATCAAGGAAAAATCTGCTTCTCTATTTACCGTATGTACCTGCGCGTAAGTACAAAAAAATCGACACAGTGTATAAATTACTTTGATAGGTTTTCATACCAACTTATTATTAAGGTTATTTTTGAGTCGAACCGAATATCTTTTATGTTTGACATTGGTAAAAAAAGCACCAAAAATTATAATTTTAGAGTAAATATCATTTCGTGGGATCAACTGTCTAGTCACTGGTAATACAGAGGCTATTCTGGCCTGGTTGCGCAGCCTTAATTATTTTCATGAAAAGCACACTATGAAAAATAAGTTGGTTTCAGCAGTGCATTTTCTCAAATTAAAAATAAATATTTTTATATTTTCTAATTTAGCTGCTAGCTAGCCAAGGAGCGCTAATACCCGAAATAGATTATTTTTGCTCAATATTATAGAAGGCAGCTTAGTTAAATAAGTAAAGTGCCTACAACTTTCATTGTGTTCCATCGAAAAATCTCTTGGAAAATTTTCTGATATGTTCTGTTACGTTTTGTTTGGTTTTTTTTTCTGTTATTTTCTGATATAATAACAATTATGCATTTTTTTACAAGCAAAGATAATGATACAAATCCTGACTGGGATCTTCCGTGCTAAGGATTACATTTACTTTTATTACATTAATCCGAATTTTCTGAGTAAATAAATATATTAATATGTTATGTAGTCTTTTTAAAGTGAAACTTCTTCAGCGCTGTTAGTGACTTGAAATTCGGGTGGAACGGAAATGCGCCAGATCTACACAAATACTCGGCTCTAATATAACGCGATAAATTCGCACCTCGACGCGTACCTTCCATAGGGTAGCTGGCAAGTTGCCTGATAAGTCTCAGCGGCCAGAGAGACAGACATCAAGCGAACGGGGGTTCGAATCCTACGAAATCCAAAAAAAACATTTTTGTTTTGCGAAATCAATTTCCAATCTTCAAACACAAAAAAACAAGCAAAAGAAAAAAAAGCGACATCTAGCGACTTTCTAGTTTCACTTCTACCGCGTGTGAATTACACACTCTGTTTTTTTTAGTGCGGTTGAGTAGTTTCTGTTTTAGTCTGCATTTGGTATTAGTCCGTTTATGTTCTGATATCTTAATATATAAAACAAAGTCGGGTTAGTTGCACTATTTATAACTCGAGAACGGCTGGGCTGATGTTGATGATCTTTGATTTGTTGGATTTGTCTCCGCCCCGGATAGGATAATAACTATTAAAACATCAAAAAAGTTAAAGAAATAAATAGTTTTAAAGAAAATTATTTTCCCCATACATTTTGTATGGAATGAATTCTCCTATTTTGAAAGAACTGCAGCAATATTGTGAGGGGTATAATATTGAACTGTGCATGAATTCCAAACATTCAAAAACGTCAAATGACAATGCGTTGATTGTTGTGCATTTGTTTTTAATCATATAATGCTGCCCTTCTTTCTTACACACTCAATGTCAATAGTCGAAAATGAGACAAATGGTAAACGTATGTCTGCACACCTCCAAAGGAAAAATACAATAATTATAATAAATCTCTGAAATGAAACGCATTTTTTACATAAGCTCCACACAGGAGGCCCTGAGGAAAATAATTTATCTCAGGACCTATGTCATCTTAGGGGATGCTGTGTGGAGGATCTTTTTAAGGAGTGGGGAGGAAAGTTTTCTGAAAGAAGAGGTTCTGGGAAGGAAAAAGGTATGAGGGGTGGGTAGGAATCTGGGGGTCAGTGTGTCCGGGAGTGACGGACGTATGGATCCATCCCTCCAACTGTGGTGCAAGGCAATGGGTCGAGAGAGTCCGGATGGAAAGGTCAAAAGGCCTCCCCCAACCAGTCTCTCTCGATCAACCACTTGGGGTGATCTATGGCAGAGGTGTTGGTTATTCAATAAATGGTTCCCGGAGCGGCGGCACCCGTATCCACCTCCCGAATTCCCGTAAGTAATTGTAAAAGTAAGAAAATCACAAAAATATAAATCCGTTCACAACGCCATCTCTGATACTGACAAAAACAAAACACGGACAGTAGCGCATCAATAATTGCTTCACTGTGTAATTTTTAACTTAATAAAAAAACTTTATTTAATTCAACAGTTATTGATTCTGAGACGGTACGAAGTTCGTTGGGTTAGCTAGTATATTATATAGGATACCAAATATCTCCAATTTGCAATATTTAGAACACACCGTAAGGCCAGATTCATATGAGCAGCTTGTGTTGCGGCCTTGCGGCGGTAGTTTGATGGGCGAATTTTTCGCAATCCATCGTGGCCGTGGCGATAAGTTATTCGGAGGAGCGCAAACGTGGCTAAATTTTAGTGTAAGCATCTTCGTAAACGAGGTATTAATAAAATTATCATAACCAATCTTAAATCGTAAACTAATTATGAGTACGTAATTAAACCGTACTAATTAAACGGTACTCGCCAGGTGTAAATAATTATTTGAAGTTAATATAGGGACAGAGTGCCCAAACACCACTAATTATTAGCCAGCGACCAGGGACATACGGAGGGGACGGGGCGTGCGAGTCAATCTGCCAGGGGAAATACGAGTCAATCTGCCGTGAGCTTCTAGAACTACTATTGTCAATTAAGCTGGGCGTACAGGGCCCGCAAGTACTATAATAGTATATACCTGCTAACCAAGTACAAATCGCAAGTACTGTACACCCCCTGCTGTTGAATTTGGCTGCCACCTCTGGTCGGAGCCCCAAAATACCTAAAAATATCCCTCGACTCTGTGCAGAAACGGACGGTCCCTTATGATATATTTCCTTATCTTAAAAAGCGGATTGCAATCTTTAGAGCACAGAAGTCAGGTGTAGGTACGCGGTCCTTGTTCTATCGGTATTACAAATAAAGAACTAGCGTCATTGTTTCCTTCGGTAGCAGTGTTGGGAAACACGCAAAACTCCAAACATATGTACACGGTTGATATTTGTCACTACAACTTGTTCTTGAGGTCAACAGCTCGGATGTGGAACAATTTAACAATTTAATTTAATTTTAATGTAGATTGAACAACTATCAATCACACTCACTTACCAACAGGAAGCATGATTTAGGCAACAAATTTGGTGGTATTTTAGATATATTCGCTGATTCCCTTTATATTCTAAAATGCAATTTAAACCAACACTTTGTGGAATCCTAAAAATTATTGTAACGTGGGTATAATATATTTTAACGATTTGATGTGTTATTGTAATGTTTAATATTATATTTTGTTTTATGTCATTGTCAAATATTACATTGTTTAAAATATTTCACGGTTTTACGCAAGAATATACAGGTGGTTTTTTCTTCAAAAACTACTTGTATATTCTTAAAAAATTTTCACTTTTATAAAATTTTTCACTTTTATAACTTTTGGTATAAATTCTATGTATGTGTAATCCTCGATAGCTTAAAAAATATTATTTTATAATCTATGTAAAAGCCCCTACGGGCGTATAACAACAATAAATAAATAAATAAATTTGCCAGCCTCTGTGTTTCGTCCCTCCTCCAACATGGGTGTCCCATCATTCCAAAAGAATGACATGGGCCCTGAAGGAAATTATTTTAGCCAGCTGTGTGGAGTCAAGGTAAAAAAAAACAGTCGCCAGTCAAAATCAAATGTATACTTAGATCAAATTAATTATTTTATTTACTGTGGTATGTTCACAGATGAATTAGAGAGAACTTTTCGATTATAGAAATAATTAATTGAAAAATAATATATTCAAAGAATAAGAATTTCGAACTATGGCATAAAATTGATCAAATAAATTGAAAAAAAAAACATGTTTTTGACGTGAAACTTCTATAGCCCCACTCTGATTTGGATTTCGGATGAAACAAAATGTTACTGCACATGCGACGCATCAACTGCGCTCATCAACCGCTTTGATTATGATGTCACTTTTAAAGGCTCCTATCGGTCGAGATATGAAGCGGAAATTACGCTAGGCCTGCGCTCATTGGTCGCTTTGATTATGACCTCACTTTTCAAGTATTGGTTGAAATTGTTTTAGTAAAATTTCCCTTCTAACGCGTGTAAACTGCACTCGATTTTTTTCAGATGTTATTCATGATGCATAATGGAAATGTCGTTCCCAGCTGAAAAAAAGTCACGTTGATTTCGATAGGTCTATACAAATATTTTTAATTCTATTTTAACCCCCACTGTTTAATATCCACATAATATAATACCCATGCACAGGCTTCGCCTTTGAGGGATCTTTTTTTGTTACTCACTTATATTTTATGTTATTATGTATGTACTCGTACCTATTCGCATGTATCAAAAAAATTTTGCTAATGAAAAATAAAATAAAATAAAAAATCGAGTGCAGTTTACACGCGGCAGAAGCGAAACTTTACCAAAGCAATCTCAACCAATATTTGAAAGGTGAGGTCGTATTCAAAGCGACCAATGAGAGCAGACCAGCGTAATTTCTGTTTCATATTTCAACCAATAGGAAGGAGCGTTTAAAAGTGACATCATAATCAAAAAGGCCGATGAGCGCAGTTGATGCGTCGCAGGTGCAGTAATCGTCATTTCCGTTTAATCCGAAATGAAAATCATAGCGGGGCTATAGAAGTTTCACTCCAAAAAATGTAAGTTGCATGAAAAAAATATTTGTATTTTTCATGATGCCAGAGAAATAACTTTCGAGAATTTTAGCTACTAGGAAAACAGATTCCTGCTTTATGGTTAGGATTTTAAATAAAACGATAGATTAAGGGTCGTTTTAGGAAATTAATGTTTGGAAAGCATTTCTGTTTATTTTTTCTAAAAGCGTGGTTATTATGATTCAACCTATTTCTGTAAATACACGCCATTAAACAATTTTACTGAGTCGTGCTGTGAAACTCTCCCCAGTGTAGGCGATTTTTTCCCAGAACAACTTATGTTGGTGATATTGAAGTAAAAACGTCTTTAGCACCGTTATGATTTGAAACTCGATGAAACGAAAAACCGAAGCTATAAAGAGACAAACACATAAATCCATAGGATTTAGCCAGCGAGAGAATGAGATAGAATAATGTGCGCTGCTTCGTAGCCTCCCCCCACTCTTGTCTACTTTACTTAGTTTTCTGAAGGTTTCACCTCTACCGCGTGTGAATTGCACACTCTGATTTAGGTCCTGTTTTTCTACTGGTTAAAAAATAATGAGTTAAGAAATTTTTACCTACTCATTCTCTCGATCTTGCTGTTTCACTGAATGTCGCTGCCATCCACAAAAAGAAAAAAATCGTTGGTGAATGTATTATTATTTTTAATGTTTTATGTGTTAAACCATTATACTTGTCGTGATAAATATTATGCCGTTCATTATGTTGGGACGCGCACTCCATTACTTTTTCATGCCATAAATTCAGGAACATCTTCCTTAAAAACAAGCCCACATCAAATCTAACGACCGAATAAAAAAAATTACAATTCGTTTATCGTTCCCTTTATCCCTTCATAATAACGCAGTGCCTAAAATGACAAATTACTGCAATAAAAAAATGCTATTTTTTACGGTATTATTGAGAAGTGAATATTATTTTGATCGCTGTAAATAGTGATTTTTTCCTAGGCAATTAATTTGCTTCTTCAATAAATTCAAATTAATTTAATGAAAATAATACAAATATTAAAACAATGGTTTCTTCAGCAGGACAAACGCATAATAATTACGTTATTAATTGTATTTTTTATACGTTTATGTTTATCCTGATAAAGAAACCATTGGTTTTGAGACAGAAATTTTTTCATCTTCACATATGTAGTATTAAGTCATCTCGATGACCAAACAAAATGAAAGTGTGCTTTTCAGGCATCTATACAATTTTTAAAACGGGAAAATAGAATTAATTTTAGTTACAAGATATACGGGATAAATAAATGCACAACTTTATCGGTGAACACATTTAATCTTCATTTTGGGTACATTCAATTTGCAAGTACGAGTATAATATGATACGTATTTATTACAGTTCAACAATAATAAGACAGTATTATAAACTTGAACAATAACATTATGGGCTCACTGATAATGGGCTCATTATGGGCTCAGATTACACCTGTATCTATCCCCCCAAAGGAAACTTAATTGTTCCCTTAAGCCGCCGCTACCCGAATTTCTACCGATTTCTTACATACCTACCGTAAACATTTGAAGTTTTTTAACTTACAAGAAAATATATATATTTTTTAAGATAATATCTAGACCTTACCCGAAATTCCCTCGATAGAAAAAAATCGGAAAGTGTTCTCCGATAATTTTATAAACACCTTTTTTTCACTTATTTTAGAAGTTATATCCATGAAAAAAATCACATTGTTTCTTTAAATGCTATTTTAGATGTTCCCCACGAGATTTTTGCTCTATTATTTTCGCTCAAATTTTATCGTTTTTAATATTAGCGCGCTCTATCTAACATTCGTATTTACACATCTCTCCATTTCTTTTTTTTTTGAGCAGGTATACGGCGTCTTAACTGTTGGTTTTAACAAAAGAGTTTCAACGAGTATATTCACTCTGGGTTAGCAGACGGTTTACAAAGCATCTCATGGTTCAGTTCTTGAAAAAGCACCGCGAAACAACTTGCTTACCAGAGTTAAAAAATGCGGAAATGAGAAAGCATTGGAGATCGAAGAACTAATCAATACATATATGCTCGGAAATCTGCATAATGTCGGATGGTTTGTTACAATACCAATTTATTTTCGTTATTTGTTTATGGGGTGTTATGCCGTGTTGCGCTACCTTCTAATTTAGCCTTCGTTTTGGACAGCGTTGCAGTGTCCATCATCAGGGCAGATCCGGCAAATCTGCCCTGCCGGGACATTCTGAAATGTTATGGAATATTCGGGAATAGTCTGGAACGTTCTGGAACATCCCGGAACATCCCAGATCATTGTGGAACATTCCAGAACAAACTCGAATGTTGTGTAATGATCTGGAACATTGTGGACCAATCGAAGCCTTTTTTGTATGGGTGGGGTTATCCATTGTTAGGGGTATATAAAGAAAGATCCGTCTTGGGTCGAACTTCAGTTTAATCTCATATCAACTCGCTGAGCGAAGCCGGGTACCCCAGCTAGTTAATAATAAAATATTCCGACCTACGTCTTCGCACACATCGCAAAGCCTCGCTTGGGGCAGGGTACACAATATTTAACCTACATAAAAGCCGCATAAGTTTATATTTTAAAAGCATTTGATAATATTTAATACGAAGCCATAGATTTTCCAAACAAATAAGGAGAATCTGTATTTCAATTGAAATACCTTGGAAATATCACTTTAATAAACCGTTACGGAAATGTAGGTAGACCAGATTTTATTATTAAAATCAGAGGTTTTCTTAGAGTTCATCCATGTTGACCAAATATTTGTGTCCTTCTAAAGTTAAGAGCGTTTAATCAGCCAGCGGATGAAAATCCACATTTCGTCGAAAGTTGTTCTTACGATCGTGCAGGGCGGTTACAATGAGAAATATTAATTATTCTCCGTAGCAGCTTTTTAAAATTATAACTCAATATCGATTTTATTTCATTCCAAATTTGCTTTAATTTATACCTACATCCAAAAATGCTAAAAGGCGTGATGATAAAACTATTAAAATAATGTACTTTTTGTAATTATTTTTTGATTAAAGTATTTATCATTTTTCAATAATGTAGAAGTTAAATAAGAATGTTAAAAAAATTGAAATATATTAGTTTTTAAATGCGCAAATAAATACACAAACGGACCAATTTTCGTCAAGAAACACATCCACGTATATATTTTTTAATGATTTTATTTAAACTAAAATTAAAATTCTATAACATGCAATACCTAAATAATGTATTGATTTATTTTACTGCATGATTATGTGATTTGAAATGTGTGTGGTATAAATATTTTTTGAAAATTTAGGAAATCTGCCAACGACCTATGGTATAACCTTATTATACTAAAAATTACTTACTAAAAATAATTTACTTTTTCAAAATTTAAAACTCGCGAATGCTAGATAAAAGAACAATCTTTCGAAATCCATTTATAATTTTTTGTGGAAAAGAATCAAAACATTTAAAATCTGATTTAAAAATTACATATTTCTGGTTTTCTCTGGTAATACCCTCTTAAGTGGTATCATTTAAAATTAAGTGTGTGTGAAATGAAAAATAATAGATTTATGAATATGTAATATATCATTGATTAAGAAGATAACAACAACAATCTAAACAAAAATATGAAAGAGAACAAGACACAGAAAAGATAATGGTCGCAACTGTGACTCGAACCCAAACCTTTCGCCTAACCAGGACGCGTATTTCCAATCCCTACCGCGTTTCGCGGTAGGGATTGTAATGCATAAATCACCTTACAAACACTACCTCGTTTCAGTCGCCTACTCGCTTCGTTGCTCTATCTGTTTCTGTGAGGGTGACGATCGTTATTATAGAGGGTTTAGCAGAGAGGATGGACCGCGTTTTTTTTACTTTTTAACGTGTTGCTTTAGTTGTAAATATTACTATTGATGATTTAATCTGACTCCATTAGCACTACGTCAAAATACACGGGTTTTAAATAACAAAGAGGTTAGTTATAAACTTGGTTATTTTATTGCACGGTAGTTTACAATGAATACAAATATTTATAAGCGTCCTGTCGTGAGAGATTCAAAATTGCAAGTAATGTGAATGTTGCGAGGTCTGCGCCGCCTTGCGGCGATAATACAAGTACACTACCCCAGCGGTGTGGTCAGCCGAAATAATACAGTTTCGAGTACCTGGCTACAACTTACAAATTTTTTTTTACATTGGAAATTTATTTCGTAAAACAAAAGCGTTTTTTTTTTTAAACTGAGGGTGAAGACCGTAATTATAGAAGGTTAAGCAGAGATAATGGACAGCGTTTATTTTTTACTTTAAAAAAAAACAATATTTATCACAGTCAGTGTGTTAGTTTAATATTGGGTTACTCTATATGTGTAGTTGTAACAAACCTACATAGCCGGGTTGGTTTTTTTTCACACATTTATCTTTAGAACGTGACACAACTGAAGAAGGGGCAAGAAATTTCTCCAACAAAAATCACACGTTTCGCGAATAAATGTGTTAGCCGTGGAAGACTTTCGCCTTGCCAGGAAGGGTTTACGTACGGATAGATTAAATCTAGAAAACTTATTTCCTCCCCGAAGCGGAATACATTTGTTACATAGTCGGCGATATTATGATAATATAATGATATTTGAAAGCCATTAACGTTAACTGATATTTGATAGTTCACAACAGATCAGATGCTTCCGACAATAATACAATTTTGATCAAAATAATTCTTTCTGCACGCTTGACTTGTGAAGTAAGCTGGCGAATGCGTGACGAGAGCGTTACGAAAAGCTAGGCGAACGGTAGTGAGAGGGAGATATAAATTAGTGAAGATAGAAAGAGAGAGAGAGTTACGTTTCGTATATTACTGTAAGGGCAAGAGAGAGAGAGATGTGCGAGCCCTCATTTTCTTTCTCTCTTTCTCTCATAGCCAGTTTCGTTTCTAACATCTAAGACACAGTGCAGTCTGTATCACACTGTAGGAGCAAGAGAGAGCAGTGCGTGCGCACATTTTCTTTCTCTCTTCCTATCATATAAACGGAGCTAAAGAAGTTTTACTTCAGTTGTGTGGTCTAAAGCACACTCGTTTTTTTTACATGAGCTCAACACAGGAGGCCCTGGGGTTCTGTGTGTCCTGGTCATTGTAATATCCAATGTTTGCAGGCAATACTGGGCCCTTTATCTCCAGTATTCCTCTAGGATGTTTTCAAGGTTATTATTTAAACACCTAGAACTTTGATACACGGAAACTGTTTAATAGAATATAATAGTACAATGTTGGCTGTAAGCCGTCTGACGAGAAAGAGGGCGCGCGAGATCTCCGCTCGCTATTATATCGTACCGATGTTAGGTCGCTTCGGCTAGGTTCGGTATTTCCGAACCTACCCGACAGATTAACATATTACCAACACTACAGTCATCCGCCTCCAAACCTCACCCCATGAACCCGGGCACCCCTGCTAAATCACCAAACGTAGCGAATCACTTGGGGCGACGTATGACAGAGGTGTTGGTTATTCAATAAAGGTTCCCGGGGCGGTGGTACCCTTTTCCGCCCAAATTGTAAATGGATTTACTCTAGTTTTTTAAAAGATTAACTGATTGAATTTCAGTCTTTCGCTATAGATATTAGGTTGTAGTTTTTACCGAGTTTGTTCTGCCAGTATGTAAATCAAAAGTGCTTTAAAGATCTGAAATCCTAGCACGGTCGATCGATTAGGATTTTATCGATAACTTTCGGTAACTTCTCATCGTTCCCTAGGATAACTGCAGATCGCTAACGTACGGCAACAGTTGGCGTGGAATATAGTAAGAACACTTAATCATTGCAAACTGTTATTTATTCGTTGGCGATCTGCAGTCATGCTGGGAAAGATGAGAAGTTAATAATATTAAGATAATTGTGAAGTTATGGAGATTGGTCAATAGTCGTCTATTTTAGTTAGTTTAGTTAGTAATTCATGTTATTACTTGTAGATATTACAGAATAAACAAAGCACTTTAATAATAAAATAGTTTCATTTACTTATATATTTCAATATATATTAAAAACTACTCATACTATTTGGGGTCATCTGTGACCCCATGCGAGCAGTTATGTAATGTTCTTTGTGCGAGTTATCAAGGGTTAAGCAATCCTTATCGATCGACCATGCTAGGGGGTTTGGCGTTATTGATTTCTTCAGTCGAAAGACATGATAAACGCATTCTCAACATTTGTGTGCGGTTGAAATTTTTCACATTGTTGCAGTCGTTTTTAGGACTAGTTCTGGTGCAAAAATATTCAACAGGTTAGTTAAAGAATAATTTCTGACTTTTTTGTTTCCCCCCCTCTGCAACATTGGTCTTTTCAAGACCCAGATTAATTCATTATTTTCCCTAAATTGACCTTCCACACTGATCGGTCACCGCACAAATCGGAGAGCGATTTATTCTCTCTCATTCTCCCGCAGGCTAAATCCCATAGATGTATGTATTTGTCTATTTTAAGTGTCGCTTTTACGTTTCATCGGGTTTCAAATCACAACGTCTTAAAAAAATTATAAAATTTTTCAGGAAACGACTAAAAAGTGAGTTCGTGATACATTTGCCTAACATATTTTTTTTTTTTTTAAGTGAAAACTTCTTCAGCAACGTTGTGATTTGAAACTCGATGACACGGAAACGAGCGACACTAAAAAGAGACAAACACTTACATCAATTGGATTTATTCTGTTTCTCTATCTCTATCTATTTTTGCCGATTTCCTGTGACAGAATTAGATAGAATGAAACCTTACCTACGTATAGTATCTACGAGGCGTTGCGCTCTGTCAATCTATCTTTTATACAGATAAAGCAACGTTTTATTAAATCCGCCGGAAAACAAAACAAAATCGTCGTTAAAAGCAACGAAAATTTTATATGTGATTTTTTAACATTTTGGCATTGTTTTTTGAATATTTAAAATTATTAATTTCACTGTTTTCCTAACCGTGGTGTTGGGTTAGTGTGCGCATTGGCCGCTTTGATTATCAGCTAACTTTTCAAGGTTTCTATTGATTGATTGTGTTTTTGTGATACCTCTTGATTTTATACTCGATGAAACGAAAAATGGTGACACTAAACTGAAACTCGATGAAACGGAAGCGAATGACACTAAAAAGAGACAAAAACATACATCTATAGGATGGCCTGCGAGAGAATGCGACAGAATAATTGGTCTCCTCTTTGTGTGCTTCGTAGCCTCCCCACTCTTGTCTACTTTAGTTTTCTGAAGGTTTCACTTCTGCCACGCGTGAACTGCACACTTTTTTTCGTTATCATCAATTTTATTTCTAAAAAACGTAAGGTGAGCCATTTTTAAAACTTTTTTATGTTTGCATTAAATAATTTTATATTTCGAATTATAAAATTTAAAAGTTAACATGTTTCATCACCTTTCTAAAACAGATTATAGTTTGCGGATGCGTTCAGAAATTAATTAGGTTTTTATTGCAAAGCGGAAATATTTTGACCTTCCGACAAAATAGGCCAGAGGCCTGAGGGGTACAAAAGAATCGAAGTTTTTCTTCTTGAGAATACCTTCATGTTCTTATTTATAAACTTAATGTAGATTACCCCTTTTATATTATTTTTTAAAGAGTTCTAGAAATCATTTGAACGTTACTCTGTATTTTACAGCACCATTCAAAAATCGATTTTCAGTTAAATTATTGGGTGCTACAATACGTGACGGTATTTGCAATTCTATCGCTTTTCATCGAATTTTCGCTACCATTTGGACTACCCGCTACTGTAGCATTTATGGGAGTACTGACAATATTGAACTGGTCTAACTGCTATTATTGGAGCAAGCAATGATATTGCGAAATTAAAAGCATTACATTAATTTTGGACATTTCTGTTGAACATTTGGAAAATAATTTCTTATTACATATATTTTATTGGGAGTTATCAGTTTTGGAGGAGGGTAAGCTTCGCCGCTCCGGGAACTATTTATTGGATAACCAACACACCTGCCATAGGTCATCTCATGTGGTTGGTTACGTTTGATGAATTAGCAGTGGAAATTATCCACCTCTTACCCGCCCTGGTATAAGTAACAGATGGTTACTCCTTCAAGGCTCTCGCAAGATTCTAATTTTTTTGTTAAGCGAAGCTACATTTATTTATTTTGAATGAATCTAGACCTCCAGTGTCCTTGCATACGTTGTTAGTAAGCAGTATGTAAGTGCTTAATAGGAAAAACAAAATACAAAAAATAGGTTAGGAAGACTAAGATAAATTAAACAGGGTAAAAGAAAAACTCATTCATGAGGCTCCATGAGGCGGCATTGCATCTGTAAAAACCTGCAAGCACCTGCATAAAATAGAGAACATAAGTAATACAATAAATCTCAAATCAATTGGCAAGTTCCAACAAAAAATGTGAATGGCTTTCGGTCTGACCATAAACTACACTTAGCTTCCGTGTCCCTTAGCCAACCACCCAGTGAAACCTCAAAGAATGTTAACTGAATATTTGGGGTAAAATATCCGAAGACTAAAAGAAAATTCAGCGTTGGGTAATCAGAGGCAGGACAAAGGACAGTCAAGGTCGTCTGATCAAGCCTCAAGCCTGCACATGTTATTGGGGGAGGCGCAGATAGATTTGAGAAGGATCTGCAAAATCTGGTGAATTAGCAGCGGTGCTAGGGTTCACGGGGTGAGATTTGCCTAGTTCTTGATGGCGAATGCTTTTTATTGAGTGTGACCTTTTGATTGCTCCAGCTATTGGAGATAATCTAAAAAAAATCTTTAGTGATGTATTATTATATAATCATAAAAGGAGAGTGCGTATTATTATTTTTCCTTTATAAATACTAGTTGGTAAAATTATTATGCATTTCAAGACATAAAAAAATTACAATTCACGAGTTAAAATAACCGTAGATACTATTGGAAACAGGTTAACTAGACAGTGGTTTTGACCGTACGCAACTACTGACCAATAGGAAGAGAATAATAGCCTGGCGGGCTGATCTGACTGGGAATCGGTTTTTGTGTTGTGAAAACGATGGAAGTTCGTTATGATCCAAAAATTTGAATTTTCATTGGGTTGTTAAATCTTTTGTGAAGCAGATAGTGTGGTCAGGTGTGAGTGCTGGTCATTAGGCGGCTAGGACAGCCAATACTGGCTACAATTTAATTCACAAACTATGATAGGAAAATGAGAGGACACATTTCTAGTATTACTCCCGTGAAAGGTTAAACCTCGTCCTCAATTTTTCCTTGTTAAACTCTTGATTAAAAATGTGAAACACAAATTACAACAATGGACATAAAGAGTTCAATGGATGGGCGGGGGTGGGAAGAGGGGGAGGGTTAATAGGGATCAATTTACTATTCTATTAATGATATAAAAAAGAATTGATTAATATTACAAATACAAATAGATTAACGTTAAAAAAATGGTTAGTGATTAGAATCGCGTTACACGCTGAAAACGGGATCATTGTAAAACATTCAGAACAAGAATTTGTGCAAATTTCATAACGTCACAGCCAACCGTTCGAGTTGTTTTTTTTAACTCCACACAGAAGGCTCTGAAAAAAATAATTCCCCTCAGGGTCCATGTCATCTTTGGGGATTCTGTGTGGGGGATCTTTTTTTGGAAAGGAAGAAGAGGAAGTTATGAAGGACATATGAATCCATCCCTCCCTCTGCGGTGCAATGCGATGTTCCGAAAGAGTACGGCTGGAGAAGTCAAATCCCTCAACCACTCTCTCTCGATCCAGCTCGCCATGCAGCTGGTTGGCAGACGCATCCACCATCAAAACCCGGATAAACCTCACCCCATGAACCCGGCCACCCCTGCTAAGTCGCCAAACGTAACGAACCACTTGGGGTGAGCTATGGCAAAGTTGTTGGTTAAATGATTCAGATTCTTTGATATTGCTGATTTATATTCATATCCTCTGCACGCATCATCAAAATCATCCTTGTGAAAGGTCACAAAACACATTTTTAGGAAGTACTCTACATTCAGACAGGATCATAATATTCCTCCATTCCTCTTTTATCAGTTCATTCCCCCATCAATCATTTTCCAAAAGTGAGTAGAGCGTAACGCATTCTCGGATGTTAAAAGTATGATGTCGTTATTATAGAGTGAGTGGCCGATTTACTCGGAATATATCGATGAGGTTGCCACTTCTTCGCAACCATCGCAACTCACAAGTACCCACTGAAATCTCGGGGTTGCGTTGTGTTGCTCCGGTGATTTCCGCAATTGCCGGTCCGGTCACGTACACTTGTCGCCGGTGTCGCCAATATCGTGAGGAACAAGCTTTAATGGAACCGCTCTTTGATCTAGATCTAGAAGCACAGGCAAATTATTTTAAAAGAGACGCGTTAGAATGTATTTATGCACACTGAGGTAATGCGCTATTTTATCCAGCGACATAATATCCTACGGACAAACATCCCCCAACAAAATATCTACTAAAACTTAACCCGACCTAACCGAACCTAACAAAAAATGTAAATAGTAAAATGGGACAAAAATAATACAGATAACTTTAATGTATTGTCTTTACAGGATGCCTGTATTATGTTTGTCCCATTTTTTGTTAGGTTAGGTTAAGTTTTAGTAGATAATTTGTCGGGGGATGTTTTGTCCGAAGAATGTTATTTCGGGGATATCTTGTCGCGGGGAGAAAAGTCACAGAAACCATACCGATAGTATAGAAAATTTCAAAAACGATTAACGAACTAGTGTGGTTGTGTAACCGTTCAAGAGGTTATAGCCATTATCTGCAAATAAAGTTTCCGTCCGTTGACAATCGAATTAATATCATTACTTTATATAACATTATTATTGCATTGAATGAATTGGCTTATGTAACCAGGGTCTCAAAATATAAATAATTTGGAAACTTATTGCATTTACCTCCTTACATTTTATTTCATTTATTATATTTTATTTCTTTGAATGATGAATGAATTTTCAACAGGCGTGATGCCCAAAAATTTACATATATGGATGTTTAAATACAAAGTAATAACAAACACAATATCAAAAATAATTAGCTAAATATGAGAAGTAAATGACAAACAGTATTCTCCTCAAAAAGACCGTCTGTACTACATTTCGGATGACGTAGGCCCTGACGGAAATTATTTTCCTTAGGACCTCTTGTGCAGAGTTAATGTAAAAAAAAGAATTGGTAAAACGTAGAATACAAATAATTTCATGCCCCACGTTGGGCGCCACAATGTTATGAAAATATTTGCGTTGGACACCAAAATGTTATGAAAATATTTAGCTTTCGCATTGGAAGCTAAAATGTTAGGAATATAATAGATGGAGAGCATGAGACAAGTGTGATTATTACTAGAATTGAACAGTGTGGACCTTAAGCAGGCGGCTGTATAATACTCTGTATGAGGATAGGTTATTTAAATGAAATAGTATAGTGCTTTGACACAGTTAAATTAATTTATTAATTAAGTACAAATAATAATCAGGGCTAGACTAAATTCTGAATGGGCATATTATGGAGCGTTAGTACCGTTTAATCTTGAGGAGTTGATGAATGGGTGAATGCCATATGTAGGCGATCCATGCTGCTGCTTGCTGCCTTCGGAGATGGGCGGTCAGCTCCCTCCGCTGCTGACATGTGCTGAACGGCAGGCTGGAGCGACGAACAGGCCTCCAGTCCCGCGGTTTCCCAGCGACGTCCCGTCCAAGGGTGGTTGCCAGCCAGCCGACTATGTTGATGACGGCCAAGGTGGGCGATCTTCGGCCGCATCTCGGCGAGCACCTCTGGCTCCAGGTATAATCGGAAGGTCTTGTGATGACTGCGTCTGCAGATGCTGGATGTGGTTTTAATCCAGCAGAAATAATGTGCTCCCATGGTACTCCGCTGCTGATCCAGGATTTTAATGAATGTCCTGATGGTCTTCAATAATGGATGCCGCTGGTGGGCGCGGATTTATCAATCTTCACCAGGCGCGGCCGGTGCCTCAAATTATAGGTGGTTCACCAAGCCATTCATAAAAAACGAAAGGTTGATATTATATTTTTTTTTTAAATCTAGACAGTAGGTATGTTTTATGTATCTGTTTGTAAATTCAAATAATAAAAATACATATAGCCTAGGAACTCATAATAAATTGTACAACGCAACATAACTAAAACGGCGCTCTAGTAATTATCCAATTATTATAGAATTATTCTGGTATCAATATTTTTAGAAGCATTTTACACTCCATTACTATTGATATTACATCTATTAGAAGATTAGTGGAAAGGGTGGGTGTGATATCCATTTAAAAATACTCAACCTTCCAAAGATAATAATAATAACGCAATAATCCAATAATAATAATTAACACACAAGAAACACTCTGCGGCGTGGATCGCCAATATCGCCATTTACTGTCGTGACAACTTCGATCAATGGGTGACAAACAAATAATAATGTCAAAAAGGTACATCCCAAGGGCTCGAACAAGATAATGTCACACGAGACGCATAGCTGACCCTTTGACTAATGGTTACATTTTAGAAGAGAAATATTATTACTTAATATTATCTTGTTCAAACCTTACTACCGCTGGAACCAAAGCTTCGGAATATTTCCGAAGAATGCCGAAGCTCTTCGGGTCGGCCGTGCAACGCACGGTCAGCCGATTTTTAGTATGACATGTTTCTGACGTTTTGGGATTTTTTACTACGAGGATCATTCAAATTACGGGGCGCTTAGCTCTGGCGCGCGGTTTGGCATTGTACCTACCTCGGTTCCTCGCTCCTAGCGGGTAGCCGCCGTAACTGGCGGGTGGGAACAATGCGTTTATTTGGCCGTAATACATTGTTAATTGTTAGATTGATAAATATTTATAATTAAATTTAAAGATTGTGCTCAATTTTATCAATTTAATAAATAAACACATTAAGTAGAAATACGATGAGTTGTAAAATGATGTTGAATTTTTTTGGCGGTTCAGCGCCCAATTGCACGTTAGCGCCAGCCGCGCCTGATCTTCACATGTTGTTAAAATAATGGCGAACTATTACTATTTGATTACGTCGACCCGCCACAGGGACGGTGGCCGTGGTCACCTGTGGCTGCTCAAAGAATTACGAGCTCAAGGCCAGTCCTGCCTAGTGAACCCCTCTGTGCAGATAGCCACCAACTGAGACAGACAGACACCAACTGAGCAAAGGTAAACATTTCAATGCTACCAATATAAAGATGTTGAATGTTAACAAACTTCACACCAAAAGTACCCATACACAGATAATTCACTTGTTACATTATTTTTTATGTAACACCTTTCCAGCCGGACTCTTTCGACCCATTGGTCGAGAGAATCCGGCTGGAAAGGTCAAAAGGACTCCCTTAACCAGTCTCTCTCGATCCGCCTGCCACGTAGCAGGTGGGCAGACGCATCTACCGCTAAGACTCGCACAAAAGTCACCCCATGAACCCAGGCACCCCTGCTAAATCACCAAACGTAGCGAACCACTTGGGGAGACCTACGGCAGAGGTGTAGTTGGTTATCCAATAAATAGTTCCCGGGGCGGCGGCAACCGTACCCGCTTCCTTTCAAAAAGTGGAAAAGTAAGAAAATCATAAAAAATATAAATCCGTACACAACACCGTCTGTGATACTGACAAAAACAAAACACGGACAGTAGCGCATCCATAATTGCTTCACTGTGTAATTTTTAACTTAATATAAAAACTTTATTTAATTCAACAGTTATTGATTCTGAGGCGGTACGAAGTTCGTCGGGTCAGCTAGTTTATTAATATATTTTACTTTCACGCAAATAAAGAAAATCATTACAATTGGTTATAGACTTTTACAATATCATTTCTCGACCTATTTGTTTACAGATAATGCCCGATTAGCATCCCATAAATTTTAATACAGTCATTGGGGGATTATAGTAGTAACAGTGAATATTTTATTTGTTTCGGTGACAGTAAATGAATAAGTAAATTTTCAAGCTTCTGGTCCCCGATTTGGATTCAAGGACGTCTACTGTTTTATATAACATTTTTTTCTAGACATTTTATACCAAGTATCAGATACATTACATTTTATGCAAATGGTTTCCGGAATCATTTAGAATCCACCTGGAGAATGCACTGTGCATTCGAGAAATTTATTTCGAATCGCTCGTTAAGGTTTTTCCAAAAACGTAATAAGTTGCCTGATAAATTATCATTTCATTTTCAAAAATTCTTTACCCGATAAATTGAGACTTTTTGTTGTTGTGATCATTTATAATAAAAGTTGCAGCATATTGGATTCACCGAAACCGAAATCCGAACATAATAACTGGGGTTAATGCTCGAATTGCTTAATTAAAATATGCGAATTGTTCAGGAACGGCGATTGTTTGTCGATTTCTTTGTTTAAAAATTTTTGGAGAATCATTTTGACTTTCACTCTTGAACGCTAGACAAACCACAATTTCGTTCATATTGAGCGATGGACATAGGTAAAATATTGAAAGTTTTGAGTGCCTCCTGATACCCAAATGAAAATGACTAAAAACTGACGTAGGAAATTCTAACAATAACGCCCAGACATTTTACGTACATATATACCTTAATAATATATAAAACATTAATAAATATTAGCTATCAAAATGTTTTGGTTTTGAAGTGAAAGAGTATGACCATTAATAAAAATAAATTAGTAATTAGTTACCTACCAGTGAGACGGCAAAGTTAATGAATTGAGCGTTAGGCCTTTGTGACAGGATGATTGAGTAAACGATTAAATTATGTAATATTGTTTCTCAAACACGAATTTCAAAAACATGTTTTTCATGAATTTCTTTTTAAAAGCAATTTAACAAAATGACCTTTTGTCTTTTGTCTTGGCTGTAAAAATAATAATACAATAGCTTATCGTGGGGGTAACGAGATGAAAATTGGTTCAGAGGATGTCAGAGCTCAGAGTTAGAGAGTGGCTGCTTAAGACAAACTATTTTCATGGTTAATATTTGTGTTATTACTCCGTGTTGTGTTTTTTTCTTCTTTAGCCAACATTTCGGACAGCGTTACAGCGTCGATCATCAGGGCAGATATATAGATTGTAGAGAAGCGTGCGTTTATGTACGCAGAAATGATACTGTGATGGTCGGTATTTTAAAAGGTATAAAACTTCATTACTTTAATGTATTTTACGGCGTATCTCATTGTAACTCGGTGTGGTATCCGATACTGTTCGTCCACACACAATAAAATCAATATCTAATCATTTCAAACTGTTTTCAGTTTGTAATTAAAATAAGTGATGTTCAACAAATAACGAAACGCGTATTTAAAGCAATGCGTTTTGCACATAATAATAATAATAGCCTTTATTGGGACAGTAAATTACATTACATAATTTATAATATTTATAACATTTATAACACTTATCATGCATCGACTCCCTGTCTGTAAGTCACTAGTTGACAAAGGCCTCCTCCAACTGTCGCCATTTCTCTCTATCATTAGCTACTCTTGTCCATGTACCACCTGCTTGATGTCGTCAACAATTTATTCAACGCTATACCGTATATGAAAAACACCAAAATGTTTAATAAAACATTAGTATTTTAATGCGCGTAACGGTTTTATGAAAACAGATAAAGCATTCCCGCAATTCATTATTATTAAGGACGATTAGCTTTAAATGCAATCTCTTTGTCTGTTGGTGTACTATTACTGCTTGGTAAAAGTAATATTGTTTTCAATAATAAAAATACGTTTAGTTGCTTGCCCTAGAATTGGTAATGGTATTACAATCTACTGAGATTATTTTTCAGGAAAATCTCAACTCTAAGCTGTATTGCCGCCAGCGGGTTTTAAATTATTCAGACTAATCAAGTGCACAAGTTACTGCCAGTCCCTTTTCTCGGTTAGAAAATTAATTCTAATACCTTAGATATTCAGGTAATCTGTTTTAGCAATGAATAAGCAGTTGAAATGAGATTGTTTAGGCATATGTAGGATGATATTAACCCGGCGAGAGTGTGGTGAAAAAATATAACAAGAAGTTTGTGGCAGGGTATGACGTACCCATTTACAAATTTGACTGTAAAACCTGATTCTTAAGAAAACGCATTATATTAATTAAAATCTATTGGCAAATGTCAAAAATAGCATTTAAAGATCCACTGTGTATATAACGTGTTAAACATCAGAACAAAATGTGTTTTTAATAATTTTCGAAGCATACATTGCGTTTTTTCTTCTATTGAGGTAATTTTATATAATTACCGTTTCGGTTTGGCAAATATGCAGATATTATCTTCAAAAATATTTTTTGTGGGGTCTTAAAATAAAAATTGCTGTCTGTACCTACGATATGAGCGCCTTATCCAATCTGTAATCAGCCTGATTTAATAAAGCGCTCATCCCGGTAAAACTGGAGGTTCTAGGTTCGAGTTATCTTTTTATTATCTGTGTCTTGTTCTCTTTTATATTTTTGTTTAGTTTATTAGTGTTATCTTCTTCTTCTTTTTAATTTACTTTAAAAACAAAATTCAAATAAGGAATTGGGTACACGCTTTGTCTAAGAAAGTTATCTCTATGAAAACTATCTCGATGACAATCAACGGAGATGACAATTCTTTCTTTCTTCAGGCAGGCGGAACTAAAATGTTGAAAAAATAATAGGTAGAAACTATTATTTGAAAAAATCAGAGTGTGTAATTCACAGCCGCTAGATGTCGGTTTCTTTTCTTTTGCTTGTTTTTTTTGGATTTCGTAGGATTCGAACCCCCGTTCGCTTGATGTCTGTCTCTCTGGCCGCTGAGACTTGTCAGGCACCTTGCCAACTACGCTGTGAAAGGCAAGCGCCGAGCTGCAAATTTACCGCGTTTTATTAGAACCGAGTATTTGTGTAGAACTGAGTTGTGACGCATTTCCGTTTCACCCGAATTTCAAGTCACTAACGGCGCTAAAGAAGTTTAACTTCGAGAAAGAATCTTTCATTCTTTGAACTATTAAAAAGGCCACCACATTTAAATGGAAACTAAACGTACAAACAAATTTACAGACATACGAAATGCAAAACGATCGAGTTAAAATAAAACCATAATAATATTTCAATTTTTATAGCATAGTTTTTGGAAAAATCATTTAAAAAATTAAGTTTTTTTTTCAATGCTCTTTTATGTATGTTGTCTATTATGCTTCAATCATCGATCAAGTATTATTATCTATCGATGTCTTCAATCTATAAAGTGTATAAGATTGCACTCTCTTACTGTTTATTGAGTAAATAAAGTAAAGCAGTGACAAAAACGTCCCGCAATTTTCCGTTTTTCTTCAGTTCACAACCTCGCGTCATTGAACCCATCTTGAACTTGCAGTGAACTATAATCCCGTTGCAGTCGGCTTACTGCAACGAAGTAACATGAGCATGAAACTGTAGTAATAACAAGACGTAGAATATTTATTTTTTTTATAGCAATGCGATAAAAAGAGGCGGTTATTTAAATTACGAAACCATAGTAATGATTGCATTAAAACAACTAGTTTTACTTAAGGCGATCCAATAGTCCAGGAAAAAATCGAAATTGGAATTCATGCCCTTTTATGGGAGGAGTTTAAAAATACTTAAGAAAAAGCTTTTGGAAAGGTTGGAAAAGGTATTTGAGAATTTTTTACAGGTTGATTTCGTAAAGGCCTGTAAAAAACATTAACTCATTTTTTACGCAATGTTTATGGTAATAAAACAGAATTTTTAAATTGATTTCACGGAACAAAGCGACGTGGAGCCTATCGTCCGTTTCCCGCTCCGTTCGGGGGCGAACTGATAAAAAACGGGCGTGACTAGACTGACTAGTCATGTAGCCCTTCGGTGGATGGCATAGAGTTCACTTTGAAAATCCAAATTCATCTACTGCCGGCCGTATTGTAAAATAACAACGCCAAAATGCATATTTTATTTTATTTTGTGAACTTCGGGCCTAAAAATCATTTTTTTGCGATTATTATAAAATAAACTGAATTCGCTACATTAAACAATAAAACCATACCCGAAAAGGGGTTTATAAATAGGAGAGTTTGGACTTAAAAGGGTTTTTTACAGAATTTATATTCTATTTTTTTATAGGCTTATTAAAAGACTTATCAAAAAACTGACAGATATTTTTAAGGGCCAAGGTATATTCTACACCCAGTATTTAATCGAAGCATCTATAATACTCTAAACGATCCAATTTTCAAAACAAAAACATATGATGTTGTGTGATTTTGCATTATTTACTATGGCTTCATCTTAACTTCAGACTTCTAAAGGTTACCTCGATTGCCAATATTATATCAGCCAAACTTTTTATTTTTTGGCATTAAATGTGCATACCTATGTTAAAAATAATTATTTTAATTATAACAATATTTTAAACTAACTGGGTAAACACATGAAATGCATTGTTTAAAATCATAATTGATGTGATGTAATTAATAACTGTGCAACTGCTGATAATGACAGTTGTAACGTTGTCCAAAAATTTATAACGCTATCCGAAATATTGGTTAAAGAATGAAAAAGCACAACAGGGTATGACAACACAAAAACTAATGAAGTTAGGAATAATAATACATACATACTAGCTTTTGCCCCCAGCTTCGCTAGCATAGTATTAAAGGGGTTCCCACTCCGCCTCCTCCACCTTCCCTATCCACTCCCCCCTCCCCCCTCACCCCACCCTCACCATTCCGTCCATACCCGTTACATTCTTTTTTCAAACAGCTCGCGTGCTACCTATTAAAGCGTAACAATCAAATACAAGCAGTTTTGCATTTAGAATATTAGTATGGATTGGTGTAATTATTTTAACTATCAAAGGGATCTCCATAGTAACCTAAACAAATAACAAAATGACAGCGCACGTCAAATAATTACTTATAGTTACCAAGCAACGCTTTGCATTTCGTCTGGACAATAAACGCGTATTAAATAATTTCATAACGCCAGAGCTTACGAATACATTCAGCCTTTATTACTCGCAAATGATGTAGCTTTCCATTAATGAAAGAATTTTTAAAGTCCATTCAGTAATTTTTGCGTGAAAGAGTAACAAACATACATACAAACTTTCGCCTGTATAATATTAGTAGGATACTAATCACAATACCATATTTTCAGGAGCACTTACCCAATATCACATTCTCGAAAATGTTCTCTTTATTTACAAATCAAGTAATATTCTGTTAAGTAAGTACCTATATCCATTCGGCTGGTGTATCCATTAAAAGATAACCAACGTTGATTAACCGATGAGATTTCTCTTCCTAAACAGCGCAAAATCATAACATCAAAAGGAACGCAGCGTAATGGAAAAGAATCGTCTGAAATATGAGCTTACTTATAACATTGTACGGGCCAGCTGCGCTATCTATTAGTTACTCCGGCTTATTATTATAAGGCTGTTTGCTGCAAAATGGAGTTAATAATCCTGAAAGCGGCTTACGCAGTAGACAAGGCGGCGCGTGGACACGAGTGATAAAGCGGAAGTGTAAACGTTGAACACAACCTCCCCGCAACCTGCTAACAGTATTTGCTTACTTTAATCTCAAAGTGTTGGAGCTTACAGCGTTTCCTAATCACCCGCGGCTCACGACAACCGCGCATGGGTTGGGCAGGTGTTTACTGTTTACCCTGCCGAGCCTGGCATGTTGAAATTGCAACTAGAAGGAAAACGACATTGCGGCTTTAAACAAGGATTGACATCAATTGCATACAACATATAATATTTATGAAGTGGTGCACTTTCCCGCCTTTTGTTCGCAGAATTAAAAGGGAGAATGTTGCATACGTGAACAGGATTTTAATGAACCGCCAATCGTGTTCACGTGTGACATTTGCCTCTTTGTTTCAAGCTGGGCTTTTAATTGAAATATCACCTACAAATTAGAAATTGAGTATCAAAACTTTAACTAAAGTTTTAATAACAACTTCACACAGGAAAATTTATGTGCCTCGTGTGTCATTGTGAAAACAAAATAAAAACCGTTCCGCGACTTTTCCTCTCGCAACGAAACACCCCCTGACAAAATATCCCAGACAAACTATCCTACGGACAAAACATCCTCCGACAAATATCCTATTGACCAAACATCCCCCAACAAAATATTTACTAAAACCTAAGGGAACGTACCCATACTACGTGACACGTTTAGGGGAAGGGAGGGGGGTCTTCAAAATGTCACGCTCCATACAAATGAGCGGCGGGTTGCTTAGGTTTTTGGTCACTGGGGGGGGGGGTTAAAAATTGCAAAAAGTTGGTCACGTAGTATGGGTACGTTCCCTAACCTAATCTAACCTAACCTAACCTTACCTAACCTAACCCAACCTAACCTAACCTAACCTAACTTAACCTAACTTAACCTAATCCAACCTAACCTAACAAAAAAAATGGGACAAAATAATACAGACAACCTGTAAAGACAAAAAATTATTGTTCAAAAATAGTAAAATGTAAATTAAGATTAGGTTATGTTAGGTTAGGTTAAGTAAGGTTAGGTTTAAGAAGATATTTTATTTTTAATTTTTTAAACTTTATGAGTAAAATCTCAAATTATAATATTTAATAATTGTGTTCATTTAAATAGCGAAACTCAAAGATTTCGATTGAGTTTCGCTAATATTGTGTTCATTTAATTAAATAAAAAAAAGAAGATATTTTGTTGGAGGATGTTTTATCCGTAGGATATTTTGTCCTTGGGATATTATGTCGAGGGATATTTTGTCGCGGGATGAAAACGTAATAAAAACAACAATACCAATATTATGGTCATAATATGTAATATTATGTAAACTTCCAATATAATATAATATTACTAAATGCTTTTTTAGATATAATAATATCAGAAGATCAATGATATCATATTGTACGGGATCTACTGGTGAGATCGTCTGAATAATATTTATTATCTTACTAATAGAGCTTCAAGCAACTGCAACTAGTGGACTAGTGGAGGAGCCTTGTCCTCTTTGGAAATTGGAGTAGGGGTCGCGATCCACGGCACTGAGGAACTGACTTAAGAAAAATAATGAAGCATCATATTTGTACAGATCATTACAAAGGCTATTGAACCCGCGATGTCGATCCTAGAAAATGAAATTTCTTATAACTAATCCCTAAAACTAATTCCTGTATAGTAGATTTTTTCCAGATCAATAAACGTAATAAAATTAGTTCCAATTAACAAAGATAATACGTATTAAAACGCGGTTACTTCATAACAAGTTTTTCTTTTTATTTCATTGTATTCTTTTAAAGTTTTCATTAGTTTTTAGAATTTTTTTCTCTTTTTGTCTTATTATGAGAAATTAAAAAAAAAACAATCTTTCTTCACTGTACTATGACTGTTTAAATAAATTAAATAACACTTGTTTGTAAATGGCACTTTGTGCCGTAAATTTTAAATAAATAAATAATTTTTAAAAAAACAGACGACCAAGTCATTCGAAAGAGAGCTCTACGAAATATATTTAATTTGCCATGGGTAACACACGTCAAAGACATCTATAGAAACTCTCAAATACTTCCCTTTAATATCATCCCCACCTTTGAAATAAGTAACACTGTGTTGCGTGTAATTCGACACTCGGTACACAATAACACCACACTCAATTATTACAATAACGACGTACATCACCAGAACACAAGAAATTACATCATATTACGTGTATATATATATATATATATACAAAAAATCAATAAATAATTAATATTTAACCATCACATTTTGATGAAGTAAAAAAAAATCACTGTGTGCAATTCACACGCGGTATAGTGAAACCTAAAGTAGACAAGAGTGGGAAGACTGCAAAGAGTGGGGAGGCACAAAGAGGAGACCGATTATTATATCAGGCTAAATCATATAGATGTATGTATTTGTCTTTGTTTATTGTCGCCATTTTCGTTTCACCGAGTTTCAATTCACAGCGGTGCTAAATAAGTTTTCACTTCAAAAACTTTTCACTTTGCGTCAAGTAGATAGGTACCTACCCACTTTCCAACCACCGTTACATTGTTTAATAATGTTTGTTTTTTGAATTATTATTATGAGAATTTAAAAAGAGCGGAAATGGATTACAAACGGAAATATCCGGTGGGTAGCTATGATAATAGATATTTCCTGGGGATTAAAAGTAACAATTGCGCGGCCTTTTTTTATACAAAACTTAATATTTGATTTGTTTCCAAAATATTCAACCAAAAAAAAAAAAAATTATTACATAAAAAGGTAGACCAAATAAAACGGATGAGAGCTATTTTATTTATTTGTATTTTAATTGAATTAAAGAATTCGATGTTTCGTGACTCTTTCGTGACTATTTCTTAGTTAATGAAAATTATTTTTAAAAATAATGTTGCCCTACGTACGTAAATATGATGAAATATATAAAAAAGCAATAAAAAATATGTAATGAGATTAAAATTAATTTACAAACGAACATTACTTGGTGAAAAATTAGCCGTTTTTCACGCTGCTTTTTTGTTATTTCATTATATAAGGGTAGCAAATTTTTAAATAATTACCTACTATTATTAACTGATAAAAAATTGTCAAAGTTGATTATTATTTTACAATTTTTTTTTTATTAACTTTTTTAAATTTACCATGTTTTCATTTTAAATATGCTGTGGCGAAAGGTTGTGCCGGAACCCGGTTAGCGTGTAGTACTTTTACATACTTCTTCTGTTTTTTAAATATTTTATTTAATTATTTTTTAAATCTCTCGCCATGAAACATTACATCTTATCGTACGTATGCATAAATCTACATCCCTCTTTTTTCAATTTAAATCTTACGACAAAAAAGCAACATAACGATTGTACATATTTTCTATTGCTACTGCTAGAAGAGGGATGATCAGAAAACAGCACATAAATGAGATCCCTGAGGCGTGTGTGGGTATGACCATGTTAAAATGTGAGAATGGAAAAAATGCAAGGCAGATGTAAGAGTAATTAATAAGATTAAAAAAGGTAAGCTTGGAAGGTTTTGGCATGAAGAGCGGACGAACGAAAAAAAGAGTGTAGGGATAACATAATACGACGATGATGTTAATGATGGAAGAAGTTACAGTAACAAAATATATATAGTAGAATCCGGATATAACGACCCTCAAGGGGCTGACGCTACTTTGTCGTACTAACCGGACGACGCACAAAACGGCCGGATAATTTAAGCTTGTTTTTACGTGAGACACGCCGAGATCCTTCGCGAGGGTTACATTGGATTCACCAGCTTCTAAAAGGTATAATATAGCACTTTTTTCTTCAATTGAAAAACATTTTTGCTTCACGGAACTCATTGTGTAGAGCTTTTAACCTAGTCACAACAGAAGATAAACACTAACTATGATTTACGCGTGTTAATAAGTATAAATGGAATGAAGTATTAAAATAGGTCAAAATAGGTCACTTTAAGCAGTTGGTCGCTTAAAACTTAACTATGAAACCTAACTTGAGTTTACATGGTCGCCGCTAAAAACGGTAAGCCGTTATAAGCGAAGTCGTTATAGCCGAATTCCACTGTATCTAGTGTTGATGCTTGAGTCAGATTATCTCAAAAGACCGAAAAGCAAAATAATGTGTAAGAAAAGCACACCGTGAATAACTTTTTCAAGGAGTGTGTAAGTTTCGTGGCGGTCTATCCTCACTCCCAATCCCTTCGCGGAAATTTTATGAACTAGGTAGTTTACTACCATATAATATTAGGTACGATATTATAAACAACTAAGTTTACTATTTGCTAGTAGCGAGTTTGTGCGGTTTCAATAAGCTGTAAAGACAGAACATTGAAAATGGAAATTCTGCAAAGCTTAGTACTAAATTAAACGGAGCCTTCTTCAGTTTTGCCGCGCGTCGTTTTAATAGCGATCATTACACTCTGCTGAGTTCTAAGTGCTGAACGATTTCTTCTTGTAAGTGGTTAGTAACATATCGCAATGTAATAATAATTCATTGGCAATTCGTTCCAAGATTTTATGAAAATAACTCTTGTTATACCTTAAATTTTAAACCTATCCATCTATATATCTATGAAAATAAAAATGAATCGCCGAAATGTATGTACGCGCATAACTTCCGGACGACTACACCAAATTGGATAATTCTTATTTTTTTGTTGGTTGTTGTTAGGACAAGGTTTGTATAAAACTACTGGTGAGCTCTGGCATTTTGAAATTCGTATTAAAAAATTGCAATAGGTGGCACGCGAGCTGTTTGAAAACTGAATTTACCTGAACTGAATGTATGGATGACGGAGAGGCGAGGGGGGAGAGGTTCGCGGGAGGGGTGAAGGGGAAAGCGGGACGGGGAGGGGAACTCAGGAGGGGGGTTCGCGGGACGGGGGAAGGGGGGGAGCGGAGTGGGGGATGGAAGGTGGATGTGGCGGAGTGGGAACGCGAGAGAGGAATGGGTTGCGGGAGAGGAAGGGGACGCGGAAAGGGAACGGGACGAATGGGAAAGGACACGCAGGGGAAAAAATTCTTTGCAACGTAAAATTCTTAACAACAAAAATGGCGTAGCAACGCATGCCGGGAATCAGCTAGTATTATTATAATATTTGAAAATAACAACGGTCCACAATGAAGTGCCAAACATTCCGTATTGTAGTGAGGCATTTAACTAGCAAAGGAAGAATGAAAGTGAATTGAATGGTGTACGAGTATAATTGAGATCCCTGAAGCACTACATGTATGCTTTGTGGTAACGTAACCTATATAATAATTTTTTTTTATATTTTTTTTTTCATTACTTTTAACGACTTTTATAACAAGCTGTTGAGCTGTCCGGTCATCGTTTTGAATTGTTCGGTTACCGAATGATCGTGTTAAAAATGTGGAGATAAAAAAATAATATAAGATTGATATACGCATCGTAAAATTAAAAAACCAACGCTTTGATAATGTTTGGGCATGTAGCGTGGATGTACAAGGAAAGTAGTGTAAGTACGTGCTTGTGGTTACAGGGAAGAAATATTTTTTTTTAACATACTAACGAACCATCACGCCGTTTCCCCGCAGGGGTAGGTATAGAGGACGGACCGCCAAACAACTCGATCTTGGCACCACTCTTTGCCTCACTCACTTTCATACATACACTTGTCTCATACATACTCTCTGTTATTCTGACTTTTAACATGGTCCGACTCAAGAATCTGATTCACTTGATCGTGCCATGTTTCCTCGGGCGTCTCCGATTTCTTCCACCATTCACGTTTGCATATATTCTTCTCACACACTTTCTACGTTCATTCTCTACGTGCCCAAACCATCTGGGGGTCATTTTCTTAATCTTACCCATTATGCTTACATCAGCCTTACATTCTTTATGGATATCCAGATTTCACACATGATCATACATGGTTTTACATACGCCTCAGGGATCTCATTTCAACAGCATTCAGTTTACTTTCATCTTTCCTCTGCCACTTTCATGCCTCACTGCCATACATCGGGGTTGCTACAAGGACTCCATTGTGGACTGTTAGCTTCGCTTCTTTTGACAGTTTTTTATTAGCGCCAACAGCATTCAGTCCTCCATTAATGGAATTAGTTACCTGCATTTACCCTTCTTTCAATATCTCTATCAGCCAACCAACAAAATATGATATATTTTTTTATAGGTTCTAAAAGCCGAAATATAATAAAATTATAGTTTTTCCAAAGATAATCAATTTATAACAAATTCAGAATTCAATGTTTCGATATGAATTTATTTACTGGCTCTCGGCGCAAAATGGGGTAATAAAACAAGTTATAAAATCAACATGGGTTATTTCTTGCTGTGTGGATTTATGGGTTTTCAATAAAAAGGGTTTATGACTTGAAAACCCTTCCTACATAGAACGTTAAATACAGTTTTCATGCTCCGAGTTTGTCGAATTGATTAGGTACAGTTACCACGATCCTAAAACATGAGATTATCTAAACTAACAGCCTGATGTAGTACAATAGACCAGAGATAAACGCCTCTCATTTATGATCCTGTATACTGGCCTTTGTGTAATCGGCGAAGACAAAACGAAGACTTATTACTTAAACGAAATACTTACAACAAATATTCATGGATAGGTACACTGAAATTAGGACCATATTGTTATACTAAGACTTTGTATGAAGACCTATGAAAATTGTTGTACTTATAGTGTCGGGTATACACTATACATTATTACAATATAATACAACAAAAATACGATAAACGTATGAGTAGCTACCGACTTTATTTTGGGTATGCTTGGAATGAACCATATACTGGTCAGAAGGATTTCTTCAGACTGATTCACTGATAGTTTGAAAACTCGGCTATCATGGAGAGCTTTCATTTCTGTGTTCCCCATAGTTAACTCCATCACTTTCTCCCAGCCTTCAGGACAAACTTGCAATTGGTCATGCCTGTGGGGAAAGCAATATTACTGTTGAATAGAATCAATTCGGATATCGACATATTTAGCAATGAAGCTGCCTTTAAAAGTCTTAATACTTGTACAAGTGATACACCCACTGTTAACATTCATGTTATTCTCCATTGTATTTAAAAACACATTAAATCAACAATTTCCGTTTTTGAAGTGAAACTTTTTAAGCGCCGTTAGTGATTTGAAATTTGGATGAAACAGAAATGCGTCACAACTCAGTTCTACACAAATACTCAATTGCAACATAATGCGGTAAATTCGCGCTTTGGCGCGGGCCTATAGTAGCGTAGTTGGTATGGCACCTGACAAGTCTCAGCGGCCAGAGAGACATACATCAAGCGAACGGAGGTTTGAATCCTACGAAATCAAAAAAATAAATTATTTTTGTGAAATCAATATCCAATCTTCAAACCGCTTTAAAATAAAAAGACAGAAGAAAAGAAAGCGACATCTAGCGACTTTCTAGTTTCTCTTCTACCGCGTGTGAATTACACGCTCTGATTTTTTAAAAATAATAAACTAAATTAAATTGAATCGAAAATTCCGATTGTGCTTCATGCAAAGTTTGTAACGCTTTCAACTTATCGTAGTGTCATTAAAAATAAAGTCCTTTCAAGTAGAGATTATCACGGTTTCCTTGCAAATAGGTTTTCGAAAAACCAAGCACAAATCTCATTGCATCGATCTTGTGTTATTTGATCTTTATGTACAATAATGCTGACTTACTATTAGTACTGTGTGGACAGGCAGTTTTAAAAAATTGTTTTGTGTTACTTTTTCATTCTTGGATAGATAAAATGACTTCAGAATTCGCCGCTAGAAAGGAGCCAGTGAAGGCACATGACAAGAGATTAGTTCTTATCAAACGGGGTTATAGTGAATTGAAAACATAAAAGGGGTTTGTCTGAAAATGTTGGAAAACTAAAATCCTGCGTCTTGACAGAACAAAGCTCCGAAATGTCAGTTTACCGTCGTCAATTTGCCGAAAAACATTGGTTTTTCATGCCGTGTAAAATGTTGGGCTAACTTTAAATAACGAACTTGGAAATTCAATCCACATCGAATTACATCGTATTTATATAACTATTAGCCAACTTTTCTCTTCAAATTAATCAATTATTGAATTACACTTGAAGAAAAAAAAATGTAACCTTGTTTTATTTTTGACAGTTTCATGGAAGTTTGATTAAAGTTGATTTGGTGCAGCTCATTATAGTTCATGAAGTTTGATTTGGTGCAGCTCATTATTAAATTGACGTTTCAAGTTGAAAATAGTTGAATTATAAATTTGCCAGAAAACTTTTCATGCCACCGGTTGAAAGATTTTAGCTGCTTCAGCACACTGATTTTATTTCCAGAGATCAAATACACTAATTTTGGTTGTCTCTTACGTGTGATAGTAATGCGTGAATTCTGGTTCAATGAAATCACTTTTGCTTTAAATTTAAATGACATTTTAAAAATTGTAACTGATTGTATGAAGAATTCAGATAAGCGATTATAGGTTGACACCTACCCATAACATGATATTTTAACAGAAAATTATTTTCATTTTCAACATCGGAATTTAAAGAACCCTTGATTTTTTACGGGTTCGCACTAGTTATTAATACATAAGTGGGTTGGCTTTTACTTCCCACTCACATCATCATATTTCCTATTAATATTATAAAATGGACTTTAAAAATTCTTTCACTAATAGAAAGCTACATTATTTGCGAGTACCTACTACAGGCTGTATATATTGGTAAGCTCTGGCGTTATGAAATTATTTATTTTACGTTTCTTGTCCAGATGAAAAGCAAAGCGTTGCTAAGTAATTGTTTGACGTGCACTGTCATTTTATTATTGGTTTAGGTTACTATGGAGATCCCTTTGGTAGTAAAAATTCAAATATGTATAAAATACTAATATTATAAATGTGAAACTGCGCGTGTTTGATTGTTACGTTTTAATAAGTGGCATGAGAGCTGTTTGAAAAATGAATGTAACGGGTATGGAGGGGGGTGGAGGTGGAATGGGATAGAAGGGAGGGTGGAGGGGGTGGAGTGGGGATATGGAAGGTGGAGGAGGCGGAGTGGAAAACCCCCTAATACTATGCGAGCGAAGCCGGGGGCAAAAGCTAGTATTATTATATATTTGTATTAGGGCCTCTGTGTTTCGTCCCTCCTACGTCAAAGGTTTCTTCCAGACCCACAACCACCCCCACAACCCTCCCCAAAGCATCTCCAAAGATGATAAAGGCCCTGAGGGAAATAATTTTTCTTAGGACCTCCTGTGTGGAGTTTAGTGTTTTATTTAAAAAAAATTATCAATGGTTTTATATGACTAGGCGGAGGTCTTAATGGGGGGTTTGAAACTAATAACAAGACTATTTCATTTATAGGGATTTTAGTAAATTGAAACCGTCGCAGTGGCTACAGTAATCTACGAAAACCTGCGCTCGAATGCAGAGGACGGTAAGCTGTTAAGGTGGGAAACTCAAAAACTTTAAGTAAAGGGGAGTACCTACTTCACTGCCTTTGATGGCGAGCGGGTCGGATTGGAAGAAGATGTTTAGGCATGCGTTTGGAAAACTTTTTTCAATCTCGCGCTCCGCATTTGAAAAATGCTTCTTTTAAGGGCGGTATTCTTTTTAAACTTTTATCCCACGACCCAGCTGAAATATCTTACTGAAATGCTTTGACGGTAATCGAAAATATAACTTTTCGGTCCAAAATAATTGTGATTTATTTTGAAACATCTCTATAAAACAGTTGCCCGCCGTAATATTGGACAGAAATGGTAAAAGAAATAAGAGAGAAAAGAAAAATATTCGTAGATTGGAATGAAATGGAAGTGAAACCAGAATCATATTTATATACTTTTGTATTATTTGAGTACAAAAATAAACATTTAAAGGAGGACAGTGATCTTTAATACAGTGCTTACATGATTGACACTTTAACGTAGAGATCTAACGTACGAGTACATTCATAGGTGCATCTCAGTGTAATAATTTCATAGCCAAATTTGTGAGTCTATTTTGATACAAGGTTTATCAGCTCTTGGATGCATGAAACATTATGTGATACCAGTCATATATAAGATTGAGTGGTCAGTATGTATTCAAATAACGTATTATTGTTTTTGAAGTGAAACTTCCTTACCCCCGTTAGAGTGATTTGAAATTCGTATAAAACAGAAATGACGCACTACAGCACCTGTGAAGCATCGTTCGAGATAGGTCTGAGTTCATTGGCCGCTTTTTTTACGGATCGTTGGAATATAATGCGTACATTTGCGCCTCGCCGAGCACGTCCCATAGCGCAGCGGTTTTGCATCGCAAATCTCAGTGGCCAGAGAAATCCAGCGGAAGGAGGTTCAAATTCTACGAAATTTAAAAAAATAAACATGTTTGTTTTTGTAAATCAATATCCTATCTTTGATCCACTTTAAAATAAATAGGCAAAAGAAAGCGACATCTAGCGAATTACACATTCTAATATATTTTTTTTACATTTATTTATTTATTAATTTTAATTGTGATTTCATTAATTAATTTTTCCGTATTAAAAAAAAAATATTGGTCTAATTCAAATTTATCAAGGCTTTACCTAATGTCTACATATGTTTGGTGGTGAAAACATTTATTTACAACGTTAGTATTAAAACATCATTCTCAATATATTTGATCTAAACATCCATCAATTAGCTACTTTATCATGACAATGAGTTTTGCGTTTCAAATGTCAATAAATTTGAGCATTTGATAATTTCACCTGCCGGGAATAAATAATTTTATGATTCTGAAAATACGTCAAATTCCAAAGGCAAGCTGAAAAATATTGGTTTAAAATATGAACAGGGTTAAAATAACAAAGGTATTATGAGGTAAACAAATTATAAAAGAGAACTCCAGTCCAATGTTTAATTTTTTTAAATGAATAAATGACCTTCTAACTTAAATAACTGCATTTTTATTTTTATTTTTAGAGTTAGTTTTAACAGTTAAAATAATTCTCAAAGTTTTAATTTTTCAAGACCCCACGAAAACCACCGTATGTATTGTGAATCATGTGACGTCATCACTCCTGAAAAATTACTATAGGATCGGGCAATCAGCTGATCAACTGCCGCCATTTTGAATTCCGTTGTTCGAAGTATTCTTCCTAGAAGAGTGTGGGGAACCTTACTTCAAGTCTCCTTTTGTAATGTCGATGATACTTACTTAACTCCAAAGGAAGGATCTTGCATTCAGTGAAGCAATAAAAGAGTTCTCCACGTTTTATTATTTATTTAGTCTTTGAACAGACACATTTTACACTTTAGAGATCGCGGATCAGTAATGGAAATGTGATTCTTAATTTATAATTTAGCCGCGTGTTCTCGAACCGGGTCCCGTAACTGGAATGACATAGGTCGCTTCTGTCGGAACGGTCTCAGGTGGGACTACACACTGGTCACGCGACCAGTGTTGCCAAGACAACAGTGTTGTCGTAGTTTAAAGAAATAATCAGTACTTAATCGCGTTTTCATAAGAGCATTAGTATTTTTTTGTCCAGTAGTTTTTGAATTTTTTCAATAATAGAGATAAACTAATAAGAAATACCTTTATTTTTGACCAATAAACACAACAACTAAATCTCTATAAACAGTATGTAAATAAACGAATAAATTAATACGATGGCTTGTGTCATATCATACATTCCCATACAATGACTTTACGGTGACGTCACGACACGTCGAACAGTGACGTCGCCACTAAAATTTCAATAATGCCTACTTGACGGCGTGTTTTTACGACCCTATTAATTTTATTTTTTTTAAACTCTTCTTCTAATATTGTTAAATAAAACTTATGTATTCAGAATCAACGTTTATTGGTCTATGTGAACACATTTTTTTAAGCCATAATATTTTCACTGGAGTTTCTTATTATTACCTTGATTATGATAACTTTCAAACCCAATCTGAATTATAAGAAAAAAATACAAATGTATATTTATATCTGTACAGGTTTTCTAGGCCTCATCTATTCACTCGGATTTGTGAAAGCAAGGAATATACAGTTACACGTTTTGAAGCGAAAAACGTTTTAGCGCCGTTAGTGACTTGAAATTCGGGTGAAACGGAAATGCGTCACAACTCAGTTTTACACAAATATCGGTTCTAATATAATGCTGTAAATTCGCACCTCGGCGCGTGCCTTCCATTGCGTAGTTGACAAGGTGCCTGACAAGTCTCAGCGCTCAGAGAGACAGACATCGAGCGAACGGAGGTACGAATCCTACGAAATCCAAAAAAAAAACATTTTTATTTTGGTGAAATCAATATCCAATCTTCAAACCACTTTAAAATAAACAGGCAAAAGAAAAAAAAGCGACATCTAGCAACTTTCTAGTTTCACTTCTATCGCGTGTGAATTGCACATTCTGATTTTTTTTCTTAAATTTTGCATCAGCTTACCCAGAAAACATATAAACGGATGCTTATAAAAATATTCTGAAAGTTTAAATGAAAAGTGTTCGTCAGTAACCCGCTGTTATTAAAAGCTAAATGTTAAACCGACACGTTTTCCATAAATAAATATATGATTATTCCTAACGGGGGATTAAACACCGAAACTAAATATTTACTTTAGTGGGTTATTGGGGCTAACCCTGTTTTCCCTGTCATATTACATTAATTCATATAATTATTACTTACATTGTAAAATTAGCTTGGCATGTTAAATAATAACGTTGCAATAACTTTTTATGGATACATATTAAATCAATGGCGATGAAAATCTCGCGTTTGAAAAACCTATATTTAAGCATGGTAAAGTAACGCTATTGAAGTGAAACTTCTTTAGCCCCGTTAGTGATTTGAAATTAGGATGAAACGGAAGTGCGTAACTAAAATTTATTATGATGGGTCGTCGGTTGTAATATAATGCGGTAAATTTTGCACCTCGGCGCGAGTCTCCCATAGCGCAGCGGGTAAGGCGCTTGACAAGTCTCTGCGGCCAGAGAGACAGACATTAGAGAGGTTAAAATCCTACGAAATCCAAAAAAAATAAACATTTTTATTTTTGTGACATCAATATCCAATCTTCAAACTACTTTAAAATAAACAGGCAAAAGAAAATAAAGCGACATCTAACGACTTTCTAGTTTCACTTCTACCGCGTGTGAATTTTAACTTTGATTGTTTTGACTCTAGGTTTTGTGAAATAGATTTCTGGCTAGACCAGCACAATATTGTTTTACGGTAACGTTTTAAAATAATACAATAATAAGTAATTTCTGCATGTAGAAATTAAATAAAAACAGATAGGTAAAACTACCGAATATTGTTGAAACCTATGAATTATCGCCCCTACGTTACACATCTTGCATAGAAAAACTAGAAGAGATTAAATGTTTCAAAGGATCAGGAAATAAAGCAAATTTTTAGCACCTATTTAAGCTTCGTATGATGAATAAAATTGATAATTGGAAAATTCCCTATTAAAACAGATATTAAATAGACCTATTTTCGTTCATTGAAAAGATGAATTCTTGAGACAATCTGAAGATTTCTGTAAAGTTACGAATGTTAAACAGAGTAAACTAAAGTTTACAATCTAATTGAATACCCACGCTAAAAAAGAAAATGATCAATAGGCGATAGGGCAAAGTAGGCAACCCACTTAAATAAGCTAAAAAAAGGAAATGACCGATGGTAGGACCGATCGCTTTGAGAATGGATGACGGATGGATAAATCTTGTCATTCAATTTCTCCCAATTCGTCCTTAAGCCTACGAATGAATTAAGAAGAAGCGGTTTGGTGAGACCTTCATTCAGTAATGGAGGTTGATAATTAAATAGTAAATGAGCATAATGTGTGGAAATCTATCACCATTGGCACCAACGCTTTACTTAGGTATCTACACGATACCTTCCTTCAATTCGGTAGTAATTAATTTCAATAAAATTCTTCCGTTATAAATCTTTCTTCTTTCTCCCTAATTTGTTACTTCAACTTGAAGAGAAGGGAGATAAGTACGCGCTTCTTTTCTCCAGTTTTGGCAGTCATTAAAGCAGTTACAAAAAGCATTTAATCATCAACTAAAAGTCGACGTTACCGATCAGTTTGCCTAATGGACCAAGTGTATCCATCCAACGGACCAAAACGTAAGCGAAATTTAGTGAAATTGTAATACCTAGCACTATGATCATTACAGAAGCTGCGAGTCATCCATCAACCTGTCTCGGCCCAACCTTTAATCTGGTAATCGATCGGCAAATACTTTTGTCCCCTTGTCACTTGGTGGAGGGGACCGAACCTTAACCAACGAGACTGAAGTATTTACATTTGTATAATATGCCCCGTGGCTTCAGATAAGAGAGCAAATTACATTCAGTATCTTCCTGATGCAGCACCGCCAGTAATTTAATATTTCGCACCAGATTTAAATGTCCGGGTTTAATTTTCCCCACAGGAAAAATTAAACCCTTTCACACACTTCCCAAAAGATCATCTGGTCAATCCACGTTATGCAATTGCACTATATAAGTATTATAATTACAAAACAATACAAGAACAACATGTCAACCTACCAGAGACCAGATGGGAAAATAATTCACCGACTCCAGATATTTTCATATCAGAGGGTTCGGCTCTGTGGAATTCCTAATTGAACCTATAAATCCTACTGATCCCTCAATATAAATATTTAAAAAATCTTTTGTAATCCTACATGTATTTAAAATTACTTTGACAAATCTAATACGCCTAAATTTTGAATCAGAGACCTAGGTATAATGCCAGTAGCCAAAATAACAAATGGTAATATTTTTATAGTCCGAGAATGCCAAATACTTTTAATCTCATTTCCTAAATCTGTGTATTTTCTTATTTTTTCAGAAACAGATTTTTGAATATTACAGAAATTTGGAATAGCTACATCAATGATATAAGTTATTTTTTTTTAATTTTGTCATGTAAAACTATATCAGGTCTATTATGACTAATTGTTCTGTCTGTTAGTATAGTTTTATCATAATATATTTTATAAAATTTATTTTCTAAAAATGAATTTGGTTCATATTCATAATATGGTACAATATTACGGCAGTCAATCAAGTTATGTTTAATTACCAAACTTTGGTGGATTATTTTTAAAACCTGATTGTGCCTAAATGTATACTCGGACGGCGGTAATATAGAACATCCCGATATAATATGTTCTATAGTTTCCGGAAAAGCCAAACATTTTCTACATAAATCATCAATTTGATTTATATCTTTGATTATATGCTTCCTATAATTTTTAGTATTAATGACTTTATCTTGAATGGCAAGCATAAATCCTTCTATTTCTGCGCTCAACTCTCCAATACTCAAACATTTGTTTGACGAAAGTTTGTCAACATACGTTTGGTTGAGATAATTGAAGTGTTTTGCATGAATAATTTTATTTGACCAGGAATCTAATAATTCCTGGTTAGTATTTATAAGAATGTTGGCATTCTCGTCATATAAATTTAAATGTGTAATGTTTATATCTGCCTTGCAAATTATTTTGTGCATTTCTGAGCTATTAGCTTTCCTATGGAAAAAAAATTCTAAGTATTTCTACCTGATTGTGTTTCAAAGATGTTATTTTGACTACACCTCTACCTCCTAAATTTCTAGGTAAATTAATTCGTTCTATAGCTGAATTTGGATGATGGCAATTAAACTTTGTTAACGTAGTTCTAATTAATCGTTCTAAACTATCTAAATCTGTATTGGACCATTTAATTATTCCAAATGAGTACGTTAATAAAGGTATTGCCTAAGTATTTATTGCTTTTACTAAATTTTTAGCAGATAGATTACATTTTAAAAAATTTCTGTTTGAAATTTAATCCTAATATCATTTTTAATACTACTGTGATCTAATCTATTCGATTGCGGGTATCCTAAATATTTATAAACCTCATCCCCTTTCATACTTTTAATTTTGAAATTTCTAAATATACACTCGCCTCCATCTACAATTTTGCCTTTCTCTATATGGATCGTTTTACATTTATCTAAACCAAAAGTCATTTTAATATCATCTGAAAAAAATTTAACTACCTTAATCATTTTCTTTAAATTTGATTCAGAATTTGAAAATAATTTTATATCATCCATATATAATAGATGTGAAACTATACTACTCTCTCTTATATTACCCTTAATTTTTATTCCAAACTTGCTTTTAATTAAAATTTTAGACATAGGATTCAATGCTAAGCAAAACCAAAGAGGACTCAATGAGTCTCCTTGAAAAATCCCTCTTTTTATTGAAATGCCCGGTACTACTATTTTCTTACCTTTTAAATTTACTAGTAAATCTGTATTCCAAAAGGACATAATATTTTTCAAAAAGTTAATTATAATTAGGTTAACTTTATATATTTTTAATATTTTGATTAGCCACGATTAGACACTATCAAAAGCTTTTTGATAATCTATATAACAAGTATGTAAATTACGCTTTTGATTTTGAATTTGTTTTAAAATTACAGATTCAATAACTAATTGTTCTTTACATCCCATATGTTTTCTGCTACAACCTTTTTGTTGTTCAGATAAAATATGTTTTTCATTCAAATGAGTATATATTAAATCTGTCAAGCAAGAGGTTAAAATTTTGTATATTGTTGGTAAACATGTAATGGGTCTATATTGAGAGGGATTATTAATATTTTCGCTTTTAGGTAACATATAAGTAATGCCCTTAGTTAGAAAATTAGGAAAATTTTGAGGTTGTTTGACAAGTTTTGAAAGATTTTTTGCAAACAGAGGATGTAAAGTAGTTAGACGTTTGTACCAAAAATTATGTATCCAATCGCAACCCGTGGCTTTCTAATTATGAGTATTTTTTATAATTTTGGCTAACAATTCAACCGATATCTCAGAAAAACTCATTTGTTCAATGTCTGAACAATTGAGTTCTTCATTTTCTATCCATGGACCTGCCTCATTATGTTTTTAGTGTTGATAATTTGTGGTTCATTTCCATTATAATGATTTACATTACTTTAATAAATCAACGGTGTGTTTTAAGACAGTATTTGATAATACATTGTGTAATAAGGTGTAATTTTTTTATTGCAGAACAGAATTCGTAGCATCATAAAACTTTTATGAGTGTTGATTATTCACCATGAAATGTAATACGTGTCACGGAATTTGCATTGCCAATACGATTCAAACGATTCATGACCAAGAGATTAACATTTTATTACCATAACGTAATGGCCGTCCTCTAAACCAAACCTAATAGAACCCTATTACTGTCATTTATCATTTCCTATTATTATCTGCTCTGTAGAAAAATGTTATGAACTTTGGCTCTACGCCAAAAGGTCGCGTTAAATCTTAAATATGATACCATTAACATATTATATTATTTAAAAAAATTCACAGTATTTACCAATCTGGTGAAAATCCTCTGTTCAAAACCGAATCGTTGCTTAAATTGGCTTAACGTGCATTTGATTTGAAACCAGATGTAAATATTGTGCTTTCTTATTTTGCTCTTCCCCTCTCCTTCGCTCCCCCCTACCCCTCTTTTCCATAAGCCTTGGCGTGCCAAATAATATTCCTCTACATTTGAAATGCAATAAAACCTAGTTTATGTGTTCGGCAAGGTCTGCATTTGTTCTAATTTTGTTGAAAGATGTTCAAAAATGATAAACCTCTCGCTGTTTGAGAGGTTTATCATCAAGATACTCCGAGGAACCAGCGTCATTTATTCATTCGGTACCGGTGCACAGTCGGGAAACACGCCAAACGCATTCCCAACATTTGTACGTAATTTAGTAATTGAACTCGTTCTTGTGTTCAATTATCTTTGGTTCAATTACTTGGATGTGTTTCTTTCCTCCTACTTCATGATCCAGGTCCACTACTTTCTTTCCACAAAAAGACCCTCCACAAAGTATTCCCAAAGATGACTTGGGTCTGGTGGGAAGGTAATGATAATATACTCTCATTGTTTGAGAGGTTTATCAATTTTGATCATCACACTGAAACATTCAGAGGAAATGCAGCCACGAAAGTTGAAGTTTTTCACTCCACCCCATACCTACTTCTATAAGCTAGACAAGTTTAAATATAGATGATAGCAAGTACTGAAACTTATGTTAAACTTCTTTGAAACTTTCTTTTCTCGCGGCGTAGAAAACAGGTTATTTTTTGTTGTTGTTAGTATTTTATTCAGACAAGTTAAACTGTACTAAAAGCACTTGTAAATGAAACCGAAATATTCTCTGATAAACATTATTGTGAAATAATATTTCAGGGAGAGAATTTTTTCAATAGTTCATCGAATACTGGTTTTGAGTTAGGTTTTTTAAAAATTTTAAACAACAAACAAATTAGTTAAATATTTTCAGCTTATTTACTTTAGAATAAATAACCGAAACATATGTTTACAAAAGGTACGAGTATACCCGAAAAAATCCTTTGAATTACTTTTTTGTTTCTGGGAAATTAAATGTTAAATTATAAGTAGGTACTTTGAAAATTTAGAATCAACTAAACCTACTCACTTCTTTGGAAATTTGAATTTCATCGCGTTTTTTATCGGGAGCTTAATTATTAGTGCTTGGAAGGTGTGTTTGAAAAATTAAATTTTCCTGGTTAGTCGGATTATATTAACAACTATGATAGCCGTGAGTTTTCAACTTTAATATAAGTTTACTTTTGGATGATAATCAAACATATCTCTGACGTCTCTGGTTACAGAGCGGTGAGACCCTTTGAATTTCCGCGTTCGTAGTCGTGGATTCAAAGCCCGCTAAAGTTCAGAAGAGATTGTAAAAAAAATGTGTTTTGTCAAAAGAGATTGTCAAAAAAAAATTCGTGCAACTAAAAACCAAAAGTAAATGACACTTTCTTTAAAAAATAAAATAGTGTTTCAAATTGCTCTTTCAAAGGTTTTAAGTATCTAGATCTAACAGCCAACATCCACCACTTCCTTCCACCGCATTAAATACCCAATAGGAGGTGTAATAATTCATTTTGCTCCGGGTTGCGGTACCTACGTTAAATATGCAAATGTATTTAATTCACTCATCGCTCAAAGCAATAAATACGCCAAGTTCATAGAAGATATTTAGTCACTTCATTCCAAAGCAGGAGTCGTAGGTCGCAGGTAGGTAGTCGTACGTACTAAATTTGCTACAGTTTTCCGTCAGTATTTCAATCGTGGTAATTTGAATTTAATATTTATGCTCCTTCACTTATTCAATCAGTCTCCCAAGTGCCCTTTTCAATTTCGTCGATCGCTTACCGCAACCGATATTATATTTCCTAACTTTTCCAATTCACGCCAAAGTCTTGAAAACATTCGGTAAATTCCGCGTAAAACGTGTTGTCGCCAATTTGCGTTTTGAAAGTTTTCAAATAGGTAGTAAATTGCCGAATTACACACAACACATGGCGATAAAATAATTTATATCGCCCTGAACCTTTCCCCCTCGGCGGCGATATCTTTATCGTTTGAAATTCGCCATTACTATTTTTGTGGCTTTCGTAAAATTGGATGTGAGAGGAAGAAGAGAATTTAATGCCAATGGAGTCGTATATTTGGAATGACGATGCGATTTGGTGGCCTGAAGCGCTCAGCGCTACTGGAAGGAACATTTACACCAATGGGTTCATATTTGGTGGAATTTGCTCTAAAGCGATCATTAGCCCTCATCAAGTACCATGAAATGGACTACTAAATATCTTCAGTAGATTATTCTCCCGTCGATAATTTCAGTCTTGTCTCCTTCTATCGTATGGTGGGGGGTAATGGTATCATGAAACTGGGGTCAATATTGAAAAAATGGGTTTTTTAGTTTTCAGGAGTTCTTTAGAGTTATTAGAAGGTATATAATATATTTCATAAGTCATATGATAATATAAATCCAAAAGTTTTTTTTAATCCATACAGGAGGCCCTGAGGAAAATAACACCTCTCAGGGCCTATGTCACTTAGGGAATGCTGTGTGGAGAGTCTTTTTAGGAAAGGAAGGAGAGGGTTCTGAGAAGGAAAAGGGTATTAGGGATGGGTAGAAATCTGGGGGTCAGTGTGTCCAGTAGTGACGGACGTATGAATCCACACCTCTCACTGCGGTGCAAGGCGATGTTCCGAGAGAGTACGGCTAGAGAAGTCAAATGGACCTCTTCAACCATTCTTTCTCGATCCGGTCTGCTTTTGCAACTAGTGAGCAGATTCGTTCGCTGCCAAGACCCAGACAAACAACCCCATAAACCCGGGCACCCCGGCTAAGACACCAACCGTAGCCTACTTGGGGTGACCAATGGCAGAGATGTTGGTTATCCAATAAATGGTTCCCGGGGCGGATTGCAGAGTAGTCGTGTAGGTAATAATTCTACGTTATGGATTCGTTTGTCACAAATAACTTTAGTTCTCAACTATGGACATTTTCTCCTCTTAAAAAAATACCTTACTCCCATACTTGTGGAAATCATAGTAAATTGTATAAATCATGATTTTTCAATTGCATTTAATGTGTTTTTATTCAATATTTGTTTTTTTTTTCATTTTCAGTACATTGGCACGTTAGATGTCCCGAGGCCAACCAGTAGAGTGGAAATAGTGGCCGCAATGCGCCGAATTCGGGTAAGAACACTTACATACACTTTTTTTACCACATCTTTAAATTTTTCCTTTTAATTTTACTTTATTACTTGCCTTAAATAACAAAACATCATGTTTTTTTTAGGAAAAATAAAATAACAGCATTTCACGATTTCATCCTAATGTACCTAATTCCTGTCAACAGGAACAATTCAAATTCACAAACTTAAAGCCTTAATATTACTCTTAAAAATATATATTGCTTGTTGGAAATGTTGTCGGAGCTCGGATCCACATAGGATCAGACGTGTCACTAGCGCTGTCACCGCCAGCCAGTCTCGCATCACGTATTATAATAACACATAGAATATGTGTTCATTGAATTCTGAACACGAAATAATATCCTGTCATATTAATACGCGTGTTCACGCCTAATTACTTTGTTTCCTAAGGCAGTAATCTTACAACGACATCTGGTCTTTTTTATTAACAGCCAATGAAAAATTTCACAACTTAAGTTCGTTGTGGAGTTGCATTGCCAGCTGAAAAGAGTTGTGTTTAACAAAGAAAATGTTGTGTACATTTCTTGGCGCCAGAACATATTTTACGAATTTTTTTTTCTGATTTATAGTTTTAATTATTTCGGTACATAGAAAAATTCTCACGTAGATGAAGCCATACTAACCCTAAATTCGTTTCGACAAGTACATGAAATAAAAGTCACTCCAGACGGCCTTTTCATATCACAAGAGTCCAAACTGCTCTCAACCTTCTGGAGCCAGCGAGACTATGGCATCCTTAATAGGCCACTTGCATCACATTATTTTAACGAAAATTCCGGTTTAGGCAAATATTCTAAGACATTCTGTATTTTTTTTTAAATGTATTTTTGAAACCCTGGCAATTTTCGGAAAATTTCAATCCGAAAAATCAGACCATTTTTTATAAACCGGAAAGACGGGACATAATTTTATAGGTGCGAAAAAACAATAATTACTTAGCCGAAAATCATTAAAAAAAGAACGTTTTCCACACGAAAGGGCACAGGAGAATAACGAGGTATTCCAAAAATATTACATCTCATAAATATTTTTTTCCTTGATCCATCTTATTGATCATAAATCATTATTATTTTCAACGTCTATATTACTAAATTCAATGTAATATACTTGTACAATTACAATACAATGTAATATACTTGTAAATTATAATAATAATAAGAATATTATAAAATTTGATTTTGTTAAAATCAGCACCACTACCATTATACCTTTAAAACACGTACAGACATCGTAAAATGTACGGGGTTCTCTTCATAACTTCATAAGTTCGCAGAGAATAAACAACAAATCTACTGAACGTTAAATGTCAAATTCAAAAGTTCGCCTTAAATCAAAGTGTTACCATATAAAAAAAAATCAGTGTGGAATTTTACAAAATTAATAGTGAACATTTTCGGAGACGGGACATTTTCATGTAGTGGGACATTTTCATGTAGTAGTAACGGGCCCAAATAATGGATTTATTTATTTAAAAATTTAAAAAAAATGTACATTTCAAAAAATTTTTAATAACATTTTCGTAATCTTAGTAAAAATCTATTCTTACGATTTTTTCCAAGTCGTTATGAAATCCATGCAAGTGGCTATTAGGGTATGTTGTGAGTGGAAGGAGAGGTATTGGAGAGTGGAAGGAGATAAGGGTAGAGAAGAAGGGAAGAGAAGGATTCGGCTGTATTTTTAAGTGTTTTGAAGTATAGGCTATTCAGATCTGGTCACCGAACATGAACAAGTAACTTTTCAATTCAGAACGGTGGTCTTTATACCAATGCGATATTGATAGTATCTTACACTCTGGAACATATGTCAAACTTACAATTTATTATTTTTAAATAATTAAAAGTAGAAAAGTCGCAAATCAATGAAATAAATTTAACTGGTGCCGTCGGGATTTGAATCCACGATCTCCGGATTGCTAATCGAGTTACCCCTCGACCACGGAGGCCATCTAATATTCATTTTATTTTGAAGAGTTTTACTTTCCATGTTACTTAAATGTTTGTACACGGAAAGTAAAACACTTCAAAACAAAATAAAATTTCTGGAAATGCAACAAAATATAGTTAGATGCTAATTTAATTGCCCAAAAAATTATAAAATATTTAATAGTTAACCAACAAATGTTTAAGAAGTAAAAAAAATGCAATTAATTTTTGGAGAAGACAATTTAACATATATACTGTATCATTTTCTCCTATTTCTACTAATGTCATGGGAAGTCTGTTTCGCTAACGCTAATTTGGTAGTAAATATCATAAATAATTGTTCTTCGTTTATAGCCACTGTTGCAAAAATGCTGAACTGGCTGGCATGCTTTAGGAGAGTATTTTCTATTTCAAATTTAGATATTACTCTAAACACCTTAAGTCATTTATAACATTTTAACTGATAATGATTTATGAATGTTATTTGAATGAGTATATATCTAAATAAATTACTAGGTCGTACTTCATCTAGCTCTATTATGAGAAAGGATATAATGTACACGAAAGGTAATCTAAAATTCTCTCCGTGATCTGAGAATGTTGTAAACAATGACTTATGGTACGGGATATCGAATCCTTTATAATAAAGGTCAAAACGTCTAATATTATGGAAATAAGTAAAAGCCACTGAATAAACATTAAAAGGCCAGTCCCACAGAATTACAAGACCGCGACCACACTAAATCACAATAAACGACCGTTTGGACTTTCTAAGAGAGCTACCTATTTCAGTTGGTATGAATATCCGATATGTACCAACTCCCTTACCCAGAACAATGCATTGCATAAATTCTTGGTTATTGAGAAATTATTAGGAAATACGGCCAAACTACAACATAGGTATTGCTCAAATTTGTCCCAGCTCCAATAGGTGTCATAGAAATCGTTGTATCTCCCTTACTGTTATGGTGAGAAATATGATCTAAATGGTGTTAGAAAGAGAAAACTCCACGAATTACATTCAAATCTAGAAAACAATTAAATGTGCACCACTATGAAACCAAAATTTCCGATAGAATTTTGAGAAGATTAAAATTTAGAGAATTTTAAAGAAAAACTTCTGTAGCACCCTTGTAATTTGAAACGCGATGAAACGAAAACTAACCACACTAAAAAGAGCTTACTTTAATTTAGCTTTCACTTCTTTCTACCGCGTGTGAATTGCACATTCTGTTTTTATTTTATTTTTTTTATGAAACGACTAAAACTTGGGTGATTATAACATTTATAATACATTTGCGTAATAAAATATTGTTTATTTTATTTTTTCTTTTTTTATTCGTTATCAGTAATTTTGATAGAAAAAAGTAAAGTAAATGATTTTTAAAACCTTTTATGTTTATATTAAAAATTTTAATATATTATTTTTTTTTTAATAATAACTGTCCGTGTTTTGTTTTGTCTGTATCAGAGATGGCTTTGTGCGCGAATTTATATTTTTTTGTGATTTTCTTACTTTTCCACTTACTTACGGGAATGTAGTTTCATTTTCTTTATAAGTGTGAGGGAGATTTTTATTTATCACTATGGAAGATCTACATCTACAGTCTCTCGTTTCTAGGAAGAACGAAGTGTGTATGAAGAATGAGTTAATGATGAATGTAAGTAAGTCTAAAGTCATGGTGTTTGAAAGAGTTGGTTTGGTGTTCAATATAGTTGTGAATGTTGAATACTTGGAGCTGGTGGATGAGTTTGTGTACCTGGGTAGTATGTTTACGAGAGATGGGAAGGCTGATCAAGTTATTGAAAGAAGGGAAAATGCAGATAACTCCATTAATGGAGGACTGAGCGCCGTTGGCGCTAATAAAAAACTGTCAAAAGAAGCGAAGCTAGCAGTCCACAATGGAGTCCTGGTACATACCCTGACATATGGCAGTAAGGCATGGAACTGGCAGAGGAAGGATGAAAGTAAACTGAATGCTGTTGAAATGAGATCCCTGAGGCGAATGTGTGCTAAAACTATGTATGATCGTGTGAAAAATGTGGACATCCGCAAAAAATGTAAGACTGATGTAAGCAGATGGTTTGGGCATGTGGAGCGAATGAAAGAAGAAAATAGTGTGAGAAGAATATATGACGCTATTGTGAATAGAAGAAGAAGTCGGGGACGCCCGAGGAAGACATGGAACGATCAAGTGAATTAGATACTTGAGTCGGGCCATGTCTAAAGTCAGAATAATAGAAGAGTATGTATGTGACGATGTATGAGTGTGAGTGAGGCAAAGAGTGTGTGCCAAGACCGAGTTGTTTGGCGGTCCTTCCTCTCTGCCTACCCCTGCGGGGAAACGGCGTGATGGTTAGATAGTTTTTTAGTTAGTGTGAGGGAGATTTATTATAATTATTGTATTTTTCCTTTGGAGGGGTGCAGACATACGTTCACCGTTTGTCTCATTTTCGACTGCTGACATTTAGTGTGTATGAAAGGGGGACAACATTATAAGTATAACAATAAAAGCAAAACCATCAGCGCATTGACATTTGACGTTTTTGAATTTTTGGAATTCACTCACTAATCAATATTATACTTATCACAATATTGCTGCAGCTCTTTCAAGGGATGAGAATTCGTTCCGTACAAAATGTACATGGAAAAGAATTTCTTCATAATTTTTTTTTCGTGAATTTTTCGATATTTTAATAGCTATTCTGTTATTCGGGCGGAGACAAATCCAACAAATCAAAGATCATAAAAATTGCTCCAGCCGTTCTTGACTTATAATTGGTGTAACTAAACCGACTTTGTTTAAATGTTAAGATTTGTAAACGTATTTCACCACCTTTCAAAAACAGTTTTTAGTTTAAGGCCTAAACTACACGAGCGGTTCTCCCGCACGGGTACACGGGTGGCGGTTTCCCGCCATGCTACCGAGCGATTCTACCGCCGCGGGAAACCGCCCGATCCTTATACAATCGCGGGAAACCGCCCGTGTAGTTTGAAGTGGCGGTTACCCGCGGCGGGAGAATCGCTGCATGTGGCGGGCGAACCGCTCGTGTAGTTTGCGCCATACAACGCTCATAGTAAATTGTGTCTGCTGCGGTTTCCCGCGGCGGGAGAACCGCTGGTGTAGTTTGCGCCTAAATATGTTTATATGTTTAGAAATACTCCTTTTATTTTGACTCTATTGCAAAGCGGAAATATTTGCTTTTGACAAAATACGCCCAATACCTAAGGGATTAAAATATTGAGGATATTTTTATTACCGTTGGGATCTCAATCTTTATTTTATTATGGCGACTTACTGAAAAAAACTCCTAACATTCTTAGAACGGGCGCTGCCCTGGTTAGAAACTAATATTGACTAGGCCATAATGTATTCATGCCTGTATTACCTACAGCTTATCCTCGAGGTACATTGTACTTGTCATATTATTATATTACATCGTTGTGCATGTATCCAATTGAATATCCATGTACACATTGTTTGGCTTCATACGATAATCTGTTATCTTCTATATAACAAATGTATAATAAATAAATAAATGTGATAAGGGTTTGTTTCAATGCTTATTCAATGAAGGGATTGATGATTTTCAGTATAAGTACTAGAACAGACCCATTTAAAATCACGGGAGAGTATGAATTCTTGACACATCGGTCAAAATTTTTAAAATGACAATAAGGAACTCCAGTGAAAAATATTATTTATTTATTTATTTATAAAATACATGTTACATATATTAGACATTTAAGTAGATTAGATTTATTAAACCACCATACTAGGCGGCTGCCTGTTTCATGGTGATCAATTAAAGATAGTTACTTTGAGTGAAGTCTAGTGTAAACCAAATGGTAAAATTGGAAAAGTTATAATAAAAAAAGAAAAGAGAAAAAGAAGTGCGTAAGAATAAGATTATGAAAATATACATAACAATATAAATTTTTTATATTTATTTGAATGTGTGTGTTTTTATATGTGTGCTTGCGTACGTGCATGTATATACAGGTGCACACATCCATATACACATAAACACATACACACACACATATGCACCTACGTACATGAATACAAACATATATATATACAGGCTTATAGGCAATACCAACACGTACATATATATATACATACATATATACTTGCACGCAAACACACATATATTCTTCTTCCTCACACATGTAAACAATATATACATATACATACATACACTTACATATACACATATATACGTACACATCCCTATATGTCTTCTTCCTCACACATGTAAACAATATATTTAGGTACACAGAATAAAAAACCTTAACTCTGCCAAATAATATCAGTTATCTTCTATTATGTTTATTAAATAACCAACCAAGCTGTGTGTATAGATACCTGATAAAAATAGAAAAACCACCCTCTCACAACAACATTGTGTAGCTATTGAATATTTATAATTATGTCCATCGAGTATACAAGTTATCAAATTTGGTGGCAGAAACTAGCCGTCAGCAAATAGTGACAAAAACAAGAACATCTAAAGGAGGCTGGATACTACAGCATAATATATATACATACATATGCCTGTGTTATAAAGCTATAATATACGCATGATGTGTTTGCACGTCTCGTTTTTAAATAAAATAAAAAAGAATAAAGAGAATAAATAATAAATTTATATCACTATCTGAGTATGTGAAACAAGTTGTAAACACTATCATAGTCACTCATCAGAAGGTCAGCAAGCTTATAGCTTTAAAAAATATGTTCATATTGACCAATAAACGCTGATTCTGAATATATAAGTTTTATTAAATAATATTAAACGCAGTTTTTTTTAAATTATTAAAAAGTCAATTTTTAATCGGGTCCTAGAAACACGCCGTTAAGTTGGTAGTATTAAAATATTTTGTGGTGACGTCACTGCTCATCGTGTCGTGACGTCACCGTAAAGTCTTTGTATGGGAATGTAGGTATGACTCAAGCCATCGTATTAATTTATTCGCTTATTTACATACTGTTTATAGAGATTTATTTGTTGTGTTTATTGAAACATTATTTAGGCTTAAATAATTCAGTTTCAAAAATAAAGGTATCTCTTATTAGTTTATCTCTATTATTGAAAATATTCAAAAACTACTGCACAAAAAAAATAGTAATGCTATCTAAGGAGAATACTTCGAACACCGAATTTCAAAATGGCGGCAGTTGATCAGCTGATTCCCGATCTTATAGTAACTTTTCAGAAGTCATGACGTCACACGATTCACTACACATACGGTGGTTTTCGGGGGATCTTGAAAAATTAAAACTTTGACAATTATTCATTAAAAAAATTTAAAAAATTGGACTGGAGTTCTCTATTGCAATAATGTTCTGTGAAAACATGTCTCATTTATATGCAAAATAAATCTAAGAACCACAACTACAATCACAGACAGACCCACAACTCACGTTAGTGCCTATGTTTGATGGTAGATACCTAGTATTTATAATCGTGAAATTTTTCGGGAAATAGAGACCATCCAGAAGCGGGTAGAGTCATAAAGGACATGTAAGATTTTTTAAGAAATGTAAAATTTAAAAAAGGAATAGTAAAAGGGACGTTTCTTGGCGGGCCTGAATCAATAAGAATGACGGTATTGCATCAACCCGTTTATTTTGATTTTTAATTTCTTTGTGTGTGATATTTGGAAATCCATATTTCATTGTTCATAATATTGAAAGCGAAAATAGGTACCGCCGCCCCGGGAACCATTTATTGGATAACCAACACTTCTGCCATAAGTCACTCAGAGTGGTTTGCTGTGTTTGGTGACTTAGCAAGGGTGCCCAGGTTCATTTATTTAGGTCTTGGCGGCGGATGATCTGACCTTTTTCCTTCCCGTAACTTCTTTTCCTTAACTTCTTTTCCTTTAAAAAAATCATCCACACAGCATCCCCAAAGGTGACGAACGCCCTGAGGGAAATTATTTTCCTCAGAACCTCCTGGGGGAAGCTACTGATAAAAAATTGAAACCTGCTAAACGGAAGTTTTTAAAAGAGTACATTATATTTTTTTTATTTATTTACTCCTATTTGGGCTTTTACATACATGTATATATAACAATATAAACGAAATATTACATTATAATTATAAAATAAATATAAAGTAAAAATATTATTGAATTTGATCCACACAGTATGTTAGTACAAAATATAAAAAATCAAAAATAGTTTTTTTTTTCTTTCAGCCGAAAAAATACTGTTAATGTGTTAGTAATAATGTGGTTTTTATACGAATAAGATTCGCGTAGGTAGATTCGCAGAACCATAATATTGAAGCAGGTATCTGGTTACATATTTTAAGGTAAATAAAGATCTTAATGCTTATTCCTAAAATAATAAATATTTCAAAATAAAGCTTGGCTTTGATCCTAAATCCTTTGTTCACCTTAATAATGTTAAAATTATTTGAATTTCAAATAATTATGGCTTTGATTAGATTGTGCGATCAATTACATGTAACCGAAGTTTCAACAGAAAATTTGTCTAGCTTAATGATAAAGACAAAATAACATTCGTATTAACATGGAGATCAAAAGCTTAGGCAATGATTTTCGTTATTTGACAAAAATCTTTTGAAATGAGATATTTTGGGTAAAACATTATTTTGTGTAATGTCGGTTTAACTTCATATAATCCCTCCAGATTACCTTGTGGTTCCTTCCTAACCACTGTCGCTATCCCAACGCAGATATAAATGACTTAAAATATTAAAATTTATTTAACACTAGCTGGTCCCGGCACGCGTTGTTATGCCATTTAATAAAGAAATTGTTTCTCCCTGAGTGTCCTTTCCCATTCGTCCCGTTTCCCTTCCGCCTCCCCTTCTTCTCCTGCATCCTCTTCCCCTCTCGCGTTCCCACTCCGTCACCTCCACCTTCCCTCCCCCCACTCCACTCCTCCCCCCCTTCCCCCGTCCCACGAACCCCCCTCCCGAGTTGCCCTCCCCCCTCCCAGGTCCACCTCCCAGGTCCCCTTCCCAGGTTCCCCTCCCCCTTTCTGGTTCTCCTCCCCCATCTCTCCCTCCCTCCCGCTTTCCATAGCAATAGCCGCTTCCTCGCGTGCCACCAATAGCAATTTTTGTTATACAAATTTCATAATGCCAAAGCTCACCGGAAGTGAGTTATAAAAACCTTGTCCTGACAATAACGAGCACACAAAAAAAGAATTATCCAATTTGGTGTAGTCGTTCGAAAGTTATGCGCTTAGCATCACATTCAGCGATTCATTTTTATATTATAGATAATTCTGTAGAACACCAATTTTAAGTGGGTATTCCAAAATTTCGCAAGGAGAATTCTAAGAAATGTCTTCATTATTAGACAATATTTGCACGTCTAAGCCCATGGCGTTCCGATATGATAAAGTGTTTTCAACCCTTTTCAAGATTCTCAATTATTTGAGATAAACAAAAAATGTTAGATATCGCACCGTAAAAGACTAAAAGTAGATATGTATGTGTATATTTTTTTTTCACTTGCTCTATAAGGGAGACCCTGAAGAAAAAAATTCTCTCTGGGCCTATGTGATCTTTGGGAAAGTTGCGTGGAGAGTATTTTAGGGAAAAGAAGGAAATGAAGTTCTGAGGAGGAAATATTTGTAAGGGATGGCTGGAATATGGGAGTCAATGTGTCCAGGAGTGACGGACGTACAGATCCATATCTCCCACTGCGGCGCAAGGCGATGAGTCAGGGAAGTCTGGTTGGAGAGGTCTAGGTTAGGTCTCCCTCAATCAGAATCTCTCTGGTCCGTCACACACTAGATGGGCAAACGCATTCGCTGCCACGACCTGTACAAACCTCACCTCATAAACTACTTAAGGCGACCTACGGCAGGGGTGTTGGTTATCCAATAAATGGTTCTCGGGGCGACGTTTCCCGTACTCGCCTCTCAAATTGAGATTAGTTGAATAATAAACCGCTTTTGGCAAGTTTATGCCGTGGTCGTAAATCACGAACATATAGCATGGGGGCGTATTTCCTGTACATTATATTAAACAGTGCGTTTTTGCGTTAATTTCTGTAGTTATTTATTTTCGTTACATTATTTACCCAGTATTGAAAATATAATTTGTTTAAAGCAATTATTACTGAATATTTTGCCAGAATAAGTGGGTATTAGGAAGTTTTCTTGGATAGAAAACCTAAAGAAAATTTATTGAATAGAAATATCTTAAATATTTATGTATTTTAACCATTTAATCAGAAAAATCTACAAGAAATTAATATCTGAAATTAAATTATCCTGACGAAGAAACAATTTCTTTTTAAACATGATGATTTTGATCAAATAGTTGTGTACAGAATTTTTTTTCATTTAATTAAAATGACGCGCAAGATGAATTAGCGATTATTTATTGAAGAAATAAAAAAAAAAAAAAATTAATAATCCTTTCTTAGAAGGCAGTTGACTATAAAAATTAGAATAATAATTATGTTTGTAGATTTTTTTTCATTAACTCCACACGGGAGACCTCAAGCAAAAAAAATCCTCAGGGCCTATGTCATCCTTCAGGATGCTGTGTGGAGGGTCTTATTACGGAAAATAAGAAGAGGAAGTTCTGGGAAGGAAAAGGGTGTGAGAGTTGGGTAGAAATCTGGGAGTCAATGTGTCCAATGACGTACTATGAATCCATCTCTCTTATTGTGATGCAAGGCTATGGATCGAGAGAGTCTGGCTGGAGAGGTCAAAATGTCTCCCTTAAACCAGTCTCTCCCGATCCGGCCCGCCAAACAGTATGAGGGCAAACGCATCCGCCGCCAGAACCTAGACAAATCTCACCTCATGAACCCAGTTCGGAACAACTTACGTACGTGAAAAACATTAAATATATATATATATTTTTTTTTTTAACTAGTGTCCATACAGTTATTGGGTTTCGAATGCAACAATATTTATTTTAATTAAATTAAATCAAATAACTAATAAATAACTATAAATTACAATGAATTAACAATATTTCATTACAAATAGTGAAATGAAAACATTCAGTTTGAATTAATTCACCAATATGATTGATCAAACTCAAATTATTTGAATTACCCCACTCACAAGTGGGTACCAATGCAGGAAGTGGGAGCTAATTTATTAATCTCGATTGGCAACCTGAATATTTACTTTATAAAATAACTCGGCGCGGTGGAATCTCTTAATTTACCCGGCTAATTGAGTGAAATAACAATTCAATTAATTTTGGCAGACGTTGGCACTGCCTTTCAAATATTGGGTTTTGATTTGAAAAAGCTCTTTACTAATCCCTCCCAGAACAAAAGAAGAAAATGTCTTTGTTCCTTGTGAACTTTTTTTGCATTTATTGTTAGCTACATTCCGCGTGACTTGTGAAAGCCTTCTGTATTTAGGTGACCTACTCTTCATAAAGCAAATGGGAATTTCTGCAGGAATATTTATACATGTATCTATTATGCGAACAAAGCAAAATGGTCACAATTAACGAAAGCGTTAAATAAAAATTATAAATTAATAAAGTATACCTCAATACATATTCCCTCACTAAACACATGAGCTTTGCCTCAGGGGAGGAAAAGCTAAGATTGAAGTGAAACCAAAAATAGCGACAAAAAAAATAGTCAAACACTTACATCTGTAGGATTTAGCTTACGAGAGAATGATATAGTACAATCGGTTTCCTCTTTGTGCAGTGCTTCGTTGCCTATCGTTCTCCTCTTTTTACTGTGCTTCTCTTATCTACTTTAGTTTTCTGAAGGTTTCACTTCTACCACGTGTGAATTATTCACTCTGCTTTCTTTCTTTGTAAAGCATTGTTAAAAATGATTTGCACATTTGTTTATTTTTAAAAACAAATATAAAATTGAGCTTCATGTAATACAGGGTGTCCGGGGGTAAAGTGCATTAACTTCGGGAGGTGATTCTACATGATGCTAGGAGTAAAAAAGATTAACAACTTTTTCCGAAATTCCAATTTTTTTTCCATACTAAAAATCCTTAGTGTGAGGTACGATCTTACTTGGTGAGAGCCTGCCGGGCGCGCGGCTCGATTGCGATTGGCCCGATCGTAACAGCGGAAAATAATAAATCTGGCCGCACACGCCGGACTAATTTTATCTTTTTACCTCAAAACTGCCCATAAAAGTTGGAATTTCGAAAAAAGTTATTTATCTTTTTTACTTGCAGATACTATCATAGAATCACCTCCCGAAGTTAATGCACTTTACCCCCGGACACCCTGTATATTATATCACTCGTCATATATTTTTTAATACTAATATTTTGGGTAGATTTGAAAATGGTAGGTACCGGACATTAAATTAATCAGTTTACACAAAGTAATTTAATTGTGTTTTTGTTTTAAAATTTTAATCACTCACATCTTTTCAAAATTTTGTTATTGTATTTTGTGTCACATTTTTCGGTTTTTCCAACGTGTTTTAATTCTCATTATAAATTTGTTGGGTTTTTTGTAAAAATGTTAGAAAAATTATCATTATACTATAAATTTAATTGCCAAGCGGCTTCGAAAGTTTGACGGAATGAACATAAATTGTGATTAAAACGAATGAATATAATTAGACCGTCTGCACACCAAGTCCAGGTGTATCAATGTAAGCTAATTGGACACCGGTGCACAGACGGGAATCACGCCAAACGCGCACCCAACATGTGCACATAGTTGAATAGTTGTTTGTAATTGCTTGTAGTCGCCTATATGACTTGCTAACGTTTTCAACAGCTTAGCTGTGGGATGTTCTGCCGGCCTCTGCATTTCCTCCCTCCTACAAGATGTGTCTGTTCAAGACCCAGTTTCATTCCTTCCTGTCCTCAAAAAGACCCCCCACATAACATCCCCGAAGTTTAGAAGCCGAGAAAGGGATATGTTCCTTCCTTTTCTGTGTGGAGTTAATATTTTAAAATAAAATCAATAAAAGTAATAGCGTGGGCAAATAAATTTTATTTGATAAATTTGCGTTATTTCACGATTAATTAATTAAAAATAATCTATAGCATATTTGCGGTACGTTCCAAAGTGCAAAATTCTTTCAGCATCGCCTTGTGTAAGATCGCCATTCAGAATTTAAAATTTGGTGGCCAGATCCGAATGGCCTACCTATCTCCCTAAATCCTTCCCCTCCCATGGGGATGCCAAAGTGTCACTGGCTCTAGACGGGAGCAGCTGGGACTCTTGTGAGGTATTCACATTAAAAAAAACGAGTGTGCTTTAGACCACACGACTGAAGTAAAACTTCTTTAGCTCCATCTATATGATAAGAAGAGAGAAAGAAAATGTGCGCGCGCACTGCTCTCAATGCTCCTACAGTGTGATACAGACAAAAAGCCTGCACTGTATCTTAGATATACGAAACGTAACTGGCTATGAGAGAAAGAGAGAAAGAAAATATCTCTTGCCCCTACAGTAATATACGAAACGTGTAATAACTCTCTCTCTTTCTATCTTCACTAACTTATATCTCCCTCTCAACTACCTTTCGACTCGCTTTTCGTAACGCTCTCATCAGCTTACTCCCCAAGTCAAGCGTGCTTAGAGAATTTTACTTAAAACAAAAAAAAAAAAACATGTAAAAGTCATGTTTATAACATCTGGGCAGCATTTTTTTCAATCAATTGTATAAAATTATGAAAAAAAGTTGGAAATAAATGTGTAGGTAGATTCGCACGTAATTTTCAATTAAAAACATACCCACCCTATCACAATGGAACAATTTTATATTCACAATGAACGGAAATAATTAATTTATGATGTTTTTTTTTATTATTTCAGTACGAGTTCAAAGCGAAGGGAATAAAAAAGAAGAAAGTAACCGTAGAAATCTCTGTTGACGGGGTTCGTGTCACATTAAAGAAAAAGAAAAAGGTAAGGCATTATTATTTTTTCTGTTTGTTTCTTTGACGACCAACACATGAAAAGAATTTTCTTATTAGGTACTTTATGTACACACAGTAAAAAAAAAGTCTGCAATAGAAGGGAGGTTGAAGGCTTCCTAGAACTGTTTCTTTGATATACAACAATGAAAATTTGTTTTTATAAATAAGAACACAATTTACAATTTGGTAAACGGGGTATGGGCACCGCCGCCCCTGAAAACATTTATTGGATAACCAAAACCCCTTCCAAAGGTCGCTCCCAGTGGTTCGCTGTGTTTGGTGACTTAGCAAGGATGCCCGGGTTCATAGGGTGAGGTTTGTCTACGTCATGGCGGCGATCGCGTTTGCCCCCATATTGCGTGGTGGGCCATACTGCGGGAGAGACTGGTTGAGGGAGATCTAACCTAGACCTCTTCAGCCGGACTTTCTCGACCCATCGTGTTCCGCATTGGGAGGGATGGATTCACACCCTTTTCCTTTCCAGAAATTCCTTTCATTCCTTTCTTTAAAAATACCTTCCACACGGCATCCCCAAAGATGACATAGGCACTGATCCACATGTTTATGTGGATCTGGTAAAAAAATGAAAATTTAAAAATTGTGAGGAAATTAGTAACATCTTTGCTTCTTGAAATCGACTACAGAGTCACGCAAACACATTATAAATTAGGATCTAGACTTCTAGGAAGTCAACAGTTGTTGTCTAATAAATAAAAATCTGATCATTTTTTATCCGGGACACCAATCTATGTTGCAAATAAATTCATGAAGAACTTTGCAATAATATAAAAGGCGGCCTTTAAAGTGAAATATGACATCGTTAAAATGACAGAATACAACTAGATCTCAGTAGCTCAATTAGGAGTGTCCCGGTAAGGGAGAGGATTTGGGTTCAATTCCTAATTGCGATTGTTACTTTAATTATTTTCTGTGCCTTTTCTGTTTTGTATTTCATTGAGATTGTTTTTAATATTTTCTTCTTCTTCAATTAATAAATAATTCATTGATAATACGTAAAATTTAAAAAATTTAACTAACCCTAGACACAAACAAGAGCTGATTACCCTGAAACGCCTGAAAAGATTTTCTTGAATTGTACCTAAAAACCATCTCAATCACCTCAGATTTCAAACAAAAAAAAACTAGTGTTCTTTAGACCACACAACTGAAGTAAAACCTCTGCTCCATCTATATGATAGGAAGAGAGATAAAAAATGTGCGAAAATGTGTGCTCTCATCTCTCTCTCGTCACGCATTCGCCAGCTTACCCCCCAAGTCAAGCGTGCGTAAAGAAGTTTTACTTCAAAAACGCATTACAATCGGTCCTTTCATTTAGGAGCTACGATGCCACAGACAGACACACAGACAGTCAAATTATTCAGTCAAACTTATAACACCCCTCTTTTGTGGGCTAAAAAATAGCTTCAGCAGTTTGAAATTAAATATTAATTTCACAAATTGTTCTAAACCTGCATCATTGTATTTAATATTGTTAAACAAAATATATATAAAATCTTCTCCTTTTCACGGTAGGTATTGGACCAGATAACATTTGGTATCTACCATGTATACTGCCTAACTTATTTTTTCTTCAACTTATTCTACTATCCTAACGTTTACGAAAATGCCTTCGTATTCAACACTTTGTACATCTTTAACATGCCTTTTAGGTTAGCGTTACAGTTTCGGCAACATAATTAGAAGGTAAAGTAGAAGGTAAAGACAGTTAGGTTACTTACCTACAAATTTTTATGAAAATCGACAGCACCAATCACTATTTCAGGAGGGTACATAATAATCCATAAATAATAACAAATGAATATAGCCGAGGAATTTCGGTGTGACCATTTTCCATCTCATCATTAGGATACCTTGAAAATGTTTTTGAAAAGAATTCATTATCGAAACTTTCATAGATAGCACCAGTTTAATTATTTTAGGTTATACCCCTCTTTTCAATTTATGCTCGCATATTCAATAAGAATATGAAAAAATACTTTTGTAGATTAACAAACTCAGATATTTCAAGAAAGGCTTACAAATACAATATTGGATTGAATCACCGATACAACATGTGTTAGCCTTTTTTGAAAAACTTTAGTTTGTTTATGGACAAAACTATTTATTCTTGTTTATATTGCCAATGTACGGAAACAAACAATTAATTCTTCATAATATTTTGAAGCATAATTACGTAAAGGATTTTTTCCTAAAATGTTCAACTTACTGAGTATTGATATTAAGACATCGAAAACTGATGATCTTTTTTATGCCATTAATTAACAGAACTGGTTATTTACTCAGGGAAGGAAATATTATAAAGAATGCCTTACATCTTAAAAACTGTTCTTATTTTTTCATATTTCTCGAGTAAAAAATCTTATCTCTAAATTAATTTTCAACCAAAACTTTATATTACGCTGATGCTTTTTTTCATATTTTTTGACATTGTTCGTCCATTTCATATGCTGCTTAGGAATACTTGCTTTTGTTTTTTGGGGTCTATGACTATCATTGTTCATCTGTATAGATGATTTACATATTTATTCTTATTTTTTATTTCTATATTTTTTTCCTTATAATATTATTATTTGTTACTTTTATTTTTATTTGTTATTCTGTTTTATTTTTATTTATACAAGATTCACCTAGTTTAACTCCTTTCCTGTATGTGATCATGTACCTAATACTAGTATGAATATTTTCCTTATGTATATTTTTTCTTATATATTTTCCTTATATGCTATATGTTTGTACTTTCGTCTACATATATATGAATGATTATTAATATTATATACTTAATATCTTATGAATCTCGACTACCATAATACGGGCATTTGCCTAGCTTGGTAGTCGAAATACCATGTAAAACAATCCTGTAATAAACAAAATGAATAAAGAAAATAAAAAAAATAAATAATAAAACTTAGACTATCGCCATCTGTGAAAGAGTAGATTTTGAATTCTTTCAAGTTTCGCCTTTGAACCTAAAAATAAAGTTCCGATGAATTTAGTTTACATCGTGCAATTTTACAATCTCTGATTTTTGTCTCACTTACACCATTGCTATTGTTTTTAAAATACGTAATGTTCCGTAAAGCAGATAATGAATTTATATTTTCTCAAATACTACTTAAGAGCTGTTCCATACCTACCTACAACCTAATATATCATTATAAAGATTTTATAATGATATACAAATACAATACATATCTTGAATACGAACACAACATAACTACGTACGCAGGGGAAGATGTTTGCTCAATGTTCAGAATAGATTTTTACTACCATTCAGAAATTTGGCGTATTTTTCAGATGGTCAAAATATTTCCGCTTTACAATAAAAGCAAATAAATTGAATATTTCTTAACATATCAAAAAACTAAAAACTGTTTTTGAAAGGTGAAAAAAAGAAAATAGAAAATAAACATAAAATTTTTGTAATATATAATAAGTTTGCATGCCAACATAAAAGAGTTTTAAAAATGGCTCACCTCACTTTTTTTTCTAATTAAAATTACTGATTTAGAAAAAAAAAATTACGTACATATTTTATTAGAAAAAATGTATTATAAACGTTATTGTCACCTCACTTTTTCGTCTTTTAATTTAAAAATAAGTTTAATTTTTTTTTTCAAACTGCGATTCAAAACATAGGTTTCATAAAGATGTAGATACATTTTACTTTTTTGGTGGTTATTTTTAGATTTTACTACAAATCGTGGTTTTTTGTCTTTCTAACACCGTTTAGAATATATTTCTCACTCTGATAGTATTTTGTGTGATTTTTGAGAGTTGGGACAAATATTGTCTCCTGCCATTCAACGGGTTTTAAACGGTTTGAAACGTTTTATCCATAGCATCGCATTAACCACCACAGTGTTTTTTTAGGATTTTGGGTTATTAACAGAAGGTTTGATGCATTCTCAAAGGCTTTTCCAAAAATAATCCATACCTGCCGTCAAAATCATAATCATCCTCTATTACGTAGGTACATTCACGGGGTTCATAAACCTCTATCTTCTACTTTCGGTTAATCTGTCAATGTATGCATAGCCTAAAGGTTCAATTATCTCCTCACGTAATATAGATTCAAGGAATTCAAATGATAAATAAGTATCTCCATTAGGATTGGCAGATACAAAGGAGGATAAACGTATGTACTTCCTCCAAGGCAGATTATACTCTTGTTTCATGCTTCCTATGAATATTCTCTTGCAAGCTCATTAGAGCTGTATTTTATTTGGTATACAATGCTAACTTAAATATCTTTTCAACTTGAAATATTATACTTCATACTCACTATATATATTATACCTCATCTTCATCTGAAGTTACTTACTTATATTTTAATTAAATAGATTGTTTATTGTTAGGTACTCAAATATTATTGTATTACTTAAACAGGATTTCATTTTGCTTTATTTACTATCCTTTGCTGATTTACACGCTCATTAGGTACTCGTTATTACTTACTCAGTTCTAATTTATCATGTTGTACCTAGTTTATTAATTAAACTATGTTAAATGTTACGTAAAAGCTGAAAGGCTTTTAATGTTACAAATACATACTTATTATAAAGCATAGTTCAAATCAGGGAGCAGGTGGTACCACTCTGACTGGAAAGAAACGTAGATCGGGATAATCATAATGTTTTATTCGAAACTTAAAGGTTGAAAACCTTGATGAGTGTAAAGTGTCATCGAAGATGTGTTAAAAAAAATGCCTTTCTTATTCGCGAATAAGAATGCTTCTACGTTGTGGGAAAGATGGAAAAACATTTCGCCATAATTAACTTTAATATTTTTATCGCTATTCGATTGCGCAACTTTTGTGACCCTTTATCGAAAAGAAAAGATTCACAATCCACTCTTAAGCATTTGCCAATAGGAGCAATTAAAAAAAAAATGTTTGGACATTAAAACAAAAATTGGTATGTTTCATCACAATGAACTCAATCAATCTTACTTTGATATTGATTGCGTATTTTTTATCTTATTTAGTAAACAGAACGGCAAATCGACCGAAGAAGAATAAATCAGTGATTTTGTTTTATATAATATGTCTAATAATCACAATGTCGGATAGTCAACAAGTCCTTTTTATTAACACTGTATTTTTTTGTTTCATGCCGTTCCTGTTTGCCGCCAAATCATACAGAAAAAAGAAACGAAGTGGGATGCCGAATCTGACGCCATGGAGTTAATGCACCACCCCATCTATCGAATATTCTACGTATCGCACGACAGCAGCGACTTAAAAATCTTCTCGTACATCGCCAGAGATGGCGTTAACAACGCTTTCAAGTGCAACGTTTTTAAAAGTAATAAAAAGGTGAGTAAACAATTTTTTCAAAAGACACATGTATTTTTGTTTACTTCAGATATATTTTCCACCTAAATACCTTTCTGAGTCTTCAGTATTGAAAAGTTTCATTATCTTTTGCGTTCGGTGTGTTTTCATTTGATTTTACTATCTCTTGTTACGAATTTGCCCCAGTTTGTTACTCATACCAAGCTATTAGTTACCAAGAAAAAATATCTCGACTGAATCGTTTTGCTGAAAAATTGTTTTTGGATTATGTACCATTATTAATTAATTTATTAATATTGAAAACATTTGTATATCATCCCTCTGTCGGATTTTTTTAATAACTTGATTTGGTTTCGCTGAGTAGATCGCTGGTGGTTTAGCGAAGACTCCCCTCAAAGAACATGCGATAAACTTTAGAAGTAGGTTATTCGCTTCTGTCTTGCCATTCTTCTTCGGCTGAGGTGGAAAAACGTATTATAATATTGACGCTAGATGGCAGTGAGCACTACATTTCGCTATTCAAAGGGACACAGTCATGAACCATTTTATAAAAAATTGTAAAACAGCAGCTCAATAGTGTATGCAAGTTATTTACGAAACCCTGTGTAAGCAAAAAAACTGTTCACGTAATTAATTCGAAATAAAAAGCCATGACACAACAAAATACGTGGAAAAATAAATTATAAATTTCTGACAGCAGAAAAATATAAGAGTTAAAAAGTATATCACCATAGTCTCGAAAGTTTATTCACAGGCCACAGGATTATGATTTACGATTTATTTACGACTAACGATTTATGTATTTATAAGTCAAATCGGATTAGTTGATTTTTCTACTCATTGCGAGTATTTATTTGTCTATGTACCTATCTATTTATTAATGTAATCCTATGTTTACGCCACGTACCGACAAATGTATTTATTCATATTCAACATGCACGACATAACTTTCAAAAAGTGTTTTAAACTAAAATAATTAACTAGCGCCATCTATAAAAGAGAATAGGTAATGGGAAGTATTTCTGATTCCGAAAAAGTAAAAAAAATCATTTTAGTAGCTATTTCGTTAAAAAAAACCGATAATTTAACATATTTTCTTTGCGCCATATTTTGACATAATGATATTGAAATAGTTTTTGAAGTGAAACCGTTGTGATTTGAAACTCGATGAAACGGAAACGACATTGAAAAGAGACAAACACGTACATCTATAGGATTTAGCCTGAGAGAGAATGAGGGTACCGCATTGGCCGCTTTGATTATGAGTTCGCTTGTCAAGGTTCCTATTGGTTGAGAATGTGTGGGTGGGTTTAAATTTAATTTCCAAATTAAGAACCTTTTAAAGGATCATAGGTTAATATGTTGGGTTAAAATACACACACACACCCTCACAACCCCCCCCCCCCCCCCGCCCCCCAAACACACACAATTACCCACCCTCACATAAACACACACACATACACACACACACACTTACATACATACATGTAATTCATTTTGTATGGGTGAATGAGAACAATATTATATTTATTAGACATTCTTGAAAGATTTGAGTTTGAGATTTGAGTTTATTGTGAATAATTAATTCATCTTAATATTTTGAAGCATAACTTGTGAAGAGCTTTTTTCCTTAAAATAATTATCTCGCGCCATAAAGAGAAGATTTAAGTTAATCTCTCTTCATGACTCAAGGTTGAGTCATGCTTAGTGAAAATGTCTGTAATATCTACTATAAAACTTAAAGTTTATAACTTCATTAAAAACACCACAGTAATTTGGCACTGGTATTTAAATAAATATGTTTCCACAAATAGTTTAAATATTTCAACGCTTACCCGTTTTACTAAAATTATATTAAATCGGAATGCAGGCACCTACATTGTAGTTAAAGCAAAATATATCTAGGGACTAATCACATTAGTAGCTAACAACAACTACGAATGGTGTTAAGAAGTTAGTGACATTGAAATAAGCCAATTTGAAGCTTCAAAGCAAGAAAACACCTCAACCTTGCCAAACGTTATTATTCCCATCTGTTACTTACATTCCAACTTAAATTATTGAACCAGAAATAATGCGGAACTGAAAACCATCAAAAGATTAAATAATTGGTTGACATTCAACATCTGTATCTTCACACACACAGTAGGATATTTCCGAAGTTACACGTGTATGTTAGGATGGGCCTTCACAAAAAAATGTCTTCTAAAAAAATGTAGTTTTCTCATAACTAGCGGAATTCCCGGCATGCGTTGCAATGCCACCTAATAAAGATTTTTTTTCTATCTGCGTGACCTTTCCCATTCGTCCTGATCCTCTAAGGCAAACCTCACGCGTTCCCCCTCCACCTTCCCCGCCTTCCCTCTCCCCTCTCCCCTCTCCCACCAACCCCCTCCCGCTTTACCCTGCCCTCACCCGCGTTCCATATATTCAGTCCTGGTACATTCAGTTTTCAAACAGCTCGCGTGCCACCTATTTTGATACAAACTTTTTTTATCGTATTACTAACATTTATTTTTGTTGAAGAAGAAGATAACAATAATAATCTAAACGAAAATATGGAAGAGGACAAGACACAGAAAACAGAAAAAAGACAATGGTCGCAACTGGGACTCGAACCCGGACCTCTCGTCTAAAGCGTCGATGACACAGGGCTAGTTTACAAGCTACTATCTGGGAAATTCACTATCTGTTAGTAAACTCGCTCAGTGTAATCGTGTCACTTGCTAATTAGCAGCAACTAGCAGATTGTTGACAATCTACGAAAAAAAGTTGAAAGGTCGTCAACTTTAGTCCCCTACACGCTTGCTCGTGATTGGTTTATTTACGTTTCCAACATAGCTTCCGATAAACAGCTGATTTCGACTGTCAAAAATCTGAAGAATTTAGTTCACGCAGGCGTCGTTATTCTTGTTACTGGCGCTAAAAGCGACCTCAGTTTCTTACGCTTCTGAGCGAGTGGACAGTTTTGTGTGTCATCATGACAATCTCACTCGCCGATTTATCCGCTTAAAACTTAGTAGATAGTAGCTTGTAACTCGCCGTGTGTCATCGAGGCATAACCGAGACGTTCTCGTTAACCAATTTCACTATTGCTACCTTCCGTCAAGCCGTCATAACAGTCAATCTCATATTTCAAATTTTAATTTTTGTATTATAAGAACAATTAATCAAATTTGGTAGCTAATATAGGTACCTTTTTAAAATACCTATAATTTTTCGTTATCCTCAAAGTAAACGATTAGTGTCATAGGTGACTAGGTACGTACCTACTTCAAGTGAATTCATGAATTTGAAGAGTTTATTCGAAAATATAAATTTGATTGAACAATCGATGGTTTGCAAAATGTCATTCTCAAATTGTGACAATTTTGACGGTTTCGTAAGTGTTTTTGTAATATTAAAAAACTTTTCAGATGCTTTGTCATGTGGTTGTAATGATCCAGAAACCTTCGCGAGGGTGTAAAGAAGGTATTTTGAAAGTTTAAAACTTTTCCTGCGCTTAATATAGCATTACATAAACAACATACATATAAAAATGCAAGCATGCAAACACATTCATTTTTATGTGTATATAGATAATCGGATAATTGGAATGGCGTCATTTTGGAGAAAAATCACCTCTAACTAACCAACCATCACGCCGCTTCCTTATAGGGGTAACAGATAAATCAGTCTTGGTACAAACTCCTTGCTTCATTCACATTCATTTATCGAATTTAAAAAAAATCGATATTAGATATATTAGGGTGGGCCCATATAAATTATGAGTTTTTTAATTGTTTTCTACGGGGTCTCCATAGTTGCTTATGAATATATGATGCTATAATACATATATATATATATATATATAAGACATTTAGGGTGATTTTGTGAATATTTAAAAAAAAAATCATTATTATTGACACGGGTTTCTCGTATATTCTCTGTTCGCCAGCTGTTATTAATTCTCGTGTAGGCTCAAAAAGGCATGGGTACAATTTTCACCAATTCAATTTAGAATTTAGATACCTACCTATATCTTGTGTACTGGATACGAAGGATGTTATCTATGTATATAAAAATCAAGGTATGTTTGCTTGCTTGTTTCTTTGTTTGTTTTATTTTATACTAGCAGACCCGGCCACACGTTGCTGTGGTTAACGAAACACAACGCCATTACCCAACCTTTATAAAATCCACACCACCCGCTTGCCAGCTGCCCGCTGCCCGCTGCCTGAATTGAATATTTGAATTTGCCGACTTTTCCCTACTATAATAAGCATGTATTATACATATAAACTAATTAACTCGCCACTAATTATACAATGCTTGCAATGCAACACTGGATATTTGAAAAGGGAAAATCAAATACCTACTAACTCTAGGACATCTATTTTCCAATTTCTTCCGTAGAACGAATTTCAAAAGTGACTATAGTACGCCCCGCCAGCCGTTTTAAATCACACAAAAATATGTTTTCTTTAAATTTCTCGGCTTTTCTCTAATATAATTTGCATGTTTTACACATATAAACATTCCTCTTCAATCACTCTATCTATTGGTGAAAACCGTGTGAAAATCCGTTGCGTAGTTTAAAAGATTAACGCGCACATACATTTTAAGCGACTTCATTTTATACCATGTAATAATGATATTTTTTTGTTTAAAGTGTACTTTATTTTATTTACTTAAGGCTCTGCAACCGGGTCCGAAAACAAGAAGATGGAGAGATACGAAATTACGAATGTTAGAGGAGAGCGCTAACATTTACAGCGACAAAATCGGTGTGAAAAATGCGAAAATGTTTAATAAAACACGACTCGTTTAAAATAGAGCAAAAAACTCGCGGGCAGCATCTTAAACAGCATTTAAAGAAACACTGTGAATTTTTTCATACATATAACTTGTAAAATAACTGAAAAAAACGTGTTTATAATTATTTTTGGAGCAAACTTTGCGATTTTTTTCTATCGAGGGAATTTTATATAATTTGCGTTTCGGCGCGGAAAGAGTCTAGATATTATCTTCAAGAATAACATATTTTTTTTAGGAGCTTTAAAACCTAACGTGTTTAAGGGAGATATGTAAGAAATCGGTAGGAATTCGGGTTGCGGGACCTTAACCATTGATTCTATTGCGATGAAACTTTGGTGATTTGATGAGCGCATGCCTGCGATTGTTTCTATGTGTAATAGTGAGCTATGGCGTTACGAAATTATTTACTACTCATCCGATTGAGATGAGAATTTGGCAAGTTGTTGTGTCCGCGAAGGTTTCTATATACACTAGTGAGCTCTGTCGTTATGTAATGAAATATGTATAAAATTTTGGGATATGGGCGCGGGGGTTGTTTGAGAAATGGGTGTATTTCGTGTTGTTCAACGGCAGAGAGGTTAGGCGTAGTGGGGCGGAGGGGAACGAAGGGGGGAGATTCGCTGGAGGGGGGCGTTCGCGGGACGGGTGGAAGCGGGAAAGGGGTGGGGGAAAGGCGAGGAAGGTGGAGGGGGACGCGGAAAGAGAAGAGGAGATGGAAGGGGAACGGGGACGAATTGGAAAGGACACACAGGGGGAAACAATATATTTATTCAAGTTGCATTGCAAAGCATGTCGGGAACTAGCTAGTATCTAATAGATATACCTACATTTAAATGTAATGGTAAGTAAATAATTTCTGGGTTTGTCACACAAAATAAAAACTTTAGGTATTGGTATAAGACCAAAAATAGAAACAAATATTTTTACCTATATGTAGGGATCAGTGTTCGAGTGTGCATCTTTCGGAACCCCCAATGCAACGGCCAGATTTAGACCCACTCTTATGTTGCACGCCTACGTCTGACTCATCTAACTCTACCGACTTGTTTTTTATATTCAACTTCTTCTTTTTCTCTTCTATCGAAGGTTGGACAGCATCAACAATAAACGACAGTATTGGCTAGACGACAAAATGTAAAAAAAGTATATTTATTACAATTTTCAAAATTCAAGTGGACCTACTCCTACACATGTCTTGTCTTGAAGGAATAATTTTCTTGTCCAGTAACTACTTTTGACATAATCTTCCTTAAATCTTGAAAGTCTTCGTCTTTCCTATCTTGGACACGGTTTATCGTTATCGTTACATTAGCTAGAAAGTTAAGCGCCTTTTCTCCTATATATGGCTAATAATATCTACAACTTGTCTAATCAATCATGGTCTAAGTCTAAACCGAGCTTAATCCAAGTCTGTTTTGAATAACTTCATTACACGAATCAGTACTGACAACAATACTGACGTCAGTATACCTACTAAGATCGTGTAACGGCATACAAATACTGTCTATCTGTGTTGTCAGTAAACTTATCAGTAAATATTGAGGCGCAATACTGATATATAATAACAATAACTGACCAGCTCAGGCGCGGGGTCTCTGTCGAAGCCAGAGTCAGTTGGCCAACCAAGACCCGCAGATAATTTCTTCATCGTTTGCCACTTGAGGAGAGAACGTTGGAATGTCTTTCCCCTAACACATTAATACCATTTGTGCTAGGGTACACATATTTCTACGATTCATTGTAATAGTGACTTAGCATTCAGATCACCACATGTAATTAAAATCGAACGTTATTAACAGGGTAACGTCTGCGCGGTTGAATTTCAAAACCCGGCTTCTAGTGCGTCAGCCACGCCGTACGTGCCGCATCTTTGTACGTGAAATTTCAAACAATGTTACCATTATAATTCGGTTTCGAATTCAAGAATTCGTCAAAAGGTGTCGCCACTTCGTTAGCAAGTCGCATGGGGACGTAACGCGAATTTGTGAATTTAAGTAGGTATCTCTTCGGATATGGAAAGATCGCTTCAAAAACAGAGTGTCACGCACGGTAGAAGTGAAACCTTCAGAAAACTAGAGTAGACAAGTGTAGACAAGTCTCCCCAGACTATGCACAAAGAGGAGACCGTCTTATCTTATTCTCTCGCAGGTTAAATCCTATAGATGTACGTGTATGTCTCTTTTTAGTGTCGCTATTTTTCGTTTCATCTGGTTTCAAAACACAACGGTGCTAAAGAAGTTTTCACTTTAAAAAAAACAGAGTGTGCAATTCACACGCGGTAGAAGTGAAACCTTCAGAAAACTAAAGTAGGCAAGAGTGGGGAGGCTACGAAGCACCGCACAAAGAGGAGACCGGTTATACTATCTCATTCACGTGCAAGTTAAATCCCATAGATGTATGTGTTTGTCTCTTTTCAGTGTCGCTATTTTTCGTTTCATCGGGTTTCAAATCACAACGGTGCAAAAAAAGTTTTCACATCAATAACTACGCACATTAATTTTTCAGAAAAAATTTCACAAAATACAATTAATAACATATTCAGACGCTGATTTCCATTTGTCCTCAGGTCAATTTACTAAATGTAGGTAGGTACCTTTGGGGGCATACATTAATTACGTGAGCTCAAAATGGGAGGGCGGGGTCCAGTAAAATCTCATCAAATCTCATTTAAACTGAGGGAGGGTCAATAAAAATCTCACTTCAACTTTTAAAGAATATATATTACTAGCTGACCCGACAAACGTTGTTCCGCCATATAAATTATTTCTAGTGAATATTTTGGAGGTTAAATAAAAAATAACGAATGTATTGTAAGTGTGTGGGGATGGGATCTATGACAAAAAGAGAAATGGAGCACTGTAGATGATGACTGCCGATAAAAACAAAAAAAAACACTAATTTAAGTAGGAAAATGAAATGAAGAAAATCAATATGAATTTCGAAGATCAATTGAGTTACGATATTTTTTGTCAGTCCGTCTTTAGCCAACCCAACTAAGCTCGATGGTTTGCCCACGCGAGAACATGATGCCGAATGAAACATAAAAATGACGCGACGCTTCTCGTGAATGTCTTGCGCATGTGCGGATGAAAGTTCGATGAGGCACGTCAAAACGGTCTGCCATCTTGAGCATAAATGGTCAAAAAGTTCATTATGGTGAAAAACTGCCAATAAACACCAAAACGACAAAATGGTCATAAACTGCCATCACGTAGTGCCATCTGTTATTCAACAACATAAATAATTTCGTTTTGTTTGAAATACAAAAGACGGTTAAATTTGTTCATACAAAAATACTAAAACCGCAATTAAAAAATGGGAGAGTGGGGGTAGGAGGGTTGAAATTTGGGGGTATAGGTGTTTTTTGATGCCAAATTAAAAAAAAAAAACATACAAAAAAAATTGTCAAAAAAATATTTTTTTTCTGGATTGGGACATTCTAATGTAGGTCATTAGAATGTCCCTATCCAGAAAAAGAAGGCGTTATGAAATATACTTTAAAACCTATTCTCATACCTACCAAATGTAAATAACAAGTGTCATAAAAATCGGTCAAGCCGTTTCGGAGGAGTGCGATCACAAACACCGTGTCACGAGATTTTTATTTATAAGATTATAGAGATCAGAAAAAAAAAATGATTAAATTGTTTCACTTCTTTTGAAGTGTCCCATTTTACCCGCTGAAAAAATCTAAAGGCTATTATAAAAATAAATGTAGTCCTTTAACAACTGTATTGTAAATCTCACGTGAAGAGGAGGGGTCCCACTAAATCTCACTTAATCTCACCAAGGGAGGGGGGGGGAGTCTTTTCTCCAAAATTTTTTGATTATTATTATTACGAAATATTGTTATTTTATCTGATAAAGTTACGTTTTCAATTTGTGCTCCCCGTGGAATGTCCCGAAACGGGAAAAATTTTGTGGCTACCAGTCTTTTTTATTGACGAAAATAGCCTATCTCTGAAATTCTCTAGCCACCCCCCCCCCCCCCCAATTTTCTACACATTTGTGAAGTCGAAATTGGAGGGGGGGGGGGGGGTGACACCACGTTATCCGCCCCGGGTGCCACCATTGCTAGCTACGCCACTGGGTCTTGGCACACACTCTTTGCCTCATTCAAATTCATACATCGTCTCATATATGCTCTTCTATTATTCTGACTCTTGACATGGCCCGTCTTAAGTATCTGATTCACTTGATCGTGCCATGTCTTCCTCGGGCGTCCCCGACTTCTGCTACCATTCACATTTGCGTCATTTTTTTTACTACACTACTTTCTTCATTCATTCGCTCTATATGCCCAAACCATCTGAGGGTCACTTTCTTAATCTTACCTACTCGTTAGTGAGTCATTACGCTTACATCAGCCTTGCATTCTTTCCGGATCTTCAGATTTCTCACACGATCATACGTAGTTTTACCGCATATGTGTCTCAGGGATCTCATTTCAACAGCATTCAGTTAGCTTTCATCCTTCCTCTGCTAGTTTCAAGCCTATACCACGAATAACCAACCACCCCATAAAACCACCGCTCAACCACATGCAACGCTTCCCTCATACAGTGAGGCAATTGCCTGTATGAGATTTGTATTAATTTTATGCTTGGACATACCTTCCTGCCGACTCGATCGTATTATTTTTGTAGATCTACAAAGGAAAAGTTTCTGGTTTTTTGCCATAAACTTCTCAGTGAGCATACGTAAAGCGAAAATCTGGGTATCTAGCATGGTCGATCGATATAGTTTTTATCGAAAATGTCGGTAACTTGTCATCTCTCCCGAGCATGACTGCAAGCCGCTAACAATCAAAGTCATGAACTGTCGTTTGTTCGTTAGCAGCCTGCAGTCGTGCTCGGGAGCGATGACAAGTTACCAACATTTTCGATAAAACCCATATCAATCGACCATGCTTGGACCCTGGTCCATGCACCCTTTTCCACTCATAAAGGCACCTTGCACATCCCATATTTTATGCTCTGTTTCGATTCTTACCCTTTCAATTAATATTCTTCCTCACAGCTTGCCGACTGAACTTAGCATGCTAATAGCCCTATGATTACGTGACCCTTTATAATTGTGCAACGGCATGATTACAGCCCTTCTCCAATCTAAAGGCGTGTAACCCTCCTCTAAACACTGGTTAAAAAGTTTGCACAACCATGTGAGAGTAATGTGGCTACCTACTTTAAACCATTCGGCAGCAATATTATCGAAACCAATAGCCTTACCATTTTTCATGCATTTAATCGATATTTTTTTTATTTCCATTACGATTTTGATAACATTCACTCCGTCACCGTTCATACCCGTTTCGCCCCTGGAATCACTATTACCCGGGTTGCTTTCGAAGGCTTCCTGAAAATACTTAATTCATTTCTCTTTTACTTCTTTCTCATCCGTCAACATTTTTCCATCTTTCGATTACACCACTTTCAGACTTCCGTTCTCTGGACCACTCCGGGACCTTTTGACCTCCTTCCTACACACTTTAATGAATAACTTCCAATACAGATACGTTTTAAGATTTTCACGGCCAAAAGCATTTTCATTATTTGTTTTTGAGGTCTTATGCCGTGTTGCGCTACCTCCTTCTTTAGCCAACGTTTCGGACATCGTTTCAGTTGCATCGTTAGACACTACAAAAACAAATGACAAAAAAAAAACTTCCAATACACTTTCTTGGAAGTGTTTCGTCATTTTTATTCCCTCTTTATCTTCCAGGCGTTTCTTTCTTTCTTTCACTACAACACTTACACTTTTCTTGCATCCCTTATGTACTTCTTTCGCTCGATCTGTCTCTCTGCCAGCCGCTATCAGACATAACCATGCTTTCTTCTTCTCTGAGACCAGTGCTTTAATCTTGTCATCCCACCATGCACCCACCATCCCACTTTTCTTCCTACACTGCGTACTTATTCCGCACATCTCTAACAGATTCAGAAAGACTAACCATTATGACATGTGGTACCATATTTCATCAATGCTTCAATCTCGCCTCTGCACGCTTCTCATACTCACTTCTGACATTAGCGTGTCGGAGTTTTTCTACTTTGACTCTGGTTGGAGTTGATACCGTTTTCAATTTAGAGCGCCAGTCGCGAAAGAGATTTACTCTTGACACCACCAGTAAGTGGTCAGTTTCAGCCCCTCTGAAAACTCTTATGTCCTCGGTAACGGCTCTCAACCTAGAGTCAATTACTTGAAAATCGATCAATGATCTTTCATTTCTTCTTTCCCACGTATATTGGTGGATACCTTTGTGATCGAAGAAAGTATTCTATACAAACAGGTACCACTCTAAAAATAATTCAATTATTCTATTCCCATTGTCCTTCGTTTTTTTATCCCCAAACTTACCCAAGACTGAATCAAATCCGTCTCGTCTAACTCCCACCCGCCCATTCAAATCGCCTGCCATTACAATCCTTTCATTCAATTTTAATTTTTTTAATCTCATTACATCGTACACACCAGTCCAAAAATCATCCTTTACTTCGTCGCTTTCAGAATTAACAGGGGCGTAGTAAATAACAAGATGTTTATTTTTGTTTATTACATGGTTATACTGTTAGTAGTTGGCAGATTTGTTAAATTTTCAAACAAAATGTTTATTGTATAACACACACGTTATATCATATATACAGTAAAATAATCAATAAATTATCTAGGAAAGCTATATTTTAGATTTTTAAAAGTCATGTTCACACGTGGTAGAAGTGAAACCTTCAGAAAAGTAAACTTCGAAAGAATGAATGAATGAAACGAATGCAGGAATAGCAAAATTGTAGGGTTTATTTATTATAATATTGTTAGCAAGATAAAAAATTATTTTACATTTTATTCTACGAAGCACCGCACAAAGAGGTCACCTATTAGTCTATATCATTCTCTCGCAAGCTAAATCCTATAGATGTACGTGCCTGTCTCTTTTTAGTGTCGCTATTTTCCGTTTCATCGAGTTGAAAGCTAAAAACTTAATTATTTTGGCTTGCCTGGTCTAGAACGTACAAATGTTGTTTATACTTGAATGGGTTTCAATTTGGGAGGCGGGTATGGGTACCGCCGCCCCGGGAACAATTTATTAGATAATCAACACCTCTGCCGTAGGGCACCCCAAGTGGTTCGTTACGTGCTCGGGTTCATGGGGTTAGGTTGGTCCTAGTCTCACCAGCTGGATGGTAGACCGGATCGGGAAAGAATGTTTGAGGAAGTCTTTTTGACTTCTTCAGTCATACTCTCTCGGAACATCGCCTTACACCGCAGTAGGGGGGATGGATTCACACATCCACCACACCTGGACACACTGACCACCAGATTCCTACCCACCCCTAATTTCCTTTCCTTCCCAGAACTTCCTCTCCTTCCTTTCCTAAAAAACCCTCCACTCAGCATCCCCAAAGATGAAGTAGGCCCTGAGGGGAATTATTTTCCTCAGGGCATCCTGTGTGGGGCTAAAATAAAACTAAAAAAACGAGTGTGCTTTATACCCACGACTGAAGTAAAACTTCTTTAGCTCCTTCTTTAGATCCAGGGGGGGGGGGGGGGGTCATGGGGGTCATGACCCTCCCCTGGGCTGGGTCCAGGACCTAGGTGGACCACTAATTAAAATTGTCGAACATAATGTTTTTATATACTTTTTGTCACAATACAGATTTTATTTAAGTACTTTCAATATTTAATTATTTTAATATAAGGTGAGTTGGGGTAAGACCGTGTGATGGGATGAATTTTTTTGATCATTGGTCCACTTTGGAATTTTTTATTGAAGAATTCATGGTGTTCCCGCAATGTTTTTAATTTTATTATGTTACCTTTAGCTCTTAACTATGTGAGTAAATTTTTATTTATCGAGTTATCCACCAAAATCTGCCAATCAAAACTTCTCGTAAATTATTTTTCAATAAGGGGTAATATCGGAAATTTTTGGGGCAAGACCGGGATTCATTCTAAAATTGCAATTAAGCATGTTAGCCATAAGATTTACTAAAAACGGTAGATTTACTTATGGGGTAAGATCAGCAAAGAGTTCTCAATGTGTTTTGGAAACAAGATATGAAAAAACATATATTTTATAAATGCCTAGTAGAAAATTATAAATAACTCCAACAAAAAAAAATTGTTTGTCTGAATCTGATGGACAGTGGTGGTAAAAACCCATAAAATGTCGATTTACGCGGTTAACATCGTTCTAATTCGTATTATTATCTTTCAAATCTGAATTGGTTAACATTGGAATGTTATAGTTTTACGAATTTTCTTCAAAATATTAATTTAAAGGGACGGTTACGGCGGAAATTGGCTGTAAAATTTCGGTTTACAGGGAAATTTATAGTATTTTTAGAAATTTACATCGAATATTCGAATTTTGAAAGGCCGGCCGTGGCGGTAATTTTATAATAATAAATTTGATTTACGCGGAAATAATCGGTATTTTTACGAACTTAATTCGAATATTTTAATTACAATGACCGACTGCGACGGGATACGGCCGCGAAAATTCGATTTACGCTAAATATATCGTATTTTTACGAATTTACTTCAAATATCTAAATTTGAAGAGTGCGGGTTTTTTGGAAATTATTTTGAATAGGTATTTGAATTTAGTGCGCCAGCCGCGACGGGTTTCGGTCGCGCAATTTCGATTTACGCGAAATACATCGTATTTTTACGGATTTACTTAGAGTATCTGAATTCAAAGAGCCGGCTGCGTCGGAAATAGGCTGTGAAATTTCATTTTATGTGGTAGTATTTCAGATTTTTTTAAGTTTAAAAGGACGGCCGCGACGGTTTTCGGCCGCGAAAATTTGATTATTCGGAAAATAGGTACCATATTTTTTATGAATATACTTCGAATATGGGGCCGACCGCGGCGCTAAAACGGCTGCGAAAATTCGATTTACACGGGAATAAGTCTTATTACCTATTACAAATTAATTCCTAAGAACTTACCCGAATTTAAATTTGGGGCCGAGAAACTCGTTTTTTTTCATAAAATTTCGAATTAGGTACGTACGTGGGAATTCGTTAATTTTATTTTTGATATCCGTGGATTTCGAATTAACGGGGTTCTACTGTATTTATATATATTTGTGTGGTACTTATACTTAATGAGGGGAGGGGGGTTTCGGAAAAAATCACGAAATATCACTAGCAGGGGGGGGGGGGATATATTGAGATATCACATGCATTTATTTTTCGTTGAACGCACGATTTCTAAACCAAATGCCAGTCAAAAACAACCCGCAACCTTAATGTATCTCTGGAAATTTTTATCACGATGCTTAATTTTCCATAATTTAATCAGATTATGCCTGTATTTAAAGATAATTTTCTGAAAATTTCAATATAATTCGCACTAAAAAAATTCACGTGATTTTGGGTAGGGGGGGGGGGGGTTAGTCTAAAACTTCACCAAGAATCACCAGGAGGGGGGGGGGGGGTTAAAAAATTGCTCAAAAACAGCACGTGATTAATGGACGACCCCTTAGAAGTACACATGTAACTTATATATATATATACATTTTTTTATAAAAGCATTTTTTTATCAGGACGAAATAATAATTTAGTCTTCCAAGAGTATCACTCTTTGAAACTGTTTTCCCTTTGACGAGGTCATGTAGAGTAGAAACTGATGTTCCACACTTGTTTGATCTTCTTTATTTATGTCTTCTTTAGCAGATAAAACATCGTCTTGTGCATAACATACAGCTGGCAGTGTTTTTCTGCAGTACTTCCGCGGCATAACAACATTGAAAAAAATTTAAAGCTACACATTTTTTTAAACTTTTAACTATCATTTATATAAACAGTCTAATATGTAATCTATACTCGCGTTTATCGCATACCAAAAATGCGCCTGCACGAACCTCTTAGTTTGGGAATACGTGGCTATTTGTATGGAATCAGCAAAAGGGGTAAGGTCGGAAGGGTCATATTCCGATCTTCCACCGGGAACATGTCAGGGGAGAAGATCGAAAAGACAGCTACAGCCGAAACCGAAGCATCCACCCTTGATATGATAGGAAGAGAGAAAGAAAATGTGCGCGCGCACTGCTCTCTCTTGTGTGATACAGACAATAGGCGTGCACTGTGTCTTATGCCTCGATGACACAAGGCGAGTTACAAGCTACTATCTAAAAGCGGGTAAATCGGCGAGTGAGATTGTCACGATGACACACAAAACTGTCCACTCGCTCAGAAGCGTAGGAAACTGAGGCCGCTACTAGCGCCAGTAACAAGAATAACGACGACTGCATGAACTAATTCTTCAATGTTTGACCGTCGAAATCAGCTGTTTATCGGAAGCCATGTTGGAAACAAAAAAAAACAATCACGAGCAAGGGGAGCAAGCGTGTAGGCGAGTAAAGTTGACGACATTTCAACTTTTTTTCGTAGATTGTCAACAATCTGCTAGTTGCTGCTAGTTAGCAAGTGACACGATGACACTGGGCGAGTTTACTAACAGATAGTGAATTTCCCAGATAGTAGCTTGTAAACTAGCCCTGTGTCATCGATGCTTTCGATATACGAAACGTAACTCGCTATGAGAGAACGAGAAAAAGAAAATGTGTGCTCGCACTTCTCTCTCCGCCCCTACAGTAATATACGAAACGTAACTCTCTCTCTCTTTCTATCTTCACTAACTTATATCTCCCGATCACACTTTTCGTAACGATCTCGTCACGTATTCACCAGCTTACTCTCCAAGTCAAGCGTGCGTAAGAAGTAAAATAACAAACGAAACAAAATAACGTAGATACAGGTTTTTGTTTCTAAATTATTTTTTGATGTGAAATTTCTTTAGCCCCGTCGTGATTTGGAATTCGGATGAAACGGAAATGACGCATTATAGCACCTGCGAAGCATCAAACTGCGCTCATTGACCACTTTGATTATGATGTCATTTTCTAAGGCTCCTATACGTTGAGATATGAAACAGAAATGATGCTAGGTCTGCGCTCATTGGCCGCTTTGATTATGACCACACTTTTCAAGGCTCCCATTGGTTGAGATTGTTATGGTAAAGTTTCGCTAATACCGCGTATAAACTGCACACGATTTTTTTAAATTTACAGTTTAATGTTTCCACAATAAATAAACAATTGTTACAGGTTGTACGGTATAATAAAGGAAAAGAAAAGTAACCATTCCTCACCATAAAGAGACATGACTCTTGTGTGCAGGATTTCTAGCTCTAACACAGTAACTAATCATCACGCCATTTCCCCGCAGGGGTAGGCAAAGAGGACGGATCGCCAAACAACTCGGTCTTGGCGTACACTCTTTGCCTCACTCACATTCATACCTGCATCGTCTCATATATACTCTTCTATTATTCTGACTTTTGACATGGCCAGACTCAAGTATCTGATTCACTTGATCGTGCCATGTCTTAATCGGGCACCCCCGACTTCTTCTTCCATTCACTTTTGCGTCATATATTCACTCGATCATACATAGATTTTCCACACATCCGCCGCAGGGATCTAATTTCAACAGCATTCAGTTCATTTTCGTCCTTCCTCTGCCAGTTCCACGCCTCACTATCATACATCAGGGTAGGTACCAGGACTCCATTGTGGACTGCTATCTTCGCTTCTTTTGACAGTTTTTTTTTTATTATCGCCACCTGCGTGCAGTCCTCCATTAATGGAGTTACCTGCGGCTAGAACTCTTACGAGTTCTAGCTCAAATATAATATAAAATCGTGAAAGTAATTTTTACACGTTAACATCTATTAAAAATCATAGGTTCCATAACGGTTGATCGCGGTGCATAGTTTTGTCGACCCGATAATTATTGTCATTGTGAAATTTGAAAATAATAATTAATATATCTTTGTTCTTAATTTACAATCACTGATAAACTAATAGTTTTATGAACAGTAGACTTGGTGTCCAAAAAACGAGTGTGCTAATGTCTAAATACCACACAATTGAAGTAAAACTTCTGCTCCATCTATATGATAGGAAGAGAGAAAAAAAATCTGCTCTCTCTTACTCCTACAGTCTGATACAGACAATAGGCCTGCACTGTGTAACGTAACTGGCTATGAGTGAAAGAGAGGAAGAAAATGTGTGCTCGCACCTCTCTCTCTTGCCCCTACATTAATATATGAAACGTACTCCCACTCAACTAGCGTTCGCCTCGCTTTTCGTAACGCTCTCGTCACGCATTCGCCAGCTTACTACCCAAGTCTTTATTGTGTATTACTATGTTTTTATTGTTTTCTTATTTTGTTCATCATTAGATTTTTAAGTAAGTACAAATACCTGATTAATTATAAAGTATCCAATTTATTTAAAAAAAAATTAATTTCAAATAAGCAATTTTACAATTTCGTCATTTCATTTGGATAGGGTTCTAACTGATATTTTTTTTTAACCTTTGAATTCCAAAGCATTTCTTTTGCTCATTTCTATACCCAAAATAATTTTCATTATTCATAATTACAAAACCACATATTACAAATTTTAGAATTAACATTATTATCTTTAACTAATTATTTTTCCATAAAAGTTATAAAAAGAGAGATTTGCTTATAAAAAATTTAAGTACTTTAGTTTATCATATTTAAAATGAAAAATATTTAAATATAACGTGGTCCTAGCTTGGAAATGCATTGGGGAAATGTAATTAGAACCTTTTGCAATTAATTATTATTTCTATTCTATTTGCTTGTTTAGTTTTATTCTAAAATGGTAAGTGTACGTCATATTTAAATATTTTCCTTTGAAATATATATTTAAATAAAATACTTTACACGAAATTCAACCTAAAAATCGGAAATTAGTAAATAGATTCTGAGAAATCATCTTTGCAAACTCCTCATATCTCAGAACAAGGTAAAGTGAAGTTAGAACCCTGTTTAAAATGAAGTGACGATTTGTCCAAACAAATTTATTTTTTCTACAAAAGGTACAGAAACATTTTTTCTCTAATAATACGTAAAGCCAAAGAATTGTATTATCGAAACAAACTTATAGCAGCAAACTATGACCCAAAAAGCGTATGGTCAATTTTGAGGGAAAGTACGCATTTACAGAAGAACAAAGATGATACCATAAAAAAATTACTTATTGATGATGAAGAAATCCACTTCCACGACAATCCTACACGTATCCTCAATTACATTAACAAGCACTACACTAATGTAGGAGCTAGCCTAGCTGAAAATATAAAAAAATCACAGCCTCTCCAAGATATTCAGGAACCTCAAAACACTGCCACTAACATCAGCAATGAAAATATTAACAGATACTTCAAATTACAAAACATTACACTAGAAGACACCAATAAAATAATTCAATCACTAAAGAATAACACAACAACGGGACCCGATGGGGTGGACTCCAAAACTATCTTAACAGTTAACCAACAACTACTCAAACCACTCACATTCTTAATTAATCTTAGTATAAAAGAAGGAATTTTTCCTAGCTTACTAAAAAAGGTCTTGTTATTCCAATTTTTAAATCAGGATAAAAAAATGACATGAACAACTACAGACCTATTACGCTTTAATTACGCACTAGATTTAAATGTCCGGGTTTAATTTTCCCCACAGGAAAAACTAAACCCTTTCACACCCTTCCCAAATGATCATCTGGTTAATCCACGTTATGCAATTGCACTATATAAGTATTATAATTACAAAACAATACAAGAACAACATGTCGACCTACCAGAGACCAGATGGGAAAATAATTCACTGACTCCAGATATTTTCATATCAGAGGGTTCGGCTCTGTGGAATTCCTAATTGAACCTATAAATCCTACTGATCCCTCAATATAAATATTTAAAAAATCTTTTGTAATCTTACATGTATTTAAAATTACCGATTTTTGCATTTTTATATATAAATTCTTTGACAAATCTAATACGCCTAAATCTTGATTCAGAGACCTAGGCATAATGCCAGTAGCCGAAATAACAAATGGTAATATTTTTTTAGTCCGAGAATGCCAAATTCTTTTAATATCATATCCTAAATCTGTGTATTTTCTAATTTTTTCAGAAACAGTTTTTTGAATATTACAGGAATTTGGAATAGCTACATCCATGATATAAGTTATTTTTTTTAAATTTTGTCATGTAAAACTATATCAGGTCTATTATGACTAATTGTTCTGTCTGTTAGTATAGTTTTATCATAATATATTTTATAAAATTCATTTTCTAAAAATGAATTTGGTTCATATTCATAATATGGTACTATATTACGGCAGTCAATCAAGTTATGTTTAATTACCAAACTTTGGTGGATTATTTTTAAAACCTGATTGTGCCTAAATGTATACTCGGACGGCGCTAATATAGAGAACATCCCGATATAATATGTTCTATAGTTTCCGGAAAAGCCAAATATTTTCTACATAAATTATCAATTTGATTGATATCTTTGATTATATGCTTCCTATAATTTTTAGTATTAATGACTCTATCTTGAATGGCAAGCATAAATCCTTCTATTTTTGCGCTCAACTCTCCAATACTCAACCATTTGTTTGACGAAAGTTTGTCAACATACGTTTGGTTGAGATATTTGAAGTGTTTTGCATGAATAATTTTATTGGACCAGGAAACTAATAATTCCTGGTCAGTATTTATAAGAATGTTGGCATTCTCGTCATATAAATTTAAAGGTGTAATATTTATATCTGCCTTGCAAATTATTTTGTGAATTTCTGAGCTATTAGCTTTCCTATGGAAAAAATTTCTAAGCATTTCTACCTGATTGTGTTTCAAAGATGTTATTTTGACTACACCTCTACCTCCTAAATTTCTAGCCAAATTAATTCGTTCTATAGCTGAATTTGGATGATGGCAATTAAACTTTGTTAACGTAGTTCTAATTAATCGTTCTAAACTATCTAAATCTGTATTGGACCATTTAATTATGCCAAACGAGCACGTTAATAGAGGTATTGCCCAAGTATTTATTGCTTTTACTAAATTTTTAGCAGATAGATTGCATTTTAAAATTTTTCTGATCCTAGTTTGAAATTTAATCCTAATATCATTTTTAATACTAGTGTGATCTAATCTATTCGATTGCGGGTATCCTAAATATTTATAAACCTCATCCCCTTTCATACTTTTAATTTTGAAATTTCTAAATATACCCTCGTCTCCATCTACAATTTTGCCTTTCTCTATATGGATCGTTTTACATTTATCAAAACCAAAAGTCATTTTAATATCATCTGAAAAAATTTTAACTTCCTTAATCATTTTCTCTAAATTTGATTCAGAATTTGAAAATAATTTTATATCATCCATATATAATAGATGTGAAACTATACTACTCTCTCTTGTATTACCCTTAATTTTTATTCCAAACTTGCTTTTAATTAACATTTTAGACATAGGATTCAATGCTAAGCAAAACCAAAGAGGACTCAATGAGTCTCCTTGAAAAATCCCTATTTTTATTGAAATGCCCGGTACTACTATTTTCTTACCTTTTAAATTTACTAGTAAATCTGTATTCCAAAAGGTCATAATATTTTTCAAAAAGCTAATTATAATTGGGTTAACTTTATATATTTTTAATATTTTGATTATCCACGAGTGCGGGACACTATCAAAAGCTTTTTGATAATCTATATAACAAGTATGTAAATTTCGCTTTTGATTTTGTTTTAAAATTACAGAATCAATAACTAATTGTTCTTTACATCCCATATGTTTTCTGCGACAACCTTTTTGTCGTTCAGATAAAATATTTTTTTCATCCAAATGAGTATATATTAAATCTGTCAAGCAAGAGGTTAAAATTTTGTATATTGTAGGTAGACATGTAATGGGTCTATATTGAGAGGGATTATTAATATTTTCGCTTTTAGGTAACATATAAGTAATGCCCTTAGTTAGAAAATTAGGAAAATTTTGAGGTTGTTTGACAAGTTTTGAAAGATTTTTTGCAAACAGAGGATGTAAAGTAGTTAGACGTTTGTACCAAAAATTATGTATCCAATCGCAACCCGTGGCTTTCCAATTATGAGTATTTTTTATAATTTTGGCTAACAATTCAACCGATATATCAGAAAAACTCATTTGTTCAATGTCTGAACAATTGAGTTCTTCATTTTCTATCCATGGACCTGCCTCATTATGTTTTATATCTTTACTCCAAATGTTTGTCCAAAAATCGCGCATATCTGATTCAAATGACAACGGAATATTATTATTCGAAATAATATTTTGTTTATCATCAAGTTTGGAATAAAATATTTTCTCATTTTTCTGAAATAATCTATTGTTATTTCTTTTATTATACGTATAATTATATCTTTTTAATCTACTAGCTTTTACACCTAATTTTTGTTTTAATAAATCTAATAAATTATTGATTATATTTTCATTATTATTACTACCAATGTTATAACCAAATTTTCTCCCAATTTCATCTACATGTCTCAAAATATTTCTACTTCTATTCCCATTTTTATATTCAATTACTCTAGCTATACTACTTCTTAAAAATACTACATCATTTTCTAATCTAATCTGCCATTCTGGTTTACTATAACTATATGATCTATCATCAGAGGATGTTAATTTAACTTCTAACTTATTACATATAGTGATAGCACTAGCGTACAATATTGTATGAACATCTAAAAAACTAATATCGTCAAATATTATTTTTGGTAAAATTAAATTATTTAATTCAGAAATTAATTTAGATAATTTTTTTAAATAAATAAAATAATAAATACCTTTTCAAAAATTCTGGAAAAAACTATTAAGAAACAGCTTCAACACTATCTTGAATCCAAACAAATACTGTCGATAAACCAACATGGATTCAGGAAAAACAGAAGCACAGAACATGCAATAGCTACTGTAACGGACTTCATTACACATAATCTTGATGCTAAGAAAAAAGTTATTTCAATTTATTTAGACCTATGTAAAGCCTTTGACACAATCTCACACGAAAAACTTTTCAAGAAGTTAAAAAACATTGGTATTAACGGAGTAGAATTCGACTTAATTAAAAGCTCTGACCAAACTCAACAAGTTAAAATTGATAACAAGATAAGTGAACCACTCTTAATTACGTACGGAGTCCCACAGGGGAGTGTACTTGGCCCTTTATTATTCCTCATCTACATAAACGAACTGTGTGACATTGAAATTGATGGTAAAATCGTTACCTTCGCTGACGATACAGTTCTTCTTTGTCAAGCAGCCACATGGAAAGATGTATTCGTAAAAGCCGAAAAAAGTTTGTCAGTTGTTAAAAAATGGCTAAACAGTAATACGCTTACCGTTAATACTATCAAAACAAAATACATCACACATAGTATTAGCCAAAGAGGTCAACCTCCGTCAAACATAGACCTGTTTCTGCATGCCTGTGAACAAACTTCTTCCAATTGTCAATGCGAGCATATAGAAAGGGTCAAACAAACAAAATACCTAGGGCTTATTATTGATACTCACTTACGCTGGACTGACCACATAATTTTCATCACAAATAAACTAAAAGGAGTCATGCACCTAATAAAATCAATTAAAAACATTTTCCCACTAACAATACTCAGATCCATATATTTTGCACTTTGTCAATCGATTGCGACATATGGAATACTGGCTTGGGGAAGTGCTACAAATGTAGCAATTGACCCAATTCAAAAGATACAAAAGGCGATAATTAAACTAATCCTGCAAGTGCCTTTCTACACAGATTCAAACGAAATATTCAAAAAATTAGAAGTCATGTCAATAAAATAACTTTATGCCAAATCTGCTCTGCTACACTTCATCCAAAACAAACTCCATATTCAAATTCAACCCAAAATAATAATAGAAAACAGGTTCTTAACAAATATAACCCTGAACATACCGATAACACACACGACACCCGGACAAAGACATTTTCAGTATTATGCAACCAAACTTTTTAATTATATGCCCATTACTCTGAAACAACTGCTAACTGCAAATACATCTACAAACATTCACAAAAAAAACATATCACAGCCTGGATAAAAAACAAGATATTCACTTTATTCAAAATACTTTTATCCCTAAAAAAAACCTTTTTTGAACCATGGTCAAAGTTAGCCATCTAATCAAAGTTAGGTTAGGTTAGGTTAGGTAATTATAGGTTAGGTTACCTAATTGAAGTTAGCCACCTAATCAAAGTTAGCCACCTATTCAAAGTTAGCCACCTAATTGAAGTTAGCCACCTAATCAAAGGTAGCCACCCAATCAAAGTTAGCCCCCTAATCAAAGTTAGCCACCTAATCAAAGTTAGCCACCTAATTGAAGTTAGCCACCTAATCAAGGTTAGCTCCCTTTTCTGACGGTTTCACTTCTACCGCGTATGAATTGCACACTCTGTTTTTTAGATACGTGCTTGTCTGTTAATGAAGCGGGTTAACAATGAAAGTTCTGAAGAATTAAAAAAAAACATTTTTATAAGATTCTTGTTAAAAGCCGATCCCTATGAAATTATGAAAAGTATCTCCCTTGTCCTTGACATAAACCATTACCACAACGAAGCCTTCTTACTAAAAAAAGCACACCTTCACTCAGAAAATCGTATGTTACAAAATGCACCCTAGAAAACTGTGTCAGTGACATATTGTTTGCTGTTAATGCTTAAACTATTTAAGCTTCTGTTAATGTTTAACCTGTTAACACGAGGCCTAAATTGTCCCAAAACATCATACGCCGTTATAATAAAATGATACCCAAATTGTCCCAGAACGACCGTACATTATTAAAAGTTAGATATCTCTCTTCCTGTCATGCGAACATTTGTGATTTCTTTTATGTTAGAAAGCGAAAGAAATAATGCTTCTCATTGCCTCAGGAATATACGAGCTATGTTGTTCAAATATTTTACAAACCCGATCATCTTATAATAAGATAAACCTTTTTGTACCCCCAACCAAAACAACAAAGTTTAACATTTAATTTTAAAATAAAATTATGTGAATATGATAAAAAGGGAAGTGACAGTTATAATACAGATTTTCTGAGGGTATAAACCAGAGAAAACCGGAAATATGTCGTTTTTAAATAAAATTTAAGACGTATTGACATTGACTCTTTTCCACAAAAAATTACAAATTGATTTCGAAAGATTGTTCTTTTATCTAGTAAACGCATGATTCAAATTTCGAGAAAAATGTTCATTTTTAATATAATAAAGTTATACCATCAGATTTGTTAAATTTTCAAACAAAACTTTGTATTATTCAACACCCATTTCAAATCATATAATCATGCAGTAAAATAAATCAATACATTATCTGGGAAACGCATGTTTCAGAATTTTAATTTTAGTTTAAATAAAATCACTAAAAAAAGATCCGCGCACGTGTTTTGTGACGAAAATACTTCAGTTTGTCTATTTAATTACGGTCTTACAAACTAATATATTTAGGATTTTTTTACTTTCTTATATTGTTTAAACATTATTGAAAAATGATAAATACTTATGATCAAAAAATAATTACAAAAGTACGTAATTTTAATAGTTTTATCATTACGCCTTTCAGAATTTTGGATGTAGGTAAAAATTAAAGCAAATTTTTAATGAAGTAAAATCGATATTGAGTTATAATTTTAAAAAGCTTGTACGGAGAATAGAACTAGAAATAATTACTTTCTAATTGGATAATAACTGTCTCTTTGGAACCGTCCTGTACGATCGTAAGAACATCTTTTGACGAAATGTGGAAGACCCTTAGGAAAAGGAATGTGTATTTAAAATTTAAAGGTTCTTTTATTTTACGTCCTTTTTTGGGGAATCCGTCATTATGTACGAGTATTTTTTAAGCCAATTTACATTTTCAATATCAAAATTTAAATATTTAGAAACCAAATTATTAATCATTTGCACATTTGATTATTTTATCTAGAATTTTTTTTTGTTTTTTCACAGGGATAAAAAATAACCAATATACATGTACATTTAGATTATATGGGAAGAATCGGGAATTTTGCGCGTCAACCTTGACTGGCAAAAGTTAATGGAAATTATTTACTACGAATAATTATTTACTTATTGACAAACTACGTGTAATAGCTCAGCGGCTGTGTACAATAATCTTGTAATATCGCATGAATTCACACTGTGTAAAAGAATCTGTTCAAATAAAATTAAAAACTAAAAAAATATAACGGTAATAGTTTTTTTTTATAATTTTGCTTGTATTAATACGTAGCGTAATAACGTGTAATATTTGGTAATCTAATATAAAACGATACCTATCTATATACATTTTATTCAAACCCACATACCAATCGTAAAATTCAAGAAACACAAATATCAAATGCATAAATAATATCTCCAAAATAATTAAAGCAGAGACCATCGGAGAGAAAGAGGGAGTGAGAGACAGAGAGAGAGAGAGAGAGAGAGAAAACGTAGTTCTTTTCCGGTCCATCCTAACACCCTCCCTCACTCCCTGAAGCGTTACTTAGCAACTACTAACCGCCATCCACCCACCGAGCTACGCAAATAACCTTGAACATATTATGCAACTCGTGTAGCCCATGTAACCCGTGTAGCAAGTGCAACCCATTAAACGCCCCACAAAATGCAACATGCAAAATATATTAAAAATAAGTTTAAAATACTTGAAATTATTTAAAATTCGTCTTTTGATATAATAAACCAACAGTGTAAACTCACCAAGTCTGCAAGTAATGCAAATGTTTTTTTTTTTCAATTTAAATTGATTTCACTTTCCAAGCGTGTTCTTGGTCATCTTTCCAATAGATGGGCAGTACTTCAGACTTAAATGGAGGGAGTCAAATCTAGATAAAGCTTGATAGAGGAGCGAACATTTGTTTAGATAGGAAAACCAAAAATATGTGATCGAAAGATCTCACTTTTAGACAGCAATACACAATCTGAGGAGTCAAGCAGTTTGTTAAAATAGAGAGAAAGAATGGTTCAATTTTCAATTTTTTTTGCTAGCTTAGGGTGGGTTTCTTCATTTACACTCTACTTTAGCTTAGCAGTTTACAGTTCCTTTCGCAGTGCATTTGACATTTACGGCAAAATGGGTTTTTTCACGATGCCAACTGCTTAGGTAAAAGTAAATAGGGATGACAGCATAAAAACTAACCTAATTCCCACATTTTCGTATTGGGAACTGTGTATATATTTTTTTCATGTGGCAACCCACACAATATATGTCAAACATTGTGTGCGACTTGCTTCATCTACGGTTGCGTTGTTGTTTGTTTCACTTTTAACTAACTAACTAATCATCACGCCGTTTCCCCGCAGGGGTAGGCAGAGAGGACGGACCGCTAAACAACTCGGTCTTGGCACACACTCTTTGCCTCAGTCACATTCATACGTCGTCTCATACATTCTCTTCTATTATTCTGACTTTTGAAATGCCCGACTCAAGTATCTGATTCACTTGATCGTGCCATGTCTTTCTCGGGCATCCCCGACTTCATCTACCATTCGCATTCGCGTCGTATATTCTTCTTACACTACTTTCTTCGTTCATTCGCTCTACATGCCCAAACCATCTGAGGGTCCCTTTCTTAATCTTACGCATTATGCTTACATCAGCCTTACATTCTTTGCGGATATCCACATTTCTCACACGATCGTACATTGTTTTACCACATATACGTCTCTGGGATCACGTTTTAAATTGTAATAAAATTATTAGCAATGAGTAATTCTTTCGAATAACATATCATATCATATCTGCAATTAATGTAGTCAAAGGTCGAGCAGTTTCTTTATTAACGAGAAATCTACGTCTTCCATTAGATAGAAATTCCTGCGTTTATTATGTCGTTTTACACGTCGTGTCATATAATTAATTATTAGTTCATCGTCAGAACCTGATGAACGTTTTGCTGCGAACATAATGATAAAATACTAGCAAATACCGTAAAATAGATAGCAAGAAAATCTCTGAACTGTCACCAAAGTGACATTTAGACAACGGCCGCCATTTTGGTTACCTTTCCTTTCGCATTTGCAGCACCATTGTGGGCCTGTAAAATGTAAGGTGAAAGTAAACGGTAAATGTCAAATGAAAAAACCTATTTCTATGCATTTTACCGTTTACTTTTACAATTAGCATTGCATTTAGCATTCTCGGTAAATGAAGAAACCCACCCTTAGGCTTCAGAAAAATACACTTGATTAAACCGAAGGAATTTCTTTTCATCTAAATTCAAATCTGTTTCCATTATTTCAAAATAAACGAATAATTTTGAACTATGTGTGAAATTTTCATGAACAGTGTTTCTCGACATGTAAAAAAACTTTATGTAGGAAGCGCGAAGCGTCACTATACTGTACTCAGATTTTAGTCGATGTTAACTGTCAAACGTCAATGCCGATTTCGTATGGCGGCGAAAATAGTAGCGGTAGTCGACTAATCAGCGACTCTATCGACAAAACCTTAATCTTTTTAATATTGAAATTCTGAATCTCCGTCTGGTTGCTCGACATGTCTAAACCATTCCCAAACCATGTCCAGAAATCAATTAGGCGACATTTCGGATATTAGTGAAAATTTGTAAATTACATTTGTAAAATAATTATTTGTATCATTTGTGGATTTGACGGGTTAAAACTACGCATCAAAACCCAAATGAAGGGGCACCCACTCCCACCAGTTGCAGCGGGTGGATTTGGAGGGCTGCTGCAGCGGGTGGCCAGGGGGTGGGGGATCGTGTGGTGAGCGAGTGCACGAGGCACCAGCCACCCCCGCGAAACCACGGAGGTACATAAACCCGGATGCAGTGCTTCCCCAGTCAGTTGCCAATAGATCTGCACCGGTGCATCGCTCAAGTGGATTAAAATTAAAAACTCATAAAATCGCAATAAGATTCTGAATCACTTAAAAGTGTACTATATATATATATTTTTAAATATATCAAGATGATTTGGGATATTTTAGACGAGTTGGAAGATTTTAACGATGCGGTCACCATCATTGTTGTAACGACCATGGTTGTGTCAATTATTTTTTACAATATTTTCATAGTGACATACCTAGTCATTAGTTGTTTTATCTAAAATCGTTGACTGTAGAAGTGTCGTGATTGTCATCACAAAGTAAAATAAAGTACATAATTAAATCCACATTATAATGGACTGATTTAGTGTTTTCCGTGATATCTCGTTACATTTCTTTACTTACATGGAGTTTCGATAGTTACAATAAATTGTAAACTAACCATTAACTCTCCAGACTAGATGATCATTGCAAAGCTTCTCAAACTTCTTTCGAATAAGTTTTAAATAAAGTTTCTGATTTACTGCTTTAATTCATAAACAAGTGAAAAATCAGCATCAAGATGCTATTGTTATTAGTCATCTTCATAAGAATCCTCGTATTCTTCACACATCAGTTATATTCAGTAAATGTGCTGGTGAGGCTCAACGGAAATCCAGCCCCGATTTTTTACTACTTTCAATTTGCGCACGGATCCGAGGAGATGTCTGACGAAGGTAAGATGTTTTTATTCAACCGTTTCTCGGCAGGGATAGGCGGAGAATGGAGGATGGACCGCCACCAAACAACTCGGCTGTGGCACACACGTCGGGACAGCACCTTGGTCATCAAGGGTTGAGTTAGACGAAAAGATTATACCTAGAATGTTTGCTTTTTCGGTGGCGGTGTTTGCTAGTGAGCCGTCAGGTCTTGTGAGAGGTGGCAGACTGGAGCCCGCAAGCGACCAGAATTGCCTGCTGCCATGCGGGCATGCATCCAGCTTTCTGCTGATCTGTTGGTCGTGTTCGAATTTTGACCTATTTATGATTCTCTTGGTTTCCTTTGCTATTTTGTTGTAAGCTGATCTGTCTTCGGATGTTCTAGATGTGTTGTAGGCTCGGTAAGCCGAGTTTTTTCGTCGCACTGCTTCAGTGCATTGTCGACTGAACCACGGCTTTGAGCCTACACCAGTGTCCTTAACAGTAGATTTGATGAAGCCATCCATCGCGGATGTGATGACTTCACCAATTTCCCGGGCACATCTTCGCATTAGTGGAATAAAACTAGACTTACTGAAAAGCTTCAGTTGTTTTGAACCCAACAGGTTAAAATTAAAAAGAGATGCGAGCCACTTTTAACTCGATACGGAGTGCCGAAGGAAAGTGAACTTGTTTCCATAATGTTCTTTTTTTACATAAACGACCTATGTGACATTGAAATTGATGATCAAATCGTAGCCGTCGCTGACATGCGGTACTACTCTGCCAAGCAGAAATATGAAATAAGCTATATACAAAGGCCGGAAAAAATTTATCGGTCGTAAAAATAGCTTAACAACAATATTCTTACACTAGACACAATCAAAACCAAATATATTACACACAGCATCAAACAAAGGGGTCAACCTTCGCCACAAATAGACCTTATCCTTCACGACTGCGGACAAATTTCATCCACATGACGATACGAGATACCTAAATACCTGGTCAAACTAAATACCTGGGTCAAATTTTACACCAACTTACGCTGGACTGACCACATAACTTTTATTCGCGCTTTGTCGCAGGCCTTCAATAGCGCAGTGTGCAAGGTGTCTGAGAAGTCTCAGCGGCCAGAGAGACAAAAATCAAGCGAACGAAGGTTCGAATCCTACGAAATGCAAAAAAAAACAGTTTTTTGTTGTTGTATAATCAATATCCAGTCTTCAAACCACTTTAAAACAGGCAAAAGAAAAGAAAACGGTATCTAGCGACTTTCTAGTTTCACTTCTACCGCGTGTGAATTACACTCTTTAGGCCGATGTAGGCGTAAGAAAATAATTTCAGAAGGGGTAGATTTGGTTGGTTGGGCAAAGTATTTTAGGCACTGGTAGATGGCTAGGGGATGTTCCAGGAAATCACAGATCGAACAGGTAAACAACGTACCTGACGCGGATCATGATAGCTTCGGACTAATAGAATATTTTCTAGACCAGAACCATATTGAATGTCATACGAATTGATACAAATATGTGGCGTTCCATTATTTGTGCCCATTTCGCCCGGAAACTTCATTACCTTGTCATTTAGTTTAAATTAATCTGGTGTGTTCAGTGCATAAACGAACCACGTGAATATTAATTTCCTAACTAACTCAACTGTGTATGACTCAGTTTGAAGTTTCGTGGGTTAGTTACGTCACTTTTTGTTTTGACAACCTCATTTAAATCTAAACAAAATATAATAATTGTTATCATGACTCCCTGAAAATAATTTTCCTCAAGGCCTATGTAATCTTTAGTGATACTGTGTCGAGGCTCTGTTTAAGGAAAGGAATGAGAGGAAGTTCTGGGAAGGAAAAAAAAATTGAGGAATGGATAGAAGTTTGGGGTTCAATGTGTCTAAATAGACAAACCTCGCCCCTCGCCAATATTTACTTATATTTCAAACACGAAAACATTTACAATGTGACCTTAGAACGGGGTACCTACCTACCCCAATAAGGACACATTTTTCTCTAAAAATTGTAAAAAAAATAATAATAATAAAAAATAAAAAAATTATAAAAAAATAATAAAAAAATAGAAATTATTTAAAGTTTATTGCAAATGGAAGTTTGGATTAACTTTTCGACCGTCATTAGTACCTGCCCATTTATGAGCGCTTTCTTTCTATTTCGTGAGTTTTTGATTAAGCCTATGCTCGTCCTGTTTATTGTCGACCATGTGGCATTTCATCTGTCTGTAAGTGTGTTTATACGTTCCGTTTCTTTCTTTGAGAATATTGCTAATCTTAAATTCAAGGTGGGTAACTATCAAGTGTCCTGGGCTAAAGAAAGTTTTAAAAAAGAATTTTCATTGAGATAGCGATGTTTCTTTGGACAAATTGTTTTATTCCTTGATTGAAAGAAAATTGTATATATTCCATACGCGGTAGTAGTGAAACCTTCAGAAAACTAAAGTGGACAAGAGTGAACAAGACCTGGGAGGGGTGAGGGGAACTTGGGAGGGGAACTCGGGAAGGGAGTTTGCGGGACTGGGGAAGCAGGCGAGGGGAGTGGGGAGAGGGAAGATGGAGAAGGCGAAGTGGGAACGTGAGAGGGAAAGGGGTGCGGGAGAGGAAAGGGAGACGGAAGGGGAACGGGACGAATGGGAAAGGACACGCAGGCAGAATTAATTTCTTTATTAAGGGGTATAGCAACGCATGCCAGTAACTCGCTATAATAAAACAAATGGAGTGACCGACAGATGTGATTTTTTAAACGGAGGACTGGTACAGGCTACTTTTTATCCAGGAAAAAACATTTCATTCCCGTGGGAAAATTCTTTTTACAGTAATTTCCCCCTAACACCATGCGAGCGAAGCCACGAAACACCGCACAAAGAGGAGACCGACTATTCTATATCATTCTCTCGCAGGCTAAATCCTGTAGACGTTTTTTTTTCAAATCAAAACGGTGCTCAAGAAGTTTTCACTTCAAAAAACTTTTAACTTAAAATAAATGATTTATAAAGTTGGTACGTATTTATGTAACCTACATAAAAGTATTATGATTTCAGGGGAAATTTTTGGTTTTGATTTATGAGAAAATAAGAGATAAAATTTTTAGAAAGCTAGGTCTACTGTTCACAGAACTATCCACTTTGTAGTTACAGATAATAAAGCAGATTCAACCGAACAATCCCATTGTTAAAAAATCCTAAGACCGGATAAGTCAATTCTTATTTACAATAAATAAGTTGAAGAAAGAATGATAACTATTTGTTTTCTAGCAATATCGGTAGTTACTATTCCGTCCACAGAGGTATTGTATGTAAGGTCGGGTCTCCCACTCCCAATGAGCGCAGCTTCTTCGTTCCGCCGCCGAAAGCTCAAGACGCGCGCCGAACAAATCTGTCAGAGATGACGGGGGTGGGGGGGACTGAAATCCACGAAACACTTTTGACTTATTTCAGTTGGCTACAAATGTTTTCAGCTCAGTCCCTCAGTCTCAGTTCATCAGTTGTGCTTTCTCATGAGTTTGTGTCGGTCGCGGACTAAATACTGTAATACATTTCTCTGTTTTGCGTGTTCCGAGAAACGCGTAAACTGTTTTTACGTTTTATTATGACTGGTATTCGCTTTTTTCTAGGCACATGTAATAATCGCATATTTAAACAAGTCACTTGTTAGAGTTTTAAAGCGTCTCATTATTAATGCGAACAAATAATACCTAATTATTGTCATTTGAATTAAATACTATTAATATTTATTATTTGGAGAAAGTTGAATTCTTCTATTGCATGTATTTATGGTGATTGATTCAACGGACAATAATTTAAATAAAGAACAAAATGTGACACTCTAAACTTATTTTGAGAACTGATTCGCAATCAACATGAGTTGAAGTCTAAGCAAACATATATTTGGCTATGTGAATCAATACTAAACGTCTAGTTTGATTTAAAAATACTGCATCATTTGGAATCATGTGGTCGTGAAGAGTTTTGTTATTGATGTGGACGTTATAAAATGTTAACACTTTGCAATGTCAAAATCCAACCGAGCGGAGAGCAGCTGCGGTAGGAAGGCTGACAACACTCTGCTGCAGCTGCCCAATGACGTGATAGGTATCGCCAAGAATCGCCTGTCATCAATCAGTTCAAAGTTCAGGGCCCCGGCAGAAATACCTCAAAAAGCCCCAGACAACCTTAAACAAAGGAGCAGAGTTTCTACTCTTAGCTACTTCAGGAAACCGAAGTCAAAGTCAAAGAGCGAGGGACCTGAATCTCCCAACATCAATGGAGAATACAAAGACACGTCCCATAATGGCTCGAAGCCTAAGTTTAAAAGACAAATATCTATCGATATCGCGCCTTCTAGACCGGTGTCGATGATATCCTCGTCACACAGACGAAACTCCATAGAGCATGTGGAAAGTCCGAACAGCTTCCCGGGAACGTCTACACAGAGGTTCGGATTCTTTAACCACCATCATGATACTTCGAGTAAAGCCCACGTGGAAGAGGGAAGAAAACCCGCCATCGAAAGTATATGCCTCTTTCCTCGGCTTGTATTTCCAGTCCATAGTAGCGCGATTACTAATTCTTCAATGAGCGCAAACTTAAACTCCGATTCGCTGGAGAGGCCGAGGAAGAAACTGTCGTTCAGGGAGCCAGAAATAGTAGAGACGAAGAAATCCCCGGCGGTTTCGTTGAGGAAGGCGAAGCTCGACATGTTCGCCGCTCTGAGTGACGTCTCCGAGGACAAAAGTGATGGAGTGGCGTCCATTCAGTCTCTGCCAGTTTCTGGGGACGACGAGTTGGAGGTTTGTGCCGCTTCTTCATTTTCACTTAGGTATTGCCAAACCAGAGTTTCATGGAATCTCGCTTACTTGTATGTTGTATTTTTTACTCATAGTTATAGTTTTGATAGTTGATGTGTAAACGGAACTCGATACGATTATGGAAAATAGAATACCCGACGGAAAGATCACCACACAATTCTGTGCTGGGGCAAATTACTTTCTTCATTCTCATTCATAGATCGTCTTCCGTTATTCTGACTTTTGATATAACCCAACTTACGCATTTAATACACTTATCGTGTTGTTCCTTCCTTGGGGGACCCCGAATTCTTCGACCATTCGCATCGTATATCAACACTTAACATTCTCAACTTAATTCTTCCATCTTGACAAACATACTATAATAAACAACAATAGTACCTACTGATGTGATTTGAGATTTTCACGGCCAATGTTACGTGATGTGACATCTACCCTGCTGTCGAAAACGTTGGCTATAAAAGGAGGTAGAGCATAATAAACGAAAAATTAGTCAAAATAAAATTTAAAAAAGTTAAATTCTCTTCTACGCGAGTTACTAAAAAATATGTTTATATTTTTTTTATTCTTAAAATGACATAGAAAATATGTAAAGTAGTAACCCCAAAACCTTCCGAATGGTGCCACGTAGGTTTATACATAATTTTAGAGTTAGTTTCTGCAATATATAAATGACTCAACGCAACTTTTGTCAGTTCTAAACGTCATTTCTACCATCAAAAAAATTAAACGTTCTGAGCTTATAATTTGCACCATATTTTACAATTGATAATTAAAAACCTAATAAATAACTGAATCCGTGATGACTTAATTTACATTTGACTTTTTTCTTTCTTCCAAGCGAACATGTGTTATGTAGGTTTATTTAGAATTAAAATCAGCAAAAATCTTCATTACGGGCTAAGCCTGGTGTAAATAGAGGTAAAATAAATTTAGGAAAAAACACAATTCACGATTATTTTTGTATATAATTATAAGTGCAAGTGGAATTTTTTCACAGTTTAATGATAAACTCCCCGTTAAACTCCGATAAATACGTTTTCATCGATCAAAATTCCGGATGGAAAAAATCATTATTTGTTGACAAGCCAACATGTTCAAATCAAATTTATTTCAGACCCGTCTGCGGGTTTTTTTGTTCAGTACACATTTTGATTTTTTATGACGTGAGAGCTGAAACATGACCGGCGGAGGTAGTGAAAATCTGCTCAACATATATCTTCGGGAATTTTCCGAAAAGTCTCGACCCAAACAACAAAATATTCAAAAGAATATGAGGAAAGCAATGCTCCATTTATATTTTGTGACAACTATACTATGTTATCTTATGTACAACAATATTGTTTGATTAAACATGTATAGGTAGGTATTCATTAAATCGTGTGTCTGGTAAAACCCTGTACATAGGGTCATAGGATCCTGCGAAAAAAGGAAGGCTGATGTAAGCGTAATGAGTAAGATTAAAAAAAGACACTTTGATAGTTGGGCATGGGGTTGGGCATAGGTTGAATGAAGGAAGGAACGTTAGGAGAATATATGAGGCGAACCTGAATGGTGAAGAAGAAGTTGGAAATGCTTAACGGCACGAAAACATAAATAATGATAAAAGGTAAAAGGTAACCCTCTCCATACAATCGCATCAGACCTGTCACACCTAAGCAGTTTATGCGCTCAAAGTTCACAGTTATAGACCGTCATCTGTCGTAACCGCTGCCGAGGCGATATGCGAAAAGTTATGCGACCCCCTCTCTGCCGTTATTAGGAGAGGGGGTCATTTTAATTACAGAACTGCCTAAACGGGCGGATGACAGCTAATCAAGTTGACAGATTCAATACAAAGAAATGTAATTTCGTGGCAGCTCTCTAATTCATTTGAACCCCCTCTCCTACCTTAGGAAGACATATTTTATAGCGTCGTGTGATGGTACAACACACAAGCGTTAGCGGTTCAACAGATATCCGGTCGCGTTTTTATCTTTGCGTGTGGCACCTTCATAAACCAAATATTCATCTGTCAAGTGTCATAATAACAGAAGGTTAGGTACCAATGTTGATTACATTAGCTTCGCACGGGGGCCCTGATGAAACAAAATCCTTTAGGGCCCATGTCATCTTTGGGGTTGCTGTGGGAATGGTATTTTTAGGGAAAGGAAGAAGAGGAAGTTCTGGGAAGGAAAAGGTATGGGGCGTGGGTAGGATGCTGGGGAGTGTCCAGGAGTGACGAACGTATGAATCTATTTCTCCGAGCATTGGGTCGAAAGAGAGATTCCAACTGGAGAGGTGAAAAGGTTTCCCTCACGGAATAGGTGAGCATACGCATCCGCCGCCAAGACCTGTACAGAACTTAACTCGTGAACCCGGGCACCCCTGCTTAGTCACCAAACGTGGCGAACCACTTGGCGTTGGTTATCCAATAAATGGTTCATCGGACGGCGGTACCACATCCGCCTCCCAAATTGCGTATGACGAAGAATGAAAGTGAACGAAGCAAGGAGTATGAGCCAACCAGTGTTGTTTGGCGCTCCTTCCTCTCTGCCTAACGGCGTTAAGGATCTAGCCTGCGAGAGAATGAATAATCAGTCTCCTCTTTGTGTGGTATTTGTAGCCTCCCCACTCCTGTCTACTATAGTTTTCTGAATGTTTCCCTTCTACCGCGTGTGAACTGAAAAACGCTTCAGATTTTAAGTCCGGGATCGTTACCGCAGGAAAAACTTAACCCTTTCACGCACTTTTCCACAAATTATCACCTAGTCAATCCAATACGCACATGCACTATGTAAGTATAATAAATACAAAATAATACAAGAACAACATGTCAAAGAGACCAAATGGGAAAATAATTCACCGACTCCAGATATTTTCATATCAGAGGGTTCGGCTCGGTGGAACTCCTAATTGGACCTATAAATCCTACTGATCCCTCGATATAAATATTTCACTTTCACTTATTATTCACCAGGAGATTATTATTATTTTATCAAATGAAAACTTCTTTAGCGCCTTTGTGGTTTGAAACTAGAAGAAACGAAAAATAGCTACACTAAAAAGAGACAAACACATGCCATCTATAGGATTCAGCCTGTGAGAGAATGAGGTAGTATAGAAGGTGGGAGGTAATATGGAAGGGTGTCAAGGAAGTGAAACACTTCAAAAACTCAGCGAATCTTTCTGGTAAATGTTCGATTAGTGACGTATTCAGTTCAATAACCAAGTAATTACAAAACAATAGATCCTTTCTCAGGATAGGTACGCAGAAAGGATGAATTTTTACTTTGATTTTTTGAAGTTAAAACTTCTTTATCACTGTTGGAATTTGAAAATTGATGAAATGAAAAATAGCGAAACAAAAAGAAATAAACACGTACATCTAAAGGATTTAATTTGCGAGAGAATGAGGTAGAATAATCGGTCTCCTCTTTGTGCGGTGCTTCGAGGTCTACCCACTCTTGTCTACTCTAGTTTTCTGAAAGTTTCATTTCTACCGCATGTAAATTGCACACGATTTCCACAAATTAGGCTCTGAGGAAAATAATTCCGCTCAGGGTCCATGTAATCTTTGGGGATGCTTTGAGGATATTTTAAGGAAAGTATGGAGAGAAAGTTCTGGGAAGGAAAAATATATGAGGGGTAGGAATCTCGGGGTAGGACGTGTGAACCCATCCCTCCCATTGCGGTGCAAGGTGATGTTCCGAGAGAGCTGGAGAGGTCAGCTCAACCAGTCTCTCCCGATACGGCCTTCCACGCAGCTGATAGGCAAATCCAAAATCCACTCCCAAAACCCGGACCAATCTTACCCCGTGAACCACCAAACGTAGCGAACCATATTATACTAAGACATTAATGATACAATCAAGAGATTTTTGTCATGGAAAATCTCTTAATTAGGTACTTATTTTCTGTCCAATATACGGTCGCGTACAAGCGCGAAAAACACTGTAAGCAGGTGAACATTGTATATCAAACCGCTAGCACGCTCCCTTGTTGACAATCTCATAATAATTCTGCTAGAAAACGATGGCAGAATTCCCCAACTGCAAATAATGTTCAAACGGGACATTATTGCCGTACACATATACAAATTTATGCTATATAGTATTTATACAAATACTCCTTACCATATTTCTCACCGTTTCCGTGGTCCATTGCCAACACAGTATTTACGACATAAACATATTTCGAGGAAATACACTTTTTCATTTACTCGACAATTCATCTTAAATTAATGAGTCCCCCAAATAATGAACGTACCGCAACAACTCTTGCCTTTATTTCTGGTAGAGTGCAACAAATTCAATGCAATAACGCTCTAACGGTTTTCTAGTAAAACCGTGCGCATAGGCAGGTGCTGTATTTTAATATTGCTAGAAAATGTGCTGACAATAAACGTTAACAGTTTTAAAGTGGGAACAAAACCGTACCTTGAAAATGTGTAGTATAATAACGTTTTGATAACTCCACTCTCAAATTATAAATTAACACTCAGGTTTTCAATTTTTAACACTTAATAGTAGGTATTAATAAATAAGGTACCTTCTCTGATTTATCCGAAAAAGAAGAAGTTTGTTCCATATCTATATACAGGGTGTTAAGGGACGTACTTGATTTACTTTAACCAGTGTTTGGAGTAAAAAATGTAAATGAAATTTTGGTCTCCGGTGACTTTTTTTTCCAAATTTTTTTCTTCAAAATCAAACAAAATTCTTCTGCATGTCGTCACTGGTCACTTAGCCGACTAACCGACCAACCCCTAACCCCATCTCCAACTGTCCGACATCTACCATTTTTTAATGTTTTTGTAGAAAAAATAAATAAAAAATACACCAAAAATGTCACCGGAGACCAACATTTTATTTTTACTCCAAATAATATTAGGAATCACTGGTTAAAGTAAGTCAAGTACGTCCCTTAACACCCTGTATATATAAAAATTAATGTATGTTTGCTTGCTGGCTTGCTTTCTTGCTTGTATGTATGTATGTTGTTTATGTTTTGCTATGTTAATCATAGGAAATGTTTGAAACTTTCAAAATACTTTCTTTCTACCCTCGCGAAGGTTTCTGGATTATTACCACATTATAATAATTATTTATATAACATTACCACATGACAACCACATGACAATACATCTTAAAAGTTTTTTTATTTATTAGAAAAACTCTTACGAAACTGTCAAAAGTGTCGCAATTTGAGAATGACATTTTGCAAACCATCAATAAAAATTCAATTTTTGGATAACACTTTAAATTAATGAATTTACTAGAAGTACTCAACTGTGATACTAATCAAAATCGAATACTTTGAATCTATTCAAGCATTCTAGGTGTAATAGGTAGGTATTTTAAATTTGATTGATTGTTCTTGTGTAGGTGCGTATTTTTTAAGTAAAACTTCTTTACGCACGCTTGACTTGGGGAGTAAGCTGGTGAATGCGTGACGAGAACGTTACGAAAAGTGTGATCGGACGAGGCGAACGGAAGGTAAGAGGGAGATATTAGTTAGTGAAGTTTTACTTCAGTCGTGTGTGTGGTCTAAAGCATTTTAATACGAAATCTCCTTTTTTCTAATTTTCGAACTTATTCGCATTAGGTATTTCAATTTTATTTTACCTGTTAAACTCTCCAGAGCTGTTATTGAGGTAGTCTCGTTTCTTTAAACAAATTATACTCGTGTAATTCCTTATTAGAATTAAATAAATGTTACATACGCACTGACACATGTTTCGATTTTAGAGAAAATTTTTGTTTTGTTTTATTAAATTAGAGAATTTTAGAAACATAATTTTTTAAAGAAAAAAAAACAGGTGCCGTGAAGAAGATAAAAAATCTTTTCATTTCATACGTACGATTACAAGCCCCCGCATTTCTTCTACCTTACCGTTTTTTTTACATATTTCTCATAAACTCTAAGTTTTTCAGTTTCTAAAAAAAATATTTAATTTGAATTTGCCTTGCCGAAATGGTAATTGTATAAAATTCTCTCCATACAAAAAAACGAGTGTGCTTTAGACCACACGACTGAAGTAAAACTTCACTATATACTTCCCTCTCAACTTCCGTTCACCTCGCCCGACCGTTCGCCTCGCCCGATCACACTTTTCCTTGGCTCCCCGTACTTGAAAGTATAACCCCGCCAAATATCAGGCGAGAGATCGCAACACTGAGGGAATACAAGAAGGCGCTGCAAAAAAGCGAAATACCCTTGCACGATGATGTCGTTTCTCACCCGGCATGCCGTTTAAAGTCTCGAAAACCCTTCTGGACGGAAGGAGAAAGACTCCTTCGAACACCTCTCACCCCAGAAGATAGGTGGAAGCTTGAGTGGCAATCAGCCAACGTCAAAAACGCACATCTCGTGCAAGACCCCACTGAGAGACAGCCTGGGTTCTCATTGCCTCGCAAACTCTGGACTGCCATCAATAGGATAAGATGCTCCCATAGCCGTTGTGCTCACATGATGCATAGATGGGGCCTTAAAGAGTCGGCGACGTGTGAATGCGGTGCGGTGCAGACCACCGAACATGGGGTCAACGAATGCCCGCTCCATTCATTCCCCGGCGGGATTGATGAGGTCCACAGGGCAACGCCTGAGGCCCTAGACTGGCTCGCAGACCTAGATGTCCCCCTCTGACCCCCCACCATACGAAAGAAGAAGAACTTTTCATGACTCTCTCGTCATGCACTCACCAGCTTACTCCCCAAGTCAAGCGTGCGTAAAGAAGTTTTACTTCAAAAACGCAAAATATGCTCCGAAAATTATCATGAACAAGTTTTTTTTATTATTTCACTGGTCATAAAAATCACAATGTTTCTTAAAATGCTCTTTGAAATTTCCCACAAGATTTTTGCTCTATTTTCAACGAGTCGCTTTCGCTTAATTAATATCGTTTTTTTAATATTAGCGCGCTCCCTCTAACATTCGTATTTACACATCTTCCATTCTTCTTCTTTTTGAGCGCTTACTATTATCAAATATTTATTCTATCAGCTCGTGCTTACCCTTACATTTTACTTATAATGTGCAACAGATGATAAATAACAGTTCACGTGGACGTTTGTTCGTTCGCCGCCGTGGTCGCGTTGGTTTTATCAACCCCTACGAACCTACAACGATCACGATCATGTTCGCGCGAACAGTGGTGATCTGCGGAAGTTAACTAATATCCGACTTTGTTGACACAAAAATCACAGTGTGCAATTCAAATGCAGTAGAAGTGAAACTTGAAAACTAAAGCAGATGGATCCTATAGATGGATACAGCGTCTTAAACGACTCGGTCATTGGGATCTGTACATATCTTAATTGATTGCGTTGATAAAAATATATACATATTTATAATTTTTCTTTTTTCATTGCTTCGTTAAATACGTAATTTGAGGATTTGTCGACCACCCTGCTGGCCACATGCCCGTGATGTGGAGACGATATAAATTTGTAAATTTGGGAGGCGGATATGGGTGCCCCCGCCCCGGGATCTATTTATTGGATAACCAACAACCCTGCCATAGGTCACCTCAAGTGGTTTGCTACTTTTGGTGATTTAGCAGGGTTGCCCGGGCTCATGGGGTGAGGTTTATCTAGGCCTTGGTGGCAAATGCGAGAGAGGTGACGGTGACGGACATATGAATCCATCAATCCCACTACGGTGGAAAGTGATGGGTTTGAGAGAGTTCGGTACGAGATATTTAGGTTAGGTCTCCCTCAACCAGTCTCTCCCGATCCGGTCCGCCACGCAGCAGTTGTTTGCTTACCTACTGCGTGGCGGGCTGGATCGCGAGAGACTGGTTGAGGGGGACCTAACCTAAATATTTCCAACGGAACTCTCTCAACCCAACACTTTCCACCGCAGTGAGAGGTATGGATTCATACGTCCGTCACCGTCACCTCTCTTACCTTTTTCCTTCCGAGAACTTCCAATCCTTAATTTCCCAAAAAAGACCCTCTAAACAGCATTCCCAAAGATGACATAGGCCCCAAAAAGATTTTTTTCTCGGTGCCTCCTGTGTGGAGTTAATGCAAAACAAATGCCTGATGAGTAGTAAGTTATTAGTTATTAAAAAAAATATTCCAATAAAATTAATTAAACCGTTTTTAAAGCAACTGATACTAAGATATCGGACATTGTCTCCCGCGCCAACAAAATGCTCGGATTTGTTCTTCGTAATGCGAGATCATTTACTAATGGAATTGCAATACGAAGAACATATGAAGCACTTGTCCGCAGCATCCTGGAATATAGCTCCATTATTTGGGTACCCTCTGAACAAAACCATATCCTAGAAATAGAAAAAGTACAAAAAAGGTTTATGCGTTACCTGTATATGAGGGAATATACATACTACCCATTCCTGTATCCATCGTTGTTCTTAACAAGAATGCTCGATCTTAATAAAACATTTACATAACACACAAAGGGAAACATTTTTTTTAAGCTGATCTCCGGTACTGTACTGAATCCACCTATGTTGAAGGATATTAACCTATATGTCCCTAACGCGTATACTCGTGGGAGATCCCACACACTTTTTTATGCTCCGAAGGCGAGAACTTCTTCCTTTCAGAATGCCCCATTAAATAGAGCAATTCAACTGCTTAACGATTCTGCATTGAGCATTGACATCTTCAATGTTACCTACAGAGAGTTCCGTAACTATCTTTTGACATACGTCACAACACAGTGAAACTGCCCCCTTGGCCTTTTTTCTCTTATATTTTGTAATCTTCCCCCTAATAATTTGGTGGATAACTGTTTTATGGAGAACCTGAAAAAAAAAAAAAAAACAGGAGGTATTATGTAATTTATGTATTGTGAGATCGATATTACTTCCTAGCAAAGCAAATGCCTATTTAAGGTACAAAGTGCGTAATATAATGTGTTTTTGTTGCAGAGTCAAGCAATGAGGATAGTGAGGACGGTGGGGCAGGCTTTCGAGGTATGCCATAAGCTGTCTCCGGACGCGCACGCCGAGGCTGCATCCAGCTCGGCCGCCTGCGACATCAGCGAGCAGGCAGCGCTGTCTATCTCGGACAAGATCAGCGAAATTAGTGACCGGCCGCCACTCAAAAAAGGTCAGTGCCTCTAGATGCGATTTGCAATTTATTGTGGCAGTCCTTCGCTGTACACATGCCCTCATAACCTTTCTCTGTGAAGTGCTTTGTTTAATAGAAGAAGGGAAAGGTTGTGATGGGCACATGCGATTTGCAATTTTGACAGTCCTGCCGCTGAGAGAACTGTGGAGATATCCCCTTTGGGCCAGGCACGTTGTTAATTGCTAAAATGGAAAATTAATGACAGAGCTTTCAGTAGTATGGATATCTGTTTCTTGTAAATTACACAATTCATTTATGATTCGCTGCGACCTCTCTTTCTGTAACGTGCGTCGTCAATGGAAAGAATTCACCAGTGTGCCTATTTCTTGTAACATACAGAAAATTATATAATTAATGTCACTTAGATCCATTGAGAAACAGGGAGATATTGCAACGGATCTATCAAATATTTGCCTATATTATGAACTCTTTTTTTGACCTTGCATAACTTTCTATTATAAATTTGATCCTAAAAATTAAAATTTTGTCTCTTATAACGAATATATTTACATATTTCTTGCCCCTAGAAACATCGCCTCTGGCTGCGAAATGTTTCGCCTTCCCTGCGAATTATTTTTTCCCTGCAACAGTTGCGATTTTGCTTGCGATACCTGTTTTCTAAGAATGTAATATATTAATAGCCATCTCAATATTTTTACATGATCGTATATTTAATGAAATATATCAATGCAGTCCATTTTGCGTACGAAAGAAATAAAATCCTCGTTAGAATGTATTTGTAGAGAGCGGTTTACAATTTTCTAACAATGGGATGCAACGTGTCTTCCAATTCAGCTATTACCCAATCTGTTATAGAAAAGACCACACTAATTGTGCCAGACATATTTCTCGTAAATCGTCGGATTACAATCTGTTTATAAAGTAACAGAAACAGTGTTGAACCGAATAGGACATGTGCTGTGAGCTCTCTTTACAAAAAAATCAAATGAGTTGGCGTAAATTTACACCAATAAATTTCACGTCTCATTATTTAGTATTTACAGTTACTGTCTGCTTCTTTTAAAAGGGATAATTGAATAAATATATCTTTTTGCCAGAAGTTTAAACAAACAATTTGATTTAATTGCTAAATTGTTGTGGAATTAAAAAGGGGAAATCAGGTTTATTTTGAGCTTAACGCCAACGTTCGAAGGCAACGCGGTTTGTTTTAAGATACTATATATATAATTCATATTGCATTGTGGTTGCTGTAAAAGTTGAATGTCGGGTGTAAGCATTGTAACTATGTTTTTTATAATTGGCGCGTATTCATTTTCTTCAATAAATATTCTAATGAGTTTTTCACGATTAAAAAGTTTATGAGCTAAACGTGAATTTCGTGGTCTTCATCTGCTTTAACTTAATGTTGTAGGAAGTTGTAAAATATCTTGTAATTTTTATAAGTTCACAAAGCAGATTAAATTTATTTTAACCTCGTTTTAAATCCTTTTTCAATACTAATCAAAATTATTTATAATGTTTAAATGATCAAGAATGCTGGATATATTTGTATAGATAGTAAAACACATCTTTTTACGTTATAAAATGATTAGAATTTGATTGTTTTACCGACATCATGAAAGTGGCCAACTCAAAGCAAAGCTAGTATCAGACTGTATCATTTCATAACAGGAATCGTCGGTAGGCCTAACTTTGGCTCCATCATATATTTTTCAGTGAGATAAAGGTGGTATCAAAGTAGAAATAAAGCGTTCACTGTATTTCATCAATCTGAATTGTTTTATGTTAAATCAATACGCTATTCTTAGATATCATCGATCAATACTTCAATCGTTTCTGGTTAAATTCAACGGAATGAACTATAATCGAGCATATATGCGGGAGAGTATATTTTAAGAAATTTAAATGTAATATTTGCGACTGTTTTTGTTTCATTTCAATAGGTGTCAAGATGGCGACTTGCGGCGATGGAAATGGTTATTTGAAGCGAAATTTATACTACGATATTGAAGTGAATTAATCCCCTTTTAAATTTATTTGAACCAAATGTAATGATGTATAAACTTACGACATTCTTGTACGATATTGAAGTGAATTAATCCCCTTTTAAATGTATTTGAACCAAATGTAATGTTGTATACATTTACGACATTCTTGTACTTGTATTGGTCCGCCTCCCACGGCGAATAATGAAGTTTTACGAGACGATAATGTAATTTATTGGCACCGCGGTGATGGCACTAAAAATAAAAAAAAATGAATGTTCGGTCTATCGATAATTGGTAATATTAATATTTCAACGATTTCGTGAAGACGGCTTCCTCAGTGGCGACTTGCCATTATTTGCGAGTAGATTTTAAAATAACTCAGTCTGGAATAAAGCTCTCAATAATGTCCAAATAAATATCTGCACAAATAATATTCCCGCCATATTATTTACGGACCAAAAGAGCACGCGGAACGAGTTCCCCACTTTACGGGAAGCATTTCTGCGATTGTAACACTTGGTCAAGAGCTCCTGTCTAATATATTTCGTGAAATTGATGTAAATTTCGTATGTGACGTTTGCAGCTGCGATTACAGTCACGTTTCATGGAAATTTCGCTCGGACTCATGTTTTCTGCCAACAAAACTAAGTGTGCAATTATGCTTTTTACTGCCATGGCATTTATTTTCAACCTCATGTTAAATGTACGAGCATCTTCGTTTGTGAGCGTAGTATTTGTAACATTTCATAAATATATGTATCTAACGAAAGGGATAGAAAATAGAAATGAAAATACCTTATTATTGGTGAAGGAAGGGATACAAATAGAAAAGAGGGAAACAGTTTCAGTGGAGGTAAACAGAATAAATTAAATATGAGACTGTCAGTTATTATTTTAAGTCGCGTCTTTGATAGCAATTCCTCTCTATCAACTACGTCTGATATTTTAATCTTTTTTTAATATGTTACATTTGTTAGATCTGCTCTTATTTGCGAGTTTTTTGCAGACGCTATTTTTTAACGATATTTTATGAGAATACATACACAAGTTTTCTCATTGTCGTTTCCCGATCTTAAAAAAATAAATGTTCTTCTATCTTGGATCTGAGATTAGGGGTCGCTCGGTCTTATTTTGCCTCCCTTATTTTGTTGTTTATTTCAAGTATCTAAAAACGCAAGTTTGATGGTAAGAGTTGATTTATTTTGAGTAAATGCATAGTAAATGATATAAATCTATGTTTTCATGCCCGCGTAAGTAAAGGCTTTTCGTTACATTTTAAAATACATTTTTACTTGAACACTTGCAATAACAAAGTTACTGTTGATCCACCCTAAAATACTGCCACAACGGAAAGTTTTAAAATAATTTTATTTTGCATTTCTAAGAAAATTAGTTCTTCTCCAGATTTCTAATTATATAATACAAGATTTACTCAAAGGATCCGAAATAATACGAATGTCGAACATTTCTGCAATGTGATAATATTATATCGCAACATTCGATATTTTAGTATCATAATACAACATTAATGAACAAACATGCTTTGAAAATCTCTTTGTACGTACATACTTTACAAATTGGTATTTTTGTCCGCATTTCATCGTGTTTAATTTCGATGAATTGTGCAAGATATGTATGCACTCATAAACCTTTTGGGTCTGCTCCGTGCTTCGCTTGGAGAAATTTGCTACGTAATCACAAAATCTCATCAATGTACCATTCACTTCATTTGAAATAAAGTCATTTAGTATTTGGGTAACTGAAATGCACTTGCTAATTCGCTGAATAAATATACTCGTACGTATTTTACCAACAATTATACCGTTTTGTAGTTGCACTCAAATAACAATTTTGTATAAAATTAATCAGAAATACGCATAATATCTTTAGCAAATGTTTATTTGAGGCACGCAAAGGAACAGTGTTTATGAGTTTGTTAGAGACGGCTCGGCTCAACGTTAGGAAACGAGCTTTATTATCCTGCTCTCCTGACCATTTATTAATACACGTTCTCGGAAAGTAAACATGGGAAGTCATACGCCCTAATAAAATCTGTACTTGAATAAAGTCACCTAAATATATTTGCGCCAGTCTGACATAATGTACTCTCGAGGATTTGGTGTCATCCTGTCTCACAGCTACAAACTCGACAAACACGAAAATGACGACATTTGAATTAAATAAACCTTTATCGGATATATTTTTAGAAGATTTATTTTCACAAATAAAATGTTGGCTGCAGAGTTTGTTCGTCTTTTACTCTCAGTGATGACGATCATCTAGATATGTGGCTGTTAAAGTTCTATTCACAAACAGTATATAATATTTCAAACTTTAAGCTTTTCTCTAACTGTCATTTTTTATCCAAATCGACCATGCCTAAATTGAACGTAAAAATTTCAACCATAGATTTCAAGCAAATCAGATTAATAGGTATGTTGGTTAGGCATTACAATATGTTTATTTTGTTTGTTCGAAAATTTAAATAAATATATTTATATCACAAGAATGGTAGCTAGGCACTCTTTGGATTTAACAGAGACACCTGAAATGGATTGTTTTGAAAATAGTATTCGAACAAGTGAATAACTGTCATCTGTTGTTTTGGAAAATTTTGCTGTTTATTTTTTCTTTGTGAAAACTAACTAGTTGTATATGAATATGGTTGACAACGAACTTCTTGTGCATATTTCAAGTCACAAAAGGATTGTACTGATCTGGATTTTTAGTGGACAAAATTACGGAGGCCTCCCAAGACTCTTACAAGAACTGCGTACAAGGTTGGTGAATCTGTTATTTTCCCTGGAGTTTTCGATTGCTATTCTTTGTGATACATTGTCCCCGCAAGTAGATTTCATAATCAAAACTGTGAGTATTAAGCTCAGAGGGTCTGGGGTTATTCACACACCTCAGGCTCGCATATTATAATGCATAGGTATTTAATTATTATAATTAGATCCGGTTCGATGAAAATTTTAAAAATTCTTTTTATTTACCATCATTTTGATAAAAATAAATTTTATGTACATTACTTATCTAGAACCAACACCATCAAAATCACGTAGATTGTTTCATCAATCTATGAATATAGAAATGATAAATAAAATCTCTTATTATTAAAAAAAATATTTCAGCCTTCATTCCCAACTGTCTCGGGCCTAACCTTGAGCGCCACGGAAGTGTCTAGAGTCTAGAAAATTTTGGCATTTAAAAACATTCGCACGACGGAAAATTATTTTCAATATAATATACATAAGTAGGAAAACAGGAATGTTTATTTTAGATAAAGGTATGTTCGATTTTCAAGGCATATTTCACTGATCACATCATAGTGTGCGGTAGGCACATCTTGTGTCGGAGTCGCGGTATTGGATTAATTAGGTTTTTCTATTGTTGGCACGCTTTTCTACGAACATAATTTTATCTTGTCTCAGATAAATCAGAGTTGGAGCAAAGTGTAAATCTTTTATTTCTCCACTCTCTATTACCACGTATGTTCTTCACGACATCCGATCACGTACTTGACCCACTCGTCGTGCCAATGTCCTGTAGTATCAACTTAATATCATCATAGAATATTCACACTTTTGACGAGCATTAATTTAATAATATTGTATAATGTAATGAAAATTTAATGGGCCGCAAACCGCGCCTATACGACGCGTAATAACTTTATTATTTATTTATTGGCCTAGTTAATTCTTAATTGATAAATCTCCAATGACCTGCACCCAAAGACCTTCACTAAACATTATTTACTACATTATTTTAACCCACGTATCCTTCCTTATCACATGTCGAGAAACCGCTGCTCTGTACTGAAATATTCACAATAAACATTCGAACATTTCAACAAACTGTTCCGTATTCTTCCGACACCTCATAAGAGATTTTCTGACTGTACTATTGTTGTACTGAAAACTATATTGATAAGTCGTTGTTATGAAGTGAAATAAACACTTGTTTTTAAACGTAGATATCGTTCGTGAATAAAACACGCTGTTATTTTCTATTAATAACCACGCATATTTATTAAAACATGGCAAATGTCGACCTTGTGAGTAGGCAATCATTCAATTTTCAAGCTTATTTCCACTTTAATAAGTCTGCACTCAGAGTCCATTAAGAATGTGTCAAACAGCGTGCTGGGAAGCGTATTACTTTAGGAATGGGTTTCAGAGTTATTTCGGTTAACATTATTTAATTCTTATCTAAAGCTACATTCCGTCGCATCATGATCTAAATACTCCCGAAGGATACTGAAATTAACGCTCCGGCGTCATTCTTTCGTAAACCAGACTTAGAACTTTGACGGTTTGTGATTAAGTAATTAGTTACGTACGCAGTGAAGCAAAATAACTCGCGTTGCGTTTAACTGATCCCCGATACCTCCCCACGGCCGGGAAGAGTGATATAATAATTATTTTTAATTTATCGAGAAACTAATCACTTCGGGGGTGGTTATTTAAATCTCTCATAGATTTTGAAGGTGTAAAAAATTTCATCGACCTCGGAATAAAACTGTAAATTGTCGTCAAAAAACAAAGCTATAACGAGATACTTATAATACGTAAAATATTGACAGTTAGATAATATATTTATTTATTTATTTATTTATTGTTGTTATACGCCCGTACTACACATACATAGAATTTATACCAAAAGTTATAAAAGTGAAAAAACTTTTAAGAATATACAAGTAGTTTTTAAAGAAAAAACCACTTGTATATTCTTGCGTAAAACCGTGAAATATTTTAAACAATGTAATATTTAACAATAACATAGAACTAAATATAATATAAATCATTACAATAACACATCAAATAGTTAAATATATTATACCCACGTTACAATAATTTGTAGGATTCCACAAAGTGTTGGTTTAAATTGCATTTTAGAATGTAAAGGGAATCAGCGAATACATCTACAATAGCACCAAACTTGTTGCCTAAATCATGCATCCTATTGGTAAGTGAGTGTGATTGATAGTTGGTTGTGTATGTGTTGCAAAAGAATGTTATATTTTGTCTAGTATTCCTTGTCGGTACATGGAGTGTAATACTAGAAACGATGGCGGCTGTCAATTAGGTTGTTCATAATTCTGTACAATAAAAATAGGTCTGAAATGATTCTTTTGTCAGACAGCGTAATTAAATTTAGTCGATTCATTAAACTTAAATAATATATTTTTATTTTTTTATTTTTATTTTTATTATTACATTTATTACATACAAGATATAACAATATAAAAGGAAGCTTTGACTGTCCAACTAGGAAGGTTTCCCGTTTTAGGACAGTCAAATTGGCAGGTTGCGTGTACATAATTTCACATTAATGGATTCAATAATAATTAACAATAATGGTACATATTGGGGGAGTTACTTAGATATTAGGTACAATATCAGATATAAGTTGTGTTATTCTAGGTATACATCAGTAATAAACAATAAAATCCAGGTAGGTACATGTAAAATATAAAATAAAATAAAAATATAACATATAAATGTAAGAAAGAGAAATAAAAATAAAAATAAAAGTATTTTTTTAGGAAAATACAAATTAGCAGTAATAAACAATAAAATCCAGATAGATACATGTAAAATATAAAATAAAAATATAATATATATATATATATATATATATATAATATTGCTGAATTCCTCGGCGTTGCCCGGGCTTTATAAATTTTTTCAAAATTAGATATATACCATAATTTTCGTCATATTTTGAACGCCAAATACCCAAAATTTCATAAAAGTATGTGTCAAAATACTGTTTTATGGGGTGAAAAAGGGGGATGAAGGTGGTTTTTGGGAAATCTTATGTCAACGGTGACCTTTTTCTTCAATTTTAAGGTGAAGTATGCAATATTTCATCAATTGCAATAAAACTGTAATGTGCCATTGACATTATACCCAAATGATGCTTGTGTTAAAAGAAACAAGTCTTAATAAATTAAATCAATTTCGAGCTCATAAAAAATTTCTTGTTCTATTTTATTAATATGTAGAAAACCACAAAGCGACTGCTTTCTACAAAAATATAAAAAAAGGAAAATGATTAAAACGATTTTTTTTAAATTTCATTTCGTTATTTCAAACGCTTCGAAATTATTAACGCACAAGTCTATCCCTCTTTATAGTAATCCTGTACTCTTACCAAAAATAAGTTCAACATCCGTATGTAACGTTAGCTGAAAATTTTGTACATTCTTCGAGTATGAACGATTTTAAATACATGTCATTGAATCCTCTTATAGTTCGGCACATCGAATCGGTTATAAAAGATCGTCATATTTTTCATGATGAACGAGTTGTTTGGTGGTGGAAAACTGATGATCCGGTGCATAAAACCAACGTCATACCACTAACTTAAATTACTGCCAATTTATGATAATTCTCTTGGTATTTTTCTTAAACTCTGTGTTTTTTATTTTTTTTATATTTGTCTCCGGTCAAACTCAATATCCCTGAATCGAAGACCAATGTGCGCAGATACGACTTTGCCACGAATATTGTAGGTAACAAGAGTTTTAGAAGTACAAAATACTTTTTGAAGTGAAAACTTTACTAGCACCGTTGTGATTTGAAACTCGATGAAACGGAAATGAGCGACACTAAAAAGAGACAAACAAATACATCAATCGAATAAAATGTGAAATAATTTTTAAACTTGTAACAATATTATAATAAATAACTCTACAATTATCCAATTCCTGATACTTTGCATTCGTCTCATTCTCCCGAAGTTCAGTTTTTTGGAGGTTTCTCTTCTATTGCGTATAAACTGCATACACGATCAAACAAATTAATAATTAATAATTTACAAACTTAAATATATTTTTATCTCAGCCATTATTTCAGATTTGCACGGCCAAATTTATTATTGTGATTAATTTGTGAGGCGCCATGCCGTGTTGCAGTATCCGAACTTTGGCTAAAAACGGAGGAAACGAAACACGGCATAATATCCCAAAAATAAATGACGATTATTTTATGTTTCTCATCTCATTTCAATTGTAAAAAATGTACGTAGTCGTACGTAAAATTATTCTGCATAGTTTTGTAATAAATATCTATGTATTATTTTTACTTGGGGTCATTCAAATTTCTTAAAATAAATTAATTTTTCAATATCTTTTCGTGCGTTTCATAAAAATAAGACCGTGAGCCAACGTCATCAGGTTGCGCCATGATGGACACTGATATCACAGCGTCACTCGCTGAACTATTCTGGATATTGGAAATATTGATAGGTTGACGGCATGACTGGTACTGAATCTGAACCACTGACAATTATTTTATATCTCCGAAATTTACACATCCAATAATATGTTATAAATATCTATCCAACCAAATGGTACCACGATAAAAAAATCAGAGTGTGTAATTCACACGCGGTAGAACTGAAACTAGGAAGTCGCTAGATGTCGCTTTCTTTTCTTTTGCTTGTTTTTTTTTTCAAGTGGTTTTGAAGATTGGATATTGATTTCACAAAATAAAAATGTATTTTTTTGGATTTCATAGGATTCGAACTCCCGTTCGCTTGATGTCTGTCTCTCTAGCCGCTGAGACTTGTCAGGCACCTTGATCACTACGCTATGGAAGGCACGCGCCGAGGTGCGAATTTACGGCATTATATTAGAACCGAGTGTTTGTATAGAACCGAATTTCGAGCCACTAACGGCGCTAAAGAAATTTCACTTCAAAAACAAAAAAAATACATATGTAAAATAAAACGTACATTACTGTATGCAATGATTTTCTGTTATGGCACATTTTTTTTACATTAGCTCCATACAGTAGGTCCTGAAGAAAATAACTTCCTTTATGGCCTGTGTCATCTTTAAGGATGCTGCGAGGAGGAATTTTTTTTATTAAAGAAATGAAGGAGAGGAACATCTGGAAGGGAAAAAGGTATGAGGGATGGGTAGGAAATCGGAGGTCAGTAAGACCAGGAGTGACGGACGTGTGATTTTATCATGGCGATGTCCTGCTGGATAGGCTAGGTGGTAGGTACTCGTTTGAGGGGTGGATAGGAATCTGAGTGTCAGTGTGTTCAGGAGTGACGGACGTACGAATATATACCTCCCACTGCGGTGCAAGGCGATATTCCGAGAAAGTACGGCTGAAGAAGCCAAACGGACTTCCTCAACTATTCTCTCCCGATTCGGCCTGCCTTACAAGTGGTGGGCAGACGCATCCACCACCAAAATCCGGTCAAACGTCACTCCATTAATCCCGACACCCCTGCAAACGTAGCGAGCCACTTGGGGTGACCTATGGCAGAGGTGTTCGTTATCCAATAAATGGTTCCCAGAGCGGCGGTACCTATTACCGCAAAAACTGCAAAGAGACATGTTGTGTATCACAAACGTGTATCCTATGAAGGAAAATGTATATGTGAATCTGATGTAAAAGGAAACATTGCAGAACTCGTGTCCCGAATGAGCTCCTAATTGCAATATTCATTACACGTTTACAAAGCCACAAACTCAATTACTAGCAGAAACATCGTTTCCCAGATGTAGCGTGCCGTCGTTCGGTCTATCCGGCCAATCGAGCTTTTTAACTGCGCGGGTAATTGCACCTACGTCCGGGTCCAGATTTAGGCACGATAATAATATTGTTCCTTTTGTAATATTGTTGCCGGGAACGGGCGGCGAAAGTGTCGCAATACCCGCCCGTGTCCGCAGCCCGCTTCGTTCATGTCCCGGACCGGGCGGCGCGGGCGGCTATTGTTGGAACCTAACGACACCGGTGCAGATATTGTAGTGATATTCCGTTGGAATACTTATTTATATACGGGAATATACACCTTCAACAAAAATAATTGTACGTGTATGTATACTTACATGGCACGGGACTGGCAGAGGACGAATGAGAATCACCTGAAAGAAGTAGAAATGAACCCTGTAAGATGGATGCGTATTTTTAACAACAATAAAAACAAATAATGATGATTACATATACAGGGAAATGAATAAAAGATAAAAAAACGAGTGTGCTTTAGACCACGCAACTGAAGTAAAACTTCTTTAGCTCCATCTATATGATAGGAAGAGAGAAAGAAAAAGTGCACGCGCACTCCTCTCTCTAGCTCCTACAGTGTGATACAGACAAGTGTCTTAGATCTACAAAACGTTACTGGCTTTGAGAGAAAGAGAGAAATAAAATGTGTGCTCGCACTTTCTCTCTTGCCCCTACAGTAATATACGAAACGTAAATAAACGTAACTCTTCCTCTCTTTCTATCTTCACTAACTTATATCTCCCTCTCTCGTAACGCTCTCGTCACGCATTCACCAGCTTACTCCCCAAGTCAAACGTGCGTAAAGATGTCTTACTTCAAAAATCAGAGTGTGCAATTCACATGCGGTAAAAGTGAAACTTCCAGAAAATTAATCAAGAGTAGGAAGGCTTCGAGCACCGCATAAAGAGGATTATTTCATTCTTTCATGTATGTATTTGTCTCTTTTTAGTGTCGCTATATTTCGATTTCAAATCACGACGGTACTAAAGAAGTTTCACTTCAAAAACAAAATAATTTTCAGAGCCATCTTTATTACATTTTCATAGATGCTTGTATGACGAAGTTCTAAAATGAATTAATTTTTAAGGTTCTAACATCACTTTGAACCTTTTGCAATTGTCATTTGGTTTGTATCTAACTGTATCTAGTTTGTATCTAGTTCGTATCTACGAGGCGGGTTATTATAGTTCGTCACTTTAGTTGGTAAGGGTTCCAGTAACATATTGTGAGGTAATCAATATCTCTATTATTATTATATATATTTATTACAAAGTATAAAATGAAGTCGCTCCCGCTGTATGTGCGCTTAGATCTTTTAAACTACGCAACTGATTTTCATGTCGTATTCACCAATAGGTAGAGTGATTCGAGAGGAAGATTTACATGTATAAAACATGCTTATTATAGTAGAGAAAAGCCGATAAATTTAAAAATTCAATTCAGGCAGCTGGCAAGCGGGCGGTGTGGATTTGATATTGGCGTTGGTTATATAGGTTGAGTAATGGCGTTGTGTTTCGTTAGCCACAGCAACGTGTGGCCGATTCTGCTAGTATATTATAAAACAAAGTGTACAAAAGTGTGCGTCCCGCTAAAACTTATCAAGAGGGTTATGTGGTGTGGTAGCCCTCTATCTCCCATTTATGAAGAAGGTTCCCGTTTTTACCTGAAGTGGCGTGCTTTTGAAGATATAAGGGCTGGAAGTTTCGCTCTCTAGAATTTTTTAGAGAGTATTCCATAACATTCCAGAACATCTCGGAACATTCTGGAATGTTCGGGAATAGGGAACATACCAGAACACTCTCGAATGTTGTGGAATGTTCTGTAACATTGTGTACCATTCAAAGCCTTTTTTGTATGGGTGGGGCTATCCGTTGGTAGGGGTTTATAACGCAAGATCCGTCGTAGGTTTGAACGTCAGTTCAATCTCATATCAACTCCCATAGCGAAGCCGGGTACCCCAGCTATTTTGTAATAAAAATTAATAATCTAACTTAAGATATTAAACTTGGAAGGCACCTATAGAGAGTGTAAAATCGATTTCAAATTATGAATGCGATTTTTCTCAACCCCTTTTTGATATTGACGGTAGGTTTGGTTAAACTAGGTACAACCGTATCACACAAACGTAAGCACGATAATCAAGAAGATAATATTGATCACACGTTTACCCGCTACCTTCGCACTCTCAGCTACTAATGTGTTTACAACTGTATCCAATGCTATAAGCATACCGAAGAGATTTAAATGAATTGGGTGGAATTCCTCCAAAGTGAGCCACCCCCATCAAAGTGAGCCACCCCTCTCCCCGTTAGAAGTGAGGGAGAAAATTTGTAAACTGTGCAAGTGTACCAAAGGAGCAGGAAAATTTTAGCACTAAAATGAATGAGAGAAAATGTACGAAATGAGTCCCACCTGGCACCTAATTATAAGACTAGTCCTTACATCTACCTCCGAAGCATATAGATAGAATTATACAGCTTCACAACAATAACTTTTTGTTCAGCTATGTTATAGATGAAATATACAAACTGGGGAATGAACTAATAGATATCACTAATTTAAATTTGTCACATTTAAAGTCAAATTAGTTCAGATGTTTTTAGATAATGTAAAAACGAGTAATCATAATTTGTGCATATGGGTAAGTATTCACAATATCTTTTTTATTTTTTATTACTTTTACCTAAAATTTATGGGTTCTTTACAGTTAATGCGATAATTACCCGTAATGTCGTATTTTACGCGGTTTTTTAAAAATCTTTTTCAATAATTTATTTTTTGGTTATTTGTAGATACTTTAAAATTCATGAAAGACTTATTAATTTTAAAATATAAATTATATTTTCTCCCGCTGAGTGTAGCTTCTACAATTCAACTTGTTATACTGTTGTTTTCAATTTAGTTCTTAACCATTATGTAAAAGCTTAAATATCCCTAGCAAGCTTTACGACTGGTGAATAGTACTGAAGTTGAGTTTGAATTTATTTTAAACTAGCAGACCCGGTCACACGTTGCTGTGGCTAACGAAAGACAACGCCACGCCATTACCCAACCTTTATAAAGAACGCCATCTTTTAAATCAAATACACACCGCCCGATTGCCAGCCCGCTCCTTAATTTACACAAAACCTTGACAAACTATATGCGTTAAAATCACTCTATATATTGGTGAAAACCGTATGGAAATCCGTTGCGTAGTTTAAAAGATACATGTATAATAACATAGACAGTGGGAGCGACTTCATTTTATACTATGTTAAGATGAAAGCATGGGTATAGAATAAGTACCTACCGCCAAGACACCGCTTCGGAAATGAGAAATATTGACAAAAATTATTAAAAAAATAAGAAAAACAAATCCATTTCAAAATCAAGAAATACAATTTTTTTGCTGTGATTCCGCACAATGATTCCAACTGCCCGGAGCCAGTGGAACTATTCCAAGTAATTCTATGGGACTTACGTAGTAAGGGAGGGGAAGGAAAAGGTGAAGAAGGGAAATGTGTTAGAAAATACCTGGCATATTACTTTTTTATATTCGACACAAAAATAGTCGAAGTCATTCAAACCACCTTTCAATATAGAATTGAAAGACGAAAAGTGCGTCAAAGAAGATATACCTACTTTAAAAAATCTCGTACAGCGTTTAGAGAACTAATATACATTTTTACCCATGTACCTACATTTTTATCCCATTATATTAATGAATTTTTGACTATGGACTTAAAAAGATGGGTCTTCATAGAATCGTCTGACGTTCAATAAAAGATGATAATGATCAGTTTAAAAGACATTAACAAAGTAAAAATATTGACGACAACGGCGATTACAAAAATAAAACGGCAGAAGATATGGAAAAGCGTCCCTATAGCCCATCACCATCAACTAACGGCTATAAAGCGATATGCCTTGTGAATACGAGTGATTAACTGCTGCGCGAATGACGCAAGAGCAGTCACAAAGACCGGCCAGGTACCGACTCCGAACACACGATTTAGTGTTATTTATTAACGGGATATTTTCATTTTAGCGCTACACCACTCGCCTCGTACTCAAAAGTCAAATAACGCCAATGACTGATGAGCCGATTTATGTTTATTTCGGTTTCAGCGAAGAACACGACTAATTTCATTATACTGACATTAAATGTTGCGCTTAGTTTTGGTTCAAAGTTTCATAATTTAGAAACCTACGCTATGTTGTAGTTTATCCGAACTTTTAATATTTATTGATAAATAAAGCTTTTCTAGGCAGGTTTACGCAAGTGCAATGGTGTTCATAAAAAAACTTACAAAATTATGTGCGCTGCCTAACACCAACTACCAAACTTTTACCAACAAACTTACTCTCTGTGTGCTGGAAACTCTACCAAAAAGCATTGAAATACTTGCATAAAAATACTTTTTAAATACTGTTACTAAATAATGGATTTATTTATTTCCTAAATATTGTTAATAAAATTTATTTATCATACTTTAACACAACTGTCCATTTTTTACAACCTTCTTTGAAGTACTTTTGTAAAATGATTTATTAGAATATCCCAATCTTACCCCGTGCTGTTATTATTGCTGTCAATATTTTGTAGGAAAAATAAGATAGGTGAAGGAACAGCGCATTATAAGTAATTTTGTTATCCATGTAGGCTTTTTTTTCAATATTTTAATTAATATACAGGGTATTTAGACAAGTACTTGGCTTACTTTAATTAGTGATTTCTGACATTATTTGGAATAAAAAATGTAAACGAAATTTTGTCCTCCGGTGACTTTTTTAATGTAATTTTTTTTTCTTCAAAATCAATCAAAAACACATAGTAACCGACCAACCCGTCACCCCGCCCTTTTGTCCCCAAAACCTGTTGATTTTTTACATAACAATCTTGATGACTTACAATCCGGAGGTCGCGGGTTCGAACCCGGCATGCGCAAATAAATTTTATTTGATTAATTTGTGTTATTTCACAATTAATTCATTGAAAATAATATATAGTATATTTGCGGCATGTTCCAGAGTGGAAGATACTATCAGTATCGCTCTGGTGTAAGACCACCATTCAGAATTGAAACGTTGCTTAAAAATGGCTTTAGCCGTGTTTAATTTCTCAATTTGGGAGGCGGGAATGGGTACCGCCGCCCCGGGAACCTTTATTGGATAACCAACACCTCTGCCATAGGTCACCCCAAGTGGTTTGCTACATTTGGTGATTTAGCAGGGGTGCCCGGGTTCATGGGGTGAGGTTTGTCCAGGTTTTGGAGGCGGATGACCAGGACATACTGAACCCCAGATTCCTACCCACCCCTTAAACCCTTTTCCTTCCCAGAACTCTCCTCTCCTTACTTTCCTTAAAAATAACCCTCCACACAGCATCTTCAAAGATGACATAGGCCCTGAGGGAAATTATTTTCCTCAGGGCCTCCTGTGTGGAGCTCATGTAAAAAAAAAAAAAAAAAAGTGACCAGATCTGAATAGCCAGGTACTTCCCAACCTTCTTCTTCCCCACCTCCTTCCCCTCCCCACTACCTTCAGCCTCACAACATACCCCAATTGGGGATGCCATAGTCTCACTGGCTCCAAACGGGAGCAGTTGAGATTCTTGTGCGGTATTCACTGTAAAAAAAAAAAAAATTAAAAAAATATATCACAGGAGACCTAAATGTCATTTACATTTTTTACTCCAAATAATGGCAGGAATTACTGGTTACAGTAAGTCAAGTACGTCCTTGAACACCCTGTTTAATAACATTTAATGTTTTCGTTACTTGTTTTTGGGGTGTCATGCCGTGTTGTGCTACCTCCTTCTTTAGCCAACGTTTCGGACAGCGTTGCATATATCTATCGGATCTGCCGGATCTGCCCTGTTGATGGACACTGCGACACTGTCCGAACCGTTGGCTAAAGAAGGAGGTAGCGCAACACAGCATAACACCCCAAAAACAAATAACGAAAATACTTTCGGCCGTGAAAATCTTCAAACTTTTGATTTGTTTCTCGTTATTTTTCACGCATTCAATTGCAAAAAAGTGCTATTCGTCGGTCGGTTATAATGGATTGGGGAATAAGATGAAAGAATGTGGAAATCTTGACCTTCAAAATAAACCTATCGGCTTCGTTTCACGGTTCATGATCATGAACAACAACTATATACTGGAAAATTTCCACCCCCTCTAATTTAGTTGCCTCGTGTCAGATGCTAATCAGTCGCACAGCTTCTTCCCATCATTCGGCTATGATGTTACTTTTTGATCTTGGAAATATGTAGTTGCTTTTTGCGAATCATCCTTGTGGGCCAAAGCCACCGACCTAGTCCGCAATTTGGTTTGGTTACAGACAATTCAGATGGTCGCAATCAGGATGTTGAAGTGACGCTCTGTAAACAAACAATATCTTTTGTAGATTGTGGACGGAAAGTGGCGTGCGACTGATTCCGATAAAAATGATTAGATTAAACTTATTGAAGTATGCATAAACCTCATTGTAAAATTTATTAATGCAAAATCGAAATGAACAACTCTCAATGAAAACATATACTTGAAATCGATAAAAGACTAGCGATTCGGAATTCTAGTCACAGTTTCTACAGTTTTCGTTTTATTTTCGGATCTTTTTCTTTTTTCATATTCGCTTATTCGGATATCTCACATGCAGTAAGGTAAAGCTTGTAGGATGTTCCGCTTTTTTATTAATCGACTGTGAAAATATTTCTGATTCGGTTATATTATTCTTCGTTTTTGTGATGCGAAAAATATTTAAAAAAACACCGATATTTATAGTTAAGGACAAATCTGAAAACTTGAGAGGGAATAACCAGACAAAACCAGAAATGCGTAATTTTTAAATAAAATTTTAGACGTATTGACTCTTTTCCACAAAAAAATATAAATTGATTTCGAAAGACTGTTTCTATTATCTAGTAAAGATATGTTTTAAATTTTGAAAAAACATGTTTATTTTTTATTACAATAAGGTTTTATCGTAGGCCGTTGGCAGATTTGTTAAATTTTCAAACAAAATTTTGTATTATACAACACACATTTCAAATCATAATATAAAAATGCAGTAAAATAATTCAATTAATAATCTGGGAAAGCTATGTTTCAGAATTTTAATTTAAGTTTAAATAAAATCATTTTAAAAAAGATTTACACGCGTGTTTTGTGATGAAAATACTTTAGTTTGTCTATTTATTTACTGTCTTAAAACTAGTACTCGAGTATTTAAGATGTTTTCACATCCTTATTTTGCTTAGACATTATTGAAAAATTATAAATACTTACGATCAAAAAATAATTACGAAAAGTACACAATTTTAATAGTTTTATCATCACTCCTTTCAGCATTTTTCGATGTAGGTATAAATTAAAGCAAATTTTGAATGAAATAAAATCGATATTGAGATATTATTTATAAAAGCTGGTACGGAGAATAATTAATCTTTCTCGTTAGAACCGCCCTGTATGATCGTAAGAACATCTTTCGACGAAGTATGAATTCTCGGCCGCTGGCTGGTTAATGGCCCCTAATGAATCGTTAATAAGTGGTTTAATTAATCTTTTATATTTAGCCCGATTATGAAATTGATGACTTTAATGTTTACGTTATAATATATGGTACCTGCATTAGCTGCAAGTTACAGAGTGGAAGATACTCTCAGTATCGTCCTGATTTAAGACCACCATTCAGAATTGAAATGTTGCTCGAAATGGCTTTAGCCGGGTTTGGTGATCAGATCTGGATAGCCAGGTACTTACCTGACTTCCTATTCCCTCCCCACAACCTTCAACCTCACAACATACCCCGATTGGGGATGCCATAGTCTCACTGGCTCCAGACGGGAGTTGTCTGGGACTCTTGAGCGGTATTCATATTAAAAAAAAATACTAAAATTTGGGATGCCATAGTCTCACTGGCTCCAGACGGGTGCATTTGGGACTCTTGTGCGGTATTCACAGTAAAAAAAAATCAGAGTGAGCAATTCACACGCGGTAGAAGTGAAACCTTCAGAGAACTAAAGTAGAAAGTGTGGGGAGACCAATTATTCTATCACAAAGAGAAGACCGATCATTCTATCTCATTCTATCGCAGGCTAAATCCTATAGATGTATGTGGTTGTCTCTTTTTAGTGTCTCTACCATTTTCGTTTCATTGGGTTTCAAATCACAACGGTGTCAAAGAAGTTTTCACTTTAAAAAAACGATTGAAAGACTCACCCTAGTGAACATTGATAAAGAGTAATCGACTGGTCAGTGGTTGAGTGGGCATAGCGCTTGGGTCCCACTCGAGCGTCGCGTGTTCGATTCCTCGGCTGGCTAAGTCCTCCATCACAAGACAAGCAACATTTTCGGCTTTCTGTGGTGGTAGTATTGTTGGGTTATTCGTAACCCAGCAATGTTTGACTTTCTTTAAAAAAAAAAAAGAAAAAAAAGATAAGAGTGGGGAGGCTATGAAGCACCGCACAAATAATAAACGAGTGTGCTTTAGACCACACGACTGAAGTAAAACTTCACTAACTTATATCTCCCTCTCAACTTCCGTTCGCCTAGCCCGACCGTTCGCCTCGCCCGTTCACACTTTTCACAAAACTCTCGTTACGCATTCACCAGCTTACTCCCCAAGTCAAGCATGCGTAAAGGCCCGACCGTTCGCCTCGCCTGATCACACTTTTCGTAACGCTCTCGTCACGCATTCACCAGCTTACTCCCCAAGTCAAGCATGCGTAAAGGCCCGACCGTTCGCCTCGCCTGATCACACTTTTCGTAACGCTCTCGTCACGCATTCACCAGCTTACTCCCCAAGTCAAGCATGCGTAAAGGCCCGACCGTTCGCCTAGCCTGATCACACTTTTCGTAACGCTCTCGTCACGCATTCACCAGCTTACTCCCCAAGTCAAGCATGCGTAAAGGCCCGAACGTTCGCCTCGCCTGATCACACTTTTCGTAACGCTCTCGTCACGCATTCACCAGCTTACTCCCCAAGTCAAGCATGCGTAAAGGCCCGACCGTTCGCCTCGCCTGATCACACTTTTCGTAACGCTCTCGTCACGCATTCACCAGCTTACTCCCCAAGTCAAGCGTGCGTAAAGAAGTTTTACTTCAATAATAATAATAACGTAATATTTTTATAGCGCAGTTTTGTTTCTCTTCAAGTGCGCTTAACTACAATAAACATAACATAATCCTACAGTGTTCCTTACGAGTCCTTACAAAATATTGATCAAATAATATGAAACAAAGAATACACAACATATGCAAAGCGATGTCAATAGAACAAAATTAACAATAACAGTGCTGTTTTGACACAGGTGGGTGGCACAGACAATGATAAACAAAATCTCAACCAATAAGAGCCTTAAAAATTGAGATCATAATCAATTATCAAAGCGGCCAAAACGGTAAGCTTTCATTCTAAATCATTCTCTCGCAGGCTAAATCCTATAGATATATTACGTGTTTGTCTCTTTTTAGTGTCATTTCCTTTTCTTTGAGTTTCAAATAACAACGGTGCAAAAGAAGTTTCAGTTCAAAAATATATGTTTTATTTTAAAGCATAAAATTATTATTTGGTCTAAACAAAGGGATTTATTTTGTTCTGATGTCCCCAATATTCGCTGAAACTAACACCACCGACTGCAAAATTAATATTGTTTGGTAACTTGTGTTAGGGAGCATTATTAAGTTCGCAAAATGTTTAGTTCATAATATCATTGTGGTTACGCCGAACAGTCAAAACCTTTCCGGTCATAACCCTTTATAACTACCATATTAAAATTAAACTTCCAAAAGTTCTAAAACAAAAAAGGTTCAGGTTCTGAAACAGGTTCGCTTGTTCACATAAATAGAGGTACACATTTCCATACGCCATGGAAAACAAAAAGAACATCTCTTCTTTTTAAATACTTGTTTTTAATTATTTATGAGAACAACTCTCTTTTTATTACCTTTGAAGGTTATTCCCATCAATGTTCGAAGAAAAAGATAGCACTAATAATCTAAATGAAAATTTAAAAGAGAACAGCAAAAGATAACGGTCGCAACTGGACACGAACCCAGAACCTCTCGTCAAACCAGGACGGGCGCCTTTAACAATTCGGCCATTGCCACCTTCCATAAAATCGTCATAATAAGGAACTCCAGTGAAAAAAATCATGTATTTAAAAAAATATGTTCATATAGACCAATAAACGCTGATTCTGAATATATAAGTTTTATTTAACAATATTAATTTCAGAGTTTTTAAAAAATGATTAAAAAGTCCATTTTCAATCGGGTCGTAGAAACACGGCGTCAAGTTGGCATTATTGAAATGTTTAGAGGTGACGTCGCGACACGATGAGCAGTGACCGTAAAGTCATTGTGTGGGAATGTAGGTATGACACAAGCCATCGTATTAATTTATTCGTTTATTTACATACTGTTTATAGAGATTTAGTTGTTATGTTTATTAAAACATTATTTAGGCCTAAATAATTCAGTTTCAAAAATAAAGGTATATCTTAATAGTTTATCTCTATTATTGAAAATATTCAAAAACTACTGCACAAAAAATAGTAATGCTACTCTAGGAAGAATACTTCGAACACCGAAATTCAAAATGGCGGCAGTTGATCAGCTGATTTCCCGATCATAAAGTAACTTTTCAGGAATAATGACGTCACACGATTGTTTGACACATACGGTGGTTTTCGGGGGATCTTGAAAAATTAAAACTTTAACAATTATTTTAACCATTAAAACTAACTCTAAAAAAAATACAGTTATTTAAGTTAGAAGGTCATTATTCATATATATTTTTTTTAAACTGAAGTGAAGTTTTCTATTGTCAATCTCATATTTCAAATTTTAGAATCAACAATATCATCTTCGACTATTTTTTTCCACATTATAGGCAACTACTTTTTTCGTTGGAAACAATCATTCTAAGAACTGGTTTTGTAACCTAGATAGCGTCCCGGTTAAATATATCTGATTTTATTTTTATAGGGAGCTGATATTGACCTTTTTATAAAAGTCTAAATGATTCAATTTTTTGTAAGAACAATCCTTTTTTTATAAGTCGCAGTTGCGACCGTTATCTTTTTCTATTTTTTCTGTGTTTTGTTTTCTTCCATATTTTCGTTTAGATTATTAGTGTTATCTTCTTCTTCAATGAGATATTACTTGTTTTTATTGAGTTATTGGTAGGTACTAATAATTATTATTACCGTCTGCTATGGCCATTACTCAAACTAGACCGGATGCGATTATTATGTATTTTAAGATTATACGAGTAAGTGAGGCCAACAATAGAATTATGATATCATTTTTATGGATTAAAACACCTTTATAATTTTAACTGTACGACTTTTTTTATTTATGATCGAACCGGTTTCACCTTAAAATGGGTTTCTTCAGACAAGTAGAATTTGAACAAAATCTCTGGTATACATCGGCTCTATGCAATATTGAACATTTAATACTTTTTTTTAAGAATTTTATTTCACATGTACATTTGTTACCTAATTTTTATTTATCTGCTCTCAAATTGTCTAGAGATTGTTACATAGTTGACGCCCAAGGTAATTTGATAAACATTTTTTTTTTTATTTAAATTAAAACAAATTACTTTGTAAATACCACTATAATCATTATTAATCTCTTATTCTGACGAATAAAACTTTGTTTTTGAAAGATTTCGATAATATAGATTATATAGTGGTTTTATACAAAGTAATTTGTTTGAATTTAATAAAAAATGACGTCACGAAGTGACTTTGCTAAGTTTAAAAAAAAAAATATTCTAATTTTTATATAGTTAGAGATATTGAAAGAATGATAAACGCAGGTAACTCTGTTAATGGAGAACTGAACGCGGTTGGCGCTAACAAAAAACTGCAAACCATAATGGAGAGCTGGTACGTACACTGATGTATGGCATTGAGGCATGAAACTGTCAGAGGAAGGATGAAAGTAGATTGAATGCTGCGTAAATAAGATCCCGGGGCGTACGTTTCGTAAAACCGTATATGGTCTTTTGAGAAATGTTGAGAAATGCAATGCTGGCGTAAGCGTAATGAGAATGAGTAAGATTAAAAAAGGTACGCTCAGATGGTTTGGGCATGTAGGATGAACGAAGAAAGGAGTGTAAGAATATAAAACGTAAATGTGAATGGCAGAAGAAGTCGGGGACCCCCGAGGAAGACGTGACACAAGTGAATAAGATACGTGAGTCGGGCCAAGTCAAGAGTCAGAATAATAGAAGAATATGTGCGAGACGATATATGAATGTGAATGAGGCAAGGATCATCCTCTCTTCGTGACGGTTATTTTGTTAGTTTTAAATTTCGTTCAAATCGTACCAGTCTGAAAAATCTTGTTATAAAGTGAAACCAATCCAAGTCATACGTAAAAAAAAAATTAAAAGTTTTAAAGGTGATTAAAAATTAACAAAAGTCATGTTACCGGGGAATGTAACCACAAATTAAAGGTTTCCAACTAAGATATAATTAAATTACAGTTACTTAAAAAAAAACTAGTGTGCTTTAGACCACACGACTGAAGTACTTAAAACTTCTTTAGCTCCATTTATATGATAGGAAGAGACACTGCTCTCTCTTGATCCTACAATGTGATACAAATCTCTCAAGGTCAAACAACAAACGTAGCAATATTAATTTAGTAACACAAAAATTGTTTTAGTAACACAAAACCACAAAAGTAACTCACACGTTCTCAATGGTTCCATGACCACTCAGATTCAAGTCAACTCAACACCTGATAAGTTTTAAGATTTTCACGGCCAAAAGCATTTTCGTTATTTGTTTTTGGGGTGTTATGCCGTGTTGCGCTACCTCCTTCTTTAGCCAACGTTTCGGACATCGTTGCAGTGTCCATCATCAGGGCAGATCCGGCAGATCCGGTAGATGTGACACATCTACCGGATCTGCCGGATGTGACACATCTACCGGATCTGCCGGATCTGCCCTGATGATGGACACTGCAACGATGTCCGAAACGTTGGCTAAAGAAGGAGGTAGCGCAACACGGCATAACACCCCAAAAACAAATAACGAAAAAAAACTCAACACCTCTTTAAAAAGTCATTAAAAGCTATGAAAAAATAGCTCATAACCTAACCTAACCTATTTAACCAATTTTAAAAATATTTTTTTCTTCACATTTTATGACTTTTTATAGGAGGTGTTGAGTTGAATTCATTCTGAGTTGTCTGGTCGTCGCTCTCAACATCATGTAAGTTGACAAACCGGCAGAAGTACAATTCAATGAATTTTTCTTTACATCGGGACATGTAAAGAAAAATATTTTCATATATTTACATTATTTCTTAGGCAGATAATAATTTTCATTTACCTCATGAAGCCTAGGAAACGAAAGGTCTTTCCTGAAATAGCGTCAACGGTTTTCTTTCAAATAGGTTTAGATCACACTACATATCGGTTTAAATTTTTCCGTGCAAAATTTTATGAAATAATTCGTTATTGTGACCAAAGTTATTACACACAGTTATTTGTTTTCACATTCTTGTCAAATTTGGTGAGTTATTATTTTCACGGCAAAGCCACGAGACTCCAAAATAAGATTTTCTACTATTCTTCAGGTTAATAGAAGGATAGATATATATATCTAATACAGACTTGGCGCCAGCCACAAAAACATTGTGGTAATAATAAGTGAGCATGCTTGAGTTATTTAAACATGTGAAAGAGCAAGAAGTTCATAACACAACACACTGTTTTCACGTTTTATCCCTACTGTCGTGTGTTTTAAAGAAATGTCGTGCCGTTGATAGATAGGTATTCCTATAAAAATATAAAGGGACGTAAAAAAATATTCAGGAAAGGTAAATATTTTCTTACTAAAATAATATCGTGTCAACCTACCTACATACTATATTTATTGGTCTATATTGTCTAAATTTATATGTCTGTTAGTTGTCTGATTATTGTCCATTGTCCATATTGTAGTCTATTGACCGTAATCTAATCTCTGGAGAAATGCTTTCTGAATGTGTGACGAGATGACCAGAGGGGTGAAGGAGGGGTCAGAGGGACGATGTGGGCTGTAGGATTCGGGAAATGGAAATGGGGTTTCGGGGAGGAAATCAAGTTAGGGGCATATTGTTTCCTACTGTACTACTACTACTATGTGATCATTTTACCCGATGTCTGGTTGCGTAGACAGTCTGAACAATCTGAACAATCCCGCATATCAATTCAGGGTTATTGCGAATGTGGATGCGGTAGTATTAAACATATACATTTCATAACATAAAATGATTTTGAACTAATGGTTTCTTCATCAAGATAAAATTAACGGAAATCATTTTTTTCTAATATCTAAATTTTTTAAGTTATATAATTGCAAGTCCATTGTATTTGTGTGAAATTTTTTTAATCCTTTATTAATACCAAAAGAACAATTTATTTCCACGTAACTTTGTTTTTATAAAAAATAAATAAACGTAAATGCATCATTGAAGAAGAAGATATTAATAATAATCTAAACTAAAATATGAAAGAGAACAAGACACAGAAAAATATACTGGACCTTGAATCCAGACCCTCTCGTCTATCTGGGACATGCGTTCACCATTTTCGCCATTGGCACCTAGTGTCAAACCGTCATAATAGTTAATCTCATATTTAAAAAAATAGTTGAAGATAAATTGTTAATTCTAAAATTTGAAATATGAGATTGACTAATATACGGTTTGACAGTAGGTGGCAATGGCGAAATTAGTAAACGTACGTGCCGGATAGACGGGATGTTCTGGGTTCGAGTCCCAGTTGCGACCGTTATCTTTTGCTGTTTTTCTGTCTTGTTTTCTTTCATAATTTCGTTTAGATTATTATTGTTATCTTCTTTATCAATGATATATTACATTGATGGGAATAACCTTCAAAAGTTATAAAAAGAGAGTTTTACTTATAAAAAAATAAATTTAAATGCAATTATTACATATCTAAAATAATTTTTATACTTTATATTATGTACTTGTTTTTTTATGATACCTTTAAGACTTTAAGAAATTAACCACCACTCTTTGTACAGTTTTTTTGTCTATACTTGTTCGTCTTTGGTTATTTTTGTTAATTTTAATGTTATCCTTAGAAACCGTTGGCTTTGAAACATGTTGATAATTTTGATTAAATGAGTGGTATTAAAGTGATTTGTTTTAATTCAAGGAAATGTTTTAATCACACACTATTATTAAGGGCCCGCAACCCGAATTTCTACCGATTTCTAACATATCTCCCTTAAACACGTTAAGTTTTAAAGCTCTTAAAAACATATATGTTATTCTTGAAGATAATATCTAGACATTGCCCGCACCGAAACGCAAATTATATAAAATTCCCCCGATAGAAAAAAATCGCAAAGTATGCTCCAAAAATTATTATAAACACGTTTGTATCAATTATTTTACAAGTTATCCATCTTCTTCTTTTAGAGCCCGGTTGCGGAGCCATAAGGTGGCCTGTAACTCTGTGGTTAGGTCACTTGACCGATTCGGTAATCACAGCGGGTAACCGGCTTGCTCTTTTGCTCAGTGGACTAGGTTTTTCGGGAAATACTTTGATAGCACAGTTTATTCGATTTTAATGTAGATATTTATTAATCTCAACATATTTTAAATGCACTTTCCAATTTTGAATGGCTGAAGGGAGCAGGAGAGGAAGATGGGGCAGTGGATAATTGGGTAAAAATGGTGAATAACTTGCACCAAACAACAGAGTTAGGGAAGATTATTAAATAGTAATAATAATGATAAATTGAAAATTTTACAAAGCGCCGTAATAATATGCTGTATAGAAATGAAGGATAAATAAGTTATTTTATTAAAAAAATTTAAAATCAAATATCAATATAAATTAAAACTAGTTAGTAGACAAAACAAACAAACCATAACAATACTCGTAAAAATAAAAAGGTATCGGTCGCAACTTGGAATATTACATGTAATGAAATATTAGAAGATTAGTTTCTTTCGGGAGTAAATATAAACATACAATAAATCTCTAGTTTTCACCAGTGACCACGGTAGGGTGAACCGTCAAGGTGTGGATTTTTTTATCTTTTATTTCGGTCTCGCAGTTCGGTTCAGTTTTCGACTATTTTAAATATGACCCCACTTGAGACATTATTGGACAATTATGTATATTGATTTTCCCATAAAATTTTTAGCTTAATATCTTCTCTAAAAACAATATTAATTCAGCCGTTGGCAGACAAGATTTAAAAAAAACAATGTTTTGAATGTAATCTTTTAGCGGTTCAGCTAAAAAAAGTCGCCGGATTCCATCAAAATTTTCACTCAAAAAATACATACTAATGCAGTTACTAAAAAGACGAACAATCAATATATTTGGGTTTTTGCTCTATCTATAAACTGGAAAAATTTAGTTTTGTATGTAAATAATTATTTAAATTGAGGCAGTAAATCAATTAAAAAGCTAAATTTTTTGTTGTACAGGGCCAATAAATAATGTATAATTCGGCCGGACTCCGTGGCCAAGGAGTAAAGCTATCGACTAGAAATCCGGAGGTCGCCGGTTCGAGACCCGGCGTGCGAAAGAATATTCAATTTGTTTTATTTGTGTTATTTAACAATTAAATCAATTAAAAATAATGTAAGGCATATTTGCGTCAACCTTTCGGAGGTCGCGGGTTCAAATTTGATTCCAGGCAGTTTATAGCAGTTTGAACATGTACGCGATATTCGCATTTCACACATCCCGTAGAAAAGTATCGTAAATCAAAAAAGTTAATTTTACAGGAGAGCAAAAACAAATAAATAAATTATAAACAAGCGGTCCCGTCGAATAGAGATACTAGCGACATCTTGTGGAGATGGAGTGATCTAACTTATAAATCACTTTTCTACGGGATGTGCGATATATACGTACTTTTTTAATATATTTTTACGAAATCGGTAATCGAATGTGCCATTTATTTAATAAAAAATTACAAGTGTGCAGTTCACACGCGTTGAAAGTGAAACCTTCAGAAAACTAAAGTAGACAAGTGTGAGGAAGCTACGAAGCACCGCACAAAGAGGAGACCGATTATTCTATCTCATTCTATCGCAGGCTAAATCCTACAGGTGTATATGGTTGTCTCTTTTTAGTGTCGCATTTTCGTTTCAGCGAATTTCAAATCACATTAACTAAGAGTAATTATCTTTATAATAAACGTATTCCGCGACTACTACTGCGTGATGACGGCATCTTCGCATTGGACCTCGATTGTAAGTGTGAGCGTGCTGTTTGTATGTGCGGGTTCGTTGTGTGTTATTATTATGTATGTGTGTTGTGTTATTATTCTGGTATAGGTGTTGGCAAACATCTGGAGTCCGTATGTGACAATCGTGACGTATTTCGTAACACCGCATCGGTAATACTTTGGTCCGTGCGACCTTAGTTCTATTCCTGGCGAGCGCCACACTTGATATGAAAAAATGCTAGAAAATAGCGTATTTTTTATATCGCCGATGGAAAGCGAACTTTCAATGTATAAACGGATCAAAAATCATCATTACAGATACGAAGCACATAAATTTGTTGCAATGTCCTAATTTTGTTGAATTTTAATGAAATTAGATGGAACGCGTAAATAAAGATTTATTATGAGCTTGTTTTTGACTATTTTTATTTACCCACGGCTCAAACTTGAAGGGAATGTGCTTTGAATTGTTGATTTTCACGTCTCGTAACTAAACATGTCTAAAGTGATTTCATGTACACTTTTGATTGTGGGTTTACTCGCTTTTTTTAATACGGGCAAGAAATAAAGTAAGAGATTCTGTTTATTTTTCTCACTGAAAACTCTCGACGGCGTCAGTTAAAATGCAAAAAAAGTATTCACCTTGTTTGCACTAGGTTCTAACTGTCATTTTTTTTTTCAAAAATGACTTTTGAATTCTGCAATAATTTTCACAGCCATCTGTGTTGTATTTCCGTCGATACTTGTATGACAAAATTCATACATGACATAACTTTGAACCTTTTGTAATTACCATTTTGTTGATAAAACGAAAATTACCGACACTAAAAAGAGACATACATCTATTGGATTTAGCCTGCGAGAGACTGAGATAGGAAAATCTTTCTCCTCTTTGTGCGGTGATTCGTAGCCTATTGGTCTCCTCTTTGTGCGGTACTTCGTAGGTTCCCCATTCTTGTCTAATCTAGTTTTCTAAACGTTTCACTTCTACCGCGTGTGAATTTGAGGTTAAATCTTCTGTAAAGTATTTTAGTTTGATATATTTTAATAATAATAATAAAAATAATAAGCCTATTTATTTCTTGTTTTACAATAGTTGGTAATTACAATATTACAATAAATTCAAATTTGCTTTGTATTAGTAAGTTAGCTTGGATATATTTTAAAGAAACATATTTAATTAGAACGTGGCCCTATCTTGGCATTAAGGAAATGTAGTTAGAACCTTATTTATTGGATTTTTACTTCCTAGCTGGTTGCATATGGTTCTATCTGCACGTTTAGGTATGTTCTAAAATGGTAAGTATACGTCCTATTTAAGTATTTTGGTTTAAAACAGGTATGTTAAAATAAAATACTTTACACTTGATTTAAAATCAAAATCAGAAATCGTTAAATAGATTATCCACTGGAGCGATTATGGTCGAAAAATGAACCACTTTTATTTTTCTGCGATTGATAGCTGTCCAAAATTGGACTACAATTTCCTAACATTCGTAAAACATTTATTGTAATTATTTAAAACATTTCCCAGGCAAGCCATTTATTTTAAAACGAAGCTATTGAAATGCTTTATCTATTATGACCATAGATGTCGCTAATCCGAACTTCCACAGAAAACATACAGAAATCGAAAATATGCTATGTTGACTCGAATAAGTACCACTCACGGCAGTTTCAAAGTAACAACACACAGGATTGGGCGGGTATACACTTTACGATTTTTTTATAATATTTTTTTATAAATCCTACAAATATGAGATAAACGGTAAAATACAGGTAAATTCATTGGCCTTATAGCACTATAATAAGTTTGTATGATTTAATTTTGAAATTCGCGATTTTTTTAATGTTGGCGAAAAATTTTTAAAAATTATCTTCGAATCGAGGCAAATTTATTTGTTTCGCGTGATCGCTCCAGTGGACGAGAAATGGTATTTGCAGACAAAGTAAAGTAAAGTTAGAACTGTTCAATCAAAGTGACGATATTCTGCCTAGATTTTTAGTTCAACGCAAATACCCACTAACAAAATAGCCAAACAGTCGTGTTATTTGTTTCCAATTTTTTCAATAATTTTTTCATTGAAAACCAAAAATTTCCAAAATTGGTAAGAACTCAAGTGAAGCCAGGTATCTAATAGTTGAAAAAATTGAGTGTTCTATTCATAAGGGGTAGAAGTGAAACCTTCAGAAAACTAATGTAGACAATAGTGGTGAGACTACGAAACACCGCACAAAAAAGGCCGATTATACTATCTCATTCTCTCGAAGGCTAAATCTTATTAATTATTATTTTTAATTGTTAAACTAACGTTTAAGACAAGATTTTTATGCATCGCACAAAGGGTAACAATTATTATAAGCAATAATTATCAGCCTGAAACACTCATCCACATTGAAAAATCTTCCGAGAAAAAATACATTGGCGTCATGTATTTTTGTCCCGTTGGCGTCATGTATTTTTTCTCGGAAGATTTTTCAATGTGGATGAGTGTTTCAGGCTGATAATTATTGCTTAAAATAATTGCTAAATCCTTTATAAATATCCCGTTTGGCTGTTTTTAGTGTCACCATTTTTCGATTCACCGAGTTTCAAATCACAAAGACGTTTTCTTATCAATGTTATAATAAAATTATATTATAATAAAATACATATAAATTTTTTATTTCTATTTAATTTATTTTTCTACCGTAACCGGTTACAGCGTATTAAACCCACCGTCAGACTGGTAATAATAACAAAAAAAATGTGGATATTGGTTTAATTATAATATTATAATGGAATTACACTACGAATGGTCAGTATCAAAAGTAGACACATTAAAAGGAATACCTATTTTTAAAAATACATATCGAGTGCAGTTCACACGCGGTAGAATTGAAACCTTTACCAACACAATATCAACCAATAGGAGCCTTCAAAAGTCAGCTCAAAATCAAAGCGGCCAATGCGGTAAGGTTTCATTATATCTCATTCTCTCGCAAGCTAAATCCTATAGATGTATGTGTTTGTATCTTTGTAGTGTCGTTTCCGTGTCATCTTGTTTCAAATCCCAACGGTGCTAAAGAAGTTTCACTTCAAAAACCATGTATTTTAAATACCATTCGTTTGATTTCAAAATTTATCATCAAATTGGTTATGAATTAGACAAGCATGTAAATAACGACAAATGGGTTGAATAATTATTGAGGGTAGGTTTTCTCGAATACTGTTCAATGAATGGGACCTAATGAAGAATAAACTCAAAGATATCTTTCAATTACTCAATTTCCATTCCGCAGCCATACAAATTGGTCGCTTTATCGAATGCTCCTGAGTCGAGTAATGAATTTTTATGATTGGTTGTAATACTCAAAGGGAGAAGTAAAACGGTATGCTGAAATTCATAACGTACTGTAATTTCATAATATTTCCTCACATAATTTAATTTATTTAAAGTATCAAAGGGGATAATGTAGTAAATAAACGGTCTCGAATCTTTTCCTTTCTGTGTGAATACATTTTATGTTTGGTTGAGGAAATTGTATCCATAGAGGAACATATTTATTACAATGGATGTCTGAAAACATGCCAACAAAATCAATGTATGATTAATGTTTGTTATAATGTTACAAATTTCAAAATCAATTACGTGGAAAATTTTGCGTATTAAGTTTCATATTAAGACAACAGTGTAGAAAAATTGACAAAATGTTTTACTGCGTGTTTCGTGTCAGCAAATTTGAATATGTGCGGAAAAAAAGCACCACGATGGTTTTACTCTGCCTAAAACCCACGTCATATTGGATATGATTTGAGATTCTCACGGCCAAAAGTATTACCGTGATTTATTTTTGGGTATTGTGCGTGATGCGCTACCTCCTTCTTTATCCAACGTTTTGGATAGCGTTACATTGTCCAATTTCAAAGCAGATGTAATGATGATAATAAGTAATTATCTACTCATCTGCACATCTTACACATCTTGCATCCGAATGAAAATATCAAAAACGAATCACGACGCCACATGATATTGTTCAAAGGGAGTGTTATGACGGTTAAAACTATTATTATATAATTAATTAAGTGCTCTTTAAAACACTGGTGAATTACCATAATTCCTAATATAATAGTTGCTTCAAATGATGTTTAGGATCGGATACGAATTGCCAGTTCCTTCCCGTTTCAAATCTTCTCCTTCCCATGTCCTCCAACGTCATAACATACCCCAAAGTAAGGGTGCCATGGTCTCACTGTTCCTGATCAGATATGACAATTTAGAGGCCAAAAAAAATTGTTTTATTAACAGTAAGTTTTCAATTTGGGAGGCGGGAAAGGGTACCACCGGGAATCATTTATTGGTTAACCAATATCCTATCAGAGGTTACCCCAAGTAGTTGTCTACGTTTGGCGATTTAGCGGGGGTGCCCGGGTTCACGTGGTGAGCTCTAATTCTTGGCGGCGCGGAGGCTTTTGCCCACCTATTGCACGGCTGACAGGATCGAGAGTGATTTTGAAGGATACCTTTTGAAACCTCTCCAGCAGGGTTCTCTCGACCCATCGCATCGCCTTGCAGATGGGAGGGATGGATTCACGTACATTCGTCACTCCTGAACATATTGGCTCCCAAATTCCTAATCAACCTTCTTACCCGTTTCCTACCTCTCCTTCCTTTTCCTAAAAAGACCCCCTAACAGGATGAAATATGTCTCAAAATACAACGAACTATATAATTTTATTTAATACGAACAGTATATAATTATTTCGTACATCCGTACCAAATTTCCGTGTATTGCAGTTGAGACTTTGAACATTTTGAGCGGCGAACAGCAGCTAACTTCAAGGAGACGACCGCGGCGATTACACGCTTTTGCAGCCAATTAATGATTTTGCAGAATGTTTACGGGTCGCATCATTCTAGTTTATTAGAGTATCACCAAGTGTTGACGGTTGAATCCCTGTTGATGCTTGAATATGAATTATTAAGTGGGGAAATAGACACAGAGGTAAATATTTAAGTGATATTATTTAGAGCACATAGATAGCATTCAAACAATACGATTTAGAAAAATAAAATATTTAAGTGACGTTGAACAAGTTAAAGTTTTTGTTGACTTTAGCATTCGGAACCCTCCTGCTTTCAGGAGGGAATAATAACCTAATTTATTTGTATTTTTTTTTTCAAATTAGCATTAATTTTACTTTTAACAGAATGCTAGCTTAAGTCCCCGGCTTTACCCGGACTTAGTGCAGAGATTTTCGAAATATAATAATTTAGGATAATAATTTATAAAGTTAGCGGTAAGAACCCGATTTTATTTTTCTAGACGATGAATTAATCTCCGGGAGGACAGCATGGAGACACACTTTAAATATTTGTAACACGTTCTTCAGAATTAATTAAAATGAATGCGTCAGAAAGGTCGAATCTTCAGGCATGCATCTCCAGGTCGAATCTCCAGGGTGAATTCGACCGTACGTTCGTACAATACGCCGTGCCGCGTTTGTTTACACGCTTTTGTTCACTTACGTCGCGCGTCGTTAAGATTCCCACATAATGCCAATTTCTTCTTCTTCTTTTCTTTGATACGGCAAATTCGACAATAGATCTGTCCAATATACCGGTCGCGAGTCGCAATTTGTATTCACGGCTTCTTTACTTACGTCGTTAAGATTCTGGATATATTTTAGTGTATATTGTCGTCTTATGAAACACTGATGTAGATGGATGGATTATTATGGGATATATATTGTTTTTAATTTATTTTTTATTATATTTACTGTTAAATTACATTACTATTTATAATTAAATCTAATTATAATTCATTTTATCGTTATCGGATTCGAGTCACAATATAATCTTTTTAAATTATTTTATACGTGTGTTTTCTGAGATTTTTATGTAATTTTTAAACCAAAACTATAATGCTATGTTGCTTGTGATATAATGAACGACTTCGCTTTAAGTGGGCGGACCCGACGCTTTGGATCACTCGGCTACAAATCGGTATAATAAAATGTGGTTTTCCCGGCCCTGGTTCCGAACCCGCGACCCCTGAGCCCTCTCCCCCGCCACCCTGCCGTAGACCGAGAAAGTGTTAATTTACCGCTTGTCGGTCACTGTTCACTCAGTAGACACATCCAATAATTTTCACATTCGTACTTCATTCCGCAAAAGTTAATTATACAAGAGAAGAGCCTGCTCCGTATTAAGTTTCTCTCGTTCACACCGTAATGTAATTTGTAGTTCAAAGAAGTCCAATTATTTCGCTTTACATACTTCGGGCTCAAAGGGATATCACATCTTTTCATCGTATATATATTGCGACCTTTCGTAGTATCATTATAAATGTGTTTCTCTTTCGAAGAGTCAAAATCCGATTTCGATTTGACAATTTTAATTCGAATATTTTAATTTACCTATTTCTCATTTATACGTGCCACGTGATGTTAGTCTCTTCGTAAATAACTGTCTGTAAAGCTGACGTTTTTTTACGAGTAAGAAAAAAAATTAATTATTTTTGTGCGTTTATATTTGCCAACGCCAATTTCTTCTTTTTTTTAAAATAAAACACTAAGGGCCTTTCTAATAAAAGTGTTGTAATTTTTCATAATTGAGATAAATCCATTTATGTGCGGTAAATGTTTTTTTATTAGTTGGGTAAATTTTAAAACACTTGTTTGTCGGAATTGGAAGATTATCGACTTAAATTTTTGATATTAGAATCATTTGATTTTTCTCTTTCCAGATTTGGCTTATTATGTGTTTATATTTTTAAGTCACATGTATGCATAATGGCGAATAATCATTTTTCTTTGTATCTACTAACATTTTGCGTTTCATTTTTCGCATATTTAATCATGTATTGTGGAATATTAAAGTGTGCTTGTTAGACCGCGTCAATTTCATTTCTTGCTCCCCAGAAGCGGCGGTCCCCCCCAAAAGCTACGACAAGAGCCATGGCGAGCTGGACGATGGCCACCAGATGCACCTGCTCACGCTGGAGCCGCCACCCAAGGCAGCACACGCGCAGGCTAACCGGCTACAGCGGCCCACACATCTCGACGTGGATGTGTCGCTCGCCACCAATAGGATAAATCAACAGGTAATATGAGAAGAAGCATACGGATGCAAGTCCAAAATTTGAAGAAATGAGTTTTTGATGCAGACTTGTAATAAATTATCATGTGGCAGAAATATACAAGTCCTGTCATGAAGAAAAATAGGATTTTCAAAAATGTATACGGATGCAACTACCTTTGATGCAACAACTATCTAAGAAGCAGAAAGATGTACCTACATGCAACTTTATGATTTAGTTGCATTTTGAGTATTATGACTGTTTTTTTAATACACCACAAGTCGTTACAAAATATTCCATTTCATTTTGAAACAGAAGGACTTAAGTTCCTATATTTTTGTAAATATTTCTAAAAGCTTTACAAATAAATTTTTTTTTTTTTTTTTTTTTATTGAAATAATAGATAATACATAATATAATCAACAAACAAGTCCTGCTAAGCCAATTGAATCGGCTTGTCAACAGGTGCTTATATTTTAGTTACATATTTATACATTTTTAAAATTTAAAATTTACATCTTATATCTACAGATACAACATTTTTTCATACATATCAAAATCAATATAAATCTTTTTTTTCCGATAGCCAATTTCATTTCATTTTATTTGTTTGTTTTTAAAACAAAACTAATTGATTGAAAAGTCATTAACTTTTTTTTGTTATCTATCACCATGGATATAAGAAAAAGTTATGAAAAAAAATTACAAAAAAAAAAAGTTTTTTGGCTCTCCTGAACATTTACCTTTTTGGTCTTGCATCCGGATGCTTCCCGGGTACAGATATATATTTTGTTAATATCGTACAGCATCTATGGTCCAATATTCTCTCTAAACTGTCCCTATTCTCGAAAGGCCATTTCTGTTTGACAGAACGTATCATTTGATATCGTCATAATTCGAATATTGCTTTTCGAATATTGCAAATCGAATAGCTCATCGTCAATTGAAATATTTTGTCATTAGAATTATTCCGTAAACCGCCAATTTTGTTCTATTGATTATTTTCGATGACCGGTATTCATGGGCCTATCGATGGTTTAATGCAAATATGAAATTCTATCTACCGCTGTACGGCCGAGGATACATGGTTAACCCGTCTGCTTGGTTCAATATATTCGCACCTCTAATCCTCGGATTCTGAAAAAAATTCTGAAACCGTCACTTTGGATCGAAATTGTAAAATATCTATGCAAGATAGCTTTCATATTTCAAAAACAATGAGAAGCATTATTTTGTTCTCTTTCTGATTAAAAGAAAAATACATTTGTTTGCATGAGAGGAAGAGAGAGATATATATAGCTTTTAAAATGTATGGTCGCTCGCGACGTTTTTGGTCTTATGAAAGTATAACGCGATTACATGTTTTGGGTTGTATTTATTCCTAAACAAGCAGACGTGTTTGGGGATCATTAAATTGTAAAAAAAAAGAAAATACGCAGATTGTAGATTTGTGACAATTGCGACGGTCGATCATCGTCGGTCCTGAAAGTGGTTGTGTTGGTATCGCGTGTTCGGTTCATCGGCAGGCTAAGTCCTCCATCACGACACAAGATATTAAGAGATTTTCAAATATTTTTAGGTTATTCGTAACGCATATTTGTCATGTGCTTCTACGACCGATGGTCACAATTAGGGAATGCAATCTCGTTCTCGCGAGATCTCGGCCTTTTTTAGTGAGATTGATCTCGGACGATAAAAGGGCGAGATCTCGTTAAATTCGTTTAACTATCTTAACGAGATTACTCGAGCATAAAAACGTCTTGTGCGAAGCGCGGCCTGACACGGACGGAGTTGCGATCTGTCGGTGCGCGCATTTGTTTTGTTTACTTATAGTTGTTGCTAGCTAACGTGTTACGTGATTGTGTTTGATTTCATTCGAGTATTTTTTGGTTATTTATGCAAAAAAAGTTTCTTATGTGAAGTTGTTGTTTCATTTTTTTTTACTTCTCGTTGTTTTGTTTATTATAAAAGAACTGTTTTATTACTAAAAGATTTTTATTTGATATAAGAAGAGAAGACTAGTTGTTTCTTTCATTTTTTATTTGATAGATACGTACGTCAAAGTTTACTACTTAGAAGTTTATTAAAAAATTATAGACAAATACGTCAAACAATGTTTGATGCATAAAAGTCTATTGAAAAATTCGTGAAAATAAATGTTTATCTTATAATACTTATTATTTTTTTCCTAATTTATTCAAATATTGTGATTATTTGCAAAAAAAACACACAAAACTGCCAATCTCGCGAGATCTCGAAATTGGCGAGATCTCGCAGTATTGTTATTCTAAACTCTTCTTCTTCTTCTTCTTCTTCTTCTTGAGCCTTAATCTCGCGAGATGTGTAGACCCTAGTCACAATACATTTGTGTTCTCTCTATTTACCCTATAGTAACTGTATGTTTCCGAACTTTCTTCGGGGGTTTTAGGACTTCTGCACACCTAAGTCGTGATGACTACAAAGTGGTTTTTGGCACAATTTTTCTTCCAATTTACAATTCTTAACACGGTGGAGTTTGCTTTCCTCAATACGTCAGGTCTTGATTCAAGCTTGCCCTGATTCATTGAAGCATTGGAAGGGTCCCATTCATAGACATCCAAATTTAATAGACCAGAAGTTACAGATGAGGGGTAAAACCAAACTATGGAGGGTGAAGAGGGGAAGATTACTGTGATTTGTTAAAAAATCAATCTGACAGTATATATGCATCTCGCATTATAATATCACCATTTAGTTCTTAAAAGCAAAACTGCTTTATAATGAATAGACCTTTTAACATGGGCGCGCGAATTGCCCGCCACGTTATTATCATATTTGCGTAGTCGAAATCGGCAAAAGAAAGCCCTTTTTCACACGGGAATATTTTGTTGCCGTGTTTAGTTGAGACACTTTTACAAATGTTTCATAATTTACTTACCCCTGTAACTCACTGGAGTAACGCCCACTTTCGCTACGTTCACATATATTAGGGCATAATGTATGGCACAAGCTCTCACTTATCCGTAAAATGTGCGATGTGACCAGCGCGCTGCCCAGGACAAGAATGATGACGTCACATTTTTTATATTCAAGCGACGCTCTCGTAAGCCCAGCTGGCTCCGAGGCGGAGCTATAGCCGGCTCCATGGGGAGGGGGAAATAATACATTTTTATCACTTAGGGCAGGTCCAGATATATTCATATGTCCATGGTCACATTGCTTTCCCAATGACGGTATAAGAAAACTTATTGTTTGCCTCCTTCGTCTTACAAGCCAAGATTTTTTTTTCTAATTTTGGAAACAGCATTTAATTATTTTGATCAATTCTACGCCCTGCATACAGGATTGATTAGTAATTTAATGTTTTTTAGGAGTAAGTTTAGAGAACAATTACACTCAATACCTAAAGCGAAACAAATAGGTAAAAATAAAAGTAAGTGTAGAATGAAAGTTATAAGCACAATTTACAAAACAATAACAAGAGAACTAGGACAGTTTAAAACTCTATCACAGGGCAGTCCCATCGTGAATGCGCGTTATAATTGGCCTGGTAGCAAACAAAGCTAAAATGACTCCTAAAACTAGTTCACTGAGAGTGTCCTTGAGGACATCTGAATTGAAGAAGGGGGGAAACTCCCGAAGACTCTACGACTATTGTAAAAATAATGTTTTATTTTCTTGGCCAGGCTCAGGTTCAGGCCCAGACGCAGGTGCTGAGCCGCGAGCCGACGCCCGGATACACCGACCGCTCCATCATGACCACCCCGCAGGCTACTGAGCACCGCGAGAAGTTCCTCGAGCAGAGCTTGGAGCAGCAGCGTCAGCAGACCCGAGCAGCCACCGCGCAGCTTGCCATGCTCAATGACCAGCTCGTGGTGGAGAAGGCGGCGAGAGTGGAGGCGCAGGTAAGACAAGTGCACCACGACAATGTTTTTATTTACTCAATAGGTTCACTATTTTGAGGTGATTTGGCTCACGGGGTTCAGAGGTTTGTCCAGGTCTTGGCGGTGGATGTGTCTGCCCACCAACTGCATAGTCGACCGGATTATTAGAGGCCGATTGAGGGAGAACCTTTGATCTCTCCAGCTTTCATATTTCATCTCTCTTAACTTGCACGTCGAGAGGGATGAATTCACACGTCATACAACACTCCTGGATATACTAACCTGCGGATTCCTATCCCCCTCTGATACCTGTTTCCTTCTCAGAACCCCCTCCACAGCATCCCCAAATATTACGTAGGCCCTGAGGAAAAATATATTTTATGTATACAGCAGGATTTAAAGGTCTGCGAAATTTATAAAAACAACATGATATCACATGCAATAAGAACAATAATAATAGCAACAACATTAATCCTAACGCTAATGAGTGGCAAAAATAACATGAATTACATAAACAACATTTAGCGATAACATAAAACATAAAACATAAAACATAAAACACAAATTGCAACATCAACATGAATTGCAACAACAACATGAATTGCAACAACAACATGAAATGCAACACCTACGTGGAATGCAACGAATATATAATTGCAACAACATATGAATTGCTACAATAATGTATCGCTTAAATAATTTACTTTTATACGATTTGGATGACTAATGCGATGGGCTTATTAGTAAAAATAATATTTATATATCTTAAAAATACTTTTTTTGTACAATTAGATCCGCACAGGAGGCCCTGAGGAAAAAGTCTCTCAGGGCCTCTGCCATCTTTAGGGATGCTGTGTGGAGGCGTCTTTTTATGGAAAGGAAGGAAAGGAATTTCTGGGAAGGAAAAAGGTATGAGGGCTGGGTGGGTATCTGAGAGTAAATATGTCCAGGAGTTACGGACGTACGAATCCATACCTCCAACTGCATTGCAAGGCTATGGGTCGAAAAAGGTTTGGTTGGTCTGCAGTCTCTCCCGATCCGGCACGCCACACTGTTGGTGGGCAGACGCATCTGCCGTCAAGACCAATACAACATGCACCCCTGCTAAGTCACCGAACGTAGGGAACCACTTGTGGGAACCTACGGCAGGGGTTAAGGGTTGGTTAACCAATAAATGGTTCCTGGGGCAACGTTAGCTGTACTCACCTCCCAAATTGAAAAATAACGATCAGGCAAGTTGAATAACTACGTATTAATTGGAAAAGTGCTGTTTCAAGCAGTTGTTTCGCAAAGTTCTGCGTGCGAGAAGGTAGTACTGTTTGGTTCAATTGATTAAAATTTGCTTGGTTCAAGTGTCATTTTCAACAGATTGTTTGAGTGCTGTCGATAATGTAGTGTTTTTAACTGAAAACGAAAACGTTTTTCACTGAAAAAAGTATGTGAAAAATTCATAACGGAATTAAAAATATTGAATTCAAAATTTCCCGTCGCATCATCAAACAAAATAAAAAAGGCACGCGGGTGTTGCGATATAATATTGTTTTTGGCTGAAATTTGCATTTTATAATATCGATTTAATATAATGTGATACTGGATGGCAATATGTGATACCGTAAATAGAATTTCACCCCTTGTTTGCCGTTTGATATTTCATTATGTTTATAACTCCATTTTCCAACAAAGGCATTCTTCCTGAAAAACAGAATTTGATGCATTATTTCGTGTGCAATATCATTTTCGGGTTTTATCAAAAATCGATTATGAATTTAAATGGATGAATAGAATCTGCAAAGCGGAAACGTCACTTAACGTCTACTGTATTACATCACCCTATTAATTTAATAACAATCTGATATTTTACCCACAACTTGCGTTTTGATAGATAGGTACTTTTTTTCACTCTTCAAAAGGTTCTGAGGAAAATAATCCTCAGGGCCAATGTCGTCTTTGGGGATGCTTTATCAAGTTTTTGAAGTGAAACTTCTCTAGCCCCGTTGTGATTCGGATGAAACGGAAATGACGCATACAGCACCTGCGAAGCATTAAACTCCTATCAAGGCTCCTATTGGTTGAGGTATAAAACGGAAATAACGCTAGGTCTGCGCTCATTAGCCGCTTTGATTATGACCTCACTTTTCAAGGCTGGTGGTTCTTCATTGATTGAGATTGTCTTGATAAAGTTTCGCTTCTATCGCATGTTAACTGCACTCGAATTTTTTTGTGATGGAGAGGAAGATCTGGGAATGTAGGAATCGGGGAGATCAATGTGTCCAGGAGTGATGGACGTTTGAATTCATCCTTCCCACTACTGTGTAAGTCGAGAGAGTTCTGCTGGAGAGGTAAAACCCTCAACCAGTCTCTCCAAATCTGGCCCGCCACAGTTGGTAGGCAGACGCAACCACTGCCAAGACCCAAAAAATTGATACAAATAAGTACCGGGAAAACGTGGTTAAAGTTTTTGATTTATTATTTTACCCTTTTTCCAACTAAGATCAATAGTTTAAACTGTAGGTATTACCGATTAGAGTCAAGTCTGAAAGATACCCAATAGGACATGAGGGAGCTATAAAATAGTGGTCACTGCTATTAAAATTCAAAATTTACGTTTATTTTGCACATTTTTAGATTTACTACATACGAACTACGAACTAGTGCACAACAAAATGATTTAATAATTTTATTTAAGTGCAACTGATGCACAATGAACCGAACAAAATTTGGAATGCATGACGATATGTCTACCCGTGTTTATAGGCTAAGCAACTTTATTAAACCTTTATTATACGCAGTGGACAGGACATGTTGACGTTCACAGGACATGGCGTTCACAAATATATTCACAAAAACACATTTGAGTCCAGTTTTGTGAAACGTACTAGGAAATTGATCAATTTGTGTTATTTCAAAATTTAATAATATACGTTTTTCGGCACTTTGATTGATACTTTTAGTGTATCCCTAGTGAAAGACCACCATTCATAATCGCAACTTACCATTTAATTGGAATGGCTTTAGCCGTGTTTCGTAACCAGAAGAGGTTCAAATCCCGGAGGGCGCAAATTAATTTTATTAGATTAATTTGTGTTATTTCACGATCAATGAATTGAAAATAATATCTAGGATATTTGCAGCACGTTCCAGAGTATAAGATACTCTCAGTATTGCTCTGGTGAAAAACCAGGATAACTTTACTCAGGCCGATTCACAAGATCCACATTACAACATATGTTTCACCAACCTACAACTAAAACGACTATTGGGACAAATAAATATGCAATACTCTTCAATAAAATTATTTAAGATAGTCCCTCTTGCAATAAAAAAACATTAAAAAATGACAGACTGCAAAGGAAGCATTAAAGATTACGGACATGGGAGGGAAGAATACAGATACAATTTTGCAACATAACAAAGATTAATATTGCATTGTTTTCTTCCAGACATAACTTTTTAATTAATCTCTTGTAATAATTTAACTAAGATGCATACTTATAATTCAAATATGAATTATTATTCAATAAATGATTGTATTCAAATACAATGTGACATTATGACGGGTACCGAGAACGAATACATTCTTTTCTAAAAAATTGTAAAAACAAAAAATTCAAGTCCGCGGTAGAAGCGAAACTTTACCAAAACCATCTCACCAATACTTAAAAAGTGCGGTCATAATCAGAGCAGACCAGCGTAATTTCCGTTTCCTATCTCAACCAATAGGAGCCTTTAAAAGCGATGTCATAATCAAAGCGGTCAATGAGCGCAGTTGATGCGTCGCAGGTGCAGTAATCGTATTTTCGTTTCATCCGAAATCCAAATCATAGCTGGGCTATCGAAGTTTTACTGCAAAATAAATCAGAGTATGCAATTTATAGGTACTTAATATCTTCACTTTAACCATAGAAATGAAAATAAAAAATCAATATTATAGCCACGCACAGGCATTGCCTTTGTGGGATTTTTTTTGGTCATACGTTTATTGTATTAAGCTTTGTTATATACTTTCATTATTTTTATGTATTATTTTTATACGTATTGTATCAAAAATTTTCAATAAAAAAAATGTGCTTTAGACCACACGACTGAAGTAAAACTTCTCTAACATATATCTCCCTCTCAACATCCGTTCGCCTCGCCCGACCGTTCGCCTCGCCCGATCACACTTTTCGTAACGCTCTCGTCACGCATTCACCAGCTTACTCCCCAAGTCAAGCGTGCGTAAAGAAGTTTTACTTCAAAAAAATTTCAAAATTCACACGTGGTAGAAGTGAAACTAGAAAGTCGCTAGATATCGCTTTCTTTGCTTTTGTCTGTTTGTTTTAAAGTGGTTTGAAGATTGGATATTGATTTCACAAAACTAAAAATGTTTTATTTTTTTGAGATTTTGTAGGATTTTAACCTCCGTTCGCTGGATTTCTGTCTCTCTGGCCGCTGAGACTTATCAAGCGCCTTATCCGCTGCGCTACGGGAGGCTGGCGGCGAGGTGCGAATTTACCGCAATTTATTAGAACCGACGACCCGTCAAAAAATAAATTTTAGTGCCTTTTCACCCGAATTTCAAATCACTAACGGGGGTAAAGAAGTTTCCTTTTCAAAAAAGAAAAATATTTACTTAGATCACCAACTTCACTAACGACCATTCATTGACCTCCTTTATTTCCGGTAAGAAAGCGTTTAATGAATAGGGGGGTTCAATCAGACGGCCAGCGTAGTGCAGCGGTAAGGCGCTTGACTAGCATTCCGAAGGTCGCGGGATCGAATCCCGGCGTAGCAAATAAATTTTATTTGATCAATTTGTGTATTTCACAATTTATTCATTTAAAATAATATGTAGTATATTTGCGGCACGTTCCAGAGTGGAAGATACTCTCAGTATCGCCCTGGTGTAAGACCACCATTCAGAATTGAAACGTTGCTTGAAATGGCTTCTGCCGTGTTTGGTCACCAGATCTGAATAGCCAGGTACTTCCCCACCTTCCACTTCCCTATCTCCTTCCCCTCCCCACTACCTTCAGCCTCACAACATACCCCAATTGGGGATGCATAGTCCCACTGGCTCCAGACGGGAGCAGTTGGGACTCTTGTGCGGTATTCATGTAAAAAATCCGCGCCAACTATTTATTTATTTATTACACTCTCTAAAGGGCTTTTACATTCTTTGTTTATAAGTTAAGTAACACAGTACTTTTAAATACTTTAAAACTAAAATAATAATGAAAATATAATATAATGAAAAAAAAGTAAAAATACGCATATAATATGAAATAAAATACATTAGTTAAAATGATAAGAAGTCCAACATAAAAAAAAAGAATATTATGCAATATAAACAAACAGAAATTATCCACGATTATTTGTGTCTAGATGTATAAAAGAATTGGAATAAACAATGTTTATACTGGTTATTCTTAAGGTTAAATTTATCTCTCCTTTATTTTCGAGATTGTTAAGTCTCGGAATCGGGGAAATTTGGTAAGAGAGTCCTTTTGTTGTTAAAGTAAAATGGTAGTAAATGTCGGCAAGATCTTTTGGGAATATGGATGTTGATTAATCGAAGTAATTATAATAAGAACAGTCAGTTTTGTAATGCAGTATTTTATGTAATAATGTTAAGTCTGTGGTAATTCTTCTTTCTGAAAGTTTTAATAGTTTTAATAGCTCCCTATCCAGTCTGATTCTCCTCACTGGCGGCAAACAATCCACAAACAGTGAACATCTGAACAATGTAAACTTCGCAGACCCAAACAACTCACCTGTCCCAAGGCGCTGCGTGGCGTCTCCGCGTTATTTCGGGCACCGGACCAGCGCTACCTTTTCATCATTTATTGGCGCGGCGACGAGCTGCGATGAGTTGCGATGTGTTGCGATGTGTTGCGACGTGATGCCTAATTAAAATTTGTTGCCGCTCCGCGTGGAAAATTTCCAAATAATAATTGTTATTTTGATCCGAAACAAATAAAAAATACTACGCGAAAACAAAAACGATGACCGACGCGACGCTTCGGGAGTATTCTTGTAAAACCGTAAAACCGCTGCAAAAGCTGGCTCCACCTGTCGCCCGGTGTACAAAAGTAAATTTATCTATTTGTGTGTGAGGTCGTTTTCTCTTTTAATCACTTGGCTAGGAATGTTTATCAAGTAGCGGTTTTCGTAAATCTACTCTTTGAGTTCGCTTACTATTGACGAGTCGTTCACCTAATAATTATTATTATTTCGGTGTTACAAAGATAAAGGATATTTTCAATATTCAATTTTAATTAGAACAACTCTCTTTTTATAACTTACTAGCTGGTATCCGGCATGCGTTGCTATGCCATTAATTAAAGAAATTGTTTCTTTCTGCGTGTCCTTTCCCATTCGTCTCGTTCCCTTTCCGCCTTCCCTTCCTCTCCCGCATCCCCTTCTCCTCTCGCATTCCCACTCCTCCTCCTCCGCTTTACCTATTCCCTCGTCCCGCGAACCCCTCTCCCGAGTTCCCCTCCCCCCTCTCAGGTTCCCCTCCCTGGTTCCCCCCCCCCCCTCCCGTGAACTTCTACCCGAGTTCCCTCCCCCTCCCGCATTCCATACATTCAGTCCCGGTACATTCAGTATTTAAACAGCTCGCGTGCCACCTATTGCAATTTTTTTTAAACAAATTTCTTACTGCCGGTAGATTTATTAGCCAGTAGTCTCCAATTTGGTGCAGTCGTTCGAAAGTTATGCGCGTACATACATTTTGGCGATTCATTTTTATTTATATAGATAGATAAATGAAAGTTATTCCCATCAATGTAATATAACAATTCATTCCAAAAATTGTGCAAATGACGGTACATGTAATACGGACTGCGCAAAGCTAAATCATAAATCTAATGTAAAATATCTTGGAATCTTAATAGATAAAAATGTTAAATGGAAAGATCATATCAATCTCACTGTGGAAAGAATAAAAAAACTTATCTATGTTTTCTATAACATACGTAATATTTTAAACAAGAAAAAAATTGTCTTTTAAGCATTAATTCAGTCCTTTTTACAGTACGGAATTATTGGGTGTGGAGGTGCCTTTAAGGCTTTATTACAGCCCATAATTATAATTCAAAGAATAATTAAAAAAATCATCATTCATTAGGAAACCATACGACTTCCCCTACCATAGAGATATTTCGGGAATTTAATGTACCATCTATCACATAATTATATAACAGAAACGCCTTATATCAAATTTATAAAGAATATTTTATTTAAAAAAATCACGCTCAGATAGCATAAGCAATAGATTTGAAACTAATGGCTTAATAGCCATCCTTATGCTTAGAACGACTACGGCTCAGCATCACTATTTGTATTTAGGTGTAAGATGGTACAATATATTATTGTCCAAAAATGAAATTAGTATAACAGAAATGCTGAAATATGAATTATTGAAATTGGATAATGATATATTGTAGCCTTAATGTAATTTACCCCTACTGAAAACTGTATTATTTAATATTTAAAAAAAAAATGTATTGTTATTGTCCTTCTGTAACTATTTTTTTCTAAATTGTGTACCTATCTACAATAATGTTGAAATTTTATTTCATAAGTTCTTTGATAATTGTTTACACTCATTGGAACATTATTATTTTTTTGCATGTAAATACTCCTCCCATAAACACGAGCTCCTTGAGCTCAACTTATGGAATAGTAGAATAAAATGTGAAAAAATCATTAAAATAAAGGTAGTTGCCAATAATATGGAAAAAAAATTGTCGAAGATAATATTGTTGCTTCTAAAATTTGAAATATGAGATCGACAAATAAGGGGTGGCAGTGGCCAAATTTGAAAGGCATTTGTCACGGTAAGACGAGAGGTTCTGGGTTCGAGTCCCAGTTGCGACCGTTGTCTTTGTATTTTTCTGTGCCTCGTTCTATTCCATATTTTCGCTTAGATTATTAGGGCTTTCTTCTTATTCAATGAGATATTGTCAACAATCTACTTTTTTGTTATCCCTACTCATATTTTTAATTCTTGTTGGTAATAGGAATAACTCATCGGTTCTATAATAAATAAAATTTAACATAAAACTGTTCAAAATTACTATAAGAAGGTAATATTATTTTTGCATAAATATATATTTTACATAGTTTCAGCATTATCACGTTTCATCCAAAAATGATAAAATCATCAAATTTCAATGGTGTAAAAATATTCATAAACATACATTTTATACGTGTATAGAAAAGCTTTATTCACCAGTTGTTCTCGAGTCGATTGTCGTACACCGCTAATCCGAGACAGCTAGTGTTGTCACCGAACAAAAAGAACGGTGAGAAAACAGAACACATAAAAGGCTAAGTTAGGTTAGGTTCGTAGTGGCGTAGTGGCGGTACTTTTCAATGGCGTTCAGTTTTGTCATAAAAATGTTTGCTTTATGTTCGCTTACTGACGTACTCAATTGATTATTTTATGATGATCACAGAACAATTAATTCAGCAACCCTGTATGTTCTTTGTTATGTGTGATTTTTACCTTTTTCGTGTTTTTGAAGTGAAAACTTCTTTAGCGCCGTTGTGATTTAGCCTGCGAGAGAAGGAGATAGAATAATCGGTCTCCTCTTTACGCGATGCTTCGTAGCCTCACCAATCTTGTGTACTTTAGTTTTCTGAAGGTTTCGCTTCTACCGCATGTGAACTGCACACATTATTTTTCGTATTCGTAAAATGAATTATAATGCAGATGCTTGAGCAGTTACGAACATGCCAACAAAATTTAATTTATTAATTTACAGATTTAAAGCCTTGTAACATAGTATATTCATTTTTATGTTTTTTATTTTTATTTAAACGGCAGAGCTGGGACTCTCAACAGGATTGTGGGAATAAACAGGTTCCTTCTTTGTGAGCACAGATTATGACATAAAAGAATAGATTTCATAATAACAGATGCTAGTATATTTAAAATACTCAAAATTATCATAATAAGACATTTAAGAGACGGGTATCCCTAGTACCCAAAGAACCAAAGAACATAACCTAAAAGGTATAAACCGATAATTAACCAAGAAATGCTTCATACCTGTTGGACCAAGTTGTGATTTCTAAACTACTTCTAAAACTCGGGAGCACTTTAATTACGCCTCTTCACGCGCTGATGGACAGTAGCCGCAATCTCGAGTGGCAAACTCCAGGGGACGAATCCGAGGATAGCATCCAAAGAACGCTTCCGCAAACCGTAATCTCTTTGGAAGACGTAGGGAACACATCCGAGGATCGGGCCCCTTCACCTCGCCAGGCAGCAGGTCTCACGCCATTAACCAGGATCAGCGAGATCAATTAACGAGAATTCGTCATAAATATGGGTGATGAAGGCCAAGCAAAGCCATACAGAGGCTCTTCCGCAATTCACGTCACCGTACGAAACAGAATACTTGGATTATCTCCAACACAAAATGGCGAAGCCATGTGCAGGCTTTCAAACCGCCCGATTACGCCCGCTTAGTACGATGGGTCGCGTTTATAAAAATCAACATACTCAATATTCCGAATATATTAAAGGGATTCACCCATATTAAAATTCAAATGAAACTCTCATGTTAGGTGACGAATCGAATTGCCGTCGCTTCCCGTATCGGCGGCAATCCAAGAAGTACCTTGCCGGAAATCGTTTTGATAGAGTTGCCAGTCTAAGAAACGAAAACAAATGCGAATCAACAATTAAATATGCAACCAGGCGGAGGTTTATCAAGTCAGGACAATAATTATTACCTACTAGTGTAATAATTATTATCGTGACAGCCTTTTCAAAGTTCTATTAAACCTTAAAATCAATAGGACGAAGACAACCAATCTAGAAACTTATGTGTATTTAAATAAGTTATTAATTAACTAAGAAAAATTAAATTAAATACGCTTAGACATAATAATCCATACGTGCCTACTAAGTATAATAATTCTATTAACTAATAACACTATTTCAAAATATGGATGAGCCCATTTGTTTCAAAACTAATAACTAAGCATTATTTTTTTTTTTATTTCGGATGTTAAAGAAAAAACACATTTCTTGAACTTATCTTATGAAGAAGTGTATTTTTTGACAACATATATACCTATTTCTAAAATGGTTTTTAAAAAATCTGGTAAGCGAAAACTTATTTTACTGAAGTTTGAAGTAGGTATGAGTAAATATTAATGGAAATTACATCATGCACATCTAAATAAAAATAAATCCAACAGATCTTCCAACTGCGGTTAAGTTAAACAATGTTTTTTCCTCATCAAACATTTATAATTAACACGAGGCTAAAATCAACAACAACCCCGAAGTAGCTTATTAACGGCGGTCGAAATATTTGAAAGCCCTCATAAATATTGTTAGAAAGTAGCTGTCGCCTGCGAAAATTCAAATAACTTCTGACTGTCGTAAATTTTCCTTCCAAATATAATGAAAATGACAAATCGAAGTGCTGCCAAGCTGTCGTACAATAAAAAAAAACAGTTCAGTCCCTACAATTCAACGAATTTTTAGCCGACGCCAGACAACTGAACAAAAAAAACATTTTGCCATGGCAATAAATCTTTTAAGATCCATTTAAAAACATTCACAATTCCAGGATATTACGTTTTGTAGACTTTCAATAATTAAATCGTCGCATTGTTAACTACATCAACGACTTCATCAAAACTTCTTAGTACTGAAGTTTTATACAACGGAATCAAAAAATATCGATGTGCGATGGCGATAAAGGTGACAAAACGCGTCGTCGGTTCATTGAGTCAGTAGTTACGAGTATGTTTCACAGACGATTTAGTTCCAAAATATCGATGAATATGTGGAAAAATGTAAACCCATCCGAATATTGTAACACCGAAAAAATATTAGCAATTTTGGATCGTTAAGTTGAGACCTTTATAAACGACGGGAGTATGAATTGACTCGAAGATAACATTCAAAAGTTGCAAACACGATGGTGCCATTGAAATTAAACCAAGGCAAGAAGAACTTGTCCTAACAGTGATTTCGCAAAGCCTTATTCACGGTGAGGCTAAGATTTAGTCATAAAGACGCTTAGACAGATTGGATGTCTAAGCTCTAAGCCTAAGCAATAAACTTTTATAAGTCTGTATTACAAAAGTATCTAAAGAGGATGCCATACCTTGCACAATTTAAAGCATAGAAAAAAAGAGCATAATAATTTTAGCATGATACAAAATTCTGACCGTTCTCTGCTTCTATTTGAAATTCGGTATCTCAGTACATTGAACATCAAATGTAATTACAAACACAATGTCAGTGTGAGAGACAGAATGCGCAATGTTGATTGACTGTAGACAGAGCAGTGTCCAATCAATGTTTTGTAATATTATGTATTGTTGTCAACAGGCACGAACGCACCAGCTGTTATTGCACAATAAGGAACTGATAGACCATATCAGTATGCTGGTCGCGCACTTACAGGAGAGGGAGAGGGGCGGTGCGGGAAGCCTCCCCTACTCTCTCTCGGGACACCAACTTACGAACCTCCCTCAGGTGAGACACTTCATCAACTAAGCAATTGTGAAACTCAATGTAGCACTATGTGGTTCCGTGACAAAACAGACCAAAGATGAAAATTTTAGAAAACAAAACTCTCCTAACGTTCTAACTAAATCAATTATGTCATCAAGTTCTGTTTTGTCTTTGTTCTATTTTATAGTGTTAACGCAAAAAATGTTAGATATCTTTGCGATAAGAAATTGTGTAAAATAAAATTATGACATTACGCATAATTTCTTAACGCAAGTAGATAATTTTCTTTCACTTTTCTTGTTAGCTGTTTCAAACCAGTTCCGGATAAAGTCAAATAATTAGTTAATGGACCCTTAAGCTTATGTGCAGATATGTTACACTCAATTCGATACACATGTTCCCATTGTTTACACTTTGGAAAGCTTCCAAAAACATTTTCAAGATAATCTTTGTTTTGTAGTAAAGCTTTAAATATAGCGAAGTTTAATACAGTCGTAAATAATCTTTTTATTTGACATAATTCCGAGGAATCCATATTTTCTGAAGCAAAGTTCACGATGATTTTTAAAATAGTTCATTTAATTGTTTTCAACTTTGCTTCATGAATGTGATTATTTGAATGCGCAATTGTAACAACATATTTTAGTATGTGCATATTGTTGTTTTTAATGAATGTTTTAGATTGCATGGGTTTTTTAGTTGTTTTAAACTTTGTTTTTCGACGTTTGCTTTCTTCGATTTTTTTAGCCATAAAACAAACACATCAAGAAAATTAAATTACCACATATATTTTTAACAAATAAAAACCACACAAAACCGAAACCGTAATTACGATGAATAAAAAAACGTTAAGGTATATTTAAAAAAAAAATTATCCAGCAGTAAACGCAAACCAAAAATAAAATATCTGCGATGGTAATAAAGTTGAAACCACGTACAGAATAATCGTTTTAATATCCGTGGCATAAACATTATAAACGCTTAATGTTAAGAAGGTTTTAAAAGAGGTCAGAACAGAACAATTATTGAAAAGTCGTCGAAGTCGCACACAGTAATTTTTTTAATGTTTATTTGAAAAATATATTATAATTACTAATATAATATACATAAATGTATATTTATATATTTATGTGAAAAAAATTGTGAAGGCCTACCGACGGATAACGTGAATATATCTAATACGTCTACTTTGTCTGGAATGCGAACGATTTGTTAAAAGATTTAGAATCTAGTCTCTTTCAACGAAAGCAATCTTACCAACATGTCTTCGCATACGCTTGTTGTCACTTCATCGAAGCCAGAGTCAAGTTAGCCCCTCTGAAGCTGGGCGTAATATAAAGGGCCCGAAGATACTTTAATAGCATACAACTGCTGACCCTGTGTAAATCACAAGTGCGTCCAACTGTTAAATTTGGCAGTCACCTCTGGTGTGGAGCCCCTAGACGAAAACCCTTTACTGCGCAGAAGCAGGCGGTTCGTTTGATAAATACCCCTTATCTTAACAAAAGGACTGCATTATTTAGAGTACAGGCGTCAGATCGGAGTATTGCACAGTACAAATGCACTTCATTCAATAGAATACAGGCGTCAGGTGATAATGTCCTTGTTCTATCGGTATTTCATAGGAAGATTCTCCGATGCAATCAACTTAGTATCACCACTAAGTTGATTGCATCGGATAATTTAGAATCGAAACATTGCTTGAAATGGCTTTAGCCATGTTTAGTAACCAAATGTGAATATCCTGTTTTTCCTCTCCCCCATTTTATCACAGATTAAGTGGTGGCTTCACCGAATCAGAAGTTATAAAATATGCCACTAAAAAGTCCGCTTGTTTTTGCTTTAGCAAATTTATAAATGTATTCGCTTTAAAAACAAAATCGAAACGAAAGACTATCATATTATAAACATTAAAAAAATATGTTTTGAAAGGTCAATATCGTATATTATTATTATGTAAACGAATAAAAATAGTTTTTTTTTCGTCTTCATAATTTAAACATGCTCCATATTCAAAGACAATGAACTATTGCGGATACTACATATTTAAAAAATATTTTTAAATGTGTGCAATATTTTATTTTGGACGTCCATCCTTTTAAAGATCGGTTCAGCTTTACCTAAAAAAATTACCTATTCGCCAAACCGACGTGCGTTGATACCGTCCTAAAAAGTGCTTCGAGTGTGAACTACAAACGTTGGAAAGTTTAATGAAATTGTGCCAAAAACATCAAGATATCAACAGGAAATTGTCAATATATTAATTAATAATAATGGTACGTATGAACATTGAACCCTTTCTCAACCAATATCAATTTTAATTACTAAAAATTATTTCAAAAACCTTGCAACAAAAAGGTATGAAGATATCATAATCACTTCATCAATTAAGACATAAAAATAAAACATAATTTTTATCTCTGCTCCACCGTTAACAATTTCAATTAGAGGGGGTCTGGTCCAGCCGAGTTTTTTTTTCAATGATAAAATTTATTTTCGTTCACGAAATTTTAGTTACTTGTACACTTAACGGTAAATTTAAGCAAGAAAAAAACCACAATTTTAAAAATTTGATATGAATATCTATATATGAATACATATGGATATAGCGGCCGCAAGTGGAGGGTCTGACCAAATCGGTTGAAACCCTGAAGTTCTTGGAAATTATCTGAAACATAAAATTTAAAAAAACTTCGTTATAGTATGAATGTAGAATGCGCACGAACCACAGTTTGCAAAACAAAGTTGTTGATTCAAAAATGGCGGACATAAAATTAAAATTAACATCGTGCTGTAATAATTATTTTTCATAAGCCGGGATTCATTCGCATATAAATTTAATTTTCTTTAATTTGAACTTTGAATGAAATGAAAGGATGAAAATTCGAAGAGGTATGATGCCAACCAACTTAAGAAATGTGGTTTTGAGAAAAACGCGTTTAAAATTTTTGCTTATTTCGCTTGAGCCTCTCCCTTCTTTCTGCTTGGCCCGCACCGCTCCTAACTACATTTCAAGATTGAATTTGATAGCATAACTTTATGAATGCATTCTCCACATGTACGGAAAGATGTTTTTTGGCAAAAAGTCGAATTTTTGTATCAGCTGGAACAGACTCCTCCCTTAAGCCTAAATGTTTCAAAATCCTTTACAAATATTCGATTGAGAAAAGTTTAAACTTTTTAAACCTTATTATAATTTATTGGCCTAACGTTGCAAGAATAAAAAATTGCATATTTAATAATAAAAAAAAAAAAACTTATTTAATTGTAAAATAATATAGAGCAAAACTCAAAAGGTGCAACACAAATACTCAAACCCAAACTACTTACTTTAAATTGCTTTTTCAAGCTTTAATTATTTGCACCAGCATTCTGCAACATGTTTTAAGCTTTGTTTCTTGTCTTGCTCCCAAATTTGATACTAATTATTTTTCAAAATATTCAGTGTTGTGAAGCTACTTTATTTTGCAGATTTATTTTATTTTATTTTTAAGTGTTTTTGCTTTCGATGTATTCCATTCATTAACATAAAATTTCATACATTTTACTGTTTTTTTTAATTTTAGTCTAGTGAATGTTTGTATAATGTTATTTTATTAGTATGCACGCAATGTATTGTAATTTTCTTCTTTCAATATTTAATTATTTGAATGACTATGTAAGTAGATTAAATCTGAAGGTCTAGAAGAGTGTAAGAGTATATTGATTCATTTGTATTAACAAAAAAATAATAAAATTTAATTTAATTTTTTATAAGAACTACTCTCTTTTGATAACTTTTGAAGGTTATTTCCATCAATGTATGGCGATTGCCTTCTTCAATGATAAGTTTAATTAAATTAAAAGTGTAATTTCTTGGTGAAAAAACACCTACAAGAAAAAAAAAACACCGCAAAACTTTGTATTTTGTCATTATAAATTAACAATTCTCTTATTAAATAATTTCGGGAAAAATCTTACTTTCTTAAACATACATACACATAGTCAAAGTCTCAATGAATATATATTATTTTACGCAATGTAGGCCCAGAGTTTGAGGGATGTACTGGAAAAGCAGAACCAGGCCGAGGTGCGTGCGCCTCGCCTCCTGCACTCTCCTGCCAACCTGGTACTAGACAACCGCGGCCTGCTGGACTCCATGTCCTCGCTTCTGGTGCCGCGCTCGCCACATTCACCCAGAGACCCCGCCTACGAGAACAACAACAACTCCTCTCTGGCCAGCGCCGCCACCGACTCTCCGGGAGGATTCCCTGGTCCTTACAACTTCACCTACTCTCTGCATCAACCGGAGCCTATTCCCTCGCCTATGGCACGACGATACAACAATATGACAACTCTCACGTCTGCAGCCGCTTACCTGGATCAACAGAACGCAAACGATCTTACGGACTTCTTAATCGACCTCGTAAACCAACAATCTCCCAACGGCCCACACCTCCCTCAAAATCAGCACTTACAGCAACAATCGGTAAATTCGCAACTGCAACAACAGGCGGTTAATTCTCAGCTTCAGCAACAGGCAGTTAATTCTCAACTTCAGCAACAGGCAGTTAATTCTCAACTTCAGCAACAGGCAGTTAATTCTCAACTTCAGCAACAGGCCCTTAACCGGCTCAATCTTTACTCGGGACAAAGTTCTCCTCTACAGCAGCGGCACCCTATTGGAGCATCCTCCGACCATCTATTCGCTAGCGCCAATCAACAGTCTCCCAACATGCCCCGGCAGCTCTCGGCTGACATGAGGCACTCGCATTCCTTCCTCAATACCTCCGCCATTCAGCAAGAACCTTTGATGAGCCCGCGAGAAGAAGACGAATGCCAGTTTATCAGGCCGCTGTCTCAGATCGGTACCATCACCACTCTGGATGAGGAAGGGCGGGTGAGGATAGTGGTGCCGACCAAGAAGAGCCCGCAGCCCATCATCACGCGTACGACCAGCGAGCGCGTACCCAACAAGAACAACGTGCTCATGGCCCAGGTGCGAGATCAGTGGGGCCGCCACACAACTAAATGACTGGGAAACAACGACACGTGACTAGAAGATGAATCTCAACACACGGACCATAAGGGAATTTCTTCAACAAGTCGTCTACGACAATTTCTCGGCATTATTCGTGTAAAACACAACTCTTCGAAATTAACCTAATCGCATTCTACACAATTATCGTTATAATGTTTTCCCAAGCCATTATTTGCTGTTTTGATTAGGTTTACATATAAGTATTCCTTATAATAAAAACTACCTTTATGGTTACAATTATTTTCCCTTCTAGAATGCATACTTTTTATTCATACATTCCTTGTAATCGCATAACGTAACAAAAGGTATATTATAATTAACATTATTATGTTTATATTTCAACTTATGTGCAATACCAGTCAATGATGTTCATATTTACCATGAATGTAAAATATTGTCTACTCCATTAAAAGTGTTGTTATCATAATATATGCATAAACATCATGCTAAAACCATCAATATCACAATCGGGTTACGCATAACCCGAAAACCAATAAACGTTAACTCTCTTTAAACAGAGTAACTACAAGTGGATCAACATAATGTATGAAATAATTATGTTCTAATGGTTTCGGTGTTTATATGGCCACTGTATGTGTAATATCACGAATATCAGCTTTTTCGAAGGCATTGTTTACGAATATCAAAAACAAAAAAGTTATTAAACTATTTAACCAATTTACACTCTGTCTCTAGTTTTAGTAGATGTTGCTAATATAATCGGTGTTCTTTTCCTCTACTTATACAAAATTATTCTTTTCACTAGGTATTTATTGATGACTTGTAAAAAAATATTTTAATATTTTGATAATCATCGCATGAAAATTCTGGAATTAACTATTATTATTATTTTTAATTATAATGTATAACAGTGGTAATTTTAAAACTAAAAAACATACAGGGCAATGATTTATTTTAACTAACCAAAATCTTTGTTCTTGAAAGTAAATCAAATATAAATATCTACGTCACGCATAACAAATTAAAGTTTTCGTTAGATTTTTCGATAGAATCGTTAGATGCCAACAAAAACTTATTTTTTTGTTATTATATTGATATTACATGGAGGGGAGGTTAATACAAAATCCAAACCACCGAGAAAAAGAAAGTGAAAATATAACTAAAAACATACGTGGTGATAAATGATTTCATAAGAAATTGCACGTAATTCGCTAATGTCACCAATATAAAGAAAATCTTATAAAAATAACTTGGTCACATGAAGCCAAACTTGACCGAGATAATTTTTGTAACAATCAAAATAATTTGAAAAGGAAAACTATGATTTGCGAAATTATGAAAGCGATGATTGTCAAAATTTAACATTTTTAATAGTTGATAACAATAATATTACGTTTCTAATTAGTTTGTTAAAAACAGAAAGATTGAACGGTGTTCCGCCAACCGAGAAAGAAAAGCAAAATTGATTACAATATATATGAGAAGTGTCATCGTTCAGGATGGGTAGAAAGTATTTACTACAATTACTATTATAACATATTCAATAAAATAAGATTTATATTAAAATTAAAACAATCCCCTTTCCTTCTAATTTTCTACACATTTTTGCTGACAAATTTGTTCTTAAATGTTTAAATTTTAAATGTCACCAGGTTTAAATGTCACCCAGAGTATCGTTGTTCAAAGACTCAGTACATGCATCTACAATCAGAGCTCGAACTAAACCTCTTCCTGCCTGAAAATTTTCGCTCTCTTTTAGAGCTTCAAATTATCAAAAACGATCTTCTTCCTTTGTACAAATTAATATACAGTCACGTCACCCTATCCGCAACTATCATTTAGAAATGATCGGCATCCTCAAAAGTCATTCCAATCTCCCAGCAATGTCAATAATATGTTGAATGATATTGTTTCTTCTAAATGGTCCAACTCTTCTCTTTGATTTAATGATAGATCCAAATCTTCAGACTCTCCTAACTGTGGTATAGGTATTAACTTACCACAATAATTCTAATGTTAGAATATTTTATTCAATTTCAAACCAGTTTTCAATATATTCTGCCGAGTGAATTGCAATAATTGAATCACTCAAATATATAATAAAAAATAAATGTGAACATTCCCTTGTTCTCCCTCCTAAAACTTAAATCCTGTCCTCTTCTTCGTCCTGATGATCACTTTGAATGGCTCATTAGAGTGCTGATAGCTTCCATTCAAAGCTCTGGAAAAACTGTAACTCTTGTTTGGATTCCTGGGCATGTTTGCATAGTGGGTAACGATATTGCGGATTCCTTGACAAAACAAGGAGTGTCCAACCCTATTGTTACCCTCGTAAACCATATTGCCCTATCTGATATTTTTTCTATCATCAAAGATAGATCCCGCAATGTTTGGACAGGGTATTGGAACATTGCTAGTCAATCCAATGGTGCCCGCTATGCCTCAATACAAAGGACTATCCCATCAAAACCGTGGTTTCAAAAATTTCCCCATTTTTCCAAAAAAGAAATTTTCTCACTCATTCGAATGAGAATCGGACATTGTTCCGTTCCTTCTCACCTTTTTAAAATTCACATCCTTGACTCCCCAGATTGTACATTCTGTGGTCTACATAGGTGTGGGAACTTTAGATCACATATTTTTTGGTTGTCCCTCTCTAAATAAATATCCTCTCTAGATAGAATCAAGCGTTATCTAAAGTTGCATCCCCTTCATTCAACATTTCTTCTCTTCTAAGTCTGAACGCGACTCCAATCTGTAATGTAATTCTGAAATTTGCTCATTTAAATAAAATTAATACCTATATAAATTCACCTTTCCTTTCTCTATAATTTTAAATGATGGCCTAGAACACCAAGGGTGAAAGACAGAAATGATTGAAAAAAAAGAAGTTATAAACTATTGTATTCACAAAAAAATAATAAATACATTCAATCGGTTTCGGTAGCAAAGTTCCATTTTCAGCTCGATCACTTTGCAGCTCATCTGTATATTAACTTGTTTATTAGTTCCGGGTTTGATCAATCCTGTCAACCGTGTTTGATACCACCTTATTATTCCGCCAGTGGCTCTTGCGCTCTGCCGCACGACCTGCCAAATCTGTTAATCAACATAACTGGGAGTCTACATTTCACAGAATTGCTAGTAAATAATTCTTCTGCTCGCCAAATGAAACTTGACCAAGGCCGACTAGAGTACAGGCCTGGGCGAGCGATCGCCAAGTCACTAAGTCAATGCTATCTATAATCTTCAATGTTTAAAATAGTCTAGTAAATCTGTTTATTTAATACGCTTGCGGTAAAACAAGCAGTAACAGCGAGTCCCAGCGAATCGCCACCATTTTCAAATTTTCACTGCTCGATGGCACTGACTTGATCTCGTGACACTTTAAAATCCGTCGCTATAGTCGGCCTTGCTCTTGACATGATAACGCATTCCATCATTCTAATAGAGTCTTATATTAAAAACCTACATTATCGTCAGAAAATTCTTCTGTTTAACTCTGTTTTTTTTTGCTAATAACCCTTACAAATAATATACCTATTTAATTACCGATCGATAAGATATAAAATTATGTTTAAGTCAAGTTAATTGTATAAGTTGGAGCCACGTAGAGACAAGTTTTTTAGAGTGTATTTTAATGTTTAGATATACCGTGATGTTATGTGTGCATCTAAGTTATGGACATTTAATTCGTTTTCAATCCAGTTACGAATATAACTCATTTACCACTTAAGGAAAAACATATTGTTTACCGACATAACCATAACCAACCAACTTATATTATAGATTACAGTAATGTAACATTGTAAAATTATAATTTTAAATTGTCAAATCATATCACTCTTTTTTAATTTTCTCCGAAATCATATCAATATTACATTCATATCAAAAACTCTTCTTTTATTCGAACGAAATCATTATGGCTTATATAACTAAAAAAATAATATTTAAATTAAACCAATAAACATAAAGAATTTTTGGCGGAACGTCAAACTACTTCGCCCCACTGCAGATTTTAATTCAACTCCCAACCAATATTAAAGTCAGCATATTTTTACCAAGGCTCAGGAAAACATGGCCGTATTTTAAGATAGATATTAGACTAAAAATACAAGTTTATATTGAAACCAAAAATACCAGTAGTCAACTGTTTGATGTTTAATGTAACACTCCCATTCTTTCGCGTCATTATAAAGATGAACCGACGAAGTCAGTCAAAATTTATATTCCCACCGATTTTCGACAGGTTAACAGATTTTCTAAAACATTTATCTACCAGATTTCTATTATTGTATGAAATATATTTAAAATCATTTTTATGTCACTATAGTAGTTTACTCCAGTAGTTTCTTGGGGTAATTTTTACAACCGAGTTTTCTTTGAGAATCTGGAATAATATTTGTCATTGGTTCAACTTAAAATTATCCGATCTTGAATAGAATATAATAAAAATATTAAAAAACTTTCAAATAAAACCTTACTAATTTTTTGAGACAGGTTTTTACCAATCTTGTACGGTCTTCTTCGGGCATATTTATTTATCTTATTTTGTACGGTAAAATATTTAAAATACAAATACAAAATTCGTCTGTTTTTGAAACGAGGTTTTCAATGAGTGATTTTTTTCTTATAATTAATGCATTACCTTTATGTTATAAACTGTGTTATCAATTATTGATTCTTATTTTATAGATTTGTTCTTTTGAAATTTGTTTTTCTGGGTAGTGAAATTGTTTGAGATGTGAGAGTATATGATATTGTTATATTATTAAGATTGTCTATTTGGAAATTTTGTCTTAAACATTTCCAACGCGTACTGATATTTTTGTGCCAGGATATTTAGGAAAGGTTAAGAATAAATAGAAGGAGATATGTTGTTAAATACTAAAGACATTTATATTTAGTTATAACTTTATATTATATCAAATTTTAAATGAAATAAATACCAATGTTTCATGTAAAATTGTAAAGGTTAAACTTTTAACGCTATTTATTTGTTTACTCTTCTTTGTCTGTCTGTGAGTTTTTTTAGTGACAAACAGCGAGAGCAGTGAGAATATGGTGTTTGTAATTTGAAAATTTTGTCAATTGAAAATAAATGCCCTTACCATGTTTAAAAATATAATTGTTTGCCAAATTACATAGTTATATTGAATTGGTATAGTATAGGTTACTTAGTATGTAAGTAAAAACATATTTATTATACTCGTAAATAGGCATATCAAAAGATGTTAACATTTGCAGAGAAAATTAGATTTTCTTTGCATTGATGTAGTTAAATGTAGGTGGTAGTAAAAATAATGATATTCATTTATGTAACTGTATCAATAAAAAGAGAATCTTTGAGAACCAATGATATATGTTTTGTTATTTATAGCAGTCTTTCCTTTGTCTCACTTCTTTCTGAAAATATGATTCTTGAAATATTACCTCTTTTTTCTGAGCTTCGCGTTTATTCAACCTGTGATGCAACGTCAATATATTTGTACCCTACTCCGCTTTTAATCGAAGGCATGATTAATGTGCCATCTCGGATGAGAATGAGTACCTACTACTTCCAGTGATAAAATTATCTCTGCAAAAACTGAAAAACTTTAATATTTCGTATAGCTGGGCGTAGTAAGCGTTCAAAAAGAAGAAGAAAATGGTTTTAAAGGGTGTTAGGTAAGTAGAAATGTGAGAGCATGCAAATACAAATACGAGTGAAAATTGAGAAAATATTTAATAAAAAACGACTCGATTAAAATAGAGCAAAAATCTCTCGACAGATGTCTAAATTGCATTTAAAGATATACTGTTAATTTTTGCATATTAGTAATGTATATGTAAAATAACAGAACAAAATGTATTTTTAATTATTTTCGAAGCATGTTTTTTAGATTTTTTTCTATTGAAGGAATTTTATATAATTGCCGTTTCGGCTCTACAAATGTAAAGCAAAGGTATAGATTCGGAATGTGATTAATAAGACTTAGTAAAATACTTAACCCAGCGGTGCCATTTACACTTGCGAATACTAAGCAACTATTTCATTCAGTATGGGCTATGGGCAGTAAACAAAGATATTCAAATACAAAAGCAGTAAACGAATGCACATTAATTATCAATTGTTTACACAATTACGCATTATTTACACAAATACTCATTGATTGCACAATTACGCATTTATTAGACAATTAAACGTTTACTAAAAAATTATAAATTGTTTCACACAATTAAGCATTATTTACACAATTAAGCATTATTTACACAATTACGCAGTATTTACACAATTACGCAGTATTTACACAGATACCCATCGGTTACACAATAATTATGCTTTTATTACACAATTATGTAGTATTTATACAAATACCCATCGATTACACAATTATGCATTTATTACACAATTAAACATTTACTACAAAATTATACAGTGTTTACACAGATTTGCATTGATAATACAATTACGCATTTATTACACAATTAAACATTTACTACAAAATTATACATTATTTCACACAATTACGGGTTATTTACACAAAAACGCACAGATTACATGATGAAACATTTACTAGAAAAAATTATACATTATTTTCACAATCACGCATTAATTATACAATTACGCACTTTTAATTAATTAATAAAGCCGATGCCATGAGTCGTAAATAAATTACCTAAAAAAAAATCTTTACTCTGTTTTCACTTGAGGGAGAACTGAAAAAATACGTATATTTGAGAAGAAAACAAATTCGAAAAAGACAAATAAGTTATTTCATTGATATCGCGTTAAGGCTATTTAGATTTTCCATAATAAAGATGCATACCTATTTATAATATAAACATGTACATTTATTATAAACCACTCTATTTTGAAGTGAATAAATTAAAAATATAAAACATAATAAATAACATAAATTGGTTTTAAACAAATGTATGAGTGAAAATTGTGACTATGGCACGCCACTTAAACACGCCGTAATTAAAATGGAAAATAAAGAATACCCACCTTATTAGTCAGATATCTTCAGAAACTAAGTTTTGAGATAATGAGGAAAGAAATATACAAATGCACACAAAAAACGAAATATTATTTGTTTTACATTTTAAATATGGTATAAAATAACACCGGCTAGTATAACAGTATATTAATAAGAAAATTTGAAATTTGGTACTAGTTACCAGATTTTTTTTGTCTATTTCACTATATTATAATTGAATTAGTGGTGTTTTTGTTTAATCTGAATATTGTACCAGAGAGAGGGTACACTTTTAAATAGAACTGCAAATTAAAAATCAACTAAAAATTAGATTTTTCGGAGATGTTTGATCAACAGGGCGATAGATGTTTCAACAATATTGTTAAAAGTGATCAAAGCACCTACGGTATTATTTATAAATATCCTTTGCTTAATTTTTTATACTTAGGGATATAAAAAAACGTTTAAATCGCTATAAAAATTATGGGATGGTAGATATTACGGTTCCGCCAAAATCCAAAGGGCCTTTTTTTAATTTCCGTAGCCTAAAAAGTTCTCCTGAAAATCGTGAGATAAAAAATAACGATTTAATGAAATAAATATGTGGAACGTGAACAACGCTCATAAATCGGATCGAGGTTTTTATTGCTGTGGTAATGTTTTTACTAATAGAGTTAGATACAGAAGCCTTGACTGCGTCTGCTATATACCTTTATCACAAAGCAAATCATATACAGTAAAATCACATTTATCTCAAGCATACATACCACGGCAGAGCAGATAAACACCCACGCACCTTCCGCCTCGCAGCCTCCCAGCCCCCCAGTCCCCTGCGCAGTCGCCTGCGAGGAAGCGCAGCACTACCCTTAACTGCATTCAGTCGAAGCTCGTACTGTTCATTCGTAACATTCGCCTCAAAAGTACTTGTTGATCGCTTCGTGCAACCGGTACAATATCAAAAAAGCAAACGAATACATAACAAAGTTTAAAACAATTAATGCCATAAAAATAAAAGTGTACAAGTATATTATATTAAAAAATAAACATTTTTAAAACATGGATCCTGAGATGAATAGACCACACAATAGGCGTGTTTCCCTTCAGTGTCTGCCTAATTTTGTTTTGTGGATATTCGCGATAGTTCTAGCTATACTTGTAATTTTTACACTAGTGAAACTGCTTATAGATGTCTCCTCGCGCTAAAATAGCGAGGTGGTTTCGTCTGACTCCGGGCTTGGCAGCTACCAGCCGCGACGAGAGCGGATTTGCAGAGGCTATTTCATCTGGCATAGAAGATCCTTCCGGAACCTCATCCGGACGGGCCCCCACCAAGAAGTCGATTCCGAGTCAACAAATCAAGATCAACCTGAAGAAGATTCGCATTCATTGAAGTGAACATTCGATAAAATATATAACTCTTTGTTTATCAACATGTCGTTCCATTCTGGTAATGTATTGGCCAATTCGCCAATATTAATCACAATTTCTTTGCTGTACAACAATTACCAGTGGATCACCGATTTTTCCCCTGCATCGGGGACTCTCTCCTCATACGCAGAAGAGAATCCTGCAATCACTGCACTGCGATCAGAATGTTCTTCAGCAGCGAAAAATCCTTGCTTTACATTTTGGAAGGTAAGAGCGACCACTCTTCCGATCGATCCCTCCTGAATATAAAAATTGCTGATTTCTCGAAAATTTTTACCATGATTTATAGAATTTATTTTTCTTTATTCATTCATTGGTAGTATACTGCGCCTGTCTCACCAGCAACTCTTGTGTTGAGAGCAATTGCATTTTAGTTAATTTTCTTGGCTTATGTTTAAATTTTTAAAAATGTATTTTTTTTTACTGAAGGGTATTAAATTAAATAATGCAACTTTAAACTAGATTAATACTCGTATGTATGAAGGTGTTTCAGAATACATTTTAAGAAAATTGATTTTCGTTTATTGTTTCAGAATAAATTTTAACAAATTTGATTTACGTTTATAATATATATAGTTTGTACAGTAAAGTAATTGAAAGGAAGATCTTGGTGTTCCAATCCCGGTCGCAGCAAAACCTTTTTACGCACCAGATTTTATTTTTTTCCTGCGTGTTTTCATTAGGCTTGCATTTAAATTAAGTTACATTAACGAGAAAAAAAATACTTTTTCAAAAATCACCTTTTGATTGAAAAAATATCCTTTCATAAAATACATACGGACATGAGGATCATTGGCGGTGCGTCAGTTTTCATTGAGCTAGATCGCTAAGATTGAAAAATACGACGTTATTGACGTTGTTATAGCTGAAAATGTTTTTTTTTTTTTTAATTTTAACTTCTTATATGAAGATCTTCAGGATTCTTTCAGTGAAGGGATGCGCCGCATCTACGTACCGACAGATCTTGAAATTTTGGAAAAAATAAAAAATCATTTTCAGCTACAACAACATCAGTAATGACGTATTTTTCAATCTTAGCACTCTAGCTCACTGAAAACTCACGGAACGCCACTGAAGTCGGTATAATTTTTTTAAAATTATTGATTCTGAAACATTTGACCAGTACAGATATGTAATATTGCGATTTTAAATGGTTTCTGACGATAAAAATGTCATATAAAATATTGTATATATCATTCAATTAGAAAATTAGATATTTAAATGTATTATTTTATATTTGGATTACGTATGTCTTTTCACCTCTGTTTTCCGATTTGCGTAAATAAATTATATAATATTAAATTTCTTTGTGCTTTTTAGAAAATATATCTTTTTTTTAATTTCAAGATCTCGAGAAATAATATTTTTATGATACTCTCGCCCAATTTTTTATTTCGATTTGGTGAGATTAATCGCAAATTCAATTTTTAGCTTTATAATTAGTGAACATCTCTTAAAATACATTCCTAGTCTTAGTATAGCTTAGGTACACTCGGTACAAAAGTAGCTTGAAATTAAAATAGATTAAGTATTTCACTTTTCCGCATTAAAAATATGCGGATAAATGTGAAATGATGAGATATATCTTGACTTACTTATTGGAACCCCTCCATCAATAATTGAAAATCTGTACTTTTCACAGAACAAAAATGTGTATATATTTTTATTTGATGAGGTTGTTAAATGGTCGGAAAGCGTATTTCCATATCGTCGCTCACATTATAAAACTGCATATTTCATTTTACACAGGTTTTCAGGAGAAACAAAAACACCTTTTAGCTTATTAAATAAAAATAGCACATCTTTGAAAAAAAGGGTAAACTGATGTTTATGGATCAGTTTTTTGAGAAGCATTTTTTTTCTTTAAAAATGTATTGTTAGGTATTTTAAATGACATGTCTTATATAACACACAAATTCTGAGAAATCACGAGAAAACGGTTGTTCTTATATGAGAAATACATAATATTCTTTTCAAATTTCTTCAAATAATGAAACAAAAATAATAATAAGGGCATTAAAAAATTATAATAATTTTATTCTAAATACATCTTTTGAATAAATATTTAATAGATAATAAATAACCTATTATTTTGTTGCCAAACTTTGTACAAAAGAAGTGGTGATTGGATAAACATTTATTTGTCGATGTAAACCATGGCGCTGCGTAGTTTAAAAAGAAATTTTGAATTTTTTTAAAATATGCGGAGTTATAATGTGAGCGACGTTATATTAATATCCTTAGTAAGAGTTTATATAAGACATGAAAGACTTTTGATAAATTTTGTATAAATTTTTTGTTTTATTTTTTTCAAAATAAAACATATTCAACTATACTTTATGTTTATTGAATTTGCTGAAAAAACACAAAACTTTTTTTATATCTCTTCCTGATAACTTTCTGCGACAGAATGAAAAGGGTGATAAGTATGGATTGCGTTAATATTTATTTATATTTACAAATAATCTCGTATTTTGCTAAGTGTAATTTAATAATTTTGTTAAATTTACATATTGACATATTATATTTATCAGAATATTCCTGCTACAGAATGTTCTTAGTATTTTAAGAAGTCGATTATTTTTTTAATTTAAAGCATAATAACCCTTCTTTATTTTGACCAAATAAGAAAACGATGTAAATTATTAAACTAGTCCCAGCGAGAGCTCGAACGTACGCCATCGACGATCGTCGTTTTCCTTCGCACACATATTGTATGAAAACGAAAAAGACAGAAGATACTAGAGCGATGACGTGACGTAAAAACCTCTCGCTGGGACTAGAATGGATACATGTTTTTTTTCTGCTGTGTAATTTTATTTTGTAAAAACTTTTTGTAGATCCTTAGATTTTAGTTTATCATTTTATAAGTTAAAGAAAGGGGAAGATGCACAATTTTTTTCCTAATTATTTGTACTTTTCTGTTAGCCAGGATTTAATTGTATTTATTTCTAAGATTTTTAATTAAACCAAATTTTTAAGTAATTCCTAAAATTATTATTTTATAAGATTGACGACTGACTTAATTTTTTGTTTGGATTTGTTTAGTTAAATCTTAATGGCCATGATAATTATATCAATTAGTTTTTTGTAATTAAAGCGTTTATTTTCCCCAAAGATAAAATAAACTAGTTTTACAATAATTATTTCAATGCCTATGTTCTCCAATTATCCTCGCGTTCGTTATTTTCCATAGTTTTATTAAATATTGGAACCCATTCAAATTTAACCCAATCGCATCTTAAAATATTGTGTTTTAGTAATCTGTGTACCTTTATCGAATGCTTATTATATTATTTAACTATTGTTATAAATAAATAATTCTTAAGATTGTACTTCTTTAGGTATCTACAAGAAATAAAATAAATCATTTCGAAAAACAACTTTAAGACCATTATTTTTTAAACCTAAAATTTCTACTTTTTATTTTCTAATAATACAACACTGATATTTTTATATGCATTTTTTTAAAAGTTTTTTTAGAAGAAGTAAACAATCCATAAAATTGATGGATTGTTTATTTCTTTTTTTAATACACTAGTCTTACATGATATGAGAAATAAGATGCAGAGAGACAACATAAATAACATTGTGACGTACTAAGCTAAGAAATTGGTTTTTAGCTTTTGGAACTACTCAGATTTTTTTACTTTTAATTTTTTGGTCTTTAATCGCCAATTAACAAAATTTTAATCGTAAATTTGGATTTGAGATCATAAAACCTAACAAAACTGATTTTTTTTTTGCTATCAAAAGTATATCAAATATCTAGTATTCTAGTAGGTAAGATGTGAGCTACTTTATTTATTTTTGCTCTTAATTAGGCCATTAATGATTTTAATGTTTTTTTTTTAATTTAAGAGGTAATTTGTGAGTAAATGAAAATCATTTAAAAAATAATTTTACTACATTTGTCAAAGAATTAACAAAATACGTGTAGGATTACAAAAGCTTTTTTAAATATTTATATTGAGGGATCAGTAGGATTTATCGGTCCAGCTAGGAGTTCTACCGAGGCGAACCCTCCGATATGAAAATATCTGGGGTCGGTGAATGATTTTCCCATTTGGTCTTTCGTAGGTTGACATGTTATTCTTGTATTGTTTTGTATTAATTATTTATTTATTTATTTATTTATTCAACGCCCAGAGGGCTTTTACATGGTTGGTAGTACAATAAATTCATGAGAGATGATTTTTCAACAGATAAAGAAATAATAAAAATAAAATTAGATAAAAAATGCACACAAGTCACAAAAATACAAAAAAATATAGGTACTGCGATTTGATAAGTTTACAAAAAAACAGATATGTTTAGGAATAGTATTGGAATAAGTTTTTTACAAGTTCCACAAAATTCGCCAAGTTGATGTTAAATATGTCGACTTCACCTAAGTACTGATTCCCCATAGTGTGAAATCGTTGTATAGGAGAGTGGGCAATGTAGTTCCGCTTGTGAATTCTGCAGTAAAATAGTGTATTTTGTCGCGTGGTTACTGTCGGTATTCGTAAGCTTATGAGTTGTAGGAGTTCGCAACAGTCGAATTTAGAGATAAGTATTTTGAATAAAAATCTTAAGTTGTTTATTTTACGTCGGTCTTCTAGTGTATGTATTTTTAAAATATTTAGTAATAGATCATATTACATTATACTTATATAGCAATTGCATAGCATGAACTGAATATATACTAGATGATCATTTGTGAAAAAGTGTATGGAAGGGTTTAGTTTATCCTGTGGGGAAGATTTAACCCGAACATGAAGTCGTAAAATTTAAAAAATATGATGAAAAATAAAATAAGTTAAGTTGCCCAAGTAACCAATAAAATCACGAATCATTAAAATCTGTAATGACCTGTATCTTAAAATTTAAAGCTGAAATAAATAAAGTAATGCACATCCGTACTAGATATTTGATAAACTTTTTGATTACAAAATTTTGTTTTCAGTTTGGTTGGGTATTTTGACTTCAAATCCAAAATGAAGATTTGTACGAAACGGCCCGAAACGCGAAAGTTCCTATTAATAAGGAACTCCAGTGAAAAATATTATGGCTTTAAAAAAATATGTTCATATAGACCAATAAACGCTGATTCTGAATATATAAGTTTTATTTCATAATATTAAACGCGGAGTTTTTAAAAAAATATTAAAAAGTGCATTTTAAAACCTCTCCTCAAAACACAGCGTTAAGTTGACATTACTGAAATGGTGAATGGTGACGTCACTGTTAACCTGTCACCTCAACAATTTACGAAAAGGGCTATATTTGCGGACAATCTGCAATAAATTTTGCCTATTTGAGGTTAAAGTCGTGTCATATTTGACATTTGGTTTATGTATTTTCAAATTGTTTTTAGTATAGGGCTTTTTATACAAGTTATTACACAATCGTCATGATCAGTATAATACAGTATATATCAGTATAATACATAAATACCAGTGTTTCTGTATGTGTTATACATAATAGAATGTACAAAATCACGCCTGAACACAAAATTAGATGGCTTAAGATGTCATTTATATTTTCAATGAAAAAGATGATTTATTGTTTTTATATTACACTTTGGTACAATACAATAACAGTAGCGATGAAATGTGGACATTTTACCAATGTTTTTCTATATTAAAAGCAGTTAATCTTGAATAAAAAACGACTTCTCACACCTAAAAGTTCACACTAGTCATCCGCCATCATTCCGCCATATTGTCCATTTAAAATTCAAAATGACAACTTGAAAGTAAATCAACTATCGGTGGGTGAAGACGTCACATAATCCAACATAGATACGTTGCTTTTCGGGGGGTCTTGAAAAATTAAAACTTTGACAATTATTTTAACTATTAAAACTAACTATAAAAATAAAAATAAAAATGCAGTTATTTAAGTTTGAAGGTCTTAATTCATTAAAAAAAAATTAAAAAATTGGAATGGAGTTCTCTATTTGATTAGTTCTCTATACGATTTGAGGAACGGTGCGTATTATGGAATCTAAAAACGGTAATATTTTACTCCTAAAAAACCTGAAAAAATCTTATCTAGTAGAAATTATCTCGACAGCGCACCAGATAAAATTTTCGCGTAAAGTATCAAAACTATTTTTAACATAATTTAAAATCATAAGTTTAAATAAATATTGAGCAACATGCCGTTAAAAATATATCCATATAACTATTCACTCATGTTTAAATGGAAAAATGCAAATGTCACACGGTGTGATCTGAAAGTTGATCCCTCCGATAGTTGGCCACCCAAAATTATAATTTTTGTAACATTATAATTTTCGGTGCATTATTTACAAATTACAAAAATGCTTTTAATAATAAGTTTGCATGGATATCGAATTAATTTATTTACAGTGTCGATTTTTGTACTTGTGCGCTGTTATATATTTTATTTTGGATAGTTTTATACTTGAAGTATTTAAAAGAATACATGTTTTATATTTTTGTTATTCGGCGGTTCTTCTTCTCTGCAAACCCCTACCTCCACATAGGAGAGGCTAATATTACATACATTGAAAAAGATATGAAGATGAGTAAGTATCATTGAGAATTTGGCCTCGAGAAGAAATCATATTAAATTTATGGATAAAAGTAGTCCAGATTAATCAATAGCTGCTACAAGAGATGACCAAAACGACAGAATGCCGAAATCAAACAAATGCTGCAGGCTGCAGTGTCGGATCGTTACTTCTAAGTAAGCCGGAGTGCTAATGTTGAATTATTTATATATGTAGTTGAATGGTATTTTATGTTGTGAGAGTGGATTTGTGTTTGTGTCAAAGAATGACTGGCGAAGGACCTTGATTTTGTGTTACTATCACTGCTTAAAAATGATAAAAACATTTGTTGCATAGAATGGACAGGACTCACCGGAAAAGTATAAAACTTGTAGGCTGGCAATGCACTTGTATGATTTCTTTCCCATCCAAGAGGCACGATCACAATAGGAGTGAATGTTCGTTTAATTTTATAGTACACAGCGGAGTTATTTATAGCGGATTAACCGAGAGCGGAAGCACAAAAATGGCTATATGCGGCGGGAGTATATTGCAGACTGATTAAGATTGTGGGTAAGACAAAAAGGATGGGTAGGAAAAGGAACTTGCAACAATATTAATACCAATTCCAAACAGCGATAGTATGTATGCATGCTATGTAAGTGTGTGTATGTGTAGGTATGTGTATGGGCGTAACCAGTAATTGAAAAAAAATTACATGGAGATGTTTACTATTCTTTCACTTAGGTGGGGATATTTCTACCTAACCGAAAAATCATCTTATTTTGAAAAAAAAAATCAGCTACAACATAAATAAAGTTTTTTTCAATCTTAGTACTCTAACTTATTTAAAAGTCCAAACTGGAGGTTCTGAGATTCAATTGACTCTCCCCGAAAGGTTTGTATAAAGTAGACTGTAGAAAGCGTATTGCACTGTATAATTCATACTAAAAAGAAGAAAAAAACTCGGCAAGTGTATCTATAACACGAATTTCTATGACATATACAGGGTGTTAAGGGACGTACTTGACTTACTTTAACCAGTGATTTCTGACATTATTTGGAGTAAAAAATGTAAATGAAATTTTGGTCTCCGGTGACTTTTTTTGACGACTTTTTTTTTTCAAAAATTTTTTCTTCAAAATCAAACAAAAAAAAATATTCTTCCGCATGTCTTCACTGGTCACTCAGCCGGGTGTCCGATGAACCCCTTACCCCGCCTCCAGGTTTTCAACAGCTACCATTTTTTATGTTTTTGTAGAAAAAAAAAAAAAACATCAAAAATGTCACCGGAGACCAAAATTTCATTTACATTTTTTACTCCAAATAATGTCAGGAATCACTGGTTAAAGTAAGTCAAGTACGTCCCTTAACACCCTGTATAAGAATATTTCTAACAAAGCACTTATAAAGGAAACTTTCTAGCCGTAAAATAATAGCGTATTAGCAGTTAAAATCCTGCTCCGCAGGCTTTTACCATTCCAATAGGAACTGGTTCCAAAATTAGCCCGTTCCTCGTATCCACTGTCAACAGTGTCAACGTGTCAACCAGTGATGGCAACTCACCGCGAAAATGTAACCAGGACGGACGATGACGTCATATGTAATATACAGCCGCTTGATACAATTGAGAATTACCGTCAATCTTCCAAAATCTGGGAGATACTCTAGGATCACAAATTCATAGAACTTATACCTGTGTCCTGCCGATGAAAGTTTCGTGATTTTGTGACGAATTCTTGAATTATAAATCGAACTACAATGGTAGCTTTGTCTGAAAATCCACGTACGCGGATGTTTACATGGTGCGATGGGTAAGGCGTGATGTTGGACATGCAATCGAAGTCGGGTTCTGAAATTCAACCACGCAGATCCTAGGCTATTAATACTGTTTGATGATGATGAATTTAGCATTTGAATCAGCTGCGCGCCTGTAATAATACCTGAAATAACTTAACTGATATGCCTATTGCGTAGGTCCAGTTTGTAGGCGCATCTTCCTAAAGTTTTGTTTAAATAAGAAAATCAATGATGTGCTGCTGGCCTTGGCCGAAATAGCATTACAATAATAAAAACTAAAATACTTGAAGAACTTGCATGCACATAAAAAAAGGAACTTGCATGGTATAAAATGCATTTTTTTTTTAAAAATCAAGCGGGTTCGTCAATTCATTTGGACAAGTTTCTGACTTCACTTTACCTAGTTCTGAGATATGAGGTGTCCAATTTCGCAAAGACCTTTTACTCATCACCAATTTCCGATTTTGAGGGTGAATCTTGTGTAAACTATTTTAATTTAACTTATTTTAAAGGAAAATATTTAAATCGGACTTATACTTACCATTTTATAATATACCTAAATAAGCTGATAGAACCATGCGCAACCAGATAGGGCGTAATAATTCATTGCGTATGGTTCTTTTTTCAAATGAGTACCTCACAAGAGTTCCAGTTGCTCCCGTCTGGAGCCAGTGAGACTATGGCTTCCCCAATTGAGGTATGTTGTGAGGCTGAAGGTAGTGGGGAGGGGAAGAGGAAGGTAGGGACTAGGTCACCAAACACGGCTCAAGCCAAATAGACTATATAATATTTTAAATGAATTAACTGTGAAAAAACACAAATTAATCAAATGAAATTTATTACCCAAGGCGGGATTCGATCAAGAGTCTTACCGCTCAACCACGCCGACCGGTTCTAACTACACTTCCCTAATGCAATTCCAAGCTAAGAACACATCATACTTAAATATTTTCCATTAAAATAAGATAGACTAAAATACTTCCATTAAATGATGACAATATTAGCACTTAATCGAAATCTGAAAACAGAAAAATCACAAAAGATACGGCCACATCTAGGACGCGAATTTTCGACCGAGTTTCGTTAATATTGTCTTAGTTTAATTAAAATATTACAATTTGAGTTAAAAATAAATAAAACACTTTACACAATATTGAACATGAAAATAAAATATTGTTAAATAGATTACGAAAATTCGTATTTACAAACTTTGTAACCAACTGTCAGCTACAAAAAAAAAGTAGAAAGATGTTAGTGATGAACCTTGTAAAACAAATGGAGGTGGATTTTAGAATTTCTTCATATGGAAATTCAACACATATAATTAATTTTAAAAAACGTCAGTCAGAACATTGTCCAACTATAGTGACATGTTGTTTTAATCATTCTCATTTGTTAGATGACAGATGATTTTAGACTTTCACAGACAAAGTATCATCGTGATTTTTTTAGGGTATTTTGTCGTTATTTTTTTTTTTTAGTGTTGCGCTTCCTCTTTCTTTAGCCAATGTTTCGGACAGCGCTAGGGTTTCCATCTTCAGGACAGATGTGGTTTTAAATTATAATCTTACTAGCATACCCGGCCACACGTTGCTGTGGCTAACGAAACACAACGCCTTTACCCAACCTTTATAAAATCCACACCACCCGCTTGCCAGCTGCCCGCTGCCTGAATTGAATATTTGAATTTATCGGCTTTTCTCTACTATAATAAGCATGTATTATACATATAAACTATAAGTGAAACAGAAACTAAATGAACGGTCAAAGTCCATAAGTCAGTAAAAAAATGTACAGGTAAAGAAACACGAGAAGGTTCACGACTTAAAATTAATTTTATTAAACAAAATGTTTTTATTATCTTCGAATCTGAATTCAAATGACTTCCAAGTATGAATTTAAGGATTGACTAAAAATGCGTAGGTGTTTAAAAATACCTACAAGGTGTCCGGTAATTCATATTACATACATAATATTTCAGAATCAAGAAAATTCTTAGACAGGTTTTATCTGATACTAATTAGTAAAGCGGTAACCAATTTATGAGACATATAAATAATATATATATCTAAAATATATAATATATATTTATACCCCCGGCTGGGATTTTACATATTTATTTTTTTAAAGACAAAAATACCTAAATGTGCACATCAACATAAAACAACATACTTTTTACAATACAATATACATGTTACATTGGTAAATTTTTATTTGTAATTGAAAAGATTTTACAGTTCACGGAAAACATGTAAATACATATATTTTTTTAATTAACACGAAATTTATTCCATGTTATATCGTAGTAGTAGTTCAAGTGCTATATATAGCACATTTGACACTAAATAAAATGAAAAATAAATTAACAGAATAACAAACACAAGATTGATGAAAAAAAACAAATAATTAATTAAATAATTGTAAACACCTGTAACTAAATATTTAATCACAGGTAAAACACGAAAAGTTGATTGCTTCTAGGTTAAACACACAAAATATATATCAAACATTAGACAATTACTTATGTATAATATTACCCAAATAATTTAAATTTCACCCATCATCCTCGTCACTGTCCGTATCACTATCCTCAAAATCTTATAAAAGAATCTGAGTAATTGTCACATACATATGCCATCTTTAATGAAATTCTCATTTTGGAGTCGTTCTGCATGAATTACACAATTTTTTCAATCTTCAAGAGAAACCATATCTATAGCAGCATGCACAAGGCTTTCGACATCCGAGATTTTGAAAGAATTGTTATTTTTTGCAATTTCTCATTTCACTTGAGCCCACACTAACTCTATAGGATTTTACTGACTACTGACCATCTACTGACAGTTGTATGGGGGTAGACGCAATGTTAGACGTACAATTTCATGACCATATTGTTGAGCCAGGTTATCGATTTCATTTTTCACCTAGCTAAAATTTCTTTACTAATTTCAATAATTGAGTATTAAAACTAATATTCTTCCTTTGGAGCCACTCCACAATTTTGCATTTTTTGGATGCGGTAGTTGTTGCTGTATCTAATTGTAAGTTGCGTTATCCATTACAATTACAGAGGGTTCTTCGAGGAATGTCACAAACTGATTTTCAAACCAATTTTTGAACACTTTGGAATTTTTCTCAAAAAGTCTACACGGGCTGTAGCAATGTCTAATCTTCCTATGAAATACTTTATTCCGTCTTTGCATATTTTGAATTGGAAACCAATATCTTGCAAAGTACATCGCAATGACTCATGAGATCCAGAAAAAAATATTTTATCCGCCAGAACCGTGTTAAGATTTGCAAGAGTGGGATATTGGCCACTGTCTTAAAAATCCATCACACTACGACGCACAACTTCCTTTTCAATATCATTCAATCCCTTTACCGTTATAGGGTTTTGTAGTTTTTACGAGGCTGATGGAACATTTTTACTTCTGCATACGGAAAATGAGAATCTTCCGACGACACTCTTCGAATGTTCGACAGGTTGAGGCCTCTGCTGCCAATAAATGTACTTGCTTGAAGTTCAAAGTTTTGATGTATTCTGGGTTGTTAGGGATTTTTTGGAAAAACTTGATAACATTATAAACTATCGTTTTTTCACCTGCCTGCAATTCGTATCGATTACATCCACCATTTTAAATATGTATTATCTACTAAAAGCACTTATATTAGATCACACAATATGTAATTACAATCATTCCGATTAAATAAACGGAGTCAAATTGACATTAATATAGTAGAATATCGAAAATATAGTAATTGACTTTTTTTTGATCTTATGAAGTCAATACACTACTTATAACTAAATGTAGAATCATTAAATATTTGCTTTTATAGTAGCATGATATAAATAACAATGGAATTTCCAAAGGATTTAGTCGCCTAATTCACGGGAATAACTGCCATTGGAATTTATATATTTTGTTTCGCAGCGTATAATTATTAAGGATCGTCTGAAATGTTGTTTTTAGAATCCAGTTTAATGTTTTTTCCGAAAATCTAAATTTTCAAGGGTCGAATAAATAATAAGAAATGAAAAATATATATATTAATAATATAATGGTGGAGTGTCTTTCGAGTTTGGGTTTTTCGAAATTTTTGCTGTACGTTCGAAATTTTGGGAGTGCACTTGGTATTTGTTCGACTATAATTAACTCCTTACTAATTATACAATGCTTGCAATGCAACACTGGATATTTGAAAAGGGAAAATCAAATACCTACTTACTCTAGGACATCTATTTTCCACTTTCTTCCGTAGAACAAATTTCAAAAGTGACTGTAATACTGCCCGTTTTAAATCGCACAAAAATATGTTTTCTTTGAATTTCTCGGCTTTTCTCTAATATAATTAACATGTATTATACACATAAACATTCCTCTTCAATCACTCTATCTATTGGTGAAAACCGTATGAAAATCCGTTGCGTAGTTTAAAAGATTAACGCGCACATACATTTTGAGCGACTTCATTTTATACTTTGTAATGATAATGATATGTAATGATGATGATGATGATAAGCTTTTATTGAACTCAAGATTTAATATTAAAAGTTCTATATAATTCTATACCTTATAAAATACCTCGGTTAGTGTCTTCTAGTTTAAATTGAAAGAAGTAAGTACCAGGCTAACAATTCCATTAATTCTTCAACCAACATTTTAGGTAGTTTTTATTGGCTTTAGTCCCTGGATTGATTACCGAAAACCCGTGCCATAAGTTTTATGTTTTCCATTAATCGATTTCCCTTGGGTGATGTTGAAGTCAATTTAGCGTAAAACTTGATTCACGAAGCGCCTGGCATCCAGTGCATGTTGCTCTATCGATTATTCATTTGATTTTATAACGCCCAGTTGGTTTTTAAACATACCCTAGGTTGATTTATGAACGTATCCTAAGTCGATTTTGAACACGTGCATAGTGTACTCGTACGTCACAGGTTCACAATATGGGCGATAACGCCTCCTTGTGGGCGTTTGAGGCTTTCGGGGGGCAGTAGAAGACCCAGATAAAATTAGGGGTCGTTGAGATGGCACGGTGAGGGCGTGGGCAGGTAAAAAAAAGGTCTAAAAAAGACAAAAAAACACGCTAATCACGCACTAATAAAGCAAATTAAATAGTAATATTGGTTAATTTTAGTTATTGTATGTACTTGTAATGTAATATTTTTTATAACTTGTGCTAAAATTCACATATTTCGGTAGTTCGGAAAGTGGATGAAAATTGAACTAAAAGATTCCATTACATTCAAATCTGCATTAAATTGGAGGATTTAAAAATTTGATATTTTTTATTATATACTATTGTCACTTTAGGTGTTTTATTATTATTAAGAATTGACAATACATCGTGAATATAAGAAGGAAGGAGGTAGCATTGTTATTTTAACTTGCTAAACAAAAAGGTGTAACAAATAATTTAATATATTTTTAATCGAATCATTGATTCCGTGACAGTTGACCCCCCCCCCCCTCTCAAACGCTGGTGAGAGGGAGTGTCTGCCCCGGTTTGAAAAAGTCGTAGATCCGGGGCCGCACGGACGTCTCATGCCTGAGTTGGTCATTTCTGGTTGCATGAAATTATCATGGGGTGATTTTTTTTCATTAGCTGGCTATACCTTATGGGAAAATGCTGCTATGTAACTCAGAGGGTTGCTCACAGTATTAGTTAAAATAATAATATGTTGGCTATTAATCACTCAGATTTTGTTGGCCAATAGCCTGAGGCTCTAGATTAGTTTGCAGACCTTAATGTTACCCTCTACCTGAACGTTTTTAGAAATGAGAACGCAAACTTTTGAATGAGTTTATTTTACAATTTGATCTTCGGTACAGTTGGCTTTTGCTAATGGCTAGTAGTTTTATGTATTAAGCCACTAAAACACATAATATATTGAATGTAATAATTTATTTTCTATTATTTTTATTTGATAAACTAACGTTTAAGGCAAGATTTTTATGCATAGCACAAAGGGTAACAATTATTATAAGCAATAATTATCAGCTTGAAATACTCATCTACATTGAAAAAATCTTCCGAGAAAAGATATTTGCCGCCAACGGGACGGGGAAGATTCACTTGAAAAATAAAATACATTCGTGAATCATGATTCAACAATAAGAGTACAGCAATATTGATATTTCCTTTAAATAAAATAATGTCATGGTATACTGAACACTTCAACAACATCTGCCCTGATGATGGACACTGTAACTCTTCCGAAACGTTGGCTAAAGGAGGAGGTAACGCAACACGTCGTAACACCCCAAAAATAAATAACAACAACATAGATGATTTTTCACAAAAACGGCGCTATATAAATCATCCAAATATTATTATTATATGTATTTAAACATAAATATGTATTTAAAAATAATTGCTTTTCGCTACTAATATGTACATAATACATTCATGAGATCCTGGTGTATAAAAGTAGTGCACGAGGAGGACCTTCTGCTGACTTCAGGGAGCTAGAAACTTAAGTATGTGGGTTATCTCCTCGGTCGGTCAAAAAAGTGGCATTAAAAAGTTCTGCGAGGTTCCACGATGCATCAACTAACATCCATCAGTGCATTCCTAGGCGAACGGTTAATATCCTCGACCCTCGACTACAAATCAGAAATCGAGAGTTCGAATCGAGTTCAAATAATAACATGTCTTGTTTCACACAAATTTAACACTAAGTAATGTACGGTAAAACGTGGCCACTTTTGAACCACGTGGTGATTTTGATCGTCGCGGATAACTTCAATAGTTCACGCTTCAATAATGCTTCAAAAACAAGTGTCATGTTAGATGGTTTCTAGTAATATTAAAAAAATGTTAGTTGAATTGTGAAACAGTTTTTCATATACCTACTTTCGGAAGTGAAAGTGTTAATACATTGTGTTAATTCCTGAATGATTATAAGAGATTCGTTTAATTTATATTATATACTAGCTGACCCGACAAAAGTTGTTCTGCCAAATTATTTCAGGTGAATATTTTTGTTGTTAAATAAAAAAAACAAAAAACACCAACTAAAGTAGGAAAATAAAATAAAGAAAATCAATATGAATTTCGAAGAGCAATTGAGTGTACGATTTTTTTGTCAGTCCGTCTTCAGCCAACACAAATAAGCTCGATGGTTTGCCCATGCGAGAACATGATGAATGAAATATCTAAATGACGCGTCTGAATGTCTTGCACATGTGTGGATGAAAGTTCGATGAGGCGGACGTAGTAATCTGTCATTCATCAACATAAATAATTTCGTTCTGTTTGAAATACGAAAGGTGGTTAAATTTCTTCATACAAAAATACTAAAATCGCGATTAAAAAATGGGAAGGTGGAGGTGGGATGGTTAAAATTTGGGGTTATAACTATTTTTTTAAGCCAAATAAAAAAAAATACAAAAAAAAATTTGGTCAAAAATAGTTTTTTTTCTGAATAGGGACACTCTTACCACCTATCGGTAAGAAAAAATTTTTTAACCCTATTCTCATACCTACCAAATATACATAAAAAATTACATGAAAATCAGTCAAGCCGTTTCGGAGGAATGCGACCACAAACACCGTGACACGATTTTTATACAGGGTGTCCGGGGGTAAAGTGCATTAACTTCGGGAGGTGATACCTACATTATGGTGGGAGTAAAAAATATTAACAACTTTTTCCGAAATTCCAACATATTTTTTCCAATACAAAAAGACGTACCAACAAAAAATCCTTAGGGAGAAGTACAATATTACATGCTGAGAGCCTACCGGGCATGATCGTGGCAACGTTGCATGTTTGTGATTGGGCCGTATTGTAGCAGCGGAAAATAATAAAACTGGCCGCACACGCCGGACTAATTTTATCTTTTTATTTCGAAAAAAGTTATTCTTCTTTTTAACTTATACTATTATGTAGAATCACCTCCCGAAGTTAAGAGGGCATTACCAGAGAAAGCCTGAAATACGTCATTTTCAAAAAAGTTTTTAGACGTATTGACTCTTTTCCACAAAAAATTATAAATGGATTTCGAAAGATTGTTCTTTTATCTAGCATTCGTATGTAATAAATTTTTAGATTTTTTTTTTTTTAATTTTTAGTATAATAAGGTTATTCCATAGGTCGTTGGCAGATTTGTTATATTTTCAAAAAAGTTTTTGTATTATACCACATTCATTTCAAATAATGTAATCATGTAGTAAAATAAATCAATACATTATCTAGCAAAGTTATGTATTAGAATTTTAATTTTAGTTTCAATAAAATCATTAAAAAATATGTACGTACATGTGTTTCTTGACGAAAATTGGTCCATTTGTGTATTTATTTGCGCACTTACAAACTAATATATTTCAGATTTTTTTAACATTCTTATTAAATTTAGACATTATTGAAAAATGATAAATACTTATAATAAAAAAATAACTACAAAAAGTACACTATTTTAATAGTTTTATCATCACGCCTTTCAGCATTTTTGGATGAAGGTATAAATGAAAGCTAATTTGGATTGAAATAAATTCGATATTGAGTTATAATTTAAAAAAGCTGGTACGGAGAATAATTAATCTTTCTCATTGTAACCGTCCTGCACGATCGGAAGAACAACTTTCGACGAAATGTGGATTTTCGTCCGCTGGCTGGTTAAACGCTCTTAATGCACTTTACCCCCGGACACCTGTATATAAAAGATTACCATTGTATATCGACATATATAACTGCTTGAATATTCGATAGGGCATTTTTTGGGATTAGCTTATATTTGATAAATTTATACCAAATTTATTTCCGTACGTTGGTGAGTCTAGAAGGTTCCAAAAAGTTCAATAAGGTTCTATAAAGCTATAGAAAGTTCTGGTAGGAGTGGCAGAGTACGACGGTGAGTCTCGAAGGTTCCGAAAATTTCTAGAGATTTCGATAAAGCTGTAGAAAGTTCTGGAAGGAGTGGCGGAGAACGTCGGTGAGTTTAAAAGCTTCCGAAAAGTTCTTTAAGGTTCGTGGCAGAGTACGTTGGTGAGTTTGGAAGGGTCGATAAAGCTCTAGAAAGTTTTGGAATTAGTGATGGAGAGTGCCGGTGAGACTAGAAGGTTCTAGATAGTTCTGGAAGGTTCCCTAATGCTCTAGGATGTTATGGAAGGAGATAATTCTAAAAGCTTCCAGAAATGAGTGGCGGAGAGTGTTGGTGAGTTTAGAAGGTTCTGGAAAGTTCTAGAAGTTGGATACTCTTAGCCTTCAATATATATTATTAAAAAAATGTGAAATGTGCACAGTGGCGAACTATGGGGGGGGGGGGGGGAGCGGCCCCCCCCGGGTCCCCAGTTCTGGGGGGCCATTGTGCCGATTATGGTCATGATTTAGAGCAGCGGTCCCCAATCTCCGGGCCGTGGACCAAATGGTACTGGGCTGCGCAAGGCCCTGCTTAAAAATCAAAATCACGTAAAAAAATCGAACATATACAATAAAAAAATAAATAATTATCCACAAAAAAATACATTGGAACCTCCCATGACGAGCACCTCCCATAACGAGTAATTCGCATAACGATCAAAACGATCAAAAACGATCAAAAGCAAGGAGAAGTCCCATCTTCACGTCTCTCACTTGTGAGCCGGGATTTCCGCGCCAGCACATCAGTCTCTGGTTAGCATTAATTCCCTTAGCACATTAGTATCACGTGTGCTCATACATTTTTCCAATTTTTTTGTTTTTTGAAATTTGTAATTTTTTTTTCATTATTTGTAAAATTTCGGAACATGAACAAGGTTTTTCTACACAGTTAGTCAGCATGTGGTTTTAAATTGCCACTTTGGAGATCACGAATAGTCGCAGTCGAAACATGATAAAGTTTTTTCTCCATTGTGACACTGCTTGTGGACTTTTAAATGTTCCTTTGGAGAACATGAATAGTTACAGCTGGAATACGAAAATGGTTTTTCTCCACTTGAGTAAACCTGTGGGTTTTCAAAATCTCCTTTCTAGCACATAAATAATTGCAAACGGAACATTCAAAAGGTTTTTCTCAACTGTGAGACGACTTATGGACTTATAAATGATCCTTTCGAGTACATAAATAGTTTCAGTTTCTTATATTCTGGGTGTAGATTAAAACGACTTCCCTCATACAGATTCAGTCTTAAATTAAAACCAGTTTCGAGAAAAATTTTAAATTCGAGGTGCACGCCAGAGAAAAATCATCTGCTTGATATGTGTGTAACTATTCTTTAAGCTTGTGGAGTCTTGATGAGTGAACACATCCCCCCCCCCCCCCCCCCCCGCTCCCGGGCCGTGGTTAAATTATCAAACGTTGGCCGGTCAATCAATCTATACATTCGATTTGCATTCACCATTCCTTAAATTGTTCGAAAATCTATGGCACCACGTAAGGGAATTTCGATATCTAAAAAAAAGAAAAAATAGCGGCCCAGCGAATTTTATTTTCGATTTTTTATGGCAAATTTTCAGAGTTCATAAAAAAAGAAGGGGGCTATGTGGTGCCATAGTGACTGGATTTTCTAACAGTTAAAGACTTGGTGCATGCAAATCGGATGTATAGTTTTTCTATTATGTTGTCAACCAGGTTGAAAAACGTAGTTTCACAGTTTTGCTGAAGGATAATTCAACATACAAACTGCTTAAAACGGTTTCATATAAAATGCTGTATCTCCGTCGATTTTACGAGTTTCCTTAAAACATTAGGTGAAAGCATTATTAACAAATGCATCCTATAGCTTATGAAATTTAAAAAAAATTACTTTTTTTAGTGCCCTGGTATCTTAAACCCTTATTTAGGATTTGATCAAGGAACACGGAGGCGCTTGGAGGCCCCCCAGGACCAGAGGCCCACGTGAACTGATTAAAAATCTTGTAAAAAGTACATCAACTTTTTAAACTAGGGGGGGGGGGTTCATTCAGCTTTGCCACCCCGGGCCTCCGATGGACTTAGTCCGCCACTGAATGTGCTAAAACTCCCCATCCCCGTCTATGAAGAAAGCTCCCGTTTTTACCTGAAGGGCGTGCTTTTTAAGAGATAAGGGCCGGAAGTTTCGCACCCTCGAAATTTCTAGAACTGATCAAAACATTACAGATATTATTCAGCATTCCACCGCATTCCAGAACATCCCGGAACATTCTGGAATGTTGTTGAATGTTCGGGAGTAGATTGGAACGTTCAGGAACATACCGGAACATCCCAGATCATTTTGGAACATCCCAGATCTTTGTGGAACATTTCAGAATACTCCTAAATGTTGTGGAATGCTCTGGAACATTAAGTCTTTTTTGTACGGGGCTACCCAAACGGGGTATATAAAGCAAGATCGTGGATTCGAACGTCAATTCAATCTCACATCAACTCCCTGAGCGCAGCCGGACACACCAGTCATAGTATTGGAGAGCATTCCACAACATTCAAACATCCTGGAATATTCTAGAAAACTGTGGAATGTTCGGAAACAGGGAATCGGGAACATCAATATGAAACATTCCAGAACACTCTCGAATGTTGTCCTGAGCGAAGCCGGGTAACCCAGCAAGTATACGAGCCCGTATAATAAAAGCATTGGGCGGATGACAATTTCTATGCTAAATGATGAGGTTTTGGGTTCACTTAGAGTAGTAGGTATTTTGACATACTGAAATCTCTCTTTTACATAAATTTGGAACTATGATAGCGGTATTACGTCTAATTCAATTTGCATTAGTTTCTCATTGAGTTTGGAATGTGATTTGCTGTCAATTGCCTTGCGGAGATCAATGAAGATACCAAGACATGATTCTCCATTATCTAACTTTTGTATTATGGTTGATATTAATTTAGCAATCGCATGTTGGGTACTGAGATTGTCCCTAAATCTAAACTGGTTTGGGCTTATTATCTTATTTTCTTTTATGAAGTTGTTCAGTTGTTTTTTCACAATTTTTTAGAAATATTTTTTTCACCATATTTAAAAACAGGGGTGAGGGGTGACAATAGTCATCTTATAGTTTTTCAGAAATACGCCGTTCTTTAAACCTACCTTTATTATATGCGCAATTGATTTGCTGATTATCTCACGTACAGCCTTTAATGTTTTTACAGCTATGTTATCATAGCCAGGGCTTGCTGATCCTCGTAAACTCATTATAGCGTTTATAACTTCTTTATCAGTTACTAAAAAAACTGAAACAAATGTGTGGAAACCTTCAAAAATTGAGTTTTTCTCTGATTAGTGAGTTTGTTTGTTGTCTGGGATAATATTACAAGCAAAATTGGTGCCGACATTACCAAAATAATCATTAAAAATATTACCACAAAGTTTTTTATCTTTTCGGTGTTAGTATTGATTCCCTGAAAAGTAATTTCTTTTGGTAATTTTTGGTTTTGTGCTGTTGTTGTTATTGTATTGATGATTTTTGAGAACTGTTTGCTGTTTTGACCTGCATTTTTTATTTTATCTCGAAAATACTTTTCTTTTGTCAGTCTTAAAAGCGCAAGTTCGTTTCTGTATTTCTTGTAGGAATAAGGAACTCAGTGAAAAATATTATTGCTTTTAAAAAATATGTTCATATCGACCAATAAACGCTGATTCTGAACATATAAGTTTTATTTAATAATATTAAACGCAGAGTTTTACAAAAAATATTAAATAGTCCATTTTTAGTCGGATCGTAAAAACACGCCGTCAAGTTGGCATTATTGAAATTTTAGTGGTGACGTCACTGTTCGACGTATCGTGACGTCACCGTAAAGTCATTGTATTGAATTTATGATATGACACAAGCCATCGTATTAATTTATTCGTTTATTTACATACTGTTTATAGAGATTTAGTTGTTGTGTTTAGAGAAACATTATTTAGGCCTAAATAATGTTTGAAAAATAAAGGTATCTCTTATTAGTTTATCTCTATTATTGAAAATATTCAAAAACTACTGCACACAAAAATAGTAATGCTACTCTAGGGAGAATACTTCGAACAACGGAATTCAAAATGGCGGCAGTTGATCAGCTGATTGCCCGATCCTATAGTAATTTTTCAGGGGTGATGACGTCACACCATTCCCCATCCATACGCTGGTTTTCGGGGGATCTTGAAAAATTAAAACTTTGAGAATTACTTTAACTATTAAAATTAATTCTAAAAATAAAAATAAATATGCAGTTATTTAAGTTAGAAGGTCATTATTCATTAAAAAATAATAAAAATTGGACTGGAGTTCTCTATTGGCGATTTTTTCAACATTTGGGAATTTTTTAGACCGATGATAGTATGTTTCCTTATATCTGATTGAAATCACTAGTCCGTGGGTTTACCACGGCTTATTATTCTGGGCTTTGATTTGGGTTTATAAACAACTAAATTTATTTATTTATTTATTCCTAGTACATTTACATTACAAAGGTATAATATATTGTCCTCCACACTAGCAGTTCACCTGTGTTGTAGGGGACATTTTTCAGTTGTAAATTATAAATTGTGAATAGTAAAACAAAAGAGTGTGAATAGCTAATATAAAAAGAGAAACAATAAAAATCAAAATATAAAATCGACTTCAATTTGACAAAAATTATAAATTAAAAGTTAAAAAGATTGTAGCCAGTTTCTTATGTTTTTTGTATTCAATAATATTAGTTATTTTATATTGTGTAGGAAGAGAATTGTATAGTTTATATAATAATATTAGTTGTTTTATGTTGTGAAGGAAGAGAATGGTATCTGTAGTTTTTTTGTCCAAAGGATGTGTTTGTTTTTGGTATTTGTAGTGGTGAGCATGTCTTGTTCTAGTATTTCGAGAATTTTGTGAAGTGTTAAATGTGGATAAGTTCTTGTAAAGGAAAGTAAGTATTTGTTTTGAATATAATTGTGTAGATATATTTCGTGTTGCATTATTTTGCATATGATTTTTTAGCAATAGAGATAATTTAGCAATGTCATTACATTTATATAATCATCTTTCATTTTGCATTTTACTTCCCGTCCGATGTTAATGTTCATATTACCAATGATGATATTATATGTAAATGTAAGTACCTTTTAGATTCACTAACAATTGTTCCATTTCTGTAATGAAATTGTTTGGTTTCGACCCGTGCATGCGGTAGATAGCTATAATATGGTACATAACTTCATTCACTTTATGACATTATTGTATTTATTTAGGAAGAAAACCGCAACACCACTGCTGGGTTAATATGGGTTGTGGACGAATAGCATGTGTAGGTCAGAATATCGTACCCTGTGGCTTAAATATAATTAATTATATTTAAGTGCGCTTCTGTTAAAACAATGGGTTCCGGTAAAGTTTCAAGGAGTTTTAGTGTTAACAGAAATCCATAAATTTTTTTTTTCAAATTCCGGATGTTTTGATGCAGGACATTGAAGGTGTTTTGTTCGTTTGGTAATAAAAACTTATTATTTCTAGTGAACCAACAAATGTGTCTTGGTTTGATTGGAAAGCATAAGCACGTTTTTTCTTCTTTTTTTGCTTAGCTTTGGAGGTACATATTGGAGGTAAAAAGCAAACATTGAAAGTGTTCTCGTGGCAGTGTAGAAATGGGTAAAATTTTGGTTTTTTTTCAGTCTTCCAACTATTGTTATATTTTTTGATAGCAGTTTTTCAGCAGCAGGGATTGAAGTAAAAAAAATGTAATAAAAAAGAACTATTCAAGCAACAAAACTATTCATGCAACAAAATACAAAATAACTAACTTAGGTATAAATATAATAAATAAGACCGGTCAGTGGTTGAGTGGGCATAGCGCTTGGGTCCCACCCGAGCGTCGCGTGTTCGATTCCTCGGCTGGCTAAGTCCTCCATCACAACACAAGCAACATTTTCGGTTTTCTGTGGTGGTAGTAGGAGATTTATCATTGTTGGGTTATTCGTAACCCGGGGATGTTTGTCTTTCTTTTTTTTTTAAAGTGCACTTTTTTTCAAATCAAAGTTATGTATGAGGTAACTATGCAAATAAAAAAAAAAACATTTCAATAAAAAAACTTGTCAAACAGCACAATTACATGATTTATTTCATAAAAACATTAATGTTGTAATAATGAATAAATAACCTTGTAATAGAATAACCTTAACTGTACCCAGGGGTACTGGACTACCCCACGCACGCAATGCCACGAACACACACTAACTCCTGCCCGTCTGATGCTTCGATGCGACCCCCTACCCCGTGCCAATACGCGGAAGCGCAAAAAGGTCCGTTGTGAAACGAAAAAGTAATCGCTAATTTTCTTTTTTTTTATTTGTACCCCTGGGTACGGTTCTAGGGTTAAATGTCTTTTAGCATTTTATTCTATGAATGTTACAGCTATAGACCAAAGTTTATTTGCATAAAATGTAGAGTTTGTAAAATTTGAAGAAGAATGTTTTTTTTTATCACTAATCGTTAACTAACCTCCCTCCTCCCCTAACTCCCCTAATAGGCCACTTGCATCACTTTTTTTTTTAATTTCCGGTTTAGGCAAATATTCTAAGACGATTGGCGAATTTTTGAAAATTTAAATCCAAAAAATCAGACCATTTTTAATAAACCGGAAAGACGGGACATAATTTTATAGGTGCGAAAAAACGATAATTACATAGCCGTAAATCATTTTTAAAAAAATAACGTTTTCCACACGAATAACACAGGAGAATAACGAGGCATACCAAAAATATAAAATCTCATAAATATTTTTTTCCTTGATCCATCTTATTGATCATAAATCATTATAATGTACAAGGTCTATATTACTAAATCACATGTAATATACTTGTACTTGTAAATTATAATAATAATAAGAATATTATTAAATTAAATTTTGTTAAAATCCGCACCATTATCATTATTCCTCTAAAATACGTACGGACAACGTAAATTGTACGGGGTTCTCGTCATAACATCTGTCAAAAAATCAAACCAAATGATACGTTCGCAGAGAACAAATAATAAATCTAGTGAACGTTAAATGTCAAATTCAAAAATTCGCCTTAAATCAAAGTGATGCCATATAAAAAATAAAAAAAATCAGTGTGGAATTTTATAAAAATAATAGGAACATTTTCAGCGACGGGACATTTTCATGTAGTGACGTCACAAGCTCAAATAATGGATTTATTTATTAAAAAAAAAAAAAAACTGTGCATTTCTAAAAATTTTTACTAACATTTTCATAATCTTAGTAAAAAAATCTATCCACACGATTTTTTCCAAGTCGTTATGAAGTCCATGCAAGTGGCCTATTGTGGGAAATTGATTTAATGGTGATGCTTTCAATGAATCTGTGTATTAAATTGTGACGTACTTTAACTAGTGATACTTTTTTTTTAGTACAACTAAAAACATAAAAGATCAGTAGGTATTGGAGAGTTAGGGTATAATATTTAACTGTGCGTGAATTCCAAAAATTCAAAAACGTCAAATGTCAATGCGGTGAATGTTTTGCTTTTGTTCTTAATCATATAGTACTGCCCTCTTTCTTACACACTAAATTTCAATAGTCGAAAATGAGACAAACGGTGAACGTATGTCTCTGTATACCTCCAAAGGAAAAATACAATATTAATAAATCTCTGAAATGAAACGTATTTTTTTTACGTAAGCTCCACTCAGGACTTATGTTATCTTTGCGGATGCTGTGTGGAGGGTCTTTTTAAGGAAGGGTAGGATAGGAAGTTCTGGGAATGAGGGGTGTATAGGAATCTGGAGGTCAGTGTATCCGGGAGTGAATCCATCCCTCCAACTGCGGTGCAAGGCCATTGCCTTGACCGGAATCGACCTTTTACCTTGACCTTTCCAGCCGGACTTTTTCGACCCATTGGTTGATTGACCTCCCTCAACCAGTCTCTCTCGATCCGGCCCGCCACGCAGCAGGTGCGCAGACGCACCTTCAAGACCCGCACAAAAGTCACCCCATGAACCCGGGCCCCCTTGCTAAATCACCAAACGTAGCGAACCACTTGGGGTGACCTATGGCAGAGGTGTTGGTTATCCAATAAATAGTTCCCGATGCGGCGGCACCCGTACCCGCTTCCTTTCAAAAATTCCCGTAAGTAAGTGGAAAAGTAAGAAAATCACAAAAAATATAAATCCGTACACAACGCCATCTCTGATACTGACAAAAACAAAATACGAGCAGTTGAGCATCCAAAATTGCTTCATTGTGTAATTTTTAACTTAATAAAAAAACTTAATTTAATTCAACAGTTATTGATTTTGAGGCGGTACGAAGTTCGTCAGGTCAGCTCGTTAAAAATAAAATGGATAAAATTTTATCCGGATACTATCTAGATAGCATTTAGTTTGGGTTTGAATCTTGCAATCACATATCACATAAAAAATAGCAGCCAATAACGTTACGTTACCAATTTACGTTAAGTAAATGAAGATAATGTTGGTAGTCGAAGTATGATACAGTTAAAAGTGACCGAATTGGATATAGACATCATAGCTCAGTTGGTAGAGCTGTTGCCAAGAAAGCAAAAAAAGGTCCTGGGTCCCAGAGGTACCAATATCTTTTTATAAATTTTCTGTTTCCAGATTTTCGATGGAATTTCGCTAATTTTGTCTTCATTTAATTAAATAAAAAGGCATTTAAAGTCACCGGAGACCAAAATTTCATTTACTTTTTTACTCCAAATAATGTCACTGGTTAAAGTAATCAAGTACGTCTCTTAACACCCTGTAAATACAATATAATTTACTTACGACGAATTTGTGTTCCTACGTAAATCGGTTGTTTGTAATTGAAATAATTTTATAATGTAAAGTAATAAAACAGAAACTTTTCTGTGCCTTTGAAGATCTACAAAAAGTATACGGCCGAGTAAACAGGAAAAAGCTATGGAAGGTGTTGTCCAAGTATGGAGTGAGCACGAATCTCATACAGGCAATTATTTATTTATCTATTTATTATAGATACAAAAGAAAGTACAAATTACAATTAGGAAGCTATGCCTGTCCAACTAGGAAAGTTTCCCGTTCCAGGATAGACAAATTGACATGTTTAGTTCATATTATACCTGAAATGTACATAAATTACATAACAAAAAACAAAACAAAAAAAAAAAACAGAAAATTTCATTTTTTTCTGAAGCTAAGGTGTGTAATAAAGAAAATGTATATAAAATATATAAATATAAGTACACATACATTTTTTTTATGTCAAAGTAGAAAAGGTAATCTGGTAGCATATATTATAATCGGATTTACCGAATTAACCTGGTAACATATGTATAATACATTCAGATTTACAAGATGGAGGAATTACAAGAACAGGATGGAGGAATTACAAAAGATTTACAACATAAAGAAATGAAATTATGTTAATTTATGTGTTAAGGAGTTTGAACTTTTAATACATAGTACACTTATAGGAGAAACTTTATTAAAATTTACAATATTAGATATAATAACGAACGTAATAATCTATATGAATTTTTTTTTTATAGCGATGTGACTACTTACAATGATTTTTGTAACTACAAATTATTTTCACTGATTTCAAACATGTTTTAAGAATAGTATTATATTATTAGTACGACAGTATGAATATACACCGCGCTCGTGTCTTGAACTACTCCTGCTAAAATATAAAAACAATAACTATAAATGTAGATAGAAAATTGCGTCTACGTATGAGGCAAGCGTTGCATGAATGATGGTTTGACATCACAAAAGGCGTTAAACAAGGCTGCGTAATGTTACTGTGGTTATTCAATCTATACATGGATAATTGTATGCAAGAATTTAAAGAGATGGGATTGGGTACGAAATTGAGTAATCTGGAAGTATGTTTCCTGTTGTATGCTGATGATGCGGTGCTGATTTCTAACAGTATGGAAGATCTACAGTCTCTCGTGTCTAGGATGAACGAAGTATGTATGAAGAATGAGTTAATGATGAACGTAAGTAAGTCTAAAGTCATGGTATTTGAAAGAGAGGGTATGAAAACAATGTGCGAAATAGTTGTGAGTGATGAGTATTTGGAGCAGGTGGATGAGTTTGTGTACTTGGGAACTATGTTTACGAGAGATGGGAAGGCCGACAGAGATATCGAAAGAAGGGTAAATGCAGGCAACTCTATTGATGGAGGACTGAACGCCGTTGGCGCCAACAAAAAACCGTCCAAAGAAGCGAATTTAGCCGTCCATAATGGTGTGCTGGTACCTACCCTGATGTATGGCAGTGAGGCATGGAACTGGCAGAGGAGGAAAATGAGATACCTAAGGCGTAAGTGTGGTAAAACCATGTATGATCGTGTAAGAAATGTGGAGATCCGCGAAGAATGCAATGCTGATGTAAGCGTAATGAGTAAGATTAAGAAAGATACGCTTAGATAGTTTGGGCATGTAGAGCGAATGAACGAGGAAAGGAGTGTAAGGAGAATATATGACGCAAAAGTGAATGGTAGAAGAAGTCGGAGACGCCCGAGGAAGACATGGCACGACCAAGTGAATCAGATACTTGAGTCGGGCCATGTGAAGAGTCAGAATAATAGAAAAGCATGTATAAGACGATGTATGAATGTGAACGAGGCAAGGGGTGTATGCCAAGATCGAGTTGTTTGGCGGTCCGTCCTCTCTGCCTATCCCTGCGGGGAAACGGCGTGATGATTAGTTAGTTAGTTACTTTGGTTAATAAAACTTTAAATTATTTATAATTACAAAAAAAAAATAATTACCTATATCGTGAAAATGTGATAAGGTCATGAGTGTAATCCATAAAATATATATTTTGAAATTCTCAAAGAATATTCAATATACGAGTATCTCTCCTTATCTCTATTTATCTCACACGTAAGGAAATTGATTACTTGGCTCTCATTTAAAGAATGTTTTCAATTGCATATGATTTTAGATTTCAAATGTAAAAATTATTATCTATTTATATTTGGGGTATTATGCCGTGTTACGCTACCTCCTTTTTTAGCAAATGTTACAGAGAGCGTTACAATATCTATCATTAGAGCATCGATTACACATCTGCCCTGTATGATAGACACTGTGACGCTATCCGAAATGTTTGCTTAAGAAGAAGGTAGCGCAATATAGCATAATACCTAATACCCCGAAAATAAATCACCACAAGGCATTGAATTAATTAAAGAGTTACCAAGTATACAAAATAATGCATTTCAGGTTAAGTTAAACAAAAATAGTCACTGGTATAAACTTTATTTATCATATTTCTTTGCACAGCACGGCACTAAGCTTTATAAAATAAATAACATGACATCTTCTACGACTTAGATTGTATACAATTCAACACATGAGAAGATGGGTAAAAAGGTTATTCATATTCTATAATACATGGCACACGTTATACATAGAAATGTTAAAGGATGTTGAATGAATTTACACAGATTTTTATTAACATTGACGAAACTTTGGTCAAAAAATTACTTTATAATTTATATCAATGAATTTACTTTGGTTTCTTTAAAAGTAATTGGCAACTAAACATTGAAATTAAATCCACTGGTAAATAATTCAGTTAAAGCTTCCATTTTATTCAACTTCCTTAAAGACAAATCAATTTTACCCTGTTTCAAGAACTCTACAATAAAAATAATACAAGACTGGTTAAATTTGACGAATTTGTTCAAAGAGTAGATCGGAAAAGCTATGACTAGATTCGGGTGGGAAATGATAAAGATTTGAAAAAGGCATATTGATAGCTGGTAGTTGTTCTGAAACAGGAAAATGGGTTCCATCAGAGCTCTCCGTAGTTATTGGTGAGGTCCCGGAGTCTGTGGCCTCGGGGGACGTTCAGACTCTGGCGGCGGCGGCGGGGGATTCCGGGGCCCGGTGTGGGGATGCCCCTCGGGGCGCTGCCTCAGGACTGGGCGCCCTCCTCGGAACAGCTGGGCCATCTCTCCCAACAGGAAGAGCAGGTCAGAACGACTGTTTGTATGATTTTTTATCCAGGTTGTTTCCTCGCGAATCCTAACGCTCGTCAGCATCGTGTGTGAATAGTAACCCTGAAAATAAATAAAGTGTTTTAGTAAAGTGAAAATAATTTATAGTTATAATTGGTCAGTTTATAGTAGAATAAGTTGGGAAAGACGTGCCACCATAATAATAATAATAATAAAACGTAATTCATCAATAGATTTTTTACAATATTACACATTTTGTTTTGTTATTATTGATTCTATTGGTGAAAAGGTACGATTAAGGATTTCTCCTGGAAAGCAGCTGGTTTTCAACAGAACCCCAAAATAAAACAGAAAGTAAAGTAAAAAATTTAAGTACTTAAATAAAAAAATTTAAGAAAAAAAAAATTTAAGTGAACAAAAATAAAAATAAAATAATAATAAAAACGTTTATTCAACAATAGATTTTTCACAATATTACACATTTTGTTCTATTATCATTGATTCCATTGATGAAAAGGTCACTGCTCAGCTACGATTCAGGATTTTAAAACAGAAAGTAAAATAAAAAAAATTAAGTAAATAAAAAATAAAATTAAATAAATACAATTAAATTAAACCAAAATAAAATAAATACAATTAAAATAAAATAAAGTATATGCAATTAAATTAAATATAAATAAAATCAATTAAATTAAATTACGTAAAAAATAATTAAATCAACATTACTATTTTTAAGTTAATCAATAATAAGATTATTTATTAATTTTTAAACTTACCATATCCGAGTAGTGCAGTGAAGCCTGTTGATCAACCGACCCGCTAGGACAATTGTGGATGCGTTTGATGGTGCAACCTTTTTATATGTTACCACCGAACCTCCAGGCGACAGATTTGCCCCATGTGATCGCCGCTGCAATAACGGGGAAAAATCGCGGGCTTCAATTTAATTTATTTATTTTTTAACGCTATTTTACGAGCTTTTAGGTAGAAAATAGTATTTTTATGTAAATTGTTTGTATTTATTTTTGAGAAATTGAAGATGTCCGTCCACTGATGCTTAATTATTTTCCTCCAAATGGTAATTAGGGCAATGAGGAGTAAATTTTATTATTTAGTCCCAAAATTCTGCACTGAAATAAATCCCGACTTCTAATATTACATAGTGGAATCCAAAAGCTTATCAATGCCAGTAATTTTGGATTATCAAATGCATCATGTAGAATTTTATATAAAGTCCAATAATTTAAGAGCATTCAGATCATCTAAAATAGTGTTTAGCGCAATAAAATTGTTGGAATTCCCATGTCAAATCTTAGAAAGCGAAAGCATGGGCGTAGCCAGGGGGGGGGGGGGGGTTTTGGGGGTTGAACCCCCCCCCCCCCCCGAAAAGTTAAGATATCAACATAATTAATATTAAAAATAAGGAGATGCGGAGAGCGGCATAACTTATTTTATTACTAATTATTACAATAATAATGTATTTTTGATTCGCCCTCTCTACCACTCGCCGCTGGCCGTCGTCGATTATCCGATCGCATTCGGTAACCTTTGTACCTATATTTTCGTGCCGTCTAGGGAAATTTGACTAGATCTAGGGGAGAAAAATATTTTTTAGGGAAAAGGGAAATCAGCACTAAATTTACGGAAATTTCGACCTGGTAAATTTTTAATTGCATATGACAATATTACTGGTATTATATACCTACCCATATGTTTTTTGGAAATCCCATGAATCTTAAATATTGTTGATGTACTTACAAGCAATTTTTTCAAGCAATGTTATTTTCAACACTGACAACTCAAAATGATATGATGATTGTATTTAAAAAGATAAATGGGGACCTCTGAAAGAAAAAAATAATTTAACTTGCAAGTTCCGTTTTTTCGGTGATTGCGGTTGATTTTTATTTGGAATTCCGTTTCTAATCAGGTGACTGCTTAAAATAAGATTTATTTTCTATATACATTTGTTACTTTAATTAACCAATGTACATAGAAAATAAAAGTTTTCAACATTAAATGTCCACAAATTGTTATTAATTAATGCTCAAGAAATACAATGTCGTCGTCTCCCCCCCCCCCCCCCCCCCCCCCCGACTAATAATTAGGGGCTAGTTTTTTACGCAGATCCAGATAATTCAAAAGGGTGATAAAACACGTTTTTATTACAATATTAGGCATGTCCTTTACATTTGTATTATGGGTCAAGGATGTTAACGTTTGGTCTCAGATGTTTCACTCCCTACATAATATTTCGCAGTCCCTTAACCAAACCGCTGTACATTTATCATGCTAAGATAATGGACTACATTTACAGAAGATAATGCATTAATGCAACCTTATTTTTTTATAATTTTTCTGTTTGACATTTACGTTTGAGAATAGCTAATATTGTGTCTAATGATTAGATATTATTTTAATTAATTAAAAATATAACAAACTTTGTTCGCACCACAATTTAATTAAATTTATCAAAATGTTTAAAAACCTAAGGCTTTTTCAACAGGATACAAAGTATACTAATTATTAATACAACTGATAAATGAGTGTAAACAAACTAGCGGTGATTAATTAGTTATCATTGTGAAAAATTATTATATAAAATAAATTAAATTGTCATGAAATAATATTGCACTTGAATATATGTTGAATAAATAATATTGAACAAACCGTTTTTAAATTAAAATAACTAAAACAAGAAGCAACCAACACGTCTAAATAACAATTTTTTTTGACGTATTGACTGTATAAATTGATTTCCAAAGATTGTTCTTTTATCTAGTAAAGGCATGTTTTAAATTTTGAGACAAAATAATATTTTTAGTATAATAAGGTATAATACCGTAGGTCGTTGGCGGATTTGTTAAATTTTCGAAAGAAAAATCTTTATTTATAATTTACAAATATATAATATACCGGCAAAAAATGCTTCAAATTGCTAAAGAGCGCATTGACTACGAATAAATATTGTAAATTTTCATTTCCTCAAACTCTTATCTATAAATTAACAATGAATGATTCTTTATGTAACATAGCATTAGGTAAAAAAATATGTATTGAAGAAAACTTACATCACTCTATAAGAGATTTCTATTTTATTTGCACTGAAAAAGGATTTACTCAATTTCATAAAAAGATTAAAAGCGTAAAAATTTTTTTTTTTGAAAAATTAATAATATCTTTAAAAGAAATAATTTTTTTCCCGGGCTTGATTGGGTTAACAAAGACCTACTCTACTGGCGAAACTAATTACTCCATTCCAGGGTACCATGTAACAATAATAAGAATAAACAAAAACTCTGATATTGGAATACCTATTTCCAGCCAGTATAATGTTCCCAATATTAATGATTATGATGTTTATATTTTAATGTTTATAGTTTATATTTTAAATATAAAATTTAAAAACGTAAATAAATTATATATTTATATGTTGTTATTTCAGCCATCATATCTATGTAGACATAGTGTATATTTAAAATTCTTTGCCTCTACCATTTGTCATTACAAATTACATAAATGTATCCATAAAATAACTAACCTAAAACTCCAAAATGAATGATTTTTTATGTAACGCTTTGGATAAAAAAATTTGTATAGAACAAAATTTGTGTCACTCCATAAAAGATTTCAATTTAATTTGTCCTGATAAAGGATTTAGCCTATTTCATGTAAATATTAGAAGCATAGAAAGGAATATGGATGAATTAATAATATCATTAAAAGAATTAAATTATTTCCCGGGCTGCATAGTTTTAACAGAAACTCACTCAGCCGGTGAATTGAATTTCTCTATCCCGGGGTACTCTTACTACACAACAACAACAAAGTTAAACAAAAACTCTTGTATTGGAATATTTGTATCTAACCAATACAATGTACTTAATATTAAAGAGATTCACAGTATTAGTAATGTTAACATATTAAATATTGAATTTAAAGACATAAATAAACATTATAACATTATTGCTATTTATCGAACACATAGGTCGATAATGTCACACTTTATTGATGAATTAAAAAATATTTTATTAAATTTTAGAAATAAAAACAATGTTTTGGTTGGAGATATGAATTTAAATATCGCAAGCGACTATTCTAGTAAGGATAAAGATAGCTATCTCAACATGTTAGCAGAACTCAATTATTTATCGTGCATAAATTCGTACACTAGAGACGTTCGAGGTCAACGACCTTCATGCTTAGATCATATTTTTACAAATATACTGGATATCCAAAATATAACAGCAGCTGTCATTCACACAACTATCACTGATCATTATTCTTGTATCTTTAACCACAAAACCAGCAATCCAATATTGCCATCATTTAAACAAACAAAATCTTCCAAAAAAGTACTTAATATGGATACATTAAAAAACAAATTTCAATCAGAAAATTGGATCGAATTATTACAATGTAATGATGTCAATATCTGCTGTAAAATATTTGAAGAAAAAATATCTAAATACATAAATGACTCGTCAAAAAATGTAATTCCCAAACACAAACTGTCTAACTTCAAACCTATAAAACCATGGATTACTCATGGATTAATAGTATCTGTACGACGTAAGCAAGCTCTTTATAAATTAACAACTCAACAACCTAATAATAAAAACTTACTTAATCACTTTAGAGCATATAAAAATAAACTTACATATATCATAAAACATACTAAAGAAAGTTACTATAAACGGAAGTTGGATTTAGCTGAAAATGATAGTAAAAGAGTATGGACGGTTGTAAATGAAATAATTGACAAGAAAAAGAACAATAATAACGAAATCAATGCTATTAATCATGATAACTCAAAAACATGCTGTAAAGAAAACCCCTCAAAAGCTGCAAATATATTTAACACTTTCTTTGCAAATGTTGGGAAAAATCTCGCCAATCTCATTCACACTGATCCAAATATTATAACATCTCCAGACTGTAATATAAATGCTAAAAATAAAATGACAACATTTGAAGTCACCACAGAGGACGAAATAGTTTCTATCATAACCGATATGAAAGGAGGATCTGCTCCGGGCTTTGATGCAGTCACGGTTGATATTTTAAAAAACATAAAAAATCAAATTTCTAAGCCATTAATGCATATAATAAATACAAGTTTCCAAAGCGGAGTATTTCCATCAATTTACAAACAAACTACTATTACCCCAATATTTAAGTCAGGTAATCCAGAAGAAGTAAATAATTACCGTCCCATATCAGTAATCTCAAATATAGCAAAAATTTTTGAAAAACTAGTTAAAAAAAGAATGAGCCAATTTATAAAATGCAACGATATAATTAATGAAAACCAGTTTGGTTTTATGGAAGGTAGAAGCACACAAGATGCAATTGCAAAATTAAGTAGCCTTGTACATAGTTCATTAGATAAATCATTTAAATGCCTGGGAATTTTTATAGATCTCAAAAAAGCATTTGACAGTATATCACATGACAAACTTATAAGTAAATTAAGAAACATTGGATTAAATGGTTCAGCTCTAGAATGGATAAAAAGCTACCTTTTCAAACGTCCCCAAGTTGTAAAAATTAATGGTGTGCTTAGTTCACCAAAAATGAGTCATTTCGGCATACCTCAAGGTACAGTCCTGGGACCGTTACTGTTTATTATCTATGTTAATGACATATTCATACAAAAACTAAACGGAAAAATAATATCTTATGCTGACGATACTGTCATAATAATTGAAGGTACGGATTGGAATACTGTTACTAATCTAGCTAATATTGATATTAACATATTGAAAAATTGGTTCGATAAAAATCTCCTCTCTCTAAACACTGAAAAAACAAAATTTATCCCATTCTCTATCAATAAATTCAAATTAGAACCAAATTTAAACATCATAATCCACCAAAGTAAATGTAATAAAACTATCTGCAATCAAGATTGTGCTATACTTAGTCCAACTCCCAAAATCAAATATCTTGGTGTATATATAGATCAGCATTTTAAATGGAAAACACATATTTGTGAACTCGTCAAAAGGATTAGGAAATGTATTTATATATTTATTAGACTTAGAAATATTCTTAGCTTAGAAAACCTAAAAAGAGTGTACTATGCAACTGTTCAATCTATATTGCAATATGGTATTATTGGCTGGGGAGGAACATATGACAATATTTTAAATCCCCTCAAAATTGTCCAAAGGTTGATAATTAAGGTAATCTTAAAAAAACCGTCTAAATTTCCTACTGAAATTCTTTTTTCAATATTCAATGTGCCTATAATAGACAAAATCTATAAAAAATATTCAATTCTTCAAATTTACAAAGAAATACAGTTAAATACTCGTAACTTCCAATTCAATACATCAGCAAGATACCAGAAAACTATTAAAATTCCTAAATTTAATACTAAGCACATCCAAAATTCCTATCTTTATCTGGGCATAATCTATTATAACAACCTCCCATTAAAATTAAAAACCATCGAAAATATGCAGGAATTTAAGCCCAAATTAAAAAATTACCTGAAACTACTATAAAAGTCCCAAATATGTTTACTTTGTATCTTAAAGTCTGCTATTTTATAAATCATTTATTCCTTCTTTTTTCTTTCATTTCTTAGTTTCTAAATCTCTGAGTCTACTATTGTATAAATCTTGCGTTCTTTCTTACGTATCCTTTACTTACTTATTACAATAATTTTTGTTACTAACTTACATGATTCTTCCATTTATAATGATTTTTTAATTTATATTATGATTTTTTTAAACTCTTCAGGATTTTTATTTTTAAATTATACAAGATTTTTTAACCTTCTTATTATTTACAATAGCCGTTATTACTAACTTACACGATCATTAATTTACTAATTGAGCTAGAACTCCCTCACCAAACACAAGAGCATTGTCTCTTTATGGTGAGGTAAGGCAATTTATTTTTATTTTTTGTTAACCTTATGTAACTATGTAACTGTTGTAACTTCATATGTATTTTTAATAAACATTGCCAATAAAAAAAAAAAAAAATAAATAAAAAAAATTACAAGACATATTTCATTCCATGTAATCATATATTATTGTAAATCAATACGTTATCTAGTAAATGCTTATTTCAAAAATTTAATTTTAATTCAAATAAAAAAAATTAAAAAATATATTCTAACACTTATTTATGACGAAAATTTATCTATTTTATCTATCTATTTACGGTCTTACAAAATTACATATTTTAGATTTTTTTTTGCACATATATTTTGCTTAGACATTATTGAAAAATTATAAATACTTATGATCAAAAAATAATTACAAAAAGTAAATAGTTTTATGATCACGCCTTTCAGAATTTTTGGATGTAGGTATAAATAAAAGCAAATTTGGAATGAAATAAAATCTATATTGAGTTATAATTTAAAAAAGCTGCTACGCAGAATAATTAACTTTTCTCATTGGAATCGCCCTGTACGATCGTAAGAACATCTTGGATTCTCGGCCGCTGGCTAGTTAAAATCGCACTGGTGTAAAACCGAAATTCAGAATTGAAACATTGCTTGAAATGGCTTTAGCCATGTTTAGTGACCAGATCTGAATAGCCAGGTACTTCTCCACCTTCCCCTCCCACATCTCCTTCCCATCCCCCATCTCTTTAGCTTCAGCCTCACAAGATAGATTGGGTATGCCATAGTCCCACCGACTCCAGACGGGGGCAATTGAGAGTCTTGTAAGGTGTTCACATAAATAAATATTTGGCATGTTAGTGGTCGAGATGGCATCGCGTTTGGTTCCCATTTTCAATTTCTTGGCTGGCTAAGTCCTCCATCATGACACAAGCAACATTTTCACTGTTGGGGTAGTAGAAAAATTTCAAACAATTTAAGACTTTTCGTAACCCGGGAATGTATTTTTGTTTATTAAAAAAAAAATTGATTTCGCAAGTTAAAATAATTACGTTTAGTAGATCGTATTATTTCAAAATCATGTAAGAAAAACCATGTTATAATGTAATTAACGGAATTGTATTTATTTTTGCTAAAGTTGTGATATTTTTGCGGTTTTCTCGGCATCAAAGAATGTTGACAGTGTGGGATACAGAAACCAAATTATTCATTTTAATGCTAGCAAAATTCTAATAATGCTGGGGCGGCAAATTCAACACGAGTTCGGTCAAAATGCGAAGTGACAGTGGATGCATTAAATGCAGATTATGCTATTTCATATATTAATTCTAGCAAAATGTAAAATTATTATTGAAATGTGATCGTCTACTACGAATTTAAGGAATTCCTAAAACAACATTTAGTTTTGAAGAAATTAGTCACATTTATGTATAAAGAGCTAATTTTCCTGGAGACGATATTTCTTGCAAAAAATTACACTTGACCCCCTCCGTGATTAAGCAGTTATAATCATCGGCTGCTGATCGAACGAACCACGGGTCAAATCCCGGGGAAATATTATATTATTTTTATTTGTATTCATGGCTTCATAGAGTTCTGTTGAAGATGATCCCACGTATTGGATCCCTGATTAAAATCGGTGGCATTGGTTTAAATGACATTAACAATATCTGAATACCCAGATACTTACCAAACTTCCTCCTCTCATGTCTGTCCCCTCCTGACTCCCTTTAGCCTCCAGTGGCCATAATCTAACTGACTTTGAGCAACGGAAAGATTTTGGAAATCTTATGAAATTATAAATTTTGAATTTTGTGACACGCCCAAAACATGATTTTACACGTGGGTAAAATCGTGTATTTTTGCATTAGTTCCAGACGGGAAGCCTTGGGATTATTTTTCCTCTAAGCAGGGGTGCCCGGGTTCGTAGGATGAGGTTTTTCCATGTCTTATCACCAGTTGTGAGGCGGGCCGGATCGGGAGAGGCGGGATGAGAGAGACCATTTGACCTCTCCGGACTCTCTCGACCGTAACACCGTGCATCGCAGTGGGAGGGATGGATTTTTACGTATATTTTTACGTATATTTACACTATATACACGAGTATGTATACTGTATATTTATTCTGATCACCAGATTCTTACTCAACCATCATATCTTTTTTCTTTCCCAGAACTTTCTCTCCTTTCTTCCTTCCCGTAAAAAAGCCATGTTCGGTTACCAATCTGAATAGCCAGGGACTATCACATCTTCCATTTCCACATCTCCTTCCTCTACCCACTAGCTTTAGCCTCATAGTCTACCCCAATTAAGGATACCATAGTTTCACTGGCTCCAGGCGGTTGCAGCAGTTTGGACTCTTTTGAGGTGTTCGCATTTTTTAAAATACCCATTTGTTCAACTTACCTATAATAATGCATACAAGTAAAAGCCTTCAAGGCTTGAGAAAAAAAAAATATCTTTGTTATGAAATTTTTCTTCTTCAATGATATATTACATTGATGGGAAACCTTCAAAAGTTATAAAAAGAGAGTTGTTCTAATTAAAAAAATGACTATTCTATCTAGTAATTTTTTAACCATTTTCTTATTCACAAAACCTATTTATTATGCATTCATTATTTCCGCTAAGTTTATAACTGTTTTTAACCGTTACCTCCGAGTTAATGCAAGGTGGGATGATAGTGCTAACTGAAATCAATTGTCTTGAACAAATTTTTCACAGTTTTCACTGAGAGGAAAGGTGTTGTCCAGGTATTTCCATTTTTGGATTTTGACACTATTTCAAATATGTTTATAAAATAATATAGATAATCACTTACTTAGATAGTCTCTACGTTTTGCCTTTTTGGTAAGTTACTTTTTGTTGGAGTTAGGATCCTACAAAAATCTTTAAAAAAAATTAATTGTATTTTTAAAAAAGCAAGAAGTTCAGACAAAATATTTTCTTCTTATTCAATTGGATGAAAAAATCTTGAAAATCGGTCCAGTTTTGAAGGAGAAAATAGGGGAATATAAAGCTTCCATTTTACTTTCAGCCTGAGATGCAGTTGTTCTTTTTGCTTAGTATTTGAGGGGGGAAAGGTGTTAATAAAATACGTATCATTATAATTTCTCTGCAGCCGAGTTAAATGCGCCCTGGTTCCTTTTAAAGCATTCCGCGACCATCGAAAAACGATTCACAATAGGTACTGAGATTTGTTATTATCTACTATGACTGGAAAACACCGCTAACATCTGGAGTTTGAAACAAAGGAGACCCCTTAAATAATGCGAAAATACATTTAGGTGAAGCTATCAGTGACATCACTATTTTCGAATTATTTTTACTACGTATCAGTTTACATTATGAATACCAAAAAAATTCTTAAGGTAGATTGAAGCTTTTTCTACATTTCCGCTTGAATATACTTAATATAAAATGCTTGTTCTGTAAAAAAAAATAAGACGCGTAAAAAACTAAATATTTTTTCACTTAGAAAATTATAAAAACGTGAAGAAAAAACGATTTTTAAAAAATACTATTTTGGGCTTAGATTATTTGTGACAGTGTTCTTTAATAATTTTTTTCAATTTTTATGAATTTATTCACAAAATAAATAAAAACCGTTTTTGCATTTAAATCTACCAATTTTGTAGACGCCGCTTGCTTTGCTATTTTCATGCCAATTATATTCAGGTGATAAAAGACTTATTTTTATATGGTATGTTCCCTTTGTTTTTTCAAATGCTAACAAATAAATGTATCAAATGATAGATGATGGTTAATTTCGCTTACGTGCATATAAGCATGCACACATATAAAAGATTATTTGTATTTTCATAATCTAATCCATTTTTTTCTCCTTTCTGTTTTCTTGTTTCACTTATAATTTTTCCAATTTTAAGCATGTTGACATACTAAAGCCATTTGTTTACCCAAGACTTCATACAAAGTAACTATACTCCATTGGTCACCATGAAACAGGCAGCCGCCTAGTGTGGTGATTATATATAACAAACTACTCCACGTAAATGACCTAATTAAATATTATGTATTTTGGGAAATAAATGTTATATGCGTATTTTTATAATAATTATTTATTTATCTTGCATTGAAACTCATCATCGTGTGTTTTAATAAGTTTATCGAGATTA